>CAUJBK010000002.1:1200000-1800000 GCA_963082945.1 Cerastis leucographa
CTTAAACTAAACTCCTGTATTTTTTGTATAAAAGATCGCACGCAAGTTTTGCCATCATACTTAGGTTTATTTGGTATACTGTGACTAGAGCATGTTACAGTTATGTTAGTGTTTGTAGCAGCAGTTGTGTCAGTTCGTTGTGAGGTACCTGAACTAAACTTAGTTTCTAGTTTGGTAATTTGTGATAAGAGCATATTATATTTTTCTTCTAATTTTTGCTTAAGTATTATATTCTCTGGGTTGGTTGGATTAATACGGGCTAGTCGGTATTTGATATGATTTTTGTAAGATATACCTTTTGCCAATCCCGCTTCATTGTTAATTTCACCTAGACTCAATTGGTATTCACCTATTGTTGCCTTTACCGCGCATAAATCGTCAGTCTCATCAATGCCCGATTCCTGTATGTCATCACTAGTATATTTTTTATACAAGTTGTTTATTTGTTTTCTTAAGCTTAGGCAAGTGCCAATTTCACCACCCCTTATCAAGACTTCATATTCTAATTCAGCCTTCCTTAGATGTATGAAATTAATCGGGTGAGTTCCCATTATCACAAAAATTACTAGTAGATCTTAAGATTAACACAACAACAATTCTATACCACAACGATGTACAAAGAGCAAGTGCGCTAGCGATCAGTTCAGAACAGAGTGACAGATAGAATAAGCTTGGGCGCCACTGTAACGGTAGGAGCTGCGCAGGGTAGGCTGCGCAGGCCGTTAGCAAATAGGTAGGTAGGTAAAGTAAAACAGCTGGACCAGTTAATACATATATTAAGTGAGCACTAAATTAGGTCGCGGGTAACTGTCACTATGTTCTGTTCCGTTCACTATCACTTGTTAATTAAATGGGGTACCGTCCCTTGGCAGCACGTGCAGACGTGGGGGCCGGTCGGCACCGGCTCAGCAGTAGGCCACCGGTAGGCAGGTCAAGGCCTGGGCAGCGCACAGACAGGCAGCGCACAGACAGGCCGCGCAGGTTAGGCTGCGCAGGCAGCGCACAGACAGGCAGCGCACAGACAGGCCGCGCAGGTTAGGCTGCGCAGGCAGCGCACAGACAGGCCGCGCAGGTTAGGCTGCGCAGGCACCGGCTCACGTGGTGGTAGGCCACCGGGCACAGCGCCAAGCCTTAGCGAAAGGCCACGTGCGCAGGGTAGTTGCGCACCGGACACAGCAGTAGGTAGCTTGATAGGTGGAGTGCGTAGGCAGCGTGCAGGAGTAGGTAAGCGTCGCAGACCTCAGCCTGAGCGAAGAGCCACGTGCGCAGGGTAGGCTGCGCACTGGCACAGCAGTAGGTAGCGTGCTTAGGTAGCGTGCAGGAGTAGGCAGCGTGCAGGAGTGGGCCAGGGGCACAGCCCCAAGCCCGTGGGAAGAACCAAATAACACAGTAAGGAGCACTACACACCTCGATGCAGCAGTCATACATTCACAATTACAGTTTCCTGTGCGCTGGACAGCTACTAGCCACATGTGGCATAGACACATGCAAAATCAGATATCACTTAGGTGATGAAATCCATATAGGTTATCCAGCGCAGAGAATCAGGCATGACAGGCAGAATTACTTAACTAATGTGGAACTCACCCTAAGTCGGGGCACAAAGAATCTTGAGGTCAGAAGATAGTATCAGCTAAGCCAGCGGGATCGAAATGGCCGAGTCATAGCGTCCTGTCAAAAACTAGTGTTGTACCGCGTTTTTAGTGAGGTCCCTAGTTACTTACTAATTATGACATTTTAGGATTACTCGACTAATTTCAGTTGAGACCCTCACAACGCTACATTATTGAATATTTGATTTTTGTGTTATTTTCTCTATTTGTATAATGTACTTATGTACCCTAAATGTGTTAGTTTTATTATTTTAATGAACATGTTTTTATTATTTTATGTGTTATTTATAGATTTATGATTTCAAACAATGTGAATTGTTCTTGAATAAATTGAATTGAATCATTAAGTATTTTCTCTTATATCATTCCTCACACAGAGCTTCCATTATTTTGTAAATAAATGACTTTAATCAGGTTGGGCAAAGTGTGATTGGGTTTTTCCATCAGGAATTACTCAGTAGCAGCCATGGAGTCTAGATTTGTACCTCGATGGCAACAAGCTTGCCCCCTTTAACATGGGACTTAAAATCATAACTGGCGAAATCTGGGTGTCCTATTAGGTACACTGCTGCCTAACCATTCGAGGATTACTGCTAGATGTTATATATTACACAAATAATCTGTCAACATAAAAGATTAGCAGTGAAGCAGTGGCATGAGTTTATGTATGTATGCGGGGAAGTGTTAGGGGTTTAAGCAAATAAAAGTGCTTTGTTAGTTTTAAAGGTTTATATATTAGCCACTTAAGATTTCCTCTACCCATCTCCTTGCCGCATTATCACATCAGCTCCAATATACCAAATTATAGTATTGTCATCCAAAATCCATCAATATACACACAAAGTTTCATTTTGATGCGACAATAAGAAAGAATATTGGATTGTAATGAAATATGAAGAGTATAATATTATCTTCTGGAAACTCATAAAACATCAACCAATAGTTTGAAGTGTTGTAGCTGATGAAAAGAAACGGTGCAAGAAGCTCTCAACATCACACAAATCTTGTATTTTCACCTAAAACAAAATAAAAATAAAATATAGCAGGTGGATTTTATTTATGAACTTAAACAATTAAAATATGTGGTTTATTGAGGGCGGTTGTAACCTCCTGCAAACAACAAGACAGTCTGTTGTGCCATGACCCATCAATATTCTGCCCTATAGACCCTTGGTAACTACTTCGGGCATAAAAATTCAAAGCTTTAAAATGATAAGATAAGGATTTTCTTACAACAGTGAAATGCAGTTTTAATGAAAATAATAACATGATGATACACTTCTTACCTTAACTGTGGGCTTGATTCCATGACGCCTTGCCTTTGAAGGAAACAAAAGCACTAATATCTTAACAGCTCTTCAAATAACTGCCGACTGAGTATAATTATCAACAAACTCCCTGTCGGGAATTTTGCTTATTTCTAATTGATTGCGCAAGCTGTGCCGGTTCCTCCTGCGCTCTTTACTTTCTTCACGCTGAGCAGCCGCTATTAAAAGAGATCACACAGCCTTTTGAACCAAATATCTACAAAAATCCACACCAACGAAAATCAAACGATAACACTTTTGGTATCGTCAATTTGAGGTTAAAATTCCGAAGTATCTTCTGTCAAACGTGACGTTTCTTCCACACTTGCGAGAATTAGAGTAGGTTTAGAAGATGCAAATGTCAAACAAACTTCGGCTGTCCGAAATTTCGGAACGAATATAACCGTGGTAGGAAACGTTCGAAGTTTCGGCCGCAACTTCGTTTTGCGGAGAAAGCGAGTAGACCTCCAGTTGCGGTGTCGTAATACGGACGGTACAATGTGCTGAGCTTGCCGGCTGGCATCGTAACACCTCCCCTGCCAGATAAGCAACTATTTGGTGACCTTGACGCCAAAAGTTGCGGCTCTTCTTTCCTCTTCTGTGTCCCGGTTATATTTAGGTACTAATAGGGCCTACCTTTTCCACTTAACCTAGGCATAGGTTCCTAGGAGAAGAGTAAATAAAACAGGTAGGTACAAATTCGGAACAGTTATATTTAAAAAAAAAAGGTCTAGCTCGGTAGATGGTCAGATTGGTGGGTTAGGGCCTATACAGTGATTACAACTTGCCCCCCTGGTCTAGCACTCCCCTGACGTCACTGGACACGCTGGAGATGAGTGCTCGCGCGTCGATCGCCAGGTCTGGGTGCAGGTACAGCAGTCGATGGCTGACTCGCTACTGTCCACCGCGGGGAAGCGAGAGGATTGAGGGTGATCCTTGAACCCCAAATGGGGTTTTCCAAATCACTCACACAATTAATATATAGGTAAATGGTCGAGGGAACGATAGTGACGCCGTTAAAAGAATATATTTATCTCGCGATGACGACCGTTTTTTTTGAAACTGATCGTATTAGTGATCGTGATAAATATTGGCGTGCGTTCGCCTTGACACCAAAAATCGGTCTGCCCGGGACGTGGAAGCATCCTGGCGTGAGTCAACATGAATCATGCGCCCGCGCCGAGAACAAAAGAACCGTTCCTGGGTGCTTAATATGTCGCTTATTTTAATACGAGCGTGGTGTTAAATTGTAGCTGTGCAGAATTCTGATTTGATGCGTTCATTATTAGTTTCTTTTAGTTTAATATTTAATTTAGTATTGCAAATAGCTAAATTTTAGTTTGTAAATAATGTAGATAAATGTAAATAATTGATTAATTTAGTATTACTTTCCTATATTATTAATTAAAATCAAGACATGTAACAATTAATGTTACATTACCCCCCTCGTCTCAGAAAGAGTTTTGTTCTCAAATAAAACTCGTCTATAGATTACCACTAGCACTACACATTCATACTATTTCCTTCCAAAATCCTTCCATGATATCAAACAAACAACCTTACAAAATAGCCACAACAAAATTATTTATGTTGACGCGTCCTTACATAAACAAGTCATCTGTGATAGATCGCACAGAAGACCATTACTAGACGTAAGATGTTATTTAGGGGTGAGTTGTCCCAATATATAAAATAATGTTATTTAAAAATACTATCAATATCTAGTGTTCTTTAAATCTTTGATATGCCAAACTCCTATGTTTTTGCCTGACATATCTTCTAGAACATAAACAAGAGGAGACCGTTTTCCAATTACACGACATTTTAAAAATTTTGGTGCCAGCTTTTTACTAAAATATTTATCTTTATTACTTAAGACAAATGCGCGCTTATAAACTATGTCTCCTACATTAAATTCAGCCGGTTTTCTACGTAGGTTGTAGTGTGCGGTATTCTTCTCATGTGCATGCCATAATGAAGCTTGCACATAATTGAATATCGATCGAAGACATCCTAAGTTTTCAGCGTACAAGTCGCGAGGAAGGAACAACACTTCATCGCCCAGGTCATTGTCGGTATAGTGCGATCCACATAAAACTAATTCCCTACCGTAGACTAAAAATGACGGTGTATAACCGGTGGCTTCATTGACGGAATTATTTATCGCAAACTGGACCTTGGGAATGGAAATGTCCCACGATCTATGATCGTTTCCAACAAACGTAGATAAACTAGTTACAATAGTTTTATTATAACGTTCTACCGTGTTGACTTGTGGCGTGTACTTCGGCGTGAAAAACAGGTTAGGGATTTTATATCTCTTAAACAGTGCGTCAGTAGCAGAACTTGTAAATTGTGCCCCATTATCCAAAAGAATTGTTTGAGGGACCCCATGAATTAAAAAAACAGATTCTTCTAAAATTTTAATAACTATATCCGCAGTAGCACGACGTACGGGAAAAATAAGGCAAAATTTGGAAAAACAGCACGTAACGACTAATATATAAGAATTTTGTTTTCGACTGACGGGAAGAGGACCCACAAAATCAATTGAGATCATCTGGAATGGTCTCGAACATTGTTTCGGACGACCCATTTCTCCCAATGTAGTGTGATTCTGCGCCTTATAAGATAAACAAACCGAGCAGGAACCTACAAATTTAACGACATCTTGGTGCATGTTTGGCCAGTAGTAATTTAATGACAAGCGCCGATAAGTTTTAAAAATGCCAAGATGTCCACCTGTCGGCTCAGAGTGATTTTCGGCTATAATGCTTTCACGAAATTCGTTCGGTACGACTTCCTTCCAGTCAAATTCTGACGTTAATTGGTTGGTGATATTTTTAGTCAGTCGAAATAAGGAATTATTTTTAATGGTGAAGTTAGGGAAATTTGAAGGGGTGGTTAGACACCCGTTAAATATATTCTTAAACGACACGTCATCCGTTTTGGCGTTAGCAAGAGAGATGGCATTCACGGGAAAAGCTCTAGACAGGGCATCAGGAATTACATTGTCAACACCTCGACGGTGTTTCATAACAAAATTAAATGAAGACAATCTAACTCCCCATCGTGCCAATCGTCCTGTGGGATTTTCTAAAGAGAGAAACCATTTCAACGCAGAGTGATCAGTGTAAACCGTAAATGTTTGGCCGTTTTCGAGGTAACATCGCCAGTGCTCGAGGGCAGCTAAGACAGCAAGGGTCTCCCGTTCTGTTATGCTATAATTTTTCTCGGGACTGGTGAAAGACCTACTCATATAGGCAATTGGGTGTTCTTTACCGTCAATATTCTGCGTTAACATAGCGCCAATACCGTAACTGCTCGCGTCAGTGTGCACTTCGAACGGTTTGGTATAGTCCGGACAGGAAAGAACTGGAGCGGAAACCAAGCATTCTTTTAGTGCATTAAAGGCCGCGTCAGCTTCGGGTGACCACTGAAAAGAAGGAGCTTTTTTTCCGTTAGCCGTGAGTTTATTGAGTGGACCAGCCACTGTGCTGAAGTTAGGGACGAAACGTCGGTACCACGTAGCAGTACCGAGAAAGCGCTTCAATTCTTTCCTATTGGTAGGAGTCGGAAAGTTAAGGATGGCTTCCACCTTATCAGGGTCAGTGCGTAACCCACGAGAATCTACCACATAACCTAGATATTTAAGTTCGCTTCGAAAGAACTTACACTTTTCGAAGTTCACAGTCAAAGGGCATTGTCCAATTTGTATAGGACTTTGGCCACTCATAAACAAACAGTTCAGCTAATAATATGTGATTGATTTAATAGGTCATATCAGTAAGAATGAGGATATAAACTTAGTTTTGTATCAGTTTGTATATTTAGGTTTTTTTTTTACATTTGTAAAATAAGGTTATGTATGAAATAAAACTTGCTTTTTTTTAATTATTTTTATTAATCAGATTCATATGTCAAAAGAATATGGTCAAGGAACTGGGCAGGTGGATTAATATGTTCCTGATACCTTGCCCAACTTAAAAACCAAATAATGGTCATAATGTGAGCACAGCAACCTACTGTCCTACGGCCCACCATACAGTTGCAGCAATATTGTTTTATTGCACCCCTCCCTCCAGTGTTATTATCATATAATATATAAACAAAATATGTTTTTCTGCTTATGTGTCTGCTCTGTATTTTCCCACGCAATAAACTGCAGTTGACCGAAGGGAGCGGGAAACCTTCCAGTAGGTTGCTGGCTGTATTTCTGCACAGCTCAATAGTATAGGAACCGTCGCCTCTTATGTGTTCACCATAGTAAGAACGCGCTTGTTTCAATTGGTATGTTCCACATGCAATTAGAATTAAGTCACTATATTCCAGCCTCGGAAAGGATACATTATGTATGTTTACATTTATTGAGAGGAAATCTGTTCGCCGTCTATTTAAATTATTTTGATTTACAAAATCAGCAAGAGAATTATTAATATGCATATTTTGATTTATTATTTCTAGAATTTGTCCTGCATCCTCTCTGTCTCTAATTCTTTGGTGAAACCTATTTATCAGAGCTGCTGCTATGCGAAAGTCTGTCATTGCATGTCTTGATGCACGATTAAAAAATTCGTGCCTAAGCAATTTGTATGATTGTTTAAATATGCCATTTACAGCTTCAACCACCCACCTACAAACCGTGACAGCTCTCGACTTATTAGCAGCAAGGGTTGACAATTGAGTTTCACCTTGTTGTAAGGATGCAGGCATATGAATTGAATAATTACATTCTCTCAGCAATGGCACAGAATCTCTAAAGCCTCTATCCAGTATAAAAACATCACCTGCTTGGAAATACCTCCTTAGTGGTTTTGTTTCTTCATTAAATTCATTTATTATTACATTAGCATCTGATGTTGTAGCTGGATAGGGGCCCAATACATCTATAATGTATCCATCACAACAAACCATAAGTAAAGGCTTCATCAAGTTCCTATACTTGTGCAAAGAATATGTATCTTTTTGGTACATATAATTAGATGATTTTTGTACATATAAATATGTTCCGTCACTTATAATAATTGGTTGCCTATTATCACCTCCAAATAAACCATTAGGTATTAATAAATTCCTTTCAGAGATTTGTGTTCTGCTTATATGACTGATCCCTAAGTTGTTTGGAACAAATACTTGCTCTATTATATCTCGAGCTTGACCCATTAACCTCATTAATGTGGTCCGAGGTGTATTTAAAAGTGTTGAGATCCTTTGATCACTATCACCCGTTCGCAATTTAATTAGATAGGCAGCAAGCGCTAATTTAGCTTGGCGAATGTTTTGAATTCCTGGCAATTCTAAATATAGTAGTCCAAATTGCTCTTTGCTCAACCCAACCCAATAATGTAAAAGTTCATCTGACATAGTTTCTATATTAGAAAAATCCAGAATTAACTGTCGCTCTTCTACAAATGAAGCAAAATCTTGTATGTGTTCTACATTAAAACTATGAATGGGTGACTGGATATCAGCTAGAATTTCCCAATTATTACTATATAAATGTAATGAGCAAATCCTACAGTTCTGTGGCACATAGAATTTATAATCAATAAATAACTTTACCCTTAGCCATTTAGGCACAGCTAGCCTTTGGGTGGAATTGCAATCAGGATAAAAACAGCACCTTTGAGTGCTTGATGCTCTGGTATACAATGGCAAGTTGACAGATATTTCACCCTGTATTTCAGCCTCAGTGGAATGGACAGCAGCTCGATCTACTCGTTGCCAGCAGGTATGACAGAGTTGATCAGATCCATGCAACTATAACAAAATAAATAAATATCAGAAACAATAAAATAAACTGATTAAAAGATGTACTTAGATTTCATATTTATAAACACAAAACCAAGGCGTGAAATACACATATTATACCAAACTATGTTCAAATACTGCTGTAGGGACAGCCCCGGAGTGCCAATATACATATATATGTATAAGCTTGTTTATTCTGTTCCAGCATTCACGCTTTATTGTAACAAAACTGTGGTGCTAAATAATTTACATTATATTGCATTTTACAAATGCACTCAATACTTATTTAAAATACTTACTTGACGAGTGTAATCTGTTCCATCACCATATTTCGAATACGAGATTCTCTTTCCGTCTCAGTATGCAGCCTATGAGATCTTGTCCGTAACAAAGAACATCCACAGATGACACAGATACTTCGACGATGAGCACCGCTAGTTGTTGGTTCATTTATCCTCCTCGAATGATGGAGAGCCACAGTCCAGCAAGGATGACAAACTAAACTATCATCTTCAATCTAAACAAACCAAAAAATAGATAATGTTAGTTTATCGTTTGATTTTTATTCAGAATCATTAAGGTTTAACGGTACTTAATAAAAACTTACCAAACGAGGAGCAATCCAATGTTGTACAATTAACCGCACATCCATTAAAGTGAGACTGTGTCTCCTTCTTTGAAACAAATCGCTTCCACAATTCACACATCGCTGCGTTGTCTCTTCATTCGTCATCAGATCACCGTGTGGTAACACAGGATCCAGATCCACATTCAAGCCGGGGTTATCGTTAGGGCGAGGTTCAGTGTCCGTAGGTGTGCCAGGTTCAACGTAAATACTAGGTTCGGAGTCCATAGAAGTGCCGGGGTCGTCAAGAAGGGAAGAATCGGAATCCATTTTAAAAAAAACCAAAGTAGTCGCTATTTAGCTCACAAAAACAACATTCACGATGCAAAGAAACAAAGCGAATGATAACTGTCATTTTGACAAATTGATACAACATTTTAAAGCATCGTGTTGCCATATAAAAAAAAATATGAACATTTCGATCCATTTGAAATCGATCAAAATGTTAAAACTTCTCCCGAAATAATGTATAAAACGTCATTTTATCATCATTATATGTCCTAACTAATTTATATCGTTTATTAACATTTTTAATTACGTGATTTAACGAAGAATATGTCAAATACAGCGGAAGGATTGCTCTGTATTTTAAATCGATTTGAATTTGTTGTTTTATGGAGTTCTGGTATGGCAACACTGAAACCAAACCGACGCCAATTCATGTGAAGCATCAAACCAGATACTAAAAAAAAAAGGTTTTTTTACAGTGATAATTGATACAAAGTTATTTGCATCAGATATTTACTAAAATAGAATTTAAAATATTGGTAAATGATTTTTTTGTTGAGCATTGTGTTTAAAAATGGCCAAGTTTGGACAATGCCCTTTGCCTGTTTCAATTTGTCCAAAACGCGCACCAAACGAGAGACATGCTCGTCAAAGCTAGAGCTTATAACGATGACGTCATCTAGATAAGCGAAGGTCTTAGACTCCATGTCACTGAATAAAAGATCTACGAGACGTTGTTGCGTTGCGGGGGCATTCGTCAACCCAAACGGAGTGGTCTTAAAACGAAAAGTGCCACGGCCCGGAACGTAAAATGCGGTTTTATCGCGATCTTCCGGTGATAAAGGCAGTTGCCAAAAAGCTTTGGACAAATCGATACTGCTCAAGTACTTAGCATCGCGAAGGTTATCTAATATCTCGGAAACATAGGGTAAATTATATGCATCGCGCTTAGTCACTGCATTTAACTTCCTGCTGTCTAAACAGAACCTAGGTTGTCCGTTCTTTTTATTGACGATGAGCACAGGAGAAGACCAAGCGCTTTCACAAGGTTCGACAACATCAAGTGACAGCATTTCGTCCACCTGCTCAATTAAAATGCGTTGCTTTTCGGGGGACATTCTGTAATAACGCTGTCTGATAGGTTGAGCGTCACCGGTATCGATGCGATGGCAAATCAAATTTGTTCTGCCGAGTCCCTTTTCTTCAGCAGAAATAGACCGAAACTGCGCAATTATATTATCGGCTATCGCTTTCTGTGATGCCATCAAATTATCGTAGGAGTTGATAATAGATTCACCGCTACTAACCTTGATTTCAGCCAATGGAGTATCGGACATCGTAATGCTACTTATATATTTAGGACAAATTTGAAAAACGCGCCAAAAATCAACACCCAGTATAATAGAAGTTTCGACTTCAGGAATTACATATGCCTTAACAATGTGAAACTGGCCCTCAAATGTAATAGGTAAATAAATGAAACCCATGGTATTTAATTGCTGACCACCAGCAGCTACAATTTTAGTGTGATCATCCTGGTGCAACGTGCAGTCTGTTAGTTGCAAATGAGAATTGTTGCCAAGAATAGAAACTGCCGCTCCAGAATCAAGTAACCCACAAGCATCAATATTATTAATTTTAATATTCACGTATGGCCTGGAATCATTAAATGGTTTTGATAGCAGAACTGTAGCAACTTTGTAAGAAGAAGAAAATGTTCTCACAAAATCCAGCCAAGTATCCCAGTCTTGCTGGCTAAATTTGTCACAATTCTGCTTTATTAGTTTTTTGGATTTTTGTCAGTTTTTCGACAGTTAGGACAATCAGGCGTCTTCACATCCTTCATACCACACTTAAAACATACTATATCTCGTGGAGCCTTGCATTGACGAATGTGATGGGTGTTATTACGACACCTAGGACAGTAAGGTTCCTTTTTAGCCACCTCTATTGCATGAACATATGAATTATTGTTGTTATTAAAGTTATTATTCCTATTCTGATTATAATTATTATTTGAATTATTATATTTATTGTAACTAGTATACGACTTGTTTGCAGTTTTATTGACATCCTTAGTGTACGCAAATTCAGGAGCTAGCGTATCGGATGTAACCTTAGGTGGTTCTTGAAATTGTGAAAGTCGAGTTGTCGAAATGTCTCGTAGTTACGACATAAAGATCGCAAGATGTCTATGGACGAAATCTGAGGAGCTGCTGCCAAGGTACTAGCATAGCACGGTCTAATATTATGTAGGAGAATTTCCAATTGATCGACTTCAGACAGAGGTGTTGAAAGACGCGAGAACAACCCATTCATAACCGCAAGATAAAGCGTTATGTTCTCACGTTCACCTTGAGTCCGAGAACGAATTTCCGAAATAAGTCGATAATCGTAGTCGGTTTGACTAAAATCCTCTTTTAATAAACGCGCCAAATCAGACCATGAACTGACTCTGTCCTTTACCGCACGATACCAGTGAAGGGCATCATCTTGAAAAATTTCTGATGCAAAACTCAAAACTTTATGTTGAGGGATATTTCTAGCTAGTACAAATTCATCAACACGCTGTATGAAAGAACGAACGCAAGTTTTACCAGTATATTTTAGCCTACTTAAATCAGATGAGGTACGATCGCACGACACAGAAATTATGTTCTGAAGTTCCGGCACAGTAGACGTTGATTCTTTGACAGAACTAGCACTATTGACATTAAAAGAAGTACCAGCAGAAGGTTTTTTGGCTAAAAGGGAAGAAAGCTTTTGCGAGAATATTTTATAATTGCAAAGAATGTCGTCATATTCCTTTTTAATGTCGTCACTACGCGTTATTCTCTCGACACGATTATGTAAATGATTTAACATATTCTGTGTTCTCATTAGTGAAGCAACACTAGGATCACTGGCATCAAGATTTGATTGAATCTTCATCAGTGTTTCTAAACAACCCTTAAGATCCTGTCTTACATCTAGTGGAGACTTTAATATGAATTCCGAGGGCAAATCAGGAGATAATTTTAAGATTTGCTTACGTAACTCTTCAACAGAAGGTGCAGGAGTCGCGCCTCTAATACGAACTTCATACTCCAACTCAGACTTTTGCAAAGACAGAAACTTAATCGGAAGCATGATGATAATTTATAACAAAAAATAGAAGTACTACACAAAAAATAGCAAAAGAGAAAAAAAAAAAAAAAAAATGAAAAAAAACAACACGTTCTCCGTTCTGTTACAAATAAAAAATTACTGAACGTCTGGTTTTCTTTTGTAATGAAAATAAAAAATAAAAAAATAGAAAAAAAACAAGCAAAATCACAAAAAAAAAAATGCTACTAATGTGTACTATAAACCATAATTTACAATATTTATTATGAAAGAAATATTGTGAACTAACAAAAAAAAATAATCTAGAAACAATTTTACAAAAGCGTCGTTTTAGGTGCCCAACATTTAAACATGTGGGTACATGAAAATATTTAAACAAAGTATGGAACCAAACGACTCTAAATGAATAATTATTGGTATAGGGTAGATTAATTATAACAATATTAAATTATGCTAATAAATGAAAAGATTTTGTACACATTTGTAACCGTAAAACCAAAAAAAAAAACAAAATCAAGACGTTTTACACAGACAGCCACCAACATACACAACCCAAAACCAGGAGGAAAAGAAAGTAATCAGCTGTATATCTACCACGAGTAAGGGCGCCAGTGTCCCGGTTATATTTAGGTACTAATAGGGCCTACCTTTTCCACTTAACCTAGGCATAGGTTCCTAGGAGAAGAGTAAATAAAACAGGTAGGTACAAATTCGGAACAGTTATATTATAAAAAAAAAGGTCTAGCTCGGTAGATGGTCAGATTGGTGGGTTAGGGCCTATACAGTGATTACAACTTGCCCCCCTGGTCTAGCACTCCCCTGACATCACTGGACACGCTGGAGATGAGTGCTCGCGCGTCGATCGCCAGGTCTGGGTGCAGGTACAGCAGTCGATGGCTGACTCGCTACTGTCCACCGCGGGGAAGCGAGAGGATTGAGGGTGATCCTTGAACCCCAAATGGGGTTTTCCAAATCACTCACACAATTAATATATAGGTAAATGGTCGAGGGAACGATAGTGACGCCGTTAAAAGAATATATTTATCTCGCGATGACGACCGTTTTTTTTGAAACTGATCGTATTAGTGATCGTGATAAATATTGGCGTGCGTTCGCCTTGACACCAAAAATCGGTCTGCCCGGGACGTGGAAGCATCCTGTCGTGAGTCAACATGAATCATGCGCCCGCGCCGAGAATAAAAGAACCGTTCCTGGGTGCTTAATATGTCGCTTATTTTAATACGAGCGTGGTGTTAAATTGTAGCTGTGCAGAATTCTGATTTGATGCGTTCATTATTAGTTTCTTTTAGTTTAATATTTAATTTAGTATTGCAAATAGCTAAATTTTAGTTTGTAAATAATGTAGATAAATGTAAATAATTGATTAATTTAGTATTACTTTCCTATATTATTAATTAAAATCAAGACATGTAACAATTAATGTTACATCTGTCAACTCGGTATTATCTGTTTCAGTTGTAATATTTACTTTCGCAGCTCGACGGCGGCGGTAACGAATGAAATACCAAATGATCAGTGCGCCTGCACCGAATAGTATGAGTGAATAAAATGGAATTGTGGTATGGTACATTCCAACCATGTCTAATGGTTCAACTCGTATTTCGTCTTGCATGGTAATTTGGTTCTGAATTTCGCGAAGGCTGCTTAGATCTGTAGTCTGCAAGTGGAAACTGCGTGTCTGCGCCAATATCTCATAGTGCGGTAGAGCCATGAGTTCTAATGGTTGCCCAGCTAGTTTGTTATCCAAATTGATTATATTGATTTCTGGGGTTTTTATCTTGCAACCTTGAGGAACGGTGACCAAAAAGCTTCCTCGTAACATCTGATATCGTTCTTTTCCACAGGACAGTTTAACTTTTGTACTGTTGGGGAAAGCAATTATGTAGTGGTAGCTGTCTAGCTCAATCAGAGCTTCTTTAGTCAGAGAGATAGGCGTGGTTTTGCACGTTACATCTATCTCCTGAGATTGTATGAGTTTTTGAATACAGTCTGTTTTTGACATAATCTGGTGGACGATCCTCTGCTCGCATAGGTGCCAAGAGTTGACCTTCGGGCATTCAGCCTCTATATACACAAATTCCTGAGAATTGGATGCTATATATGGTGCAGGTGGTACTATAATAACGCTATTGTTATTTGGAACGGGGCATAATTCATATAACTGATACTCAGTAGTAAATGTAATAGGAAACTTTATGACTACTACAACTGTGGACTCGGTAAAAAATGAAGCTAAGTTAAGGATTTCGTAATAATTTCTAATATCTAAATCAATGATTTCGTCGGAACTGTAAATATGTTTTAGTTGGCTTATCATATTTCTAAGATCTTTGACAGAAAGTATGGAATGATGAACTGATCTATCTCGACTAAAGGCTAATATATTTTCTATTCTATTAATTTCACTCAGTAGTTCTTGTACATTTTCGGTCAAAATCGCGAAAAGTTGCACAAGATGAGCGTAATGAATTATTCGCTCATTATCATTATTAGTCATATTCATGACATAAGAAAGAGCTTTTTCCAATTTTCTCTGATTAATTGAAAGATTGCGGATTATCTGGTTTTGCTGAATTGTCATTTCTTTATATAAAGTAATATGCTTGTTAAACGACTGTGACATAGTTTGATCGTTTTTATTTAAGATACGTAATGCATTTTCAAATTTCAGAGCGTCATCGTTGTCTAAATTTCCAGAAATACTTTTGATGATTGTACCTATTGGATTGATCAGTCCTCTCTTAACTCTGGTTGGCCTAAAAGTGTCTAACTGCACCGAAACTTTTTCTAACTTTGTGTATAAATATTTAATCTGGTAGTTGAAGAGAGCGCTGTCCCCATGTGATAATTTATGGGTAGCGATAGCGAGTTGAGATTTCATAGTGTTTACTTGTGATTCAATTTCTTTGAGGTCAATGTCTTGCAAGAATATGTGGAAATGAGATATAATTTTGGTAGCACCGAGATTGAACGGTAGTATACCCGGTCCATTGTCCAGGCTGTCATGACGTATGTCTTGAGCACCAACTAGAAAGACTGGCAGCAATAATACGTACCTGTAACAATGATATATGAAGAATGTCATTTCTTTGGTGGTCTTTTTAACCGCGATTTCGCGACCGGGCCACGACTTTTTGCGGTGTAAATATGTACAGGTAAGTTCTTAAGTACTTTGTCCTGAATAAATCTGGGTGCCAATTTTTGTCTACTTGCCATTGGATTTCGTAAATGTATGACTTGATTTTGTTCACAATCTAAAACGGGTTCCCTATCAGCGTTATGCCGCGTCATTATATCTATACGATCGGATAGTGCAGAGTCATGAATAATTTTATACACCGTTTCCATTCTATTACGATGTTCTTGGATATAATTTTGAAGATATCGGTCCGTCATATTTAAATCAACAGGATTCCGAGGGTCAAAATGTCCAGAGATGACATCAAATGGTCTACACTTGGTTAAGCTGTGGATAGAACTATTGTAAGCGATTAACGCGTACGGTATAAGACTTCGGGTGGGCTCGTTTTTATGCTGGATTTTAAATAGCCGTAAGTGTTCCAAAAGCGTACTGTGGAAACGTTCTATTATACGTTCTTTTTTGATAGATGGCAACACTGCCCGGGTGACATGTCAAATTTTTGCTCCGTCGTTTAAAATTTAATTTTATTAATATTTAAGTTAAATTAAGGTTTATTCAAATGTGTAATCGTATAACAAACGCATAAATACTTTGTGAAAGTGTTTTCCTGTTAATTGTACAAGTAAATAAAGTTTTCGGTAACACACGTTACCGGTAACCTTAAAACGTCAGCTGACGTTCAAACTACGGTGTCTTACGGGCAGTATTATTACGGGGAGTATTGTTTTTCTTTACCTTTAAATAGCACCCAATCTCAATTCTAACTCTGTAACACGTTTATACCACTGTTTAGTTAATTATTTTGCTGAATAATAGTACCTTGTATTGGTTCAAAATCGCTTTGTTTACAAAGTGTGATCGTAGGAAACAAAACTAAGTGAACGTCAATTAGACAATTCTTATGTTTCGTTCGATCTTTCTATCATAAATAAATAAATATAACGTTCTTGATAGTTTTTGTGTTGTCTTGAGTATACATATGACATTTTTTATTCAACCAACCTACCCACTCTAGAAAAATTAAATCCTAATACATTAAAGCAATAAAATAAAATAGTATTGTGCTGGATAATATCAGTCTTTTCCAGATAATATAGCAGCCTACCTCATTTCTTTGTGTAAACTATCTTTTCCCCTGTTTTTCTAGTTTTCATCTATAAATTGTCTTCATTTGTCTATCCTATTAGTTCTCACCGTTTCCTTATTTCCAATTTTTCAGTAACAAATCCGGAATCCATGCCTGTGATGACCCGTAAGGCTACAGCCCAAGATTTGGAGCTAAAATTGAGAACGGCCCTCCAAGAACTAAAGGACTCAAAACTCCAATGCCAACATCTTTTACAGGAGAGAGAAGACAGTGAGGAGGAGGTCAATAATGTTAACAACAAAAACTCGAGCTTGAAACGGGAGCTTGTAGACCTTCACCAAGAATTCTTGAATGTGGTCAATGAACGGGATCAACTAAGGGTGGTCACGGATGGGTTCAACACCTGTAGTAATTTGTATGAGGAGGCTTTGTGTAAAATTAGGGACTTGAGGATGAATTAATCCATGCTAACATTAAGCTTTCAAATTTGAATAAGGAAAAGATTCATACTCAGGCTGTAGAAACTGACCATTTGTACAATGAATTATTAAATACAAATAACCCTCATTCCATTGTAACAATAGACCTTACGGAGGACTCCTTATTGAAACTAAACTACCGCCATAAAATTAGTAATAATAAAATTAAGAAGTATGCAAGACTGAATAAAATTATTAAAAAAATCAATAAATACAAGAAACAACAAAAGCACTATTCCAAAAATATTCAATTAAGGAAAGAACGTGTTTCTCTTGTTAATAAACTAAATAACTATCAGATTAAATTGGAAGATAGTTCAAATATTTATGAAATAGACACTCAACGCTTAGAATCAGAAATACAGACTTTAAATAGGTCACTAAAGTCTTTAGTGATTAAATACGAAAGCTCTAAAAATCAAATTAAAGAGCATATTCTTGCTACAAATGAGTTGGTAGACAAAGTCGATTCGCTGACTCTCAGCAACACTCAGTGTATCTGTCATAGGGAATCCAGCCTTGATGACCTCCAGCCTGTGGCAACGGAGGACCCGTCCCTAGCTGTGAGTGCTCAGGCCAGTATCACCAGCCAAGATACAATACCTGACATGATACATAATGATTCACAAGTAGCACAGCCTGAGTTTGGTAGTTTTGTATTTCCTAACAGTCATGAGTTTTGTCATTCAGTTATGTTCTCTGATAGTATAGGCAGAGGGCTAGGTAAATTAATAAGTAACAACCTGAGTTATTCCACTCAAAATTATTGTATGCCAGGTTCAACCTACAAACAGATAATGGCATCAGTCACGAAAACTGTTTTAAACCCAAATTCTACTGTAACCATTTTTGTTGGTAATAGTTGTAATGTAAAAAAAGAAGATATCACTGACTGTGTTGCAGAGTTGTTAAAGTTAGATTGCAGTAAAATCATATTGTGTGCTTTTCCATATTTTGAGAAATTATGTAATCGAAAAAACAATTATATACACACACTTAATCAGCATGTACATTTCTTGGCTAGTCACTATTGTGAAAAACTTTTGTTTTTAGACATCAATAATTCAGTTGATAAACTTAGGTCGACGCGGGAGACAGTGTATCTCCCTATCAGATTTAGACATCAAATAGCTAGGCTATTAAGTTTTAATATTCACTCTGACATAAGTAGTATGTCGATGTTTAGTTCTATAATTAACACTGCCACTATTAGTAATTATACTAATATAGATTTATACAATTATTGTTCTGAGGAGGATCCATGTGTCACCGTGGAAAATTCTCAGTTAGCTTATAAGATTAGTGATAGGATCTTGCTGTCTGGTGATGGCACTGGTGTCTCGGGGCTCACTCCGGATACTAATATTAATTTAAACTAGGAAGTGAGACAACAGAAGGTACCGTTAACAATATAGTTAAACCTAACAACATCATGGTATCTTCTTGCACTCAATTAGTTAAATATAAGAAAGGGCCTCAGCAGAATACCTTGAAATTATTCCACCAAAACATTCAAGGTATTTCTTCCAAATTATTAGAAATTGAATTGTTTTTAGAAAGGACTTTATTTGACATTATTTGCTTTACTGAACATTGGCTAAAGGATTACCAAATGCTCATTAATTATGAGAACTATACGGTGGGTAGTTGTTTTAACCGTAAATCTATGCTGCGTGGAGGTTCCCTAATATTAATTAAAAATTGTTTTAAATTTAAGCAACGTAATGACATAGTAGGTCTCTCGGTTGAACATTGCGTCGAACTGTCCTGTGTTGAGCTAGATAGGCATGTAATTGTGTGTGTGTACAGACCCCCAAACTATCAAAACTTTTCTTTATTCGAATCAATAATGGAAGATGTCCTGGCAAAACTTACAGCCAGTAATAAATCTGCAATTATCTGTGGTGATTTTAACATCAATATTTTGGAAGAAAATTCTAATAGCAGCAGGCTATTAAATCTCTTTAAGTCATTTCATTTAGCCAACATTTTTATAGAACCAACTAGAGTCACTCCATCGTCTGCTACTTGTATTGATAATGTTTTCTGCGATTGTGATTACTTAGATAAAGCCATAGTTAGTAGTCTGCCTTCGGATCATAGCGGACAATCGGTAACTTTTAGTTGTAACACACCAGAGCAAAAAGTTCAGATTAGATTTAGACCTATAACAACTAGCAAATTAAATAGATATAATAATTCCCTACAGAACAAGTTAAGTATTATGAGCCATCATATGGGCGATAATAATGTAAATCAGTTGTATGATCATTTCTTTTCAATAGTTCACACTCAATTCAATAAAACATTTGAAAAGAAGATGAAAAGCATCTGCCCTAAATTTATATTTAGTGATTGGGCAACTACAGGGATAAGAAAAAGTAGGGAACGACTATTTGAGCTGTATGGCCTAAAGCCTTTCATAAACACTGAAACTTTTAACAAGTATGTTGCTAATTATTCGAAAATTTTTAGAAATACATGCAAGGCTGCTAAAGCCTTGCATATTAGCAACAAGATCAAAAACGCAGATAATAAAATAAAGGCAGTTTGGAAAATTATAAATAATGAGACTAATAGGAAAAAAATACTTAACACTAACTATACATTAGATACTAAATGTGGTCCTAAAAGCTCTGATCAGGAAGTAGCTCAAGAATTTGTAAACTTCTTTACTGATATACCGTTTAAAACTACGGAGGCTCTAAATTCCTCATCCGAAGTCTCACTAGCTTTGTTAAAGGCGAACGTGTCTGGCTGCCCGGCTGAATTTAAATTTAAACACATAAACCCTATGACAGTTATTAAAACTTTCCGGCAAATAAAAATCAAACTGACCGAAGATCTATGGGGAATGTCAATCAAAGTTTGTACATCCATAGTTGAGACTATAGCACCATACCTAGCTTTAATTTTTAATTTGTGTGAGGACCAAGGAGTTTTCCCTGATTTAATGAAATATAGTAAAGTTATCCCTCTTTTCAAATCCGGAGACAGTAAAGATACAAATAATTATAGACCTGTATCCGTGTTGCCAGTTTTTAGCAAGGTGTTTGAAAAGGTAATGCTGAATCAAATGCTTAATCATTTTAACACCAACAAAATGTTTCACGATCAACAGTATGGTTTCACCAAGGGACGTTGTACGACAGACGCCGGTGTAACCTTATTAAAGCACATATTTACAGCGTGGGAAGAGTCCCAAGACGCCATAGGAATTTTTTGTGACCTCTCTAAAGCATTTGATTGCGTTAGTCACGACACATTGCTTTTGAAACTTGAGCATTACGGACTTGGTAAACTTGCACTTAGTTTGGTTAAATCCTATTTGAGTGACAGGAAACAGCAAGTTCAAATAAATGGTGTTAATTCACAGGGTTTAAAAGTAAAAATGGGGGTTCCACAAGGCTCAATATTGGGTCCTTTCCTCTTTCTAGTATACATTAACGATCTACCCTATTTATTGAAAAACCAACCTCAAAATATGGTGTTATTTGCTGATGACACTTCTTTAATTTTTAAGATTAATAGACGGGCCCAAAATCTAGATGACGTTAATTTTGCCCTACTTCAGGTTCTTAATTGGTTCACAGCAAACAATTTAGTATTAAATGGAAAAAAGACTAAATGCATAAGATTTTCATTACCGAATGTTAAAAGTAGTGATTGTGATATAATATTGAATATTTATTTATTTATTTATTGCAAAATGTACAAATTCTCAGTTACAAGCAATGGGCTTAAAACTAGACAGTACATGACCCTGTTAGGGCGCAGCAAAATAACTTAAATAAAGAGAAACTAGAATTTGTCGATAAAACGGTTTTCCTGGGGATTACGCTTGATTCAAGGCTGCAATGGGGTTCTCATTTAACATCTCTTGCGGGGCGGCTCAGTTCGGCAGCATATGCTGTTAGAAAAATCCGTCAATATACCGATGTAGATACCGCAAGATTAGTCTATTTTAGTTACTTTCATAGTATAATGTCTTACGGCATTTTGTTATGGGGACGGGCTGCAGACATCGAGTCTATTTTTATTCTGCAAAAAAGAGCCATCAGAGCCATTTATAATCTCCGTAGGCGCGATTCTCTACGGGAACTGTTTAAGGACATTAAAACCATGACGGTACATTGTCAATACATTTATGAAAACATTATGTACGTAAGGAAAAATCTGCATCTTTTTAGTAAAAGAGGTGACAGACACAATTACAATACTAGAAATAGGGACCAGTTAGTTCAGCCAGGCTTCAGACTCGCTAAAGTAGACTCATCTTTCATGGGGTACTGTTTAAGATGCTATAATAAAATTCCACAAAGTATTCTTGAACTGAGTGAGACGAAATTTAAAACATGCATTAAACGCACACTATGTAAGCAAGCTTATTACAAATTGGACGATTATATCGCTGATAATAATGCTTGGCTCAATGCCGGTCCTGCTCCACAAGGACAGGGACGCATAAAATGATAGCATTAAAAAGTATTGTTGGAGCTGCTGAAGATTGTACAACTATCCTTGCATTGTATAAATTCAATTTAGTATTATATAACTGCATAGCCCATATTGTGTGAGTACTATGTACTAGCTATCATTTACTGGAAACCTGCGTCTTTTATTGACTTGAATGTGCCCTGGCGGTTGAGAGTATGTCATGCTCACTTAAATGTCACGCTGATGGTGGCGGGTGTGTCGGGTCATTTAGTTCCCTTCAAAATGGTTGAGTTGAATGATGGCTGATCCATTCGTCATGTTCGTGAACGGGCGCTATCAGTTGTGCCTGGTCATCTCTTAGTTGCCACGGCTTATTTCGAACTAATTATTTTATTTTTTGTCTTTTTTATTTTACTATGGACACTTTTATCGTGCACGTCATGCTACATCGTTCTCACATAATGTACCATCTCAACATGAATGATGTAACCAAAGTTTTGTAACAAGATTCTGATTTAAAAGAGTGTCCATGGAGTTTCTTGCCCATTCTTCTCCATAGAGATCTACGCTTTGGAATGGGCAACTACAGTACTTTCACAAGTTATTATGTCTTGTGACTGGGACTGTAGCTTCATTTTTATTGTTGTTTGACTATTCAAAAGTGCCTGTAATTGGCTTACTTGAAATAAATGATTTTGATTTGATTTGATTTGATTTGATTTGATATACCGTTTTCATTCGGTGCATATGCGCTAGTCATGTGGTGTTCTATTTTATGCAAACGGAGAAATTCTGTCACTACTTGATTACTAAATTCGGTACCTTGATCCGTAGTTAAATTTAAAGGAAACCCATAATGAGTACTGTAAGTTAAAAGGGCTTTTAATATATTAGGTGCAGTACAATCGGGTAAAACATACGCTTGAGCGAATTTAGAAAATGAGTCTATGATAGTCAAGTATTTGTCATGGTCAATAGTTAGAACGTCTGCGTGTGCTAATTCAAACGGTTGAGTTGATGGAGGTACAACTCTGAACTGCTGACGTATCGGATTTCTGTCATATTTCGCACATCTGCATATATTACACTCGTTTATAAATTTAGTAATATCTGTTATAATTTTCGGCCAAAAGTAACGTTGTGACAGCGAAAGGTAGGTTTAATTGATTCCGCGATGGTTCGTCTTGCCCTCGTGGTATTTTTTTATTATTTCAAGTTGGTTTGACGGATCATTAACGTTAAGTACCTCATATTTGACTAAAACTAAGTTCATCGATGAATTATCGAAAGTTTCCTGTAAAATCGGTATGATACTCAGCATTTTTTCGATAGGATTTACAAGAATCGCTGTTCGGAGTTTTGGATCGACGTGAGACTTTACAGTGTTAATAAAACTGTCTTCAATGCTATGTTCGTTAATGTCTACAGTAGTTTTCTGAAAGGATTGAAAAGGTTGAGTTGTGGTTGGTCTACTTTTAGGGTTACCATTTATTATATTTATGAGTAACTGCCTCTTAAATTTATTTAAAGGTTCGTCCGATATTGGAATTTCTAGAACAGGGTTTTCTAAACTTGTGTGTATGGTTTCAAAATGTGGAGAGGCTGTTCTTTCTTGAAGCTGCGGATTATTTAATCCTCCATCAAAAACTGAGTGAGCCGTGAGGGTTGATGACGAATGTATCGGGCTGTTTCTTTCAGCAGTTAATGTAGAAGATGTATCCGAGTGTGCCGTTTCAGAATGATTAACGCACAAAGACATAGTTTCGTTTTGGTTGATTTGAATACGTGACAGAGCATCCGCATTAGTATTGATTTTACCTTTTTTATGGACAATAGTATAATCATATTCTGCTAACCTTAGTCGCCATCTAGTGAGACGTGATCCTGGTTCTTTAAGATTCATAAGCCAAATTAAGGGTTTGTGATCCGTTATTATTTTAAATTCTCTGCCGAAAAGGTAAGGCCTGAAATATTTTGTAGCCCAAACTATTGCGAGTAGCTCTTTCTCGATCGTGGAGTAATTAACTTCACTATCGTTCAAAGTTCTAGACGCGTAGGCTATGGGTTTGTCAGAACCGATAGGTCCCTGAGAAAGAATTGCTCCCAAAGCCACGTTTGAGGCGTCTGTGGTTAAATAAATTCTTTGCTAAAATCTGGATATGTTAGAATAGGGTCGTTTGTAAGGAGAGTTTTACAATGTTCAAAGCAGGTCAAGTACTCTGGAGTCAAATTAATTTTAGCGCCTTTTTTAAGACATGATGTAAAGGGTTTAGTGACACGTGCGAAATTCGGTATAAAACGTCTGTAGTAACCAAGTAAGCCTATGAATGCCCTAATCTGCTTAGGAGTTTTCGGAATTGGATAATTTATAATAGCTAATATTTTATCCGGGTTTGGCTTCACGCCGTCTGTGGTAATTATATGACCAAGATAGGGTGTTTCATGTTTGAGAAATTCCGACTTATACATCTGAATTTTTAAGTTTGAATGTCGAAGACGTTCAAATATAGCGCGTAAATTAACTATATGTTCTTGCAAGGACGTTGAAAACACCAAAATATCGTCCATGTATGTGGTACAATTAGGTAATCCGCGAAGGACATTGTCCATCACACGTTGAAACGTAGCCGGAGAATTTTTTAATTCCATGGGCATTCTAACATATTCAAAATGCCCTTGCTCTACACTGAATGCCGTTTTTGGAATATCGGATGGATTTAGCTGAATTTGTAGAAATCCGGATTTTAAATCTAATGTCGAGAAGTATAAGCATCTGCCTAACTTGTCTAAAATATCATTAATATTTGGGATCGGATATTTATCATTAATCGTTTTTGCATTGAGTTGGCGGAAGTCAATGACTAAGCGCCATTTGACCTTACCAGATGCGTCACTCTTTTTTGGTACTATCCATATTGGAGCGTTCCAAGGCGATGAAGATGGTTGAATAATACCCTGGTGCAACATGGATTCTATTTGAGTTTGTACTTCTTTCTTATGGACGTAAGGGTATCTGTAACTTTTACTGTATACCGGGCTATCGTCTACGGTTCTGATATGATGTTTGATTTCATTGGTAAAGGTTAATGGTTCATTTTCGAGATAAAACACGTCAGAATATTCTTTGCAAAGGTTAATTAAATTGGCTGTCTCTTCTGCATTTAAATGTTCTATGCGCAGGTGCGATAATACTTGCTGAGTTCGCATCTCGGTATTCACGGTCGTATCTACTCGAGTTGCTGGCATTGTTTGTTCGTTAAAAATATGTGCAAAGATAGGTTTTGTTATAGAAATTACAATATCATTATCCAGAGGTGCTCCAAACATTTGTTGAGTATTTGTAGGTCTCGGGTAGGGTTGTCTGAACTGATCGGGTCGTGCAGGTTGTGGATGATATTGTGGTGGATATTGAGATCCAAAAGGCTGGATTTGAGGTCTCGGATATATTTGAAATGTTGGATTTTGATTTGCTGGCCTAACCGAACGAAAATTAGGGTGTGACCAAGAAGTAAAAGGATTAACCTGCTCATTTAGGGGTTTTTCTTTTGCTGGTACTGATTTATTTCGTTTTTGGAGATATAATATATTTAATTCGTCTTGAGCGTATTCAAGAGCGCTTTCAAGATTTGAAGGTCTCATGCATCTTATTCTAGATCCTAGTGGTTCTTCTAAACCTTTCAAAAAGCTCTGCAAGGCTAGTTTTTTATAGAGAGTTCGTTTAGATTCTATGGAAGTTTTTATAGATTCGTGCAATTCTACGCACGTCATAATTGTGCATAACAAGTGTTGACATTTTTCGTAAAAAACTTGTATCGTATCGTTTCCCTGAACTAAGAGAGAGAGATCAGTATACAACGACGATTCATCTCTATGATCTGAAAATGTATTAATTAGGGTTGATCTTATACCATTCCAGTCACTTGGAATTCCGTTAGTTGCCAAAGTACGTGCAGCATTACCAGTAATCTTGTTCAAAATCCCATTGATCAGAGATAAGTTCGAAAGCTGACGTCCAGGTTCTGGACTGATATAAGTGAGCACTAATTGATCGCACAAGTTTAAAAACCTAGTTAAAACATTTGGGTTTCCGTCAAATTCCGGAACTAGTCTAAGTGATCTATAAATCTTATCTGATAAATCTATCTGATTCGTGTCGAATGTAGAACTGCTATTCGATTCCGTCATGGTTTCTAAATTTTCTATTATATCTTCTAAATTACGAAAGGCGTCACTTCGCGCGATGCGGAGTTGATTGCGCCTACTAAAACTAAGGTCCCTATTACTACGTGGGTGAAAAATTTTGGAAAATTACAGTACCACTCTGTGTTAGAAATATAGCAACCGATAATAGGACTTATGTACTTACATGAGTAGCATTGCTTGCGAGCGTTGTTTCATCGATTTTTGGATGTCCCAATCTCCGTAGCAACAGCTTCCTTGACAGGCCTCCAATAGGTTCTTCGTCCAGACAGTTGATGCGGCGTTTTCCTGATTTTTAGGTATTTCACATCACCACACTTTGAGTCTGTAACGAGCACCGACTGCGCCAGATATGTGTGGGGGCGTCTGTCGGGAAACTCTCCAATAAATAAGTCCTTTTTGGTTACGAAATATATTTCGAAAGTTCACAGATTACAGACATAAAAATTATAAAGTAGATTTCTTATGAATTAGGTTTAATATATCAGTGTCCGTTCCCACCGAAGTTAGGCAAAGAAAAGGCGATGACAATAGTCGTTCACGTCTCAGGTGCGGTGTCGTAATACGGACGGTACAATGTGCTGAGCTTGCCGGCTGGCATCGTAACACTGTTAAGGCTGAGGATATAAATATATTTAGTTTTTATATTGCACACCCACAAATTGAAGATCTTATTACAATAAAAAGTCTGCTGAGTAATATACAAGGTCCATTACTAATTATGGGTGATTTTAATGGCCATCATTATAGATGGGGGTCTGAAACTTGTGACAACTTCGGTATAGGCTTAGTGGATATATTAGATGAACTTAACCTATGTATAATTAATGATGGCAGTTCCACACGCAGGTCTGTGCCAGGGCAGAACAGCAGCTGTGTTGATTTAACATTCTGTTCATCTAGTATAGCCAGCCTTTTTAATTGGAGTCGCTTGAATATGACTTATGGGAGTGATCACTATCCCATCATGGTTGAAATCCCTTCCAAAACTATCCCTGACAAAAGTTCCCCTCCTTTGTTAAAATACCAGCTGAATTCAGTGGATTGGGACCTCTACTCAAAAATCTTGGATTTACGTGTCTCTTCCCTTCCATCCATCAGTCCTGAGTCTGCTCAGGAATGCTTTTCCTCATTTTCCAACACAATATCATCTACAGCAGATGATTGCTTCCCTAAAAAAAAACCGCCAACGGGCAAAATGCCATCCCCGCCATGGTGGTATAGGGACTGCTCTGCTGTCATCAGGGCCAGGAATGAGGCCGAAATGAATTTCAACTCCGACATGAACCTGGAAAACATCATTGCTTTTCAACATATTTTGGCTAAGTCCAAGAAATTACTTAAAAATAAGAAGAGAGAAGGTTGGCGGAAGTACTGTGGCTCACTGAGTCCATCCACTCCAGCGTCAGCAGTTTGGCGTAAATTGAAATCGTTCAGAAGTAGTTTTAAGCCTCCCTCCGGGAACATTCTATCTGCAGAACTGGGTAACCAGTTTTTTTCTAAGCTTGCTCCAGTGTATGTTCCCGATATGGATGAGTGTGCCGCTTCGGACTCCCAGTTGATTTCAGATGATCCTCTGGATAGGCCGTTTACTCTTGATGAACTTAAATCCGTCCTCGCCCATGTAAAGGATTCTGCACCTGGAGTGGATGGATTCCCGTACTCCTTCATTACTAAAGCGGGTGATAAGACCCACCAGTATTATCTGGACTTGGTCAACTATTGTTTTTCTTCCGGCTATATTCATCCTGATTGGAAGGTTCAAGTCGTCATCCCTATATTAAAACCTGGTAAAGATCCCAGTGATCATTGTTCTTACAGGCCAATTGCTCTATCGTCCATACTTATTAAGCTTTTAGAGCATTTGATTAAAAACCGTTTAGAGTGGTTCGTAGAAAGCAGGAAACTGCTCCCAACGACTCAATTCGGCTTCAGGAAAGGTCTGGGTACAGCTGATAGTGTGGGTACCCTCACATCAGCGATCCGACTGGCCCTTAGCAGGAATGAGTCTGTGGTAGCCGTTTTCTTAGACATTTCAGCTGCCTATGATTCTGTCCTCCTCCCACTTCTCAGGCAGAAGATGCAAGAGCTGAGAATCCCGGCTAGGATTTGTCAAATCATAGGCAGCATTTTTTCAGATCGTAGTGTTAAACTCAGAATTCCCGGGGAAAACTCTGAGTCGAGATCGGTCTGGAGAGGTCTACCTCAGGGATCCGTGCTTAGTCCCCTTTTATATAATATTTATACCTCTGATCTTCCTTCTTGTTTAAATTATAACTGTAATATACTTCAGTATGCTGACGATATTGCACTTTTGGTCTGTGGCAGTTCCATTGAAGATGCCGCTCAATCTATTAATATCTCTTTGTCCTCATTAAACCAATGGCTATTGGGGCATGGGTTATCTTTGAGTGCTCCAAAGAGTACCGCAGTTGTCTTTACTCGTAGACGCCTTATCCCGCAAGTTGAAATAAATATTGATGGTCAAGTCATCCCCATTAAGGAGAAGGCCAGGTTTCTTGGGGTTACCCTAGATTGCAAATTGTCGGGAGTAGGTCACATTGATAATACAGTCAAAAAATGTGAGCGCTCGGTTTCTGTCCTCAAGGCTTTGGCAGGTGTCTGGTGGGGAGCTCACCCATACACCTTAAAGCTCATATATAATGCACTGGTCAGAAGCGTGTTTGATTACTGCAGTTACCTAATTGAGCCATGTAACAAGGAAGCTCTGCGTAGACTAGATTCTGTCCAGTCCAAATGTCTGAGGATCGTAATTGGTGCAATGAAATCCTCTCCCATAAATGCCCTCCAGGTCGAATGTGCGGAACCTCCTCTTTACATTCGAAGACAATACTTGGCAGATCGTTTCTTATCAAAAGCTTTTTCCCTTTCGTCCCATCCTTTACTCCCAATTTTGGAACAAATCTACCTCTCTCTTAACACGTCTTCCTACTGGAATAATAAATCTATTCCATTGATGAATAGGTACAGAGAGCTTAAACACCTATCATCACCTGTTTGTCAATACCCCTCTCTTCCTGTCTTTTCTTCCGCCTATGAGGTGGTCCATTTCAGGCCAAAACTCGTTTTGGGACTTGGTATCTCAAAAAATTCCCAGCATATAAAAGGCGACTTTGATCGGACCATTGAGAGATACTGGGAAGGTTGGAATCTGTTTTATACGGACGCATTCAAACTATCTTCAACAGGATGTACAGGTGTTTCAACATATTTCCAGAACTCTAGGATTGCTCTTTTATTCCAATGCCCACCAGAGGCTTCAGTATTTACTGGCGAATGTATCGGTATCCTAGAAGCCATTAATTTCATTTTAACCCACAATATTAAAAATTCGGTCATTTTCACAGATTCTCGCAGTAGCATTCAAGCCTTAGGCCAATGTCAACGGGGTGCTGAGTCAGAAAACCTCCCCGTGCGCCTAGTGGCTGCTAGTCCCTCTCGATACGTCTGGAGGGAACAGCAGCTGCTAGGACGGTGCACCCCGGGCGCCGGCAGTGTCCTTCCCCGAGGAGTGGGAAGAGATTCCCATCCTCCGGGAAATGTCACTGCCGGTGGCAAATATTCTGACGTGGAGGGGTCCAACCCGGACCAACGCGGCGTTTCTCCGCGTGACCCTCTGAAAAGCAGAGGGCACAGCGGAGGAGCAAGGGCGGGCTCGGTGTGCACTCACCCTGCCTCCGAGCAGACAGTGAGGGACGTAGTCCTTCGCTGTCCCCGTCGTTCTCGTAATCCCATCATCGGAGTGTCGTGGATCACGTCTCGCGGCTTCGATCGGGACCGAGGGTCTTGGCTTAACCACCCGGACCGCGAGGTAGAAAACCTCTATAAAAAGTTACCCCGAATCTCAAGCGGCGGCGCACCGTGAGGGGGTGTATGGCTGACGGGTGTTCCCATGGAACAATCAGTCTCTAGTGCGACCCCCGCCAGGGTACCAGCCGACCCCCTGGCGGGTTATAAATGTCAAAGGCTTATCCGGGTACAGGGGGCACTGCCCGGATGGACCTCGTATTTCCCCCATACTCGTGGGATCAAAATGGATCAATTTGAAAAAATAAAAAACCCAGCCGGTAAAGGCAAAGTGAGGGAGAGGAGGGATGCGGGGTCGGAGTCCGACACCGCGTCCAGTGAAGTGAGCGCGGGAAGCTCAGAGAGCTCCCGCTTCGAGAGGGCCAGGACTGCTGCGGAGGAACGCAAGCGGTCCAGACCGGAAGGCGATCGCGAGTCGTCTTCTGAAGGGGAGCTTGCCTCGGCTCCAAAAATTTCCACCAGCAGGCGTGGTGGAATAAGGGGCATGGGGAGGGGGCTCTCTCAGCTCTCAGCCTCCGAGAGATCGGGGGTGGCCGGTCGCGGGCAGGCCCACTCGTGCACCTGTGAGGACGCGGCAGGTGAAGCTGGCGGCTCCGATGCGGAGCGTAAGGCCAGGTTTGTGAAGGAGGTGGAAGCTGCAATAAGGGTTGTGGCCTTGAAAGTCAAAACATCGACAAAACTCGGGGCCATACCTGCAGCTTCCGCCTCCATCATGGCGGCAGTGGAGGCTAGCTTCCCTCCACCTGGCGAAGTGGCCAAACTGCGGGTGGAGGTCGCCCGTCTGACGGCCGCCACGGAGCTTCTCCGCGAGGAGAACATGAAGCTTCGGGCAGACCTGACCGGTCTGCGAGAGTCTGGCTCCCGCGAGGTGCCTCTGCAACAGCAGAGCCAGCCTGTGCCGGAGGAGAACCAGGTCCTGCACCTGGTTCGGCAGGAGCTGGCTGCCGTCCGGGCGCGGTTCTCTGTCCTGGAGGGCATTGTACTGCGCCCCCCCCTGGCGGCGAACAAGGTGGCCGCTGCCCCGGGGGCGGGCTCGGGCCCGAATGCGAACCCGGGCCCGAGGGAGGTCCCGGGCCCGAGGGTGGTCCCGGGCCCGAAGGCAGTTTCATACGCGGCTGCTGCGGCTGCCAATTCTGGGCCAGGGCAGTCTGGCCAGCCCTCAGGCAGGACTAGGGCGGGCCCTGGAAAGTCGGCCCCGCCGAAAACGTCAGCGGCCCAGAAAAAGGGCAAGGTGGCTCCTCAGGTGGAGGCAGTGCCAGCAGCAAGCCGGCCGCAGCCGCCGCCGCCACCCACCATGCCTGCCACGGCCGAAACCGAGTGGCAGGTGGTCGGGGAAAAAAGGAGGAAGGGACGAAAGGCGGCCAAAAAGGCCCGCAATGAGGAGAGAAGGCGTCAGCACAAGGCGCGAAGCGTCGCGGCTCGACTCCGCGCCCCGAAGACCGCAGCTGTAGTGATCACACTACAGCCGGAAGCGGAAAAGAGGGGCGTGTCATACCGCGACGTGCTGACAAAGGCGAAGGCGACGGTGAATCTCGGGGAGCTTGGGATCACCGGGGGACTCCGGCTCAAAGTCACCGCGACAGGGGCTAGAGCGCTGGAGATCCCCGGAGAAAATAGCGGCCTGTCCGCTGACGCTCTGGCTGAAAAGCTCAGAGCGTCCCTAGATGCGGATGAGGTCCGAGTGTCCAGGCCCGTCAGATGCGCAGACATGCGCATCCTGGGTCTGGACGACTCAGTGACCCAAGAGGAGGTGGTCGCCGCCGTCACCAGGACCGGTGGGTGCCCTGCCGAGCAGGTCAAGGCAGGCACCCTACGTCCGGACAACTCGGGCATGCGAACCGTAATGGTAAGCTGCCCTGTGACGGCGGCAAGAACGATCGTGGAGGCTGGAAGGCTCCTGGTAGGCTGGGTGTCAGCGCAGGTTAAGCTGCTGGAACCCCGACCTCTGAGGTGTTACCGGTGCCTCGTGGGACACCACGTGAGTTGTCAGTGCACCTCGGAGGTGGACCGCAGCGTCTGCTTCCGTTGCGGTCAGCCCGGTCATATGGCCGCGGCCTGCTCTGCCCCACCGCACTGCATTGCATGTGCGGCAGCGGGCAAACCGGCCGATCACCGGGCTGGGGGCAGGGCCTGCGTACCACCCACCAGGACCAGGGGCAAGGGAAGGCCCTCAGCCACCGCCACCACCGTCGCCATCGCCGCAGCAGCTGCCACCACTGTCGCTCCCGCCACTGCCGCCAGTACTGCCGCCGCAACATCTGTCGCGGGGCCCTCACAGGGGGCCCGGGAGGGGGCTGAAATGGAGTGCCAATAATGGCCCCATTACGCCTCCTCCAGGCGAACATCAACCACTGCCGCTGTGCTCAGGATCTGTTGCTCCAGAGCATGGCGGAGTGGTTGATTAACGTCGCCGTGGTCGCTGAGCCGTACTTTGTCCCGCCCAGGGAAGACTGGGTGGAGGACCTGAGCGGCTCAGTGGCCATAATTTCGTCGGCCGTCACCGGTACCCCGACCCTTGAGAGTGTCAGGAAGGGTCAGGGTTGCGTAGCAGCACGGTTCGGGGAGATCGTCGTAGCGGGAGTCTACTTCTCCCCGAGCCGAACTCTCGCCGAGTTCCACAACTCCCTCATGGAGTTGAGTGTCGTCATCCGAAGCTATTCCCTCCCCGTGCTTGTGCTCGGGGACTTCAATGCCAAAAACTTGGCTTGGGGTTCTCGTTGCACAGATGTGCGGGGTAGGATGGTGGAGGACTGGGCTCTGGAGGTGGGCCTGGTCGTCCTAAATCGGGGTTCTGTCCCCACGTGTGTGCGGATGCGGGGCGAGTCGGTGGTGGACATCTCGTTCGCTAGCCCCGCTCTGTCACCGCGTGTCGTTGACTGGCGCGTTATGGAGGGGGTGGAGACCTATTCCGACCACCGGTACATCCGGTTCGATGTCTCCGCCCAGGACTCAAGCGCGCCGGTCTCACAGGCCCCGAGTGGTCCGCGTTGGGCGCTGAAGCAGCTGGACCGGGAGCTCCTCCTGGAAGCCTCGATAGTGCAGGCCTGGGTGACATCACCGAACAGGCCTGCCGACATCAACAACGAGGCAGGGTGGTTCCAGGAGGCCATGTCCGACATATGCGACGTGGCAATGCCCCGAGTTCGGCCAGGACGCGCCCGGCGTCAGGTGTACTGGTGGTCGCGAGAGCTGAAGTCTCTGCGCGAGGCGTGCGTCGCCGCGCGGCACCTGTACGCCAGGCATCGCAGGCTCCGCATCCGCCCTAATGATGCGGCAGCCATTGAGGCGGAGCTGTACGAGGGATACAGAGCAGTGAAGACCGCCCTCCAAGAGGCTGTCCAGCGGGCCAGGGACCTGGGCCGCGAGGAGATGCTGGGGACTCTCGACAGAGATCCGTGGGGGCGCCCTTACAAGATGGTGCGGGACAAACTCCGCACCTGGGCCCCCCCGCTGACGCAGAGTCTCCGCCCTCAGCTCGTGGAGGACGTGGTGAGCGCTCTGTTCCCTCTGCGAGGGGAACATCCTCCCCCGCCTATGGCTCCGCCGCTTGCGGTGCCAGATGTGGACCACATCGAGGACGATGACGACATTCCGGAAGTGACCGGGGTAGACCTGAGAGTGGCGGTAGGCAGGCTTAAAGCCAAAAATACCGCCCCGGGACCCGATGGCTTGCCTGGCAAAGCCTGGGTCCTGGCCTCGGAGGCTCTCGGGCCCCGACTGGAAGGGCTCTTAAGCGCATGCTTGGAGAGAGGCCAGTTCCCGCTTCGTTGGAAGACGGGGAAGCTGGTCCTCATCCGGAAGCCGGGGCGCCCTGCGGACTCTCCGTCCGCATACCGGCCCATTGTGTTGCTCGACGAGGTGGGCAAGCTCTTTGAAAGAGTCATTGCGAACCGCCTCGCCGGGCACCTTGTGGGGATGGGGCCGGATCTTGCGGATCACCAGTTTGGTTTCCGCAGGGGGCGCTCGACGGTGGACGCCATCATGCGCGTGAGGGCTCTCACGACGGGGGATGCGGTGTCCCGGGGTGGGGTCGTCGTGGCGGTGTCTCTTGACATCGCCAACGCCTTCAACACCATGCCCTGGACCTGCATTAGGGAGGCACTCCGGTATCACCGGGTGCCGACCTACCTTCGTCGTGTGGTCGGGGACTACCTGACGGACAGGGCCGTCATCTACCCTGGTCGCAACGGAGAGTGGAACCGGCGAGAGATGTCATGCGGTGTTCCACAGGGATCGGTTCTGGGGCCGCCCTTGTGGAACATCGGCTACGACTGGGTGCTGCGCGCCGACCTCCCTAGCGGTGTCAGCGTAGTTTGCTACGCTGACGACACGCTGGTGCTGGCACAGGGGAGGTCGCACGAGGCGGCGGCCGAACTTATGACACGCGGGGTTGCGATAGTCGTGGAGAGAATCCGGCAGCTGGGTCTCGAGGTGGCATTGCACAAGTCCGAGGCCATGTGCTTTCATGGGCCTCGGAATGCGCCACCGTCGGGATCCACACTGACGGTAGGAGGGGTTTCCATCGGCGTCGAGTCGACGCTAAAGTACCTAGGACTTGTCCTCGACAGCCGGTGGAACTTCGTTGAGCACTTCCGACGTTTGGCCCCAAAACTGGAACGGGCAGGGGCCGCATTCAAGCGGCTCTTGCCCAACCTGGGGGGTCCAAACGCCTCCTGCCGGAGGCTCTACGCGGGGGTCGTGCGGTCCATGGCCCTTTATGGGGCCCCGGTGTGGGCGCGTTCTTTGAGGCGGCGAGCCGCCCATTACCTGAACGCGCCCCAGAGGGTGGTAGCCGTAAGGCTGATCCGGGGGTACCGCACGATCTCCGGCGAGGCGGCGAGCCTCTTGGCCGGATTGCCACCATGGGATCTGGAGGCGATGGTCCTCGCGCGCCTGCATGAATGGCGCGCGGAGGCACTACGCCGGGGGGAAACTCCGCTGCCGCGGCAAATTGTCGCTCAGCGGACAGACCTCCGGCGCGATCTCATGGTGGCATGGAGACAGCGACTATCGCAACCACGTGCAGGGCACGCAACAATAGTGGCGATAAGTCCCCTCTTTGAGGAGTGGCTAGAGAGGCGGCACGGCGCCCTCACCTTCCGCCTGACGCAGGTCCTCACCGGACACGGTTGTTTCGGGAGGTTCCTGCACCGAGTTGGGCGGGAGGAAACGCCCGGGTGTTACCATTGTGAGGATCGGCCGGAGGACACGGTGGAGCACACCGTGGAGCTCTGCCCTGCTTGGGCTGAGCACCGCCGTGTCCTCGTAGCGGCGATTGGCGGCGGTGACCTCTCGCGACCGGCCCTGGTTCAATCCATGGTCCGGAGTGAGAGGGAATGGGAAGCCGTCGCCTCCTTCTGCGAAGCAGTCATGCTAGCGAAGGAGGTGGCGGAACGTGAGAGGGAGCGAACCTCACGTCCCAGCCGCCGCGGGAGACGCCCCGGGCGTCGGGGGGCAACCAGTGGCCCCCGGCCACCATAGGCGCGAGCCTGTGGACGGTGAGTAATGGGCTAGCTCACCGTCCGTCCGTCTTATGACGACAGGCCGTGTCGACGGCGCGTACGTGTTCCACGCGCGCCTCAAGGAGATGTCAGCAAACCGGATGGGGCCCGAGAGGGCCGATGCCTGCCAGGGCTGCGGGTTGTTCGAAAGAGATACCGCGGCCCTGGAACAAAAAGGGCGAAGAAGGAACATGGGTGGGTTTTAGTCAGTACAAGTCTGACACTCCCTCCCGCTCCGCCCAGAGCGGGAGAAGTCATTTGATGATTTCCCATCCGTAAAAAAAAAAAAAAAAAAAAAAAAAGCCCAATGTCAACTAAAATCCAAAATTCATAGCAAAATCATTTCCGACATCCTAAATTTACTATTTACTTGTTCGAACAACGGTTTAAGCATTGAGATAGCTTGGGTTCCCAGCCACTCGGGAATAAGTGGCAACGAGTGCGCCGACTCATTGGCTAAATTTGCTACATCTAACCCGGTGGATCAGAAGCACTACATGGTGCAAAGTTACGACTTACGAACTGACACTAAACGCAAGTTGTACAACTCGTGGTCAGCTGCGTGGCAGGTAAGTTCGAAACTTAAGGGGGCGTATTACGCCAGTGTCCAACCTGAAATCCAGCGGAAACCTTGGTTTTTTAAATGCTCTAAACTGTCTAAAAGAACTGTTACATCTTTGTGCAGACTGAGACTTGGTCACTGCTGCAGTCCAGTATTCCTGAACAAGATTCGGGTTCGTGACAGTTCCCTGTGCGAATGCGGTCTTGATGATGGTACTTTGGACCATATCTTCTTCTCATGTCCTTTGAATTCCCAAACCTTTGACTTGTACCATAAGCTTTCCAAAATTAAAATCCCTCTTCCTATTAACTTTCATTCCCTTTTGACTAACTTTTCTCCTAAACTAATCCAAATCCTATCAAAGTTTTTAAATGTAAATGATATCAAAATGTAGTCTGGTGTGTAGTATTAATAACTTTTTGTAAATATATGTGTAGAATTTGTAGTGTTTTGAATATATCTGTTTTTTTAATTTATTTTTTAGCTAGATTTACTAACAAAAATTGTCCTGTCTTTACAGCTACTAACTTATAACTAGATAACTACCACAAAGTGCAAAGTTCGACGGCTCACCTTGCTGCATTGCCGTCACACATGACGCTGGCAGAATAGTCGACAACGGCTCAGTTGCCATACGAGAAAAAAAAAAAAAAACTTGGTTGGTGTGATAACTTGGTCTCAATACGTCTACGCGTATACGACTGCTGTGTGTGTGCCTGTGATTGACTTTGTGACGGTGACTGAATACTATGTGGATCATAGTGATATAACTGACTATTTTGACTTTGACTCGACTTTACTTGACTGTGCAACATTCCAACAAAATATTCTTGACTGCTATTATCTGAATCAAACGATTGCAACTGACTAACTTTTTTATTTTTGAAGCAATATTTAGCAAAATGACCAAAAAGTTTACATGACCTGCATTGAACGCCTTTAGCTGGGCACTTGTATCGATGAGACTGCCCACAGCGACTGCATGTCCTCGAGTCGCCGCTCGAAGCTGAAGCTGACCTGCGACCGCCTGAAGACTTGCGGCTGCTCGAAGCTGACCTGCGACTCGAAGCTCGCTGTCGATCGTCTCGTCGACCACGGCTCCTCCGACTGAGATGCATGACGTTTTCGCTGGCGACACCGCTCGCTTGGACAATTTTATCAGCATCCTGCTGCGCGACTATGAGTGTGCTCGCTATCTCATGCATCCTCTTGTAGGTTAGGTCATGTTCTTGAAGCAATCTTTGACGCACATGCTATAAATCCATGTGTAGGCTAGCTATAAAAATATCTTTAATTAGCGACTTTCTGAGCGTGCCAAACTCACATTCTTTGCTTTTTGCCTCTAAATCGGTGATGAATTCCTGGATGCTTTCAGATTTGTTCTGCTTAAGTGTAAAAAATAAATGTCTGCACATGGTCACGTTTCTCCTTGGCTCGAAAAATTTGTCGAATCTGGACTTGACCTCGTTGAATGTGCTGTCATCAATTTTCAGGTTAAACGTGTTAAATATGTTAAGACCACGTTCTCCAATTGAGTGTAACAAAATGGCAATTTTTCGCTTCTCACTTGACTTGTCCAGGCCTGTGGCTAGCAAATATAGTTCCATCTGCTGTGACCATCTTCTCCATGCCTCCGCATTATTATTTGCTGGATCTGACGAGATGTGGAGTTGATTCAGTTGGGTACGCAAGCCCAATTCTTGACCGCCATCTTTTGTTTCGCCGCTGCTTGACATTTTTCTTTGTTCTTCTAATTTAATTTCTTATTTTTCTTGTTGATTTCTGACACCATGTTATGTTGGATGGTTGGAATGAAAGATACCGTTGGGTATACTTAATTTAATAGTCACAGGACATAGGTTTTTATATATATACAGACAGTACGTAGTGTCGCAGACGGGTTGAGATCAAGTTATGGCCTCCGGAAGGATGTGTACCATAGATCATCACTAGAGCTTGACGCTTAGTAACATACTAATTAGTGATGTCACAACACTGATTACATTCGCTTTGCTCCGAGCAAAGACTCCTATAATGCGAACTTTTCTGTTTTTGTTATAATGGACTCTGATACCGCTCCAATTGAAGACCCGGGTTTACCTTAGGACACTGTATCTGCTCATGACGATGACCCTGGCGCTATTTTGTTCAATATTGAACCGGATTGAAATGAAAACCTTGGCATGAACATTGACGCTCCTGCGCAGGATCTTATTGCCCTTAACGGGAATGACGAACCTATGCGATGTGTCAATTGCAGCATTGATATTATGCATCGCAGAAGTCGCACTCTGGAACCCATTGAAATACTAACAGTAATTCGACATTGGACTGCTCCACAAGTGGTAAGCTAATGTTCTATTATTATTTTTAAAATAATCATTGCTATTATCCATACAAACTGAATAAAAATAAATATGCTTATGTCTTATTTGTAGGTTACAGCCCAGAGCTTTGTCTGTCATTCTTGCTGGATGTTGGCTCTCAACAACGCAGCGGCTCAAGAAAATGAACCAAGCACAAGTAGTGGTCAGCAACGACAATTATGTGTAAATTGTGGATGTTCAATACTACGTACTAGATATCATGTTTTGCATACAAATTCTGAAAGAGAAACACACATAAGAGATGTAATTACGGAGTTGATATCACCACGGCAGGTACTATCCTTTTTTATGTTTGCATTTAGAATATATTAAATAAAAAATACTATTATAGAAATGAAAATATGTAATACATTATGTGTGAGGAAAAAAAAGATGTCAGTTTGTGTTCCAACCAGTGACTATGAATGAAATTCTTTTAGGTTCATGGATCTGACCGCATCTGCCATCCATGTTGGCAATGTGCTGATAGAGCACCACTTCCTGCTTTAATATCTGCAAATGTACCAGCGTAAGCAGAAACAATAACCTTACCAGATTATACTAGAGCACCTGATACACAGGCTTTTTGTTTTTGTCCCTGTTGTGACTCATTGCAGCGATTGAGTATCCCAACATTGCTAAGGGGGAGAGAGCCAGCAACCTCCTTGAAGGTTTACCTTTAACTGGCAATTGCGCTTTGTTACAAGGAAAAATTCAAAGCGGGCACATAAGCCGAAAAATATATTTCGTATATATCATAATTAATAATGATCTGTAAGGCAGAGAAGCAATAACTCAATATTGTTGCAATTGCCTTCTACAGCTAAGAACGGTGGGTTGCTGTGCTCATGTTATGACCATAATATGGTCCTTAAGCTGGGCAAGGCAAAAGAATAGGCAGGCAAAATAATATGAGACTGCCTGCCCAGTTTTTAGATAATATTTTATTAATTTATGATTCGGAATAAAAGTTATTGAAAAAATATTTTTTTTTATTTTTTTTCCATAAATGACCTCAGGATGTGTTACTACCACATTAAAAGGAAGAGAATATCATTATAGGGAAGCTACAAATCATGTTTTTTGGAAATAAAATACTCATAACTAACTTTTTTTCAGCGACAAGCCTTATCATTACACATGCTAAATATGAACTATTTTGACACTCTCCAGCAACCTTATAATTAGTTTCTTAAAGGTATAAACTATTAAAAATCCCTGTCATTAAATATTATACCTAATGTTCACGTTAAGCCAAGTTACCCTAACAAAGTGAGCAATTCCCTTTAAGTCTTTACGTTTTTATTTTGTAATAGTTTACCTTAAAACTTCACTGTACACTATGTTGGTTGTGGTATTTGTAGGTGATAACAAAACATTGATTTACAGGAGACTCGAGAAAGAGCAACATACAATTGCCCATGAGAAAAGCATTCTTTCCTTAGGTAGATGCCAACCATCGAGAACATTTGTCCCTGGGATTTATTTATTTTGTAATAGTTTACCTTAAAGCTTTACTGTACACTATGTTGGCAGTGGTATTTGTTGGTGATAACAAGACATTGATTTTCAGGAGACTCGAGAAAGAGCAACATACAATTGCCCATGAAAAAAGCATTCTTTCCTTAGGTTGATGCCAAACAATCGAGAACATTTGTCCCTGGGATTTATTTATTGTAAGGGCAAACGATATCTTTACAGGAAATTGTAACCTTTTAAAAGTTATAGGCAAATCCGTCGGTATCATTGGGATCCGCGGAATGTGAGCGAGCTGACCGGCCGTGGGGCCCGTGATGATAGTTGCTACAATCACATTCTCTTAATTCCTTTATCAAAAGTCTTGTACCATTACACATACTGGGAGGGCTTAAATTTATCAATAGCATAATGGAGTACCTACTATGCGAACATCCCTCTCCCACACTTCGGTGCCATCTCTCTCGCCGCGTTGCTCGCTGCGCTGCGTGGAGCCACAACGGCGCGTCAGCGTGTAATTTTGTTTATATAGATATTTTTAATTTCGTAATATCTTTTGAATAGAATGTCCGATTTCAATAATTCAAAAAGTCATTAACAGGTATTGAAACTGTCTTGAATACGAAATAGTTTATTTGGATAAGAATTAATACTAAGGTATGGATAACATGGTCTTATTTCGATCAGCATTTCTATCAACTTTTAAAATGTAAAAAAGTAGTTATAGTGACATAACTACAATAGTTGGAGATATAGTCTCGCGGAGTTTTTTGTTGATATTGATGTGTTCTATAATATTGTAGAACATTTTTTTGCTCTATCATCAATACTTTCCGCAGCGCATGCGATGAAAGACATTTTAAGGCTCATTTTTTTACACCTTGGGTTGGTTTTAGTAGTGATTTCCAAGGATCTGTATTTTTTTCTAGTAATAAATATAGCCTATGTTAGTCAGTGCTAATGTAGCTTTCTAACGGTAAAATAATTGTTTAAATCGGTCCAGTAGTTTTTAAGTTTATTCGTTACATACAAAAATACAAATCTTTCCTCTTTATAATATTATTATATATATACATATATATATATATATAATATCTTCTATCTTCTTATGCAATAACTCCGCATCCAGTTTAACTAACCCTTTTGTTTTACTCCCTCCACTTATTGTGTTTATTGCGTTAAAACGATAATTTGGCTTCATATTCGTCACCTGAACTAATTTTGAATTTATTAATGTTATTCGTGAACCAGGGTCATACAGCCCCTTGGCTTCTAATGTATTATTTAACATCACTGTAATCTCAATTAGTGGAGGGAATTTTAGGTTTTTGGATCTTCATTACTCAGTTCAACTTTTAATATTGAATTAGAGTTAAGGGTTTTGTCATCTGTTGTTTTTTTTTCATTGTTATACCAGCAAACATTCTCCGGATGATATGTATTTAGTTTTCCTTTGTTCTCACAAATCCTACAAGATTTTTTTTCTGTTTGTTTTATTTCTTGTTTATTGTATTTATTTCCTGTGCTTAAGTATTTCTTTGTGTCGTTTTCCTTGTTAAACTTTCTAGTCCTCGTATACAGATAAATAAGTCATTTACTTCTTTAAGGCTTTCTCGGTCTATTCTATCCATTATGAAGTTAGGTAGACCGGTGGCAATCAAATAAATCAGGGTTTGTGTATCTATTGATTTGTTTATTTCTAGTAACAGTCTTTCTTTTTTTAGAGCATATTCCAACATTGATCCTTGTATATATTTAAAATTCATAGCATACCTGATTGGTGACCAGCCTTTATCAGCAAATGTTACACTTAAACTTTTCTTCCATATAGACCAATCTGAATCTTTAGTGTGTTTGATAATCATTGAGGTGTACCAATCTATACAAGTATCTTCCAATAGTAATCTTAGAATTTGTACCTTTTGTAAATCTGTATCTATTTGTAAACGTACACATTCACTTTCAAAAGTATTAAACCATTGTTTAACATTTGTTGTATTACTTGTAAACTTCTCTATTGAAATTTCTGTTGCTAATTTCGTCTTATTTTCCGTTTTTTTTTAACAATGTTGGTTCTGTTGATGTTGACTCTTGACTTTGTTCTAATTTTTCAAGTAAAAACCCATCAAATTGTGAATTGTCATCATCTAAATATGTTGTTTTCATTTCCTCGGTTAATGTTATCCAAACCTGTCTCTTATCGTGCCTTTTCTGAAGTGATTTTTTTATTTTGGCAAATATTTCATGCTTTATAATGTGCAAGGTGGTTCCGAATTATGTAACTCTGCACTTATTAATGGTATATTAAATAGAATTGTAGGTTCTGATGGCATTCGCAGGGCATTAATAAATAATTTTGCTGACCACAGGGACGAGACCGCTCTTTATAGCGATTTATCTCTTTTAACACAGGGGCCTAACACTCCGCAAGAGTTCTATGAGCGTTGTCAGAATCTTTTTAGTACAATTATGACGTATGTTTCCTTACACGACACCTTAAAAACTACTATAGACGCTAAAAGGGATTTATATAAGAAATTAACGCTCCAGGCGTTTGTGCGCGGATTAAAAGATCCTGTAGGATCACGCGTGCGTTGCATGCGCCCTCAAAATATAGAACAAGCACTAGAATTTGTTCATGAAGAAACGAATACCATGTATCTGCAAAATCGTAATGACCGTTTACCTGATAAAGGAATTAAAAGCAACAACCAACCAGGTAATCATTTTAAAATGCCCTCTCCGCCGTTTAATATGCCTGATCCGAGGCCCAATAATTATAGCATGCCAGGACCTTCACGATTCCAATTTCCAGCTCAACAACCACCACAGTGGAAACCGAATTATTTCCAACCTCGCCAGTTTGGTCCGACCCGAACTCAGCTAGTGTTCAGGGCACCCCCACCGAACTACAACCGTCAGAATAACCCATTTCAAGTAGTCCAGCAGAATTCTCCTAACCAGCCTACTGTATCAGCGCAACCACGCCCAATGAGTGGTGTTAGCCATTTCGTGAGCAGACAATTACCACCTACCAACAGTTTTTCTAGGCATGACTGGAGCAAGTCAGGCAATCCTCCACCCAATAATTATTTCAAAAGCCGGGAGATGCATTTTAGTGATTGTTATAATGATCCTTCGTTCAACGAGTACTTTACCGATTATGATGGAAATTATTACGATTTCTATTAGTTCCCAGAAAATGTGTGCTATGAATTTCAATCCCCTCAGGAATGTGTTGAATATCCTCAGCCGTCCGGAAGCATAAAAGAGGACGCCAAAGAATCAAAGGAGGATTTTCAGAAAACTCCGAAATCCGTCAAATTAAAATAGAAATAAATCTCCAAACACAACGGTACCTTCCATACGTTCAAATCGCGTCACCTCCTCTTAAGCTTTTAATAGATACGGGTGCGAACCAGTCATTTCTATGTCCTAATGCTGTCGAAAAATACTTTAGTGATATTCCTTTAAATTATTCTCCGTTCGAAGTACACAGCGTTCATGCTAAAACTAGAAACGACTATTCAATTACTTTACCTATTTTTAATGAATTTAATGATTCAAGTACAGTTTCATTTGATATCTATAAGTTCCACGATTACTTTGATGGACTTATTGGCACCGATCTGCTAGAAAAACGGGAAGCTACAATAGATTATAAAAATAAATTATTTACAACTAAATTCGCTTCAAACCCTATTAGAATCTATGATTCACGTAATACTAATTTATATGAAAATATTATTCCAGCAGGTTCATCTAAGTTAATAAAGATTCCGATTAACGTTCGCGATGGAGATGCTTATATTCCTGAACAATCTATTTCAAACTGTATTATACGTGAATGCATTACTACGGTTAAACAGAATAGGGGTATATTAGAAGTACAGAATCTAAGTAAAAATGATATAATCTTTTCAATGGATCGTGCAATACCTGCAGAAGTCCATAATGTCGAGTGCACGCGCACTAAACAGCAAAAGCAACGTGTAAAAGACGTGCTATCTCGCCTTCGTACTGACCATTTAAATGAAGAGGAACGCATTAATCTAGAAACATTGTGCTCGCAATATGCAGATATATTTTATATTGAAGATGAACAATTAACATTCACAAATAAAATCAAACATTCAATTAAAACCACAGATGAGGTTCCAGTCTATACAAAGAGTTATAGATATCCATATATTCATAGACAGGAAGTACAAGAACAGATAGGTAAAATGTTAGAACAAGGTAAGTATAATTAGACCTTCAAATTCTGCTTGGAGTTCTCCTATTTGGGTAGTAGCTAAGAAAGCTGACGCATCAGGAAAGGCGAAGTGGCGTATCGTAGTAGATTTCAGGAAACTTAATGAGAAAACCATAGATGATAAATACCCAATCCCCAATATAGCTGATGTCTTAGACAAATTAGGTAACTGCCAGTATTTTACTATGCTAGACCTAGCTAGTGGATTCTATCAGGTTGAAATGGACCCCCAAGATATTACAAAAACAGCATTCAATGTAGAACATGGGCATTTCGAATTTCTAAGAATGCCAATGGGACTTAAAAATAGTCCATCCACATTTCAAAGAGTAATGGACAATGTGTTGCGAGAACTCCAGAATACCATTTGTCTAGTATACCTAGATGATATCATAGTTTTTAGTACATCATTGCAAGAACACATAGTAAACCTAGAAAAAGTTTTCAAAAGATTACGCGAATCTAACTTTAAGGTACAAATGGACAAATCTGAGTTCCTTAAATTAGGAACAGCTTATCTAGGACATATTATAGGCAAAGATGGTATAAAGCCTAACCCAGATAAAATCTCAGCAATACAAAAATACCCCTTACCTAAAACCCCGACCGAAATCAAGAGATTTTTAGGACTTCTTGGTTATTATAGAAAATTTATTCCCGATTTTGCTAAAATAACCAAACCTTTGACTAAGAGCTTGAAGAAGGGCTGTAAAATTACACTTGATCAAAATTATGTCGAATACTTTGAAAAATGTAAGACCCTTTTGATCAATGATCCAATTCTTCAATACCCCGACTTTAAAAAAGAATTCATACTCACTACGGACGCTTCAAATTTGGCAATCGGAGCAGTACTTTCACAAGGGTCTATTGGCTCTGATAAACCCATAGCCTATGCCTCACGTACGCTTAACTCTAGTGAAATAAACTATAGCACTATAGAAAAGGAGTTATTGGCTATAGTCTGGGCAACGAAGTACTTCAGGCCATATTTATTTGGACGTAAATTTAAAATAGTGACCGACCATCGCCCTTTGCAATGGGTGATGAGTATTAAAGAGCCGAATTCCCGTTTAACCCGTTGGAGATTACGGCTAAGCGAATTTGAGTTCACAGTTATCTATAAGCAAGGAAAGCACAACACTAATGCAGATGCTTTGTCACGAATAGAAATTCATCATGAAGAGGCTAGTTCGATAGTAGTTAACACATCACAAGGTGCACCTTCAGACTCAGATTCTAGAACTGAAAGCGCGGATTCTAGGACTTTGAGCGCCCATAGCGATTTAGAAAGTCCCATATTAGAAATCCCTATTTCCGACGAACCCCTTAATAAGTTTAATAAGCAAATATATCTTAATGTTGTAGGAGATATAAAAAGCAGGCCTAGTGTTTCTAAACCATTTGAAACACATACTAAAACTGTCGTACAAATTTCAAAATCTAGTTTAGAACAAGACATTATTAGCGTAATTAAAGAATACGTTAATCCAAATGCAAAGACAGGTATTTTAATTAATCCTACATTAGAAATGTATTCTATAATACCTATAATTCAGAAATATTTTAAAAATTCCGCAATGAAATTAGTACTCACCAAAACCGAAGTGGAAAATGTTAAGGATTATTTCAAGCAACAGGAAATTATTAAGAAATATCATGAAGGCAAAACGAATCATAGAGGCATCAACGAGTGTTATCTAGCATTTTCGCGTAGATGCTATTGGCCAAATATGAAAGAGCATGTAACGAAGTATATCAATGAATGTCAAATATGCGGGCAAGCTAAGTATGATCGTAATCCGGTTAGACCAAGGTTACAAATTGTACCTCCACCTACGAAGCCTTTTGAGTTAATACATTTAGATTTACTTAGTATAGAAATGAATAAGTATCTTATAATAGTAGATGCATTCTCTAAGTATGGTCAAGCATACTTCTTGAGAGATGCTACAGCTATTAGTGTCGTTCAAGGTTTACTAAAGTTTTTTACACATCACGGAGTGCCTTTAACTATTGTAACAGACAATGGTCCGGAATTCAACAATCAAATATTTTCCGAATTTACTAAATTGCACAAAGTTCAACATCATAAAACCTGTCCTAATACACCCAATGAAAACGGTATGGTAGAACGACTTAACTCTACACTGTTAGAACATTTGCGTATATTAAAATTAGAACAGCGAACAGAATCAATTGCTAATCTTATAACTTATGCTATATTGGCATATAATAGCTCAATACATAGCTTTACAAAATGTAGACCTATCGATATAGTTACCGGTCATTTTGATCCCCGGGATCCTTTTGATATGAATCTAACAGAACATCTTTTACAACAATATATCCAAGAACACCGTAGGCGAATGTCAAAGGTATACGATATCCTCAACGACACTTCACTTCATCGCCGCACTGAAAATACTGAGAATGTTAATAAGAATCGTGAACCTGAAGTAAATTACGAACCAGAGCAACAAGTTTTTATTAGGAATCCTTTATGCCATAGGCGAAAGTTAGCAGCTCGATATACTCGCGATACAGTATTAACGAATCTGCCTATTCATATCTATACCAAAAAGAAAAGAGGAACCGTGCCTAAATCACGCCTAAAACGGGTGCCTAATAGTGCTCGTTTGTTACAGGATACTGAAAATACTACTAGTCCTGACCCTGGCCCTGGCCCGAGCGGACGAGATAACGCTAGACAGTCTTAAAGATGGACCAGGTATTTTGCCCTTCAACCTGGGAACCACGAGAATTATCTCACATTTCCACTCATTTCTCCAAACGATAAACCTTGATGATATGCGCATTAGCTTAGAAACGGTTAGCGAGCAATTGCAAAATCTTACACCACAATTGAATAATATGTCGCGACCTCTCTATGAACTCCATGTTAAATATCTAGGTAAATTAGACGAAATATCGGAACAGTTAGAAACACTTGAGGTAAAGCGTGTTAAAAGAGGTCTCATAGATGGTCTTGGTTCAGTAATAAAGAGCATTTCAGGTAATCTAGATTATACTGATGCATTAAAATACGATAATGCCATTGCAATCTTAAAACAGAATGAAAATAACCTAGTTGCTGAAATGAATCACCAAATGAGTTTAAGTAAGCAGTGGGTTTTACGTAGTTCAAACATTACAGATAAAATAGTAGAAAACCAAGAGAAAACCGAAAAAATTATTAACTCTATTTTAGCTAGCAATAGTAAATATGAAACAGATTCCACTAAATATGCTCTTTTAGCACAGTTACTAATGATATTAGGAGACAATATAGATAATTTGTCTAAAGAACTTGACAAATTGCAAAATTTATTGGCATTTATTAAGGCTAGAAGTATTCATAATTCTATATTGAACTATGCTATGTTTAAGGACATGATGAATAAATTAGGTATGTTATATAATAAGGATCAATTCCTAGATATAAGTTTTAGAGAATATTTTGACATAATTAGACTAGGATATTATTACAATGGGAATAAAATAGTGATAGTTATAAAATTTCCGATACTTTATCCTACTAACTATATCCTATATAAATTATCCCTGGCTCCTAATCACGACAATAAGGTCCTAATTCCAACTTATCCTTTCTTAGCAGTTCACGAAAAAGATCTATTGTATATGGAGACAGAATGTCCGAAGTATAGCCACGGTCACCTTTGCGAGGATAATTTAAGTCACCACCATGGCAAACAATTGGACTGTATCCAGCAGCTTATACTTCATCAGAAAATTAATGAGTCCTGTCAATTTACGTCAGTCATCCTGTCTTCTGAAGCTATGGAGCAGTTAGACGACCAACATTTTATTGTAAGCTTTCCTAAACCTACGAAAGTTCGTTTAACTTGTTCTGAAGATAACTATAGAATGCTGAAAGGAAGCTACCTATCTATCATACCCAAAGGTTGCATGCTAAGAACCACAGCATTTACTGCAAGTAATCGTCATGATCAAACTAAGGGAAAGATATTGAAAATTATGGACTTACCAATTATAAAGGAAAATTCGTATAATGTACCAATGAAAACTATAAAACTAGATACCATTGACCTTGGCAGTTTGCATTCAAGTAACTCTGAAATCACTCTACAAGAACCTGTAGCGCTACAGTCGTCGAACACTGAAGCTATATACCACACAACCATACCGGTATACATTCTACTTTCCGGTGCATGTGTACTCATTCTCATCGTTACACTTCGTCGTCGCAGATTGAACCAACTACAGAAAGCCACTGATGGAATCGATATTAAAGCTAAAGATAAGGAGGCCGGCAAGACCGAGATTGATCCAGCTTCGCCATCGACACTATTTTCGACTAGAGTTTTCAAATAGTTGCCGATCTCGTGGAGGGAGATGTTATGTCCTACTTGTGGAACCCTAAAATCTTAAGACAATGACTAATACCTACCGCATTGACAATGACCTACCGCATCGCGCCCGCCGGCTTCGTGCAATTCGCCTTCTCAGCATTCCCATGGCGTGAGATCGAAGATTTAGTGTATTAGTGAATCACTCTTGTTTCTCACATCGAACAATTGTCGCGCATCCTAGTTTTACCGATTTTATTGTAATACTTATATTAATTAAAGTATTTAAGCAAATTATATCGGTTTCTTTTGCATCCTCGACTGCAGCCGAACATAATTGACACATATTCTCTAAACTTTATTTTTAATTTATTAGTATTTTTATTAATTTTGAATAATATTTCTACCAGATAGTTTATATTTCTTTACCATTAAGCACATATTGTGTGGACAATAACATACACATGTCCTAAACCGTGCTAGTTGCATTTACTTGCTGGCTAGAGCTGTCACTTGAACTTTTACTTCATTCATTCACTGCACTTAACACAAAGACACTACCATGAGCTCCATTGCTGACATTGCGGAGACTCAGCGGCTGGCAATAACATCCCTCGACCAGCGGATGGCTGATTTTGAAGAGCACCTGAAAGCATCATCTCCGGGAGCAGACTTGAGCGGGCTTCAAAATGATTTTGAATGATTTTCAAAAGATTTTTGCAGTCTTCAAGGAGCATGTTAGGAGTGTCCTCAGTGCATTGCAGCTGCTGATTGCTGAGGTGAGCCGGAGTGTTGACGTCATTGAGATGCGTCACAGGAGGAAGTTCTTGCTACTTGGTGGGGTGCCTGAGAAGCCTGATGAGAAACTCCCGGAAAGTGTGGTGTCCATTCTTCAAAGTAAGCTTGAAGTAACTGATCTGGCGCCTTCTTCAGTTACGGAATGCCACAGACTGGGTACGGCTTCTGAAGGTCACTTTAGGCCTATCCTGCTGCGGTTTGCCGACTCAGCAATTAGAGGCCTGATCTGGAAAACCAAGACCAAGCTGAAGGGATCTTCTTTTGTGTTATCTGAATTCCTTACTCGTCAGCGGCAGACTGCTTTTACAAATGCTCGCAAGCTATTCGGCGTGACGAATGTATGGACCATGGACGGCAACATTAACATCAAGCTCCCTAATGGCAAACGTCGTCGGGTTTTCTGTGTCGAGGAAGTTATCGCGTTGGGAGCGGAGCATGGCAAGTCGCTGGAACAAGAGGTTCTACGGGACTCCAACCCTAACTCGGTTAATACTAGCCCGGCGCTGGCGCAGGCGCAGGCTCACACTCGGTCAAGGCGGATTATAATGAAGAAGTAACTCGTTTGGTTTTGTTTACTCTGTAAGTGTTTTCTTTTTTGCTTGCTTAACATTCTTGAAGCTATTTTTCTGTTTGTTTTAAGCAATACGTCACAATAACTTTCTCCGTGTACCGACGCTTCTTATTATATTTTTGTTTTAAGTTTACTTTGTTTTTGACAAGTGTATTTTCGTATGTCACTGTCATTTGTCACAGTCCTTTTTTTTTTTGCGTTCGGAAACGCGACTTAGTTTTTCTTTTTTTTTTTTTTCATGTTACTATTGTGAACAGTCAGCCGGCAGGTAATGCAATTTATACTTTAGTGATTTATTATCTCACATTTTTAATCTAGTAAGTATTTTATTAATTATATTTAAATTTATATTATCTTATTAACTACGTAATAATTATGTCTGACGATGACTCATTTTATTCTTGCCATAGTTCTTCCTCTTCTTTTTCTTCTCTTGACAATTCTATCCCCGTGAATAGTTTCCTAAGTAGTGAGTGCCAGCGCTTTAATAACTGCTTTAACGTGTGTCATGTTAACGCTCAGAGTATTCCTCAGCACCATTCTGAGATGTTAGATTTGTTTTCTGACGTTACCGTACATGCCATATTAGTGTCCGAAACATGGCTCAAGCCCGAACTTCCCTCTACTTTTTACTCACTTCCAGGCTTTATCTTAATTCGAAACGATCGCACGGGGAAAAGAGCCGGCGGTGTTGCTATTTACTTGCGCAGTGACATTCCTCACAAAATTCTATCTTCTTCACAGCCAATTTATTGTAGCAACCCAGAATACTTGTTTCTGGAGATTATTGTCAAAGGGGTTAAGGCCGTTCTAGGAGTTGTCTACTGCCTACCTGCTATAGATTACTTCTACTGTCTAGAGTCTCTCTTTGAGTCTGTTTCCTCAGAATACAAGCATCACATAGTGATGGGTGACTTTAACACCGACCTTTTGAAGGATAACTCTAGGTCACGTAGGTTGAGAGCGATCCTGGAGTCGTCGTGTCTGTCTCTCCTCGCGCTTAGTCCGACACATCATAACACTGACTCAAGCGATTCCTGGCTCGATCTAATGCTTACTTCTTCTACAGATCTCGTTGCTAACCATGGGCAGGTCGCTGCTCCTGGGCTATCTAGGCACGATTTAATTTATCTCTCCTACAAAATTAGACCCCCTAAGCAGCGGCCTGCTATTTTTTTTATTCGGAATTTTGCGAGGATAGATAAGGAGAAGCTCAATGCAGATACACAAGCCCTTGATTGGGACGATCTTGTTAATTCATCGACAGTGGACGAGAAAGTTGAGATTTTTAATAGGTCGGTTCTCCAGCTCATTGAAGCGCATGCACCATTGAAGGCCGTCCGTGTTAAGCGTCCTCCAGCTCCATGGATAACCCCTGGAGTTAGAATGGCTATGAGGCGGCGTGATAAGGCTTTTAGAAGATATAGACGGGATCGCAGTGAGGAGAACTGGAACCTTTACAAAGTTGCTAGAAACCGCTGCAACCAGATGGTGAGGGCATCTAAACGCCGATACATTTGTGAAAATGTCCTCAATTCTTCTCCGGCTGATATTTGGAAGTTTCTGAAATCGCTTGGCATAATGAAGCCCCCCTCTAGTATTTTACCTTCTAGTCTCTCCTTGAGTGTTCTAAATAAACATTTCTCATCGTCAGCTACGCTTTCAGTTGATGTTAAGAAGAAAACTATTCATGACATTACTTCCAAGCCAATGTTACCTTCTGACTCCTTCTCTTTCTGCCCTGTGACTGACCTTGAGATCTTAAAATCTTTTGCGTCAATTAAGTCTAAGGCTGTAGGCTGTGATGGGATCAGCAGAACAATGTTATCTTTTATGTTTGATAACTTAGTACCTATTGTTACTCACATCATCAATTTTTCTTTGTATACTGGTGTATTTCCATCGTTGTGGCGTAAGGCTTTTATTATCCCTCTTCCAAAAATTCCCAGTCCCAGTTTGCCAAACCAATACAGACCAATCTCCATCCTCCCTTTCCTTTCTAAGATCCTTGAAGCAGCTGCTCATAGACAATTAGCTTCTTACGTCCTTAATAATAGTATATTGTCCAAATTCCAATCTGGTTTTCGGCCTGGCCACAGTACAGCTTCAGCCTTGCTTAAGGTTACAGAAGATATTAGGAATGGCTTGGAGAATTCCAGGGTTACGGTGTTGGTTTTAATTGACTTTTCCAACGCTTTTAACACCGTTGACCACGATATTCTCCTAGCCTTACTGTCTCAAATTGGAGTGTCTTCGTTGTCACGTGATTGGTTTTCTTCATATCTTCGTGGTCGCCAGCAGGCGGTTCGTGCTGGTCAGGATTATTCCGACTGGTGTGACCTGGTAACTGGTGTTCCACAAGGCGGTATACTCTCTCCTCTCTTATTTTCGCTATTTATAAACTCCATCACTTCTATCCTCAAGTGCTCTTACCATCTGTACGCTGATGACCTGCAACTTTACGCTCAATCTGACGTTGCCAATCTTGGCAATTGTATCTTATTATTGAATGCTGATCTACGAACTATCGGTGAATGGTCTGGCAAATTTGGGGTTGCTGTCAACGTTGGGAAATGCCAGGCCATCCTCATTGGTAGTTCGTACTACCTGAAAAATTTGGACACTAGCCAGCTAATGCCACTTATGTTTGACAATTCTGTGATACCTCTCTCACCACACGTAAAAGACCTGGGCCTGTACATTGACGATACTTTCAGTTGGAATAAGCAGGTAGCTCAGATTAGCCAGAAGGTCACTTACTCACTGCGGTCTCTCTATAGATTCAAACATTTTCTCTAAATAACTTTAGTCCAGTCACTTGTGCTTTCCCTTATCGACTATGCTGATGTTTGTTATTCTGATCTATCTCAAGAACTTCTGAACAAATTGGATCATCTTCTCAACAATTGCATTCGCTTCATCTTTGGCCTTCGTAAATACGATCATATCTCTTCATACCGTACTCAGCTTAAGTGGCTGCCTATCCGACGTAAGAGGTCCCTCAGATCTCTCTGCATGCTCTTCACCATCATGTACGATCCATGTGCTCCTGATTACCTAAAAAAATATTTCAAAGTGTTGGGCAGTTCTCACAGTCGTAACCTTCGAGCATCTAATAACTTACTTCTTGAAATTCCTTCACACCGTACTGGTTTTATGTCCAATTCTTATGCTGTCTCAACAATTAAACTCTGGAACGCGCTACCCCTAGGCATTAAAAAAGCTGAAAGCAAAATGGCTTTCAAAAGAGCAGTTCGGAAGTACTATTTAAAGTCTGACTAAATTGTTCGCAACCTAGTCTGTCAGTCTTAGTAATTATTGTAAGGTTTTTCATTTTAGGGATTATATGTATGTATTATAATATATATTAGTTTATTTGATCAGTATATACATGTATTAGGATGTACCTATTTATGTATATCAGTTTATTTTAGCTAAATGGTATTTTTCTTATTTAATCTTTTTTTTTTTTGTACTCTACCACATTGCTGTTCTATTTGACCCAAAGGTTGACTGGTAGAGAATGCCTTGTGGCATTAAGTCCGCCTATGTACCTCCAATGTATGTGAAGTTTAAATAAATAAATAAATAAATACAGTTAGGTAAGTTTTACATAAGAAAAATCAACATAAGAAGTAGTTACTAACCTCAAAACAGAGAATCGACAATTAAATGTTCATGCTTCACTATTTCTTAAATAAAACTGGAATTGTCTTTTGCACTTTTAAAATAATAAGAATAAAATTTAACAAAATTTGCAATCCATTCGATTCGTAAGAAAATAAAAAAAAAAACGTTCTTTTTTTAAATGAGATGTTGAAATTGTCACTGTCAGTGTCAACGTCAACACCACAGACTACTATCCATAAATAACACAAAGCTTACATAATTATATATATATATTATATATAATATACATATATATTATATTATTATTGTTAATTATTATTATAGTGTCGTTGTAGATTAGTGTAGATGTAGATAAAAAGACACAATTCTTTATTCTTTTGTATTGCAATTTTGTATTTCTGTATTTTTAATTAGCGTTTTCTTTTTTTTTCTTATTGTTAATGTATTTTTTTTATACTTATAATTATCTTTTATAAATCATTTAAATTGTATAACTAAATTATTTATAAACTACAAATATTGTAATATTCATTGATATACTAATTTAAGCATGTCTATTGGAATTAATTTTCAATAATGGATCTATACAAATAGTTCACATTCTATGATTTAAAGTGTATAAATAGATGATAATGTTAATATTTATAATAAAATAATAATTTCAGAAAATAAAAGAGCGAAGGGACTTGCTCTAACAGGATGGCCGAGCTGTTAGGATTTTAGTAAACATAATGCACAGTTGTCATTTATTTTATCAACTACCGCCTTCTTGTTTGAATCATGTAACGGTTGGCTGGCAACGCCTGTCTGTGCGCGCGAAACATAGTTTATTTAAACGGAGAAACTGCCGTCCGCAGCTCCGAGATTGGCTCCGTGGCCTATCCTAGTAGTTAGTTTTTGCCCTTCGCCCCCCGCCGCGCAGTAGCCTCCGCTGGCCGGAAGAAGGAGCGCGCGCGCCACCGTTGGCGATTGCCGCAGGCCTCCGCTGTGCGTAAGCGGGAGCCCGTGCGCCGCCGCTGGCGCTCGTCGCTGATTGGCCGCCCGCTCGGATTTATTAATCGAGTGAGGGTAGACGGTCGATTGCAAAAGTGAACTTACCGCCCGAGCCGAAGAATTTTATAGTGAAGTGGGGTTTTTCCGTCGCGGTCCCATGGGTGCCCGGGTACCATAACTTAGGTACCCACGTGTTCGCGGAGGGAGACCCGCGCCGCCCGGTGCTAGGCACCGTAACGGCTGCGGTTGGCCACGACACCAATGTCGCCGCCAACGAGGAAGAACATGGGCGATCGGACGCAGTCGCTCCCCATCATTGGGGACGCGACGCCCGACGCGAACCACGACTGCACGAGAGGAAGGGAGGAGGAGGCCGCCTTCCTCAGCGTCGCCACCCGTCCCGATGTCGCCGACCTCGCCGACACCGAGACCAACCACATCGGGCCAGTCCACACCAGTGGGCCGACCGCCGGCGGTGCCCGTTCGCCCGTCGGCGTTCCGCCCCGTGCCGACTCAGGCCCCAGGACCGGCAGGTACGTGCCACCACGCACCTGCAGTGCGCGCCTGCGCCCCCGCTGTGCGCGCTACCGCGCAAGCCGGGCGCCCGCCGCACTCACCCGCGGCACGTGCCGCGCCTGTGCGCCCCGCGCACTCAGCACCCGCGTCCGCCGCCGCTCGTCCTGCGGCGGCGGCGCCCCCGTCACACCCGACTGCTCGCGCCACCGCGCACGCCCGCCCCGCCGCCTCTACGGCGCGGCCCGCGTGCGCCGCACCGCCCACACCCCGCCGCTTGCTGGCAGGCTCAGCCACCGCAGCGTCACCGGTGCAGGGCGTGCTTATGTCGCCACCACCACCACGCAGTGCAGCCCGCGACTCACCAGCCGCTATGTCGCCGTACTCCTCCAGAGAGGGGAGCACACTGGGGGACTATAGCGACGAGGTAAGTGGAATTCCACTTACCCCCACAATAGCGCGCTCCGACGACCCACTGGCGTTCGGGTACGAGTTTCAACTCGATGCCCGCGCCCAGCGCCGACCGAGAAGCTCGAACGACGAGGTCGCCGAAGAGGCGAAGCGCCTGTGCACCGACTCTCCGCTCCCGCAGCGCGTCCCGCGCGGTCGAGCCGGAGCCGGTTCACCAACGTTTGCTGAGGCGACTCGCCACTCGCCTAACGAACGAGTCCGCACACGGACCACGACGCCCGACGCCGCAGCCCCTGTACAGGGCACAAGCGCAGCCGGAGCAGCTGCGAAGCCACAGTCCAGGAGACCCCGCTACCCCCCGCTGGTAGTCGAGAGGCTTCCCAACTGGGCCTCGCACTTCAGGGCCGTGAGGGCAAAGCTGGGCTACCCACCTCATGCTCGTCCTTACCAGGGGGGAATTAAGTTCGTACCCGAGACGGAGGACGAGTACCGCGTAGTCCAGCGATACCTCACGGACCTGGAGAGGACGGAGGGCCTTAGTTGGTTCTCCTACTCGCTACCGGCGGAACGGAGCTTGAAGGTGGCCCTCAGGGGGCTGCCGGCCGACACCGACCCGGAGGACATTCTGGAGGAGTTGAGGACGATAGGATACGAGCCGGAGTACGTGCGCAACATTAACGCGCGCGGAGGACGACCCGGCTGCATCTTCCACGTCGTCCTCAAGAGACAACCGGATTTCCGGGCTATCTACGACACCACCACATTCTTGTGCATGCGTGGTGTCCGTATTGAGGCCTGGAGGAGCAAGCGAGGGCCCGCGCAGTGCCACAGATGCCAACAATTTAGGCACAGCTCGCATCAGTGCCACCGCCCGCTCGCGTGTGTGCGATGCGGAGGCGAGCACGCGGCCAAGGACTGCGAACGCACCAGAGAGGACACGCCCACCTGCGTAAACTGCGGGGGCGATCATCCAGCGTGCAGCAGCGCCTGCCCGGTGTTCCGCAGAGAGGTGCGGAACAAGAGGGCTCGCACAGTCGCCATCACGCAGCCGCGCCGTCCCACGACGGCCACGACAACTGCTGCAACAGCCGACCACGAGGCCCCCAGCACGTCGCTGATGGCGACTGCCAACGGGCCCCGCACTAACAACGACGACGCTCCCGCCTCGAGACGGAGGAAGAGGCCGCGCGGAGGTAGGAATAGGAGGAAGAAGAAGCCTCAACCTACTGCGCAGCTACCTAGGCAGGAACCTGTCCCTGCTCAGGCGCAGGCGACGACTACGGCGCCGACCACCACCGCCACCACCACCACTACGAAGCCTTCTGCCGCCGCTGCTGGCGCCGGTAAAGGTAAAGGGAGAGGGAAGCGAGCAGCAAGGCCCGCCCCACCTACAGATGCGGCCCCAATCGCCGCCCAAACACAGGCGGCTAGCATTAGCCGACCACCTACCGACGCCCAAGAGCAACAGCGGCGTTGCGTTCCTCGCACTGGCGCCAACAACAACGAGCGCCAGGAGAAGGATTTCACCGCCTGCGCCATCAAACTGCTGCTGGACCTTATCAAGGCCATCAGACAGGGTCAGGACGCACGGCAAGTGATCCTCGACGGACTATTGGCATTGTTAGAAACCTACCATGCTTAGTTCGCTGAGGATTCTGCACTGGAATGCTCGCGGCCTGAGAAGAAAGGTCGCGCCACTCCGTCTCCTCCTTCAGGAACAGAAGATCGACGTGGCGCTCATCAGTGAGACACTACTGGGACCTGCGGACAGGCCCCGGTTCCCGGGATACTTTGTCTACAGAAAGGATGAGAAGTCACCTCTCGGCATCACCTACCGCGGTCTGGCGGTACTGGTAAGTCGGAGAGTCGTTCATCAACCGCTGCCACAACTGTCACATACGACTTTTTATTCCTTGGGTGTCCAGCTGCACGTCGCTGGCGAGGACATGAATATCTACGCCGCCTACTGCCCGCCGTCGAATACGGCCTCGCTCGACTTAGCGGAGCTGCGGGCAGTACTCTACGGTTCGCCTCACCCAACACTCCTCGCCGGTGACTTTAACCAGAAGCACCAGGCATAGAACAGCCGTATTTCCAACCCAGGGGGTAGACGACTCTTCGCAGACGCGGAGGCCCGCGGGTACACGGTGTCCGGACCAGAGACACCTACCCACTACCCTGATAATCAGGCGCACGCACCGGACGTGCTGGACATCGTGATCCACAGAGGCCTGAGTTGTCAGATCGCCACCCAGGTAGTCGACGACGAGATGCAGAGCGACCATCAGCCTGTACTCGTCGTCCTGTCAGAGATGCCGACACGACTCTCTCCTACAGCGCCACGCCGCACTACGGACTGGTTGCAGTTCGGAGAGAGGATGAAAACCACCACTCCTACTTGGCCCATCACCACCGCCGCGGACGTCGACGGGCTAGCACAGGAGCTAACCACTTGCATCCAGAGCGCCCTTAGCGAGGCGACCGCTACGCAAGAGCAGCCACAGAGGCCGGCTTACAGGCCTCTACCGATCGCCATCACGCGAATGGTCGCCCAGAGGAGGCGCCTGCGCAAGCGGTGGCAAGACACCGGGTGCCCACGCGACAAGCGCGACCTGAACCGCCTAGCGGAGAAGGTAAGGGCCAAGCTACAGGAGCACAACGCCGAGAGCTGGGAGGAACGTATCGACGCCGCAGCGACAGACTGGACGTCGGTACACAAGCTGTGCAGGCAGCTTGCGAATTCCCCAGCCCCGGTACGTCCGCTATTACACAGCGACGGGGCGCCAAGATACACCGCAGCAGACCGTGCGGAGTACTTCTCGACGCCGTTAGCTCCCGACGACAACCCAATCCATTTCTCCCCTTGTGCAGTCAGACGCGCCTTCCTGAAAACCAAGCTGAGGAAGGCCCCCGGTGCGGACGGCGTGTCCAACACAGCGCTGCGCCACTTGCCCTACCGTACAGTAGCGGCTGTGGCGCGCCTGTTTACGGGCATCGTCCGCACGGGCGCTTTCCCAGCCGCATGGAAGGAAGGGCGCGTGATTATGCTGCCCAAGGCAGGTAAGAATGTTCTCTTTTTTTTTGCGCTGGCAACACTGGCGACTGGTCGTAAAAAAACGACCTCGTAGTTAATTTAATTTTTCTTAAATAGTTTAAATGTGCTTAGTTTGCTATATATAATTTGTTTTTACTAGAATCAATCAATAAAGTCAGTCACGTAGTGTTTGTGAACAGTTTATATTGTGATAACCCATATCAATCGATATTTTGCCAACAAGCAACAGCAAGTTTTCTACCGGCTGTCAACGTTTGGACTGGATTTGAATTCCTCGAACCGGGAGAGTATTTTGTTTTAATTTACTTGTTATTGATGCCTTATTTCCATACTATACAGCACACAAACTCTGCTCAGGGCTCTGAGCGACGTCCAGTACACACCGGCTACGTTCATGTCTCATTTTGCTTGACAATTTGTGGAAGCAAGATCGAGGACGCAATCACTTGCCCCAGACATAAAACATTCACTGCAAACCCTACTACACACAAAATATGTGTTTATATTTATACTGTAAATACTATGTAAACCACTTAGTCCATAAATTAAGTAAAACAAAGACTTTGTTCTCACTTAAACTCATGTTCTTACCGTTCCCTGTAGAAAATAACTAGTCTAGCAACCAACATAATTGTAAAAGTAGTCCTTATATAAAGTTTTACCTGTGTAGTTAGTCTGAGAATATTTAACCAAATACTTAGCTTTTCTTTTTAGGCTTTTTTTCTTTTTTTTTTTTCTTATACCTCCATATTTTCATAATCTTTTATAAAACTTACATCTATTGTTTCTCTTTATATATTTCATCTTCTGTCCAACCTTAAACTTTCCCAAGTTTTCAACCTACATAATATTCTATATAGGTACTCAGTTGCTTCTTGTCACATTTCAGGTGTCGCTCGAGGTAATCAGTCGATATGATGACCCGCGGAGCTACTGTTCGTGACATGAGTGATAAACTGAAAGCAGCGCTGAGAGAGCTGGATTCATGTAGAAATGAGTGCAGCAAGCTTCTGCGGGAACGGGAAGAAAGTGAAGTTGAAATTGAGCAAATAGTGACCAAAAACACTCAACTCAAGAGCCAGCTAGCAGAACTTCACACCCAGCACACTGATATACTGGACCAGCATCACCATCTCCGTCAACTAGTGTCAGATTTTCAGCAATGCCATGACACTCATGACCAGGCACTGAAACATATCTCTGAGCTAGAAGCTAAATTGTATGAGGCACAAAACACCATTGCCTCCTTCAACTCTCTGAAAGCCAGCAAAGAGGTTACTAACACCAATAACCTGTACAATGAGCTGATGGATAGTGTATCCCGACTGGAGTGTGAGCAGCCCACCATCACTATAGACCTAACTGGGGACGATACCATAACTAAATGTCCAGTTCTAAATAGTCATAATAAAATCAAGAAATACATTAAAATCAATAAAAATATAAGGAAGTATAAGAAACTTTTAAAATCTCAAAGTGTATATAAATATAATGTCAACCTAAGAAGAGAATCTAGAAGTTTAAAAAACCAGTTAAAATTATGTAACAGTAGCCTAGAAAGTAGCAAACATATGTATGATGTTGACATACAGAGCCTTCAAATGGAATTACTGAGTAGGGAAAATACACTAAAGGAAATTTTTTGTAAGTATGAGTGTAGTCAACAGATGTTGAGTGAGCGTATGCAGGAGGCATGTGAGTTGGTGGACCTGGTGAAGTTCAATGCAGAAAGGTTTGAGTCGCTGACTAATAATCTCACCTGTAGTTGTGCTACCCCTCCGCCACCTCTCTTGTCACAGCATGTTGCTCCTACTGCTTTACCCATTTCAAATCATACTCTAGCAAGTGTCAACCCCATCCAAAGTAATATCTTAGTGTATTCTGATAGAATAGGAACAGGTTTTGGTTCCTTGTTAAATAACCGGTCTAAACACACAGTAGTGAACCATTGTCACCATAACCTGCATTTTAATGAGCTTATCAATAAAATTCAACATACACAATTGAATGAGCAGACCACAGTAGTACTTTTAATTGGAAATAGCCTAAATATATCTAAAAGGGACATAGTTAATGGTATCGACACTCTACTTAAGTTAAGTTTGGGCAAGTTAATTTTATGTGCATTGCCATATTCAGGTAATCTAATTGATCAAGAAAATGTTTATATTTCTAGTTTAAATAACCTGATGCATATTTTATCATGTCTTCATAGTGACCGTCTATTGTTTTTTGATACTAACAGTTTTGTTAGAGATTTTGTTTTGATTGGGGATCATAATATATGTTTCTTCCCAAAAAAAGTCAACATTTTTTGGCTTCACTTTTAGCATATAATATACACGCAGTTATTAATGATTTAACTAAGTCTAAGTTAAGTGATGAGACAGCATTATCTTGTGTCTCCAATAATACTTTTAATGATTCTTTAAACTATTAGAGCCGACAAAAGAGAAGCCTGGTAATAATATTTTACTTTATCATCAGAATATAAACCGCTTCTCCAGCAAAATTTTAGACGTGGAACTGTTAGTTGATAAATACCACATGGATATTTTATGTTTCTGTGAAACTTGGTTAAAACCAGATAGGATGTTGTTTAATGTAAATAATTTTTCAGTTGCAAGTGCGTACAACAGGTCCTCAGTGGGTGGTGGTACCCTGATACTTTGTAATAGCTGTCTCAGGTATAAAGAAAGGAAGGATATCACTGCCTAATCTGTTGATCGCTTATGTGAGGTAGCATGTGCAGAGGTTGAGGGCCATACTGTCTTATGTGTTTATAGACCACCAGCATCAAACTTGTCATTATTCTTGATCACAATGGAAGAAATATTAAGTAAACTTTTCACAGATATTACATTAGTTTTTGTTTGTGGTGACTTCAATATTGATCTGTTAGTCAATTCACCAGAAAAATGTAAGCTTGTCTCATTGTTTCAATCATTCAATTTAAAATATTTATTTAATGAAGCAACTAGAATAACAGCAACCTCCGCTTCATGCATAGACAATGTGTTTACTAACTGCACAGTAAAAGAGTCGTTATTAATTAGTGGCGTTAGGTCAGACCATACGGGTCAACTTGTATCTTTTGAGTTAGACAAAAAGTTACAATTAGTTAAAACAGTTCAATTAAGACCTCTTTCTAAAAATAAATTAAATTCTTTTAATAATACCTAATGTTCTTAGCAACCTCAATAAAGCTAGTTTTGATTCAACAGACCCCAATATAAACTACAGTACATTATTTTCTACAGTTTGCCATGAATTTGATAAAACGTGTCCTGTAAAAAAAGTTAAAATCAATTCAAAATCTAAATTTAGTGAATGGGCCACTACGGGAATAAGAATAAGCAGAGATACTTTATATTATTTATATCATGAAAAATCTCTGACTTCAGATCAAGTTTTTCACACTTATGTTAGAAACTATTCGAAAATATTCAAAAGTGTCTGCGCTCAAGCAAAATCTCAAATAATAAGTAATAAAATTGGTAATTCTAATAATAAAATAAAAACTGTGTGGCAGGTTATAAACAGAGAAACCGGAAAGACTCAACAACATGATAAGAGTGAATTGTCTTTAAAAATAGATAACAAAACTATTTCTGATAAGTTAGAAGTCGCTGAGACACTAGACAATTTCTTTACTAACATTCCGTTAGAGGTTACGAAATCTCTCCCCTCTTCAGTTGAATTAGCTGAAGGCCTTCTTAAGGAGAGCTTCACAAAGGATATACCAAACTTTAAATTTAAACCAGTATGTATTGCCACAATCAAAAACGCATTCAAAAGTCTCAATATAAAAAACACTGAAGACTTATGGGGGATTTCCGTCAAGGTTCTTGGAAAAATTATTGACTCTATCGCTCCTGTCCTAACAGGCATATTCAATCAATGTTTGGACAGCGGCAAGTTTCCTGATTTGATGAAACATAGTAAAGTGGTACCAATTTTTAAATCAGGTTGTAAGAGTGATCCTTCTAATTATAGACCGATATCTGTGCTTCCAGCGTTGAGTAAAATTTATGAAAAAATCATGTTGGACCAGATGCTCTCACACTTCAACTCTAATAAAATACTGCATGATCAGCAGTTTGGTTTCACGAAGGGTAGGTCAACAACGGACGCGGGAGTTAAACTCATCAGTCACATTCTAGAATCCTGGGAGAAGTCCCAGGACGCTATTGGCATTTTTTGTTATCTCTCAAAAGCGTTCGATTGCGTCGACCACAACACACTGATCTGTAAATTACATCACTACGGAATTCGTGGTCGAGCTGCTGATCTTGTTCTTTCCTATTTATCAAACCGGCAGCAAAAAGTGAATGTAAATGGAGCGACGTCCTCTGGGTCTATAGTAAAGATGGGTGTGCCTCAAGGTTCAATTCTCGGGCCTTTTCTATTTCTTGTCTATATCAATGATCTCCCTTATATGATGGCCAAATTATCGGATATAATTCTATTTGCTGATGACACTTCGCTAATTTTTAAAATTCATAGAAAAGATACGGATCTCATACATGTCAATGAAAGTCTAACTGTTCTCTCGAAATGGTTCGCAGCTAACAATCTTTTACTGAATGCGAACAAAACAAAATGTCTCAAGTTCTCTTTACCAAATGTAACACAACGTGACCTAAATTTAAATCTTGACGGTAAAAAACTTGATGTTATCGCGGAAACTGTATTCTTAGGGATTACTATCGACTCAAAACTGCAGTGGGGCGCGCACATTGGAAGTCTTTCGGGGAGGTTAAGCTCAGCTGGCTATGCAGTTAGGAAAATAAGGCAGTTAACTGATGTAGCCACAGCTAGGTTAGTATACTACGCTTATTTCCACAGTATTATGTCTTATGGCATTCTGCTGTGGGGATCGGCAGCAGACGTTGATTCAATTTTCATTTTGCAAAAGAGAGCAGTCCGCGCGATCTATAAAATGGGTCCTCGCGAGTCCCTCAGAGAAAAATTTAAAGAGATCGATATACTGACACTGCCTTCACTTTATATCCTAGAATGTATTTTATATGTCCGCAAAAACCGAGGGCTTTTCAAAATTAGAAGCGACTTCCATAATATAAACACGCGCAGTAAACACGAAATTGTAATACCCAAATTTAGATTAACAAAAACTAGCAAGTCATTTCTTATAAACAGTATACGCTTTTATAATAAGCTGCCAAAGTCAGTTACAGAACTGACCGATGGAAAGTTTAAAAAATGCATCAAACGTGTCCTTATTAAAAAAGCATATTACAAAATTAAGGACTACGTTGAAGATAAAGAAGTTTGGCTGTAGTTCCTTCTGCTCATGCGGCTTCCCTGGTAGCTCATAAACGACACAAATGTGTGGATGTCTCTAACTATTCCCAATATTATTTTTTCCATTCTTTTTATTCTTTTTCTTTTTTTACAATAGTTTTTCAATAATTGCACGTTTCGTTCATTGTTCAGAATAGTTAAAGCACTGATGATAACATCTGTGTCTATTGTTAAGTTAGTGTTCTTTTATTGTTTTATTTTTAATTTTGTATAGATTCTTTTTATTTACCTATTTTTTGTGAATGTGTGGACATTGTAGGCTTTGTATTTTTTTTTTTTTTTTTTTTTTTCCCTATTACTACCGTCTGTAGTAAGCAATCGACTTATTGTCGGGCCTACGCTGTCCTCCCATATTTAAGTACTAACGCTGTAACTTCAAATATTGTAAAACCAAATGATTTTAAAAGAGTAACCATGGAGTTTCTTGCCGGTTCTTCTCCATAGGAAACGACCAACCCGAACCGTGCACCTTTTGTTGACGTTTTATAAGTGCCCATGTAGGCCTATGTAAAATAAAATATATTGTAGATTTTTTTATTTTGATTTTCTCAAGCCGGAGAGCTACCGGCCAATTACTTTACTTCCCACTATCTCCAAGGTGTTTGAGCAACTCCTGCTGCGACACCTGGCCCAATACATCGTCCCTCGGCCCGAACAATTCGGTTTTCGGGCCGAACATTCGACGACGCTTCAGTTGTCAAGGGTACTGCACCTGCTGACCGCGGCACTCAACAAGAAAGAGCACGCAGTCGCAGTATTCCTAGATATGGAAAAGGCGTTTGATCGAGTCTGGCATGCCGGCCTGCTGTACAAGATGTCACAGACAGGCGCGCCTCGTCGCTTGATACAGGTGGTCTCCTCCTTCCTCACAGATAGGACCATTAGGGTGGTGGTCGATGGCACGGTATCGGGCGCCCGCCCGGTTGCCGCAGGGGTGCCGCAGGGGTGCCGCAGGGCAGCTGCGTCTCGCCGCTCTGTTACACGTGCTACACCGACGACATCCCAACCACTCGCGACACCACGCTCGCGCTGTACGCCGACGACGCCGCGTACATCGCTGTCTCTATGAACGCGAGACACGCGGCCGTCAAAATGCAGCGCGCGCTGGACTTGCTGCCCGACTGGTTGTCGAAATGGAGGTTGTCGGTGAACGTGGGTAAGAAGCAGGCGCTCCTTGCAGGCACCTCTCCCCTCCCGCCACCCCTCCAATTGGACCGTGCCGACATCGCGTGGTCGCCCCAGGTAAAGTACTTAGGGGTCACTATCGACCGTCGGCTAACGATGACAGCCCATATCCGTGGCATTGTCGCCAGATACAGGAACGCCCGCTTCCAGCTCCGGCCAGTGCTCTCGTCTAGACTCCCGCTGCGTACAAAGCTGGGCGTGTACAAGTTGTACGTACGCCCGCTGTTAACCTACGCCGCGCCAGCTTGGCTCGCCCTCGCGAGACCAATAAAAAGAAGCTCCGCGCGCAGCAATCGCTTGCGCTGCGGTCAGTCGCCGCCGCTCCTCGCTGTGTGAGGAATACTACCATTCAGCGGGACCTCAAGATTGAGAGTCTTGACGAGTTCTGCAGCCGCCTTGCGTCGCGCATGTTTGCGCGCGCCGACGCCTCTGCCTGGCCCCATCTGGCTCAGATAGCGCCATGGCACACGCGCCCGCCGGACGCGGGGCGCGCGGGGCGCACACGTCGCCTTCCGCGCGACCTAGTGCCCGCGGACGAGTAGCTGCGTCATCGTCGTCCCCCCCCCCCCCCCCGACACCCGGGTAAGTCGTTTACAGCTACACGCGACCTACCCAAACAATAACACTCCACATGCATAACATGCACTGGGACGCGTCGTGTTCTAAGTTTACATAGGCACGACGCGCACCGTTCAAACATTACGTGACTCCACATTCGTTTATACTCACGCGACGAACAATGCAGTGCGGGCTCGCTATTCGTTGCTTACAAGAGCGGCGTTACACAAACATTGCCGCTCTAACTCATTCACTACGGCCTCTTAGTCTGGAGCGTAAACGGCTAGCTCTGTGAGCGTCTGCAGACGGGGGCCAACATCCTTAGCGGTAGGATGCGCCAACAGAGTCACCTCTGTCGCAGGTCGTCATCCGCTGGGCCTCCTCCGGGCAACCGGAGGTCTCACCTGGCGGTGACAGACCGCCGGGGTGGCGAGAAGAGAGCGGCGCTCGTTACGGTAAAGTTTGTTTATCGTACCTGAGCGCGCTGCGCCAGCGCCGCTGGCGCCTCCTACCGGACAAAATGTCAACTACACATAGGCGAGTTGCGTCATAATAAACTAAATTACGCGCGCTCGCCCCCATTCACGCCTAAATTGGCACCCGAATTGAGGGTGCCCGTATTGACGGGCACACCATTTCTCCGCGGGCCAAAGGACGTAGTCCATACCCCGCCTCGCGCGCCCCCCTGCGGGGACGTAGCGATTTCCACGAGCCGCAGCTCCGACTCGCCGCCTGACCGCCGTCGCGTACGGACGTGCCGCTACCTGTTCGCATTCCCGCTCGCTATCAGTGTGTGTCATCGGTTCGTCGCTTCCCAGTGTCGTGACGTCATCAGTAGTCCCTCGACTACACCCCCGAACAATTGCTGTCTTTTTATTAAGACAGCATTTGCTCATTTGCTTCGGATATTATTCCGATTTAACTTCCTTTGCCCCATCAGGGAAAAGTCCTCAGTTTCGAGGTTCTTGGTGGGAAACCTAACGGTGCCAACGAAACCGAGAGAGGGTGGTGACCCAATCCGCCCGCCTAACCCCTTCAGGGTCTAGGTGAAAAATTGGACTCCGTCGCGAACACATGTGCCGCCGATATACTGTGCTAGTGTTTCCCGTTTCAACAAGTTCCTGAAAGCAAGTTCCCAAGACTGGGGTTGGAGTTGCTACCAAGCCAGGACCTTCGGACTGTGGCTGCGGGAAGGTTGAAACGGGTGAGTCGCTGACCCAGTAAATTCCCTACATAATTGTTCAAGGAATTAGGTTGCTAAGCGCGCTGAGCTTCACTCAAATGTCCGCTAACTTTTAGCCGATGAAATGTCGTCCCTCGACGAGACAGAAAAAGCCCTTTTGCGCTTTTTCTTGCGCATCGTTGCGACCAACCCAAATTTTAAAAAATATGGGTCTGAAATTAATGCTATCCGGCAAACCAGTGATAACGTCACTGACTTCAGTGACGCACTTGAAAGCCCTTTGTCACCGCCGCCTGCCGACAGAGGCTTACCACCAGCCGTCGCCGCCGCGATTAAGGCTACACCAAGACCCATTGTTGTGCAACCTACTGTTTCACAAACAAAGGCCCAGCCCACACCTGCGTCCATTGTTCCCGTTTCCGAGAACATGGACAAAGGCTTACCGCCAGCCGTCGCCGCCGCGATTCCGGCTAAACCGAGTCCCATTGTTTCGAAACCTTTTGTTTCGCAAACAAAGGATCAGTCCGAACCTGCGTCATTGTTCCCGTTTCCGAGAACATGGACACTACTGAGCCAGTCTCCGACTCAGAGTCAATTTTAGACTCGTGTTCTGCCGCTTCGTCCTCTGAAGACGACTATCAAGTCGTCGGAAAGGGCAAGAGGAAGAAGGGCAAAAACTCCCAGGCCGCCATGGCTAAAAAGATCGTCGCGCTCCCTTCTGTCCCCTCTCCCGCGGCCTCCCGGTCCACCTCCCCGGTCCCCGTACCGACGTCCGCCGCTGCTCATACCAGCAGGCCAGCCAGCCCTAAGGCTCACCCTTCAGCCGCTTCTTCAAAGAAGCTGAAGTCCCCTCCCCCGCTGTTCATTCAGGACAAAGGGAAATGGACAGACGTGTCCAAAATGTGTGTTGAGCGCCGCATACAATATACAAGCGCAAAAAGCACACAACAGGGTATAAAAGTGGTGGTCCCTACGACCGCTGACTTCAGGGAACTAACCCGTCAGCTGATCGGAAGGCACATAGCCTTCCATACTTACTCCCTTCCAGAGGAGAAGCCCACCCGCGTGGTGATCAGGCGGATCCCGAAAGAGATATCCACGGAGGACATCCTAAATGACCTCCAAGGCCAGGACATCCCGGTCGCAGCCGTCCACCGCCTTCATAAGGCGAGAGGCGGAGCCCAGTACGACATGGTACTGGTCATCTGCGACCCAGTAGAAGGACACCACCCGATCTTCAAAGTGAAGTCGGTATGCTCCCTCACAGGCATCTCAATAGAGAAGCCTTACCGCTCAACCGTAGTAGGGCAGTGCCACCGCTGCCAGCTGTACGGACACAGCCAAGCCAACTGCCATGCGCCGCACAGATGCGTAAAGTGTCTAGGCGACCATGGTACGGCAGACTGCCCCCGTCCCAAAGACAAATCGCTATGCACGGAGCCACCGAGCTGTGTGCTTTGCGGCCAGTCGGGCCACCCGGCTAACTACCGCGGCTGCCCGAAAGCCCCCAAAGGCTCCTCCTCTAAACTGGCGAAGCGTGCAAACGCCCGCCAGCAGAGAGAAAGCCCATCGGTGAGGCTACCCACTGCTCAGATGCCGGAGAGACTCAGCCCTCAGAGGCCCTCTCCTTGGACTACGCTGAATCACCAGAAAGCTTTCCCGGCCCTTGGTAATAAAGCAAAGGCCAACCCCATCCCCGGGCTATAAGACACTCCTGTCCCCACTCTCCCGACGTAATTTTAGAAACGTTAGCAATGATAGTCACCCCCGAAGCAGACCGCATGGTGGCTGATCTCAGGGAGGCTAACACTGGCGGCGATAAGCTTAAAATTTTCCTCAAGTCCCTAATCAAGTTAGGCGAAGCCCGCAGCGGCATTGATTTCTAATTTCAATGGATAATACGAGATTAACGTGTACCAAACCCCGATCCCTTAAATTAGGGTACTTTAATGCCAATGGCATCAAAGGCCAGCGTGATGAGATCGCCACTTTCCTCCGCGACCATCAAATTGATATCCTCCTCATACAGGAGACCTTCCTCAAGCCCAGTCACCGCGATCCGAGAATTGCCAACTATCGCATAGTTCGCAACGATCGGTCACGATGCCACAAGGGCGGAACTCTAATTTATTACAGAAAGGAACTGCACTGCATCCCCTTAGATCCCCCTCCCATGGAGTCTCTGCTCGAGACTTCAGTCTGTCGACTAGGCATGACCGGTCATCAATCGATCACTATCGTCTCCGCGTACATCCCTCCCGGCGGCACGTCCGAGGAGCACACTCTGTTCACCAAAGACCTTGCCGTCCTCTTCGGCTTGAGTGACTCCGTTATCATAACGGGCGACCTCAACGCCAAACACCCCGCCTGGAACAGCACGACGACCTCTGCCAGAGGACGTCACGTGTATAACTTGGGCGAGTCCCTCAACTTCGATCCCATCGCTCCTATGGAGCAAACTCACTATCCCCACGACCCCGACCAACGCCCGGACGTTCTCGACATAGCGTTACTCAAGAATGTCAACCTTAAGTTGCATTCCATCGAGACTTTACATGAGCTTAACTCAGACCATCGACCAGTGGTCATGCACTTAGTTCCGCGCTCGGGTCCTTCTGACCCCAGTCCGCCCCCGCCGACCCAAGTGATAACCGACTGGAGGAAAGTCAGCGAAAAGCTGAAATCCACCACGTCGCCTCACCTGGAGGCCATCCCCGACCATATTGTCTCAGTCGCAGACACGACGGCCGCCATCAACTCGTTTACAGAACACGTGCAATCCGTACTAAAGGATTGCTCACGGGAAGTTCCAGCAATGAGCGATCAACGCTGGATTCTACCCGCTGACTTACGTGAACTGATAACCGAGAAGAACGCGGCCATCCGTGCCTACAGAAACTTTCCCTGCGACGCGAACAAAGCACACATGCGTTATTTACAGCGTGCTGTAAAGAAACGTACTAGTGAGCATCGTTCAGATCAATGGGACAAGACGCTTAGCGAGCTCGAGCCTACCCACCTAGCCTTCTGGCAGCTCCAACGCAAGTTGCGCTCCACCGAAGAGGCTTCAGTGCCTCCCCTCATCCGACCCGATAAGAGCGTCGCATTCGACGACTCTGAGAAGGCCGAATGCCTAGCCGACAGCCTGGAGTCCCAGTGCTCCCCCAGCTCTCAACCAGTAGACAAGCGACATCTCGATGAGGTGAACGCATTCGTCGAACTCAAAGCCTCCCCCCCGTAGAAGACCCTGATGATCCTCTGCCTTCGGTCACAGCTGACGAAGTGCAAGACATCATTAATAAGCTTCAACCGCGGAAAGCACCCGGCTCCGACGGAATCACCAATAGGGTGTTAAAACTCCTCCCCGCTCAGCTCGTCGTGTTAATGGCGGCCATCTTCAATGGCGCCCTGAGCAACAACGCCTTTCCCCAAATATGGAAAGAGGCCACTGTCATCGGTTTCGCCAAGCCAGGCAAACCCAAGTCTGAGCCCTCGAGCTACAGACCTATCAGTCTCCTGAACGCACTCGGCAAAATCTACGAGAGACTTATTTATAAGCGACTCAAAGACTTCGCCGAGGCTAAGAGTCTCATCCCCAACGAGCAGTTCGGCTTCAGGACCGGACACTCTTGCATTCAACAGGCCCATCGCATCGTAGAACACTTGAGCGCTGGCTTCCAGCGAGGAGCGATGACGGGTGTGTTGTTCTTCGACATAGCAAAGGCTTTCGACAAAGTCTGGCACAACGGCTTATTATATAAGCTGTACAAACTGGGAGTGCCGGACCGTCTCGTGCTCATCTTACGAGACTTTCTGTCGGATCGCACCTTCGGCTATCGCATCGGGAAGGCACTGTCTTCCCCCCACCCCATTAGAGCCGGAGTCCCTCAGGGCTCCGTCGTCTCTCCCCTTATCTTTACTCTGTTCACCAGTGACATCCCCAAGAGCAAGAAGGCTCAGTTAGCCCTGTTCGCGGACGACACGGCCATTTATTACACTGGCCGCAGTCACGACGCTATCTATAGCACCCTCCAAACCTCAGCCAACGTCTTAGGCGCTTGGTTCCGGAAATGGAGAATCGAGGTGAACCCCGACAAGAGCCAGGCAGTTCTTTTCTCTAAACAGCGTAAAATTAAGCCACCCGCGCTCAGCCCGATCACTATGTACGGTAAGCCTATCCCTTGGGAGAAGCAAGCCAAGTACTTAGGAGTCATACTTGACAACCACTTGTCTTTCGCGGCGCACATCAAAGCAGCTCGCGACCGAGCTGCGTTTGCTATGGGTAGGCTTCATTTCATGATTTCGGCAAAAAGCAAGTTGTCACTCAAGTGCAAGTTGCGCCTTTATACCGCGGTGATCCGCCCCATTATGACGTACGCTTGCGTCGTGTACGCTCACACCAAGCCTAAGTACATCCATAGGATGCAAATTTTACAGAACCGGTTCTTACGTAGAGTCACGGGAGCCCCTTTTTATGTCCGTAATGACCGTCTACACGTAGACCTTAGAATGCCCACCGTCCTTCAGTTTATGAAACGTCTTTCGAAGCGTTTCTTCGATAACGCCATTAAACACCGTAATCCCCTGATCGCAGCGGCCGCCCGTTACGAACCCTCGCGCATTAGTACAGTACGCCGTCCTAGGCATACCCTTGTCACTCCAGATGATGCTATCACCCTCCTCCAGGAGAGTAGCAAAGAGACTAGCACTCTTAAAAAGTTCCGACTCAAACCGCCGTCTTTCCGACCTCGCCGTCGAGGTCCGTCGCGACGTCCCGGTCCATGCCCTCCCCGACCCTCGCTCGAGCCAGCCCGCGATGCTGTGCCAGTAGTTTTAAATCAGCCCCTAAGGCCTTACTCTATAGGCAACCACAGGATAGTCCGGTTAAGCAGACGACAACCTCATAGGTTGAACTGCGAGATGCCATTCAAAAAAAAAAAAAAAAAAACGTCCGCAGCTCACAACACTCGCCGCCTGACCGCCGTCGCGTACGGACGTGCCGCTACCTGCTCGCATTCCCGCTCGCTATCAGTGTGTGTCATCGGTTCGTCGCTTCCCAGTGTCGTGACGTCATCAGTAGTCCCTCGACTACACCTCCGAACAATTGCTGTCTTTTAATTAAGACAGCACTTGCTCATTTGCTTCGGATATTATTCCGATTTAACTTCCTTTGCCCCATCAGGGAAAAGTCCTCAGTTTCGAGGTTCTTGGTGGGAAACCTAACGGTGCCAACGAAACCGAGAAAGGGTGGTGACCCAATCCGCCCGCCTAACCCCTTCACGGTCTAGGTGAAAAATTGGACTCCGTCGCGAACGCATGCGCCGCCGATATACTGTGCTAGTGTTTCCCGTTTGAACAAGTTCCTGAAAGCAAAGTTCCCTAGACTGGAGTTGGAGTTGCTACCAAGCCAGGACCTTCGGACTGTGGCTGCGGGAAGGTTGAAGCGGGTGAGTCGCTGGACCCAGTAAATTCCCAACATAATTGTTTAAGGAATTAGGTTATTAGGCGCGCTGAGCTTCACTCAAATGTCCGCTAACTCTTAGCAGACAATATGGCCCTTGACGCGGATGATGAACTCCTTTTGGCGTTTTTCAAACGCGTTTTCCTGAACGACCCAGATTTTTTAAAGAAATATGGGTCCGATGTCGCTGCCTTGCAGCAATCCAGTATTGCCGTCACTGACTTCAGTGACGCGCTCGACAGCCCTTAGTCGCCGCCACCTGCTAACAGAGGCTTACCGCCAGCCGTCGCCGCCGCGATTAAGGCTACCGCAAGACCCATTCTTGTGAAACCCATTGTTTCGAAAACAAATGGCCAGCCCGCACCTGCGTCCATTGTTCCCGTTTCCGAGAACATGGACAAAGGCTTACCGCCAGCCGTCGCCGCCGCGATTCCGGCTTAACCGAGACCCATTGTTTCGAAACCTTTCGTTTCGCAAACAAAGGATCAGTCCGAACCTGCGTCCATTGTTCCCGTTTCCGAAACCATGGACACAACTGAGCCAGTCTCCGACTCAGAGTCAATTTTAGACTCGTGCTCTGCCTCTTCATCCTCTGAAGACGACTATCAAGTCGTCGGAAAGGGCAAGAGGAAGAAGGGCAAAAATTCCCAGGCCACCATGGCCAAAAAGATCGTCGCGCTCCCTTCTGTCCCCTCTCCCGCGGCCTCCCGTCCCACCTCCCCGGTCCCCTTACCTACGTCCGCCGCTGCTCATACCAGTAGGCCAGTCAGCCCTAAGGCTAAACCTTCAGCCGCTTCTTCAAAGAAGCTGAAGCCCCCTCCCCCGTTGTTCATTCAGGACAAAGGGAAATGGACAGATGTGTCCAAAATGTGTGTTGAGTGCCGCATACAATATACAAGCGCAAAAAGCACACAGCAGGGAATCAAAGTAGTGGTCCCTACGACCACCGACTTTAGAGAACTTACTCGCCAGCTGATCGGAAGGCAAATAGCCTTCCATACTTACTCCCTCCCAGAGGAGAAGCCCACTCGCGTGGTCATCAGGCGGATCCCGAAGGAAATATCCACGGAGGACATCCTCAATGACCTCCAAGGCCAGGACATCCCGGTTGCAGCCGTCCACCGCCTTCATACGGCGAGAGGTGGAGACCAGTACGATATGGTACTGATCATCTGTGACCCAGTAGAAGGACACCACCCGATCTTCAAAGTGAAGTCGGTATGCTCCCTCACAGGCATATCAATAGAGAAGCCTTACCGCTCAACCGTAGTAGGGCAGTGCCACCGCTGCCAGCTGTACGGACACAGCCAAGCCAACTGCCATGCGCCGCACAGATGCATGAAGTGTCTAGGCGGCCACGGCACGGCTGACTGCCCCCGTCCAAAAGACAGATCTCTATGCTCGGAGCCACCGAGCTGTGTGCTTTGCGGCCAGTCGGGCCACCCGGCTAACTACCGCGGCTGCCCGAATGCCCCCAAAGGCTCCTCCTCTAAACTGGCGAAGCGTGCAAACGCCCGCCAGCAGAGAGAAAGCCCATCGGTGAGGCTACCAACTGCACAGATGCCGGAGAGACTCAGCCCTCAGAGGCCCTCTCCCTGGACTACGCTGAACCACCAAAGAGCTTTCCCGGCTCTCGGTAATCAAGCAAAGTCAAACCCCATCCCCGGGCTATTAGATACCCCTGTCCCCTTTCCCGTGGCCCAAGCGAGCGCACCGGCGCCCGCTCGTCTCGCGCCACCCGGCCCCGCGGCCGTGGACTCCTCTCCCGACGTCATTTTAGAAACGTTAGCAAAGATAGTCACCCCCGAAGCAGACCGCATGGTAGCTGATCTCAGGGAGGCTAACACTGGCGGCGATAAGCTTAAAATTATCCTCAAGTCCCTAATTAAGTTAGGCGAAGCCCTCAGCGGCATTGATTTCTAATTCCAATGGATGATACGAGGTTAACGTGTACCAAACCCCGATCTCTTAAATTAGGGTACTTTAATGCCAATGGCTTCAAAGGCCAGCGTGATGAGATCGCCACTTTCCTCCGCGACCATCAAATTGATATCCTCCTCATACAGGAGACCTTCCTCAAGCCCAGTCACCGCGATCCGAGAATTGCCAACTATCGCATAGTTCGTAACGATCGATTACGATGCCACAAGGGCGGAACTCTAATTTACTACAGAAAGGAACTGCACTGCATCCCCTTAGATCCCCCTCCCATGGAGTCTCTGCTCGAGACTTCAGTTTGTCGACTAGGCATGACCGGTCATAAATCGATCACTATCGCCTCCGCGTACATCCCTCCCGGCGGCACGTCCGAGGAGCACACTCTGTTCACCAAAGACCTTGCCGTCCTCTTCGGCTTGAGTGGCTCCGTTATCATAGCGGGTGACCTCAACGCCAAACACCCCGCCTGGAACAGCACGACGACCTCTGCCAGAGGACGTCACGTGTATAACCTGGGCGAGTCCCTCAACTTCGGTCCCATCGCTCCTATGCAGCACACTCACTATCCCCACGACCCCGACCAACGCCCGGACGTTCTCGACATAGCGTTACTCAAGATGTCAACCTTAAGTTGCATTCCATCGAGACTTTACATGAGCTTAACTCAGACCATCGACCAGTGGTCATGCACTTAGTTCCGCGCTCGGGTCCTTCTGACCCCAGCCAGCCCCCGCCGACCCAAGTGATAACCGACTGGAGGAAAGTCAGCGAATAGCTGAAATCCACCACGTCGTCTCACCTGGAGGCCATCCCCGACCACATTGTCTCAGTCGCAGACACGACGGCCGCCATCAACTCGTTTACAGAACACGTGCAATCCGTACTAAAGGATTGCTCACAGGAAGTTCCAGCAATGAGCGATCAACGCTGGATTCTACCCGCTGACGTACTATCGAACAAACATCCGCATGCTTACCTCTAAGGCGATAATCGCATAGCACGGCTCTCGACTCGATCACCGTATGCATGCGTTTTGACCAATAGAAAGCGAATTTTAGTTGTGTTCGTCGTAAAGCAATGATGTGTAGAAGTGGACACTCTCACTAGTGTGCAGGGGCGCACACTAGTAAGCTGTGCCCTTTGTTTTGTGAAATGTATTGTCAATGGTCACCAATTCTAATTCTCATTTCGGTTTCAAAATATGATATGGCCCGCGTGAGGTCTTTTATAAATCATTGTTGACAAGAAGTTATTTCGTACTCAAAATAATACATTATGTTTGACTTAGAAAATGTGTTATTGGTATTATTTACCTATTATCAACCTTCCACAAAAATTTATATTTCGTACTTAGATATGTAAACAACTACTAGTGACTCGCCCTAGCTTTGCACTGGTGTTACAAATCACTAAAACGTTCGGTTTTCTCTAATATAATATAAATGCTACCAATACACCTTAATTAATATATTTTTTAAAATTATACATATATTTTATTAATTATTACACACACGTTATTTTAACACACCACATAATATTATACTTACTTTATTACATTATTTATCAATTACGCACGGTTTCCCCGCGTCTTTGGTTATTGCTCCGTGATGAGCGTGATATTTACAACGTGTTCCAGAAATGCGTGGTCATATTTAAAGGTGATAATCTGCAGTATCTCATAATAATTTTAATTAATAATTTCCACATCAAACTATACTGAGTTTTGGTGTTTCTTTGCCTTATCCATTATTTCGATATATTTCGTAAAGTTATCGAAAACTTAATATAGTTTATTTGATATATATGTGTATAGACGTAGTGTGTATGTGTTAAATATGAACAATCCTTTATGGAACACGTTGTTTATAATATTCTCTCTAAATCTGGCTATCATATACAATAACACTGGTAGTTCTAGACATTGGCGCGACTAAATCTTCAGATTTACTACATTATTAGTACCCATTTTTATATTGGACGACTTTAAAATAACTGGCACAATCATTGGACAAAATAACATTATAGCCATACTATTAAAGAATTAGAATAATACGAGTTAGAATGATTGAAATAACATACTAAAATATAGGGTGTAAAAAAACAAATCAAAGTGACACCACCGTGAAATTTAAATGAATTTTTCCTGCTGAGAAATGATATTATCTTGGATATTTTTTTTTTTAAATGTGATTAAAAAAAACTCAAATCATCATCAATCAATCAATTATCAATCTCTCTCGAACCAATTAATATCATAATGATGATTTTTTATTATTATATCGTCGGCTTATTGCAAGAACCCATTAAGTGACATAAACAAAACTTTGAGAAATCAGTTAATTACTTTTGATTTTATTGGATGTCCTATAAAATGTTTTATTTTATATGTATATTAAAACAATAAATACCACTAGAGAGTTAAATATATTTATTAATAAAATCAAAAATAATAGTTAAAAAAATTGAAGGATATTTTTTTAAAAGCATAAAAACCAAGTTAATGACTTCTTGTCATTGAAAGATTTCAATAAGTGTGAATTAGACATTTCTTAAATTAGACTAAGTCCTAACACTAGCCTAGTTTCTCAAAGGAACCAACTGGTATTAATCAGTCTTAAAAGTTAAGAAAACATACCACCACGCGTGCAACATCAAATGTCCGATCCACCAGGCGGAGATTAGGAACAGGCGAGCGCGCTCAGCTGTCCCTGGCACGACCGCCTCACACCGGCTGGCTGCGGCCGCCGTGCAAATGCAAAACGAAGTGGCCTCCGCCGAGGCCTAAGGCGCTTCACTGATGGCGGTAGCCAACGGGCCCACCAATTGGGAAAAAGCCCCCTCCTCCTCCTAGCGGCGGAGGAAGAAGAAACGTGGGGGCAAGGGGATGAAACCCCCGCACCTAAACAAGACACTGCACGGGCCAACCTTGTCTCGACCCAGACGCAGGCTGTCACCGAGACCAAAAAGAGGACAACGAGGCTGACAGCTGGAGTCGGCACTGCACGGCCGCCGACCAAACTTTCTACTGCCAAAACAACCTCCACGAGTGCCCAGCTGCCCCCGAGATGAAGAAAAAGGAGTTTATAACCTACGCTGTAAACTCCTTTTTCCCCTGCTACAACTGCTGATGGATTTAATCAAATCCATCAGGCAGGGCCAGGACGCGGAGCTGGTTATCCTGGACGGACTGGCCTTTCTCCTTCATTTTTACCATGGCTAGACCGTTGAAGGTGATCCATTGGAATGCCCGCGGCCTCAAAGGTAAGGTCGCCCCCCTACGCCACCTTTTCAAGGAAGAAAACATGGACGTGGCGCTAATAAGCGAGACGCACCTGGGACAGAAGGATAAGCTCAGTCTCGGGATACCTCGCTTATGGAAAGAAGAAAGGTCGGCAACCAACGTTCGCTACCTTGTTCTGGCGGTACTAGTGAGTCGTAGTGTCTTCCATCAGGAACTCCCTGTGCCGTCACTTGGCACGTTTTACGCATTGGGTGTGCAGCTGCACGTTACTGGCGAGGAACTCGCCATCTACGCCTGTTACAAGGCGCCCTCGGCTCGACTGGACTCTACGGAGCTGATGACCTTCTTGAGACCCCAGTGGCGCGACGATCTTCGCTGGTGACCTTAACTGTAAGCACCCAGCGTGGATCTCAGCCGTGACAAACACGGGAGGGAGAAGCACGCTACGCACATATGCCGGACGTATTGCACATCGTGGCCTACCGAGTGCTACACTGCCAGATCACGCAGCAAGTTTTGGATGACGAGATGCAGTCGGATCACCATCCTGTACGTCTACCATGAGTTGTCATAGTTAGATCTCTTGACGTAACTGCAATTATAGTTCCGTCAATAAGCAAATACTATAGTTAGCTTTTTCAATGTTACCATGAGCTGTGTTGGTGCTTACTACCAAATTCTAAGCAAATGAAGCCCAAACTTGCAGTCGCTGTAGTTTAGTTTACTACACGGTGACGTAGGATAGATAACTATAGTGACCCATACTGCGCATTTTAGTACCCAACTATCCGCTAGAGCCGCTGTAAAAGTTTTCATACATTTTTTTAACTACAGACGCTAGCGAGTATAGATTGTTAAAACTCATGGTAGACGTACTGTACTCGTCGTCCTAGCGGGGATGTCGACCCGACAGATGCCCGCAGCGCCACGTCGAGAAATTGACTGAGACGCCTAGAGCTGGGAAGATAGAATAGAAGTGGCGGCCGGAAGCCCACAAACTCTGCCGCCAGCTCACGAACACCCTAGTTCCGGTGTGCCCGCTACTGCGCTCGTGGAAATCGCTACGTCCCCGCAGGGGGACGCGCGAGGCGGGGTATGGACTATGTCCTTTGGCCCGCGGTGAAATGGTGTGCCCGTCAATACGGGCACCCTCAATTTGGGTGCCAATTTAGGCATGAATGGGGGCGAGCGCGCGTAATTTAGTTTATTATGACGCAACTCGCCTATGTGTAGTTGAGATTTTGTCCGGTAGGAGGCGCCAGCGGCGCTGGCGCAGCGCGCTCAGGTACGATAAACAAACTTTACCGTAACGAGCGCCGCTCTCTTCTCGCCACCCCGGCGGTCTGTCACCGCCAGGTGAGACCTCCGGTTGCCCGGAGGAGGCCCAGCGGATGACGACCTGCGACAGAGGTGACTCTGTTGGCGCATCCTACCGCTAAGGATGTTGGCCCCCGTCTGCAGACGCTCACAGAGCTAGCCGTTTACGCTCCAGACTAAGAGGCCGTAGTGAATGAGTTAGAGCGGCAATGTTTGTGTAACGCCGCTCTTGTAAGCAACGAATAGCGAGCCCGCACTGCATTGTTCGTCGCGTGAGTATAGACGAATGTGGAGTCACGTAATGTGTGGACGGTGCGCGTCGTGCCTATGTAAACTTAGAACACGACGCGTCCCAGTGCATGTTATGCATGTGGAGTGTTATTGTTTGGGTAGGTCGCGTGTAGCTGTAAACGACTTACCCGGGTGTCGGGGGGGGGGGGGGGGACGATGACGCAGCTACTCGTCCGCGGGCACTAGGTCGCGCGGAAGGCGACGTGTGCGCCCCGCGCGCCCCGCGTCCGGCGGGCGCATGTGCCATGGCGCTATCTGAGCCAGATGGGGCCAGGCAGAGGCGTCGGCGCGCGCAAACATGCGCGACGCAAGGCGGCTGCAGAACTCGTCAAGACTCTCAATCTTGAGATCCCGCTGAATGGTAGTATTCCTCACACAGCGAGGAGCGGCGGCGACTGACCGCAGCGCAAGCGATTGCTGCGCGCGGAGCTTCTTTTTATTGGTCTCGCTGGCGAGGGCGAGCCAAGCTGGCGCGGCGTACGTTAACAGCGGGCGTACGTACAACTTGTACACGCCCAGCTTTGTACGCAGCGGGAGTCTCGACGAGAGCACTGGCCGGAGCTGGAAGCGGGCGTTCCTGCATCTGGCGACAATGCCACGAATATGGGCTGTCATCGTTAGCCGACGGTCGATAGTGACCCCTAAGTACTTTACCTGGGGCGACCACGCGATGTCGGCTTGGTCCAATTGGAGGGGTGGCGGGAGGGGAGAGGTGCCTGCAAGGAGCGCCTGCGTCTTGCCCACGTTCACCGACAACCTCCATTTCGACAACCAGTCGGGCAGCAAGTCCAGCGCGCGCTGCATTTTGACGGCCGCGTGTCTCGCGTTCATAGAGACAGCGATGTACGCGGCGTCGTCGGCGTACAGCGCGAGCGTGGTGTCGCGAGTGGTTGGGATGTCGTCGGTGTAGCACGTGTAACAGAGCGGCGAGACGCAGCTGCCCTGCGGCACCCCTGCGGCAACCGGGCGGGCGCCCGATACCGTGCCATCGACCACCACCCTTATTGTCCTGTCTGTGAGGAAGGAAGAAACCACCTGTATCAAGCGACGAGGCGCGCCTGTCTGTGACATCTTGTACAGCAGGCCGGCATGCCAGACTCGATCAAACGCCTTTTCCATATCTAGGAATACTGCGACTGCGTGCTCTTTCTTGTTGAGTGCCGCGGTCAGCAGGTGCAGTACCCTTGACAACTGAAGCGTCGTCGAATGTTCGGCCCGAAACCCAAATTGTTCAGGCCGAGGGACGATGTATTGGGCCAGGTGTCGCAGCAGGAGTTGCTCAAACACCTTGGAGATAGTGGGAAGTAAAGTAATTGGCCGGTAGCTCTCCGGCTTAAGAACATTCTTACCTGCCTTGGGCAGCATAATCACGCGCCCTTCCTTCCATGCGGCTGGGAAAGCGCCCGTGCGGACGATGCCCGTAAACAGGCGCGCCACTGCCGCTACTGTACGGTAGGGCAAGTGGCGCAGCGCTGTGTTGGACACGCCGTCCGCACCGGGGGCCTTCCTCAGCTTAGTTTTCAGGAAGGCGCGTCTGACTGCACAAGGGGAGAAATGGATTGGGTTGTCGTCGGGAGCTAGCGGCGTCGAGAAGTACTCCCTAAGGTGCCTCTCGACTGCTGCGACATGCTCGGTGTTAGAGGTCGGATTCGGGACGAATTGACGCTCCAGGTGCTCGGCGAAGATCTCCGCACGGTCTGCTGCGGTGTATCTTGGCGCCCCGTCGCTGTGTAATAGCGGACGTACCGGGGCTGGGGAATTCGCAAGCTGCCTGCACAGCTTGTGTACCGACGTCCAGTCTGTCGCTGCGGCGTCGATACGTTCCTCCCAGCTCTCGGCGTTGTGCTGCTGTAGCTTGGCCCTTACCTTCTCCGCGAGGCGGTTCAGGTCGCGCTTGTCGCGTGGGCACCCGGTGTCTTGCCACCGCTTGCGCAGGCGCCTCCTCTGGGCGACCATTCGCGTGATGGCGATCGGTAGAGGCCTGTAAGCCGGCCTCTGTGGCTGCTCTTGCGTAGTGGTCGCCTCGCTAAGGGCGCTCTGGATGCAAGTGGTTAGCTCCTGTGCTAGCCCGTCGACGTCCGCGGCGGTAGTGATGGGCCAAGTAGGAGTGGTGGTTTTCATCCTCTCTCCGAACTGCGACCAGTCCGTAGTGCGGCGTGGCGCTGTAGGAGAGAGTCGTGTCGGCATCTCTGACAAGACGACGAGTACAGGCTGATGGTCGCTCTGCATCTCGTCGTCGACTACCTGGGTGGCGATCTGACAACTCAGGCCTCTGTGGATCACGATGTCCAGCACGTCCGGTGCGTGCGCCTGATTATCAGGGTAGTGGGTAGGTGTCTCTGGTCCGGACACCGTGTACCCGCGGGCCTCCGCGTCTGCGAAGAGTCGTCTACCCCCTGGGTTGGAAATACGGCTGTTCCATGCCTGGTGCTTCTGATTAAAGTCACCGGCGAGGAGTGTTGGGTGAGGCGAACCGTAGAGTACTGCCCGCAGCTCCGCTAAGTCGAGCGAGGCCGTATACGACGGCGGGCAGTAGGCGGCGTAAATATTCATGTCCTCGCCAGCGACGTGCAGCTGGACACCCAAGGAATAAAATGTCGTATGTGACAATAGTGGTAGCGGTTGATGAACGACTCTCCGACTTACCAGTACCGCCAGACCGCGGTAGGTGATGCCGAGAGGTGACTTCTCATCCTTTCTGTAGACAAAGTATCCCGGGAACCGGGGCCTGTCCGCAGGTCCCAGGAGTGTCTCACTGATGAGCGCCACGTCGATCTTCTGTTCGTGGAGGAGGAGACGGAGTGGCGCGACCTTTCTTCTCAGGCCGCGGGCATTCCAGTGCAAAATCCTCAGCGAACTAAGCATTGTAGCTCTCTAGCAAAGCTAATAGTCCGTCGAGGATCACTTGCCGTGCGTCCTGACCCTGTCTGATGGCCTTGATAAGGTCCAGCAGCAGTTTGATGGCGCAGGCGGTGAAATCCTTCTCCTGGCGCTCATTATTGTTGGCGCCAGTGCGAGGAACGCGACGCCGCTGTTGCTCTTGGGCGTCGGTAGGTGGGCGGCTAGTGCTAGCCGCCTGTGTTTGGGCGGCGATTGGGGCCGCTTCTGTGGGTGGGGCGGGCCTTGCTGCTCGCTTCCCTCTCCCTTTACCTTTACCGGCGCCAGCAGCGGCGGCAGAAGGCTTCGTAGAGGTGGTGGTGGCGGTGGTGGTCGGCGCCGTAATCGTCGCCTGCGCCTGAGCAGGGACAGGTTCCTGCCTAGGTCGCTGCGCAGTAGGTTGAGGCTTCTTCTTCCTCCTGTTCCTACCTCCGCGCGGCCTCTTTCTCCGTCTCGAGGCGGGAGCGTCGTCGTTGTTGGTGCGGGGCCCGTTGGCGGTCGCCATCAGCGACGTGCTAGGGGCCTCGTGGTCGGCTGTTGCAGCAGTTGTCATGGCCGTCGTGGGACGGCGCGGCTGCATAATGGCGACTGTGCCAGCCCTCTTGTTCCGCACCTCTCTGCGGAACACCGGACAGGCGCTGCTGCACGCTGGATGGTCGCCCCCGCAGTTTACGCAGGTGGGCGTGTCCTCTCGCGTGCGTTCGCAGTCCTTGGCCGCGTGCTCGCCTCCGCATCGCACACACGCGAGCGGGCGGTGGCACTGATGCGAGCTGTGCCTGAATTTCTGGCATCGGTGGCACTGCGCGAGCCCTCGCTTGCTCCTCCAGGCCTCAATACGGACACCACGCATGCACAAGAATGTGGTGGTGTCGTAGATGGCCCTGAAGTCCGGCTGCCTCTTGAGGACGACGTGGAAGATACAGCCGGGTCGTCCTCCGCGCGCGTTAATATTGCGCACGTACTCCGGCTCGTACCCCATCGTCCTCAACTCCTCCATGATCTCCTCTGGGTCGGTGTCTACCGGCAGCCCTCGTATGGCCACCTTTAGGCTACGCTCCGCTGGCAGCGAGTAGGAGAACCAACTAAGGCCCTCCGTCCTCTCCAGGTCTGTGAGGTATCGTTGGACGACCCTGTACTCGTCCTCGGTCTCGGGTACGAATTTTATTCCCCCCTGATACGGACGAGCGTGCGGTGGGTAGCCCAGCTTGGTCCTCACAGCCTTGAAATGGGAGGCCCAGTTGGGAAGCCTCTCTACTACCAGCGGAGGGTAGCGGGGTCTCCTGGTCTGTGGCCTCGCAGCTGACCCAGCTGCGCTTGTGCCCTGTACAAGGGCTGCGGCGTCGGGCGTCGTGGTCCGTGTGCGGACATTTCTAGTAGGCGAGTGGCGAGTCGCTTCGGCGAACGATGGTGAACCGACTCCGGCTCGACCGCGCGGGACGCGCTGCGGGAGCGGGGGGTCGGTGCACAGGCGTTTCGCCTCCTCGGCGACCTCGTCGTCCGAGCTTCTCGGTCGGCGCTGGGCGCGGGCATCGAGTTGGAACTCGTACCCGAACGCCAGTGGGTCGTCGGAGCGCGCTATTGTGGGGGTAAGTGGAGTTCCACTTACCTCGTCGCTATATTCCCCCAGTGTGCTCCCCTCTCTGGAGGAGTACGGCGACATAGCGGCTGGAGAGTCGCGGGCTGCACTACGTGGTGGTGGCGGCGACATAGGCACGCCCTGCACCGGTGACGCTGCGGCGGCTGAGCCTGCCAGCAAGCGGCGGGGTGCGGGCGGTGCGGCGCACGCGGGCCGCGCCGTAGAGGCGGCGGGGCGGGCGTGCGCGGCGGCGCGAGCAGTCGAGTGTGACGGGTGCGCCGCCGCCGCAGGACGAGCGGCGTCGGACGCGGATGCTGGGTGCGCAGGGCGCACAGGCGCGGCACGTGCCGCGGGCGAGTGCGGCGGGCGCCCGGCTTGCGCGGTAGCGCGCACAGCGGGGGCGCAGGCGCGCACTGCAGGTGCGTGGTGGCACGTACCTGCCGGTCCTGGGGCCTGAGTCGGCACGGGGCGGAACGCCGACGGGCGCACGGGCACCGCCGGCGGTCGGCCCACTGGTGTGGACTGGCCCGATGAGGTTGGTCTCGGTGTCGGCGAGGTCGGCGACATCGGGACGGGTGGCGACGCAGAGGAAGGCGGCCTCCTCCTCCCTTCCTCCCGTGCAGTCGTGGTTGGGGCGTCGGGCGTCGCGTCCCCAATGATGGGGAGCGACTGCGTCCGATCGCCCATATTGTTCTTTGTTGGCGGCGACATTTGGAGTCGTGGCCAACCGCAGCCGTTACGGTGCCTAGCACCGGGCGGCGCCGGTCTCCCTCCGCGAACTCGTGGGCGCCTAAGCTAAGGCACCCGGGCACCCATGGGTCCGCGACGGAAAACCCCACTTCACAACACTATTTAGTTTTCGGCTCGGGCGGTATGTTCAACTTTTGCGATTTGGCCGTCTACCCTCACTCGTTTAATAAATCCGAGCGGGCGGCCAATCAGCGACGAGCGCCAGCGGCGGCGCACGGGCTCCCGCTTACGCACAGCGGAGGCCTGCGGCAATCGCCAACGGTGGCGCGCGCGCTCCTTCTTCCGGCCAGCGGAGGCTACGGCGCGGCGGGGGGCGAAGGGCAAAAGCTAACTACTGGATGTGGCCACGGAGCCAATCCGCCCGCTACTGGACAGCGGAGGGGCGCTTAAGTACATAGCGGAGGCACTTTGGTTGGAACACGGTTACCGGTCACCATGTTAGTTAGTCGGTTTGCAAAGTCACCCTGCCCCCTTCTACCTGGAGCTATGTTTCAACGCAAGTTTGTATTGCGCGTATGTGAATGACTCGCACTCGTACGCAAACATAAATTCATTAAAAGTCAAAAAGAGTAAAGCCGGAGTCTATCAAAAGTAGTTAACTGCATTTAATTTGAACAAAAATAAATAGATTGCCTAAACCTCGAAAAACAAATAATCGCTATGATACAATAAGTAATTTTAACCAAAATAAAACTGTAAACAATGACCTTCACTCGTTATAACAGAAGTCAGTCAGTGCACTTAATGAATTTTAACCAAATGCTTTTCAAAAGCGATGTGTAATGATCTTTTGAAAACCATTAAGCGTACCGCTTTAAAAAATTATATATCTTTGACACGCCTCTTTACATTCAAGTTGCTTTGCTTTCTACTTTAATAAAAGGTAATATTAAAAAAAAAATGTTTAAAGTAAAAGTTTCTATTCTGTATCACTCGAACATAAATTCTTCCTTAACGATCAAAATTTTTGTCTCTCTTCTTATGTTAGAAAGATGATAATTTTATATCTAATAAAACTCTGGCACCTCCATTTCTGGATACACCGTGCGCACAGTTGGTAACATAATATGTTCAAACACATCTTTATATGTGTGGCCATTTGCCCTCCCCGGTATGAAAGCAAGCTCGCCTGGTCCAGCAGCACTCATCCAGCCCCACATATTCACGACCTTCTGCATTGGGGATAACATTTCGAGGTTCGTATCTTGTGTTATCTACACGCCATAAATTCCGACGACCTTGTTGGTTAGACCTAAAGCTCTTTTCATCAGAAAATATGGCGTAAGAAAAATCTAAGTCTCTGTAGTCCCGAGTGATTCGTACGCGAGCAGCTTTTTGTTCCTCAGTCAGTTTTTTTTTTGCGGGCCGTCTGTGATGGACTCTAGCTCTATGCAACTCGTTCCGAATAGTTTGCATTGACACATCAAATTCTTGCGCGAAATTGCGAGTAGGTGTAAATGGGCTTTCTTCAAATGCAGCTATCATATTGGCTAATTGCCGTTCGTTTATAGGCCGAGGTCGAGGTGCACGAACGCGCTGAGTTAGATTTTCTCCTTCTTCGTATCTACGCACCCAACGGCGCACTGTGGTTGTGGTGTGGTCTGTAAAAAAAAGTAACAATTAGCATCGAATTGTCACATAATATAGGAATTACAAAATACATTACTAGCAGTGTTCAAAAGGATTAAGTTAATAACAAATAAACCCTAACTTTTAACATATCTATTTTAGGTATTAATATCTGAATTTTATATGGGTAGTAGACCACAAACAGATGCATAACATAACAATGGCATTGTAGTCGATTCCAATATTGCGTAAAACTCTCCCAAGCAAATTTGTGCATTATTGTTAACGACCTAAGTGCGGTAATTCAATTTCAAAATGCAGTGATGACTTAAAATGAAGAGCCATTGTTTAAGTGTTAAAAGATTTGTTATCGGGTCATAAAATGTCCAAACAATGTCTTTGAACGCGCCGATATTAAAAAAAGAAAGGAAAAACAAACCTCTTTTTAAATTAATATTTTGAATATGTAAAAGTTATTTCTGATTTTATTTTTTCAAAGGAGATGGCCAAAAAAAAAACCCAGAGTCGACAAAAATTTCTTATGTGCGGCCTGAATGGGCTTAATGTGTACATAAAAAAAATGTTTTTATTTCCTCGAAAAACTATGGGGTTAAGTTTTTTTTTTAAATAAATCATAACTACAAATAATTGTTAATAAACAGCGATATTTAATAACATATCGTTGAAAGGTAGGTATCTACTATTATATCTGAATCTGTTAGCTTTGTTTTTGTTCAAGCTAGAAAGAGATAAAGTATTTGTTCGCTTCCTAATCAGCGCTAATCAACGCAACCCAAGAGAGTTACAGCGACAGTCGCCTGACTGAAAGTTTTTTAGAAATGATAGAAAGAAATATGAATAGGCCAAACGTACTAGCAGATTACGTTGATCAACACCGTCTAAACGCACAAAGGAACATTTCATTTCAGAGGATGGAGGCAACGTTACAAGACGTAGCAGATTTCCCAAGAATGACTTACGATGAGCTGCTTATTCTCGCTATTGGAACGTACCACATCAAGCTAGCAAAATCCTACTGCTACGAACATGTCAGAGCAACCGGTGTGTATTCTATTGAAATCGTTAGGCATCCCGAGAGACTGAACCTTAATGACGAAGAAGGAAATAATAATACGTTAGTACGATGCCGAATAAAATCGAGACACGTTCAAACAAGAACTTATTGCTACGTACTATACAATCGCCAAGCAATCACCGATTATTGCTGTAGCTGCATGGATGGCCCCCGCACATTAGGCAGTTGTGCCCACATTATTTCTATAATATATTATCTTGCCTGGGCCCGACATGAAGACGAGTTGAATCAACCTGCAGGATTTTTAGATGAAGTGTGCTTAGACATAGAAAATATTTAGAAAGTAATAAAAATATTTTTTTTTTTTTTTGTCACTTATTACACCAAAGCCGTGGCAAGAAAACGAAACAACAGAATAATCAACAATTACACACAATTACAACATCAAGTCAAAATCGTTTTATTATTTTTTATGATATGATATAACTCCTATACCCCACGGATTTCCGGGATTTCCCTTTGGTATCATCAAATGTCTTTTATAATTAACCCGTTGGTAAACATTTTATTGCTGTCGATTCTGGGTTTTTAGTGTATGGATTTTGAGCCATCTCCTTAGGCAATGTGAGGTGTATTTGCTTACAAATTGTTTGAGACCGGGAAACCAAAAATGCTTTAATATGAGATCTAACATTTTATCAGCACCGATGTGCTCATGTTCGTCGTGAAATAACCTTAAGAGACTGAGCCGGTGTCCCTTTGGGACAAAACATAATAACCTCGACTCCTCACCGACTGGTGAGTAACGGTAATACAGTAATTCATTTTTACATTCATAACGCCGTGCATCTAAGTGTCCGTCTCTTAATTAGGGTTCCGTAGCCGAATGGCAAAAAACGGAACCCTTATAGATTCGTCATGTCTGTCTGTATCACAGCCACTTTATTCCGAAACTATTAGGACTACACAGCTGAAACTTAGTAGGTAGATGTATTCTGTGAACCGCATTATGATTTTTGTACAAAATTTAAAAAAATATATAGATAAGGATATCCTCCCATACATGGAACTGAAACTAAAAAAAAAAACGATCTAACCTATACGTGTGGGGTGTTTGTAGATAGGTCTTTAAAAATGACATTGAGGTTCCTAAAACCATTTTTATTCAAAGTCAATCTTTTGAAAGATAGACACTTCCAAAGTGGTAAAAAGTGTGTCCCCCTCCCTCTAATTTCTAAAGTAAGAGGATGAAAATTCTGAAAAAACAATGGGGATGTAGAACGTAAAAAAAACTTTCAACGAAAATTGGTTTGAATAAGATTTGATATGTAGTTTTTGAGATATGGGACTTTTTCACCAAACTGCAGCAGTAACTTTGTTTTTCATGAACTTACTATGAAAAACAAATTTAATTTTGCGGTTGAGTGAAGGTTTACTAATGAATGACCGTTCAAAACATTGTTATTATATTGTTTGGGGCTATGGAACCCTGTTCGGCTCGTTTTTTTTGTATAAGATCTTTAGTCTATTTGGTTAACTTGCACGATTGGTGGATTCCTGCTCAAATAATCAGCATGAGACATCATTAGGCCTTTTCGGTATTCGATATTAAAATTAAAATCTTGTAAGTAAATCCACCAGCGTGCTACGCGTGGAAACAGATCCTTCTTGCGTTCAGTGGCCTTCAGAATATTGCAATCAGTTATAATTTTGAAATGAACCCCAACCAGATAGTGTCTAAAATTCTGCAATGCTTTGACGACCGCCAACGTTTCCAATTCATAGGAATGGTATCTGCTTTCAGCGCCCTGGGTAACTTTGCTGAAATAAGCGACAACGCGCTTGTTATGTTAAAAACCGGCCTGAGACAGCGTTTCCAGAACATTGCGCAATAATTTGACGCCTTCTTGAACCGTCATGCTCATTAAAAGTACTTACGTCATCCATGTACTATCACCAAACTGCGTATCTGACCATGGTAAGGACTATCGTTACTTGCAGCGTCCGGCCGCTATAGAAGCGCTTATTAACGCTCAACTACCAATAGCATCGCAGCATCTGTTTTTTGCCGAGTCCCTTGGTGACGGAAATGAAAAAAAAAACTGTGGTCAAACATGTGGGATCATTAACAGAGCCTGAGATTGTGTTTAAAACAATACATACTCGTATAAAAAAAACGGTCGTGTATTTTTCGGGCGGGTCTTTTTTTGTTTTACCACTATTGGTCCGCAAACTATTTGTGCGGACCAATAGTAATAAGGGTGAAACAGATGTGGTCATCGTGTGCACGGGATTTTGTTTGAAAAGTGTCGATATTCCCACTTTCTCGACTGTACACTTAGACATTTCCGGATTCAATGAATCTTCGAAGTGTCTTATTGATAATCCGTTGATAGACCGTCGGGGCGTTACATAAACCGAAAGGCATTTTTAAGTACTCGTAATGCCCCTCCGGTGTCACGAAACCAGTTTTATGTATCGAGCTACTACTACAGATGATGTCTAATCAGCAACATTCAAACCATTAACAATTGTTCTATGGAATGCCAATGGGCTGTCACAACACACCCTGGAGGTGAAAGCTTTTCTTGACTGACATAACGTTGACTCGTTTCTGAAACTCACTTTACCACTAAAAACCACTTTGACATAGCAAACTACAAGTTTTACCAAACAATGCATCCAGATGGAACTGCACACGGTGGCAGTGCTGTGTTGATCAGGACAAACATCAAGCACTATAAAATGCAGCCTATCTGCACAGCTATGTTTCAAGCAACAGTTATTGTGATTGAAGACCACCAAAGCCCTCTTGTAGTTTCTGCCATCTACAGCCCTCCCAAACATAAACCTAATAAGGAGGACTATGTGAAACTATTTTCTACATTCGGAGCTAAGTTTATCGCAGGTGGAGACTATAATGCCAAGCACACCTTCTGGGGTTCCAGAACTACATCTACTAAAGGACGCCAAATGTACCTGGCAGTGGACTCTCTCAACCTCAGACCAATATCTTCTGGCGAACCAACTTACTGGCCCACGGACAGAAATAAGACCCCTGACTTGATAGATTTCTTCATTACAAAAAGCGTAAATATTCATAACCTCGAGTGTAAAACTAGCTTGGAACTATCGTCTGACCACTCCCCGGTGTTTTTGCACCTAAATTCAAATATTACACAGACCTCGCCACCATGCCAACTCTGCAACCACAAAACAGACTGGGATAAGTTCAAACGCCTTGTGGCTGGAAAAATTAACTTAAACTTACCATTTTCAAGTGACCAGGAGATTGAAGAAGGTGTGGAACACTTTAATAACATTATACAGCAGAGTGCATGGGAAGCTACCCCAATGAACAGAAGTGGTAAAAGCGGAACCGACTGCCCTGCTTCCGTCCAAGACCTGCTTGCTGAGAAACGTGAACTAAGAAGGAGCTGGCAAGTGAATAGGTATCCCAGCGTCAAGAAAAAACTGAATGCGCACATAAAAAAGCTAAAGCAGGCTCTGGAAGAAACTAAAAATGCAGGAGTACAGACGTATCTGGAAAAACTGGATGGAACAGCAAGCTCTAACTACTCTTTGTGGAAGGCCACACAAAAGCTTAAAAGACCTCAACTGCACCAACCTCCAATCAGAAGGCTTGATGGAACATGGGCCAGTAGTGATGCCGATAAGGCTGAAATTTTTGCTAACCATCTTGAAAGTGTCTTTACTCCCCACCCCGACGAAGGCTCAAGTAAACTGGACTCTGTCAATGACACACTATCATCGTGTTTTCCAACTAGACCCACCACTGAGAAAATGTTCTTCCAGCGAAGTTAAATATGCTATCAATAAATTGAGAAACCACAAGGCTCCAGGTTACGACCTAATAACCGCGACCGTTCTAAAGCAGTTACCGGAAGTCGCTATAACATTTCTCACGTACCTTTTCAATGCTATACTGCAGCGAACCTATGTCCCCAAACAGTGGAAGGTCGCGCAGATAATCATGATCTTAAAGCCTGGCAAGTCTGAAAATGACGTCAAAGCATATCGTCCTATCAGCCTATTACCTATTGTTTCGAAGCTGCTGGAAACACTATTTCTTAAGCGACTCATGTCAATCCTGGTGGAAAGAAACCTTATTCCTGACCACCAGTTTGGTTTCAGGAAGGGCCATGGTACTATAGAACAGGTACATAGACTTGTGGAAAAAATCAACACCTCATTCGAAAACAAAGAGTACTGCTCTGCAGTCTTTCTGGACATTTCGCAGGCTTTGATCGTGTATGGCACCAGGGTCTACTGGCCAAAATAAGAAAGGCCCTCCGAATGAATTTCTACCTGTTTCTGCGCTCCTACCTCAGCAAAAGATTCTTCCTAGTGAAGCAGGGAGATGAGGTCACAAATCTGCGTGTGATTCAGGCCGGAGTACCTCAGGGCAGTGTCCTGGGTCCCACCTTGTACCTGTTATTTACTGCTGACCTGCTGCTGGATAGAAATGTCCTAACAGGCACCTTCGCTGATGATACGGCTATTCTGGCTACTGATGTCTGCCCGAAGGAGGCCTCTGCAAAACCACAAAACAGCCTCAAGCTGATCTCTGAATGGCTTAAAGATTGGAAGATAAAAGCAAATGAAACAAAATCAGTCCAGGTGACTTTCACTACACGCAAAGAAACATGCCCACCTGTGACCTTAAACGATATAGAAGTACCCCAAGCCGAGGTCACTCGATACCTTGGAGTACACCTTGACAGACGCCTCACGTGGAGACACCACATATTTACCAAACGGAAAGCCTTAGGACAAAAACTCCGCAGCCTATACTGGATGCTCAACAAAAACTCCCAAATGTCTCTGGAAAGCAAATTACTTCTTTACAAATGCATACTCAAGCCCATATGGTGCTATGGTATCCAGCTTTGGGGAACTGCAGCTAACTCAAACATCGAAATCCTTCAAAGGTTTCAATCCAAAACACTACGACAGATAGTAAACGCTCCCTGGTACGTCACAAACGAAAGAATTTACAAGGATTTAAAGATAAAGACTGTCAAAGAAGAAATCAAAGCTAATATCACAACATACTCTGCCAGATTAAAAGTTCACCCAAATCAATTGGCAAATAAACTAATGTCAAACCCTGTTACCTTCACAAGACTGAAAAGAAGGGCACCTCAAGACTTACTACCAGCATAATAAAGCTGTAATGCCGATCGGATGAGGCAGTGGCTTCATACCGTGCAAGATCAAGAACCATCATCTACCTATTGCTGAATGTCCCAGGACAGATTGCATTAAAGAGAAGAGTTAAAATGTATCGAGCTGTTATCAATTGGTATTTGATGGAAGCCCGAGGCCATATCGAGGCCAGTAAAGAATTTCTAACAACCAAGACGGTCTATGTGGTCTTCTATTAGAGGAAGAGGATAGCGATCCTTAACGGTAATACGATTTAAAGCGCAGAAATCTACACACAATCTATCTGCACCGTCCTTTTTTTGACTAGAATGATGGGGCTCACATATTCAGAATTGGACTCCCTAATAATATTTTTGTCTAGTAAACCTTTTACTATTTCCCGAACTTTTAATTTTTCTTGATAAGATAATCGATAGGGATGATAGGCAACGGGAACATCACTAGTTAAATTGATTTGCATTTGTCCCGTCTGGACTGTTGTAGTAGCGGTGCCAGATATTAAATAAGGTAGGAAATCGTCTATTAGGGCTATCAATAACTTCAGATCTTCACCTTGAAGAGGCGTGTTGACCTTAGAATCGGATTCAACAACATTCACTTTAAACACTTGAGAGGAGTGTGTCAAATATTGACCGTTTTTGGTCGTAACGAAAGTTACTCCTTCCCTATTGAGGACATCTGTACCGATAATTATTGGCGTGTTCATGCAAGAGGCGGGTACAATAACGAAATCGACTTCAAGCGCGAAGCCGCTAAACTCTACCGTAAGCGTAACATATTCGCGAGCAAGGATCCCGTCGTAACTAATGCCTTTTAAAATGCAATGAGTAGACTTACGTGAGCAGGAAAAGAATTTGGCAACGTTTGACAATATTAAGGAAACATTAATAGCACCACTATCTATCAAAATATCCACTGGTAGGTATACCTTGTATCACAGCAGTACTAATGTCATCACTATTAGCCGATTGGATTGACAATTCTTTACAGAGGTTAACTTTTCTCTGATTGCTATTTTGTCCCTCTGAGCGTAATTTCATAAAGCACTCACTTTCTTTATGACCGCTCTTTTTACAGAAGGTGCAAGCAATTTTTGTGGAACTATCATTTGGACCCTTACGCCTTTTAGGACAACTAAAACTTTTATCACCAGTCTGGTTGCAAGTAAAACATTTAATTTCGGGGCGATCTGTGTGTCGCTTTTTTGTAACACCACTATTAGAAGACCCGCGATTGTCAATTTTACCACGACTAGGCTTGGTGTAACTAGCTAAAAACTAAACGATATTTTCCGTTGTAAGATCGGCATTTGCAGCCGCCGCAAGAACTTGCGCATCACTTATACCGCGTATGATTATTTGAACCATTAGTTCCTCACTTAAACCCTCAACAATGCGTAGTCGCAATAACGAACGCCAGGCATACTCCGCATAAGTTGAAAATTTATCGGACGTTGTATTAATCGTCTCAAACAGTATGTTGGCGTAATCAAGTTTTCGCGGACACAGCGACATAAATTGTTTCGAAAAGTTAGACCACGAACGATCACTTGTTGTCCACTCATTCAACCAGGACCTAGCATCGCCCTTTAGGCAATTAGCAACCCGCGACAAACATTCTAAGTCGGTCCAACGATTCACTAACCTAGCACGTTCCACCTCACTGCCGTCCTATCACTAAAAAGCCGTTAAGCCCAAAAAGTAGTTTTCGAGATAATGGCAAAAAAGGTGCGAATCGTTGCTTTTTAAAAAACTATGATACTTGGGTTAATGATTGTTAGTTAGGGATATAATTTAGTTATTGCACCTTATTTCTGCACTAAAACTGCCGTCAATAGCATAGTTACAGTAAGTCTGTTTTAGGTCAAAAATGAGTTAGATATACAGCCGTGATCACGATAACGAGCTCTACAATTGTATCTTACCCATTCGTTTCAATCGCTTTTTTTACTAAATTTAACAATTAAAAAATTGTAGTAAGTCAATCATTTTTTTTACATCACAAAGCATGATAACAGTGGATACACATACTGCAGAAGTTCTTATTCAGAGTCTCTCGGCCAAAGTACAGTATGACATCTATACTATTAATATGTTATGTAATTTACAGTATAAAAATTGAAAATGAGCCTAGCAAATAGTCACTAAGAAGATATACTGTTTTTATCCTTAGCAGTTTCTCATTATTTACTAAATGATTGATATAGTCATAGAAACAGTATGCTGCGATACTGTAATTTTGTTGTGTAAATCTCATAAACATCTCCTTCAGGTTACATAAAATACAGACAGAACGATACGATACTGCATGCATACTTAGTAACGATTCTAAGCGCAGGTTCCAGATTACTTACCACAAAGACAGTTCGATGCGGTATTGCGCTTATGTTAAATAGCGTAATCAGATTTTACATAAGGTCTCTTATTATACTAAGAGCATGTAGCCATCCTGTGTTCATGTTTAGACAGCGGTTGTAGCGATAACGTTCAGGTTATTTACCATGAGAGCAGTAAATTAGCTAAACTGTACTCATGCTTAAGAAGTACATACATATAATATGATCTTATAACTTATTATAAGAATTGTAAGTCGTTTTTACTGCATGTCTAAATAGGCGCGATATAATATTACGTCATAATAACAGTGCAGTAGAGTTACTTCACTGTGAACATAATCAGTCATTATAACTAAAAATCCATACAATTTGTCTTTCATTACGAGCAGTGATTGAACGGAGAAAGAATAATTCCAAATAAGTTTGTTCCTTGAACACAAAATTGAAATTTTCGACGACTTAATTCAACGATTTGCGGCAGTACTAAAGACGCGGGGTTGAGGGTGCGGGGGAGGGGGGTGCATGAGTGTGCGGGGTGGCGAGGTAGGCCAGGGGCATTGCGGAAGGGGCAGACAGTCGCTGCTTAGTTTTAGTGTTTGGTGCATGTGCGGCTGTCACCGCGGATTGGCTCCGTGGCCACATCCAGTAGTTAGCTTTTGCCCTTCGCCCCCCGCCGCGCCGTAGCCTCCGTTGGCCGGAAGAAGAAGCGCGCGCGCCACCGTTGGCGATTGCCGCAGGCCTCCGCTGTGCGTAAGCGGGAGCCCGTGCGCCGCCGCTGGCGCTCGTCGCTGATTGGCCGCCCGCTCGGATTTGTTAAACGAGTGAGGGTAGACGGCCAAATCGCAAAAGTTAAACATACCGCCCGAGCCGAAAACTAAATAGTGATTGTGAAGTGGGGTTTTCCGTCGCGGACCCATGGGTGCCCGGGTGCCTTAGCTTAGGCGCCCACGTGTTCGCGGAGGGAGACCGGCGCCGCCCGGTGCTAGGCACCGTAACGGCTGCGGTTGGCCACGACACCAAATGTCGCCGCCAACAAAGAAGAACATGGGCGATCGAACGCAGTCGCTCCCCATCATTGGGGACGCGACGCCCGACGCCCCAACCACGACTGTACGGGAGGAAGGGAGGAGGAAGCCGCCTTCCTCAGCGTCGCCACCCGTCCCGATGTCGCCGACCTCGCCGACACCGAGACCAACCACATCGGGCCAGTCCACACCAGTGGGCCGACCGCCGGCGGTGCCCGTTCGCCCGTCGGCGTTCCGCCCCGTGCCGACTCAGGCCCCAGGACCGGCAGGTACGTGCCACCACGCACCTGCAGTGCGCGCCTGCGCCCCCGCTGTGCGCGCTATCGCGCAAGCCGGGTGCCCGCCGCACTCGCCCGCGGCACGTGCCGCGCCTGTGCGCCCCGCGCACTCAGCACCCGCGTCCGCCGCCGCTCGTCCTGCGGCGGCGGCGCCCCCGTCACACCCGACTGCTCGCGCCACCGCGCACGCCCGCCCCGCCGCCTCTACGGCGCGGCCCGCGTGCGCCGCACCGCCCGCACCCCGCCGCTTGCTGGCAGGCTCAGCCGCCGCAGCGTCACCGGTGCAGGGCGTGCTTATGTCGCCGCCACCACCACGCAGTGCAGCCCGCGACTCACCAGCCGCTATGTCGCCGTACTCCTCCAGAGAGGGGAGCACACTGGGGGACTATAGCGACGAGGTAAGTGGAACTCCACTTACCCCCACAATAGCGCGCTTCGACGACCAACTGGCGTTCGGGTACGAGTTTCAACTCGATGCCCGCGCCCAGCGTCGACCGAGAAGCTCGGACGACGAGGTCGCCGAAGAGGCGAAGTGCCTGTGCACCGACCCCCCGCTCCCGCAGCGCGTCCCGCGCGGTCGAGCCGGAGTCGGTTCACCAACGTTTGCTGAGGCGACTCGCCACTCGCCTAACGAACGAGTCCGCACACGGACCACGACGCCCGACGCCGCAGCCCCTGTACAGGGCACAAGCGCAGCCGGAGCAGCTGCGAAGCCACAGTCCAGGAGACCCCGCTACCCCCCGCTGGTAGTCGAGAGGCTTCCCAACTGGGCCTCGCACTTCAGGGCCGTGAGGGCAAAGCTGGGCTACCCACCTCATGCTCGTCCTTACCAGGGGGGAATTAAGTTCGTACCCGAGACGGAGGACGAGTACCGCGTAGTCCAGCGATACCTCACGGACCTGGAGAGGACGGAGGGCCTTAGTTGGTTCTCCTACTCGCTACCGGCGGAACGGAGCTTGAAGGTGGCCATCAGAGGGCTGCCGGCCGACACCGACCCGGAGGACATCCTGGAGGAGTTGAGGACGATGGGATACGAGCCGGAGTACGTGCGCAACATTAACGCGCGCGGAGGACGACCCGGCTGCATTTTCCACGTCGTCCTCAAGAGACAACCGGATTTCCGGGCCATCTAAGACACCACCACATTCTTGTGCATGCGTGGTGTCCGTATTGAGGCCTGGAGGAGCAAGCGAGGGCCCACGCAGTGCCACAGATGCCAACAATTTAGGCACAGCTCGCATCAGTGCCACCGCCCGCTCGCGTGTGTGCGATGCGGAGGCGAGCACGCGGCCAAGGACTGCGAACGCACGAGAGAGGACACGCCCACCTGCGTAAACTGCGGGGGCGATCATCCAGCGTGCAGCAGCGCCTGCCCGGTGTTCCGCAGAGAGGTGCGGAACAAGAGGGCTCGCACAGTCGCCATCACGCAGCCGCGCCGTCCCACGACGGCCACGACAACTGCTGCAACAGCCGACCACGAGGCCCCCAGCACGTCGCTGATGGCGACCGCCAACGGGCCCCGCACTAACAACGACGACGCTCCCGCCTCGAGACGGAGGAAGAGGCCGCGCGGAGGTAGGAATAGGAGGAAGAAGAAGCCTCAACCTACTGCGCAGCTACCTAGGCAGGAACCTGTCCCTGCTCAGGCGCAGGCGACGACTACGGCGCCGACCACCACCGCCACCACCACCACTACGAAGCCTTCTGCCGCCGCTGCTTGCGCCGGTAAAGGTAAAGGGAAAGGGAAGCGAGCAGCAAGGCCCGCCCCACCTACAGATGCGGCCCCAATCGCCGCCCAAACACAGGTGGCTAGCACAAGCCGACCACCTACCGACGCCCAAGAGCAACAGCGGCGTCGCGTTCCTCGCACTGGCGCCAACAACAACGAGCGCCAGGAGAAGGATTTCACCGCCTGCGCCATCAAACTGCTGCTGGACCTTATCAAGGCCATCAGACAGGGTCAGGACGCACGGCAAGTGATTCTCGACGGACTATTGGCATTGTTAGAAATCTACCATGCTTAGTTCGCTGAGGATTCTGCACTGGAATGCTCGCGGCCTGAGAAGAAAGGTCGCGCCACTCCGTCTCCTCCTTCAGGAACAGAAGATCGACGTGGCGCTCATCAGTGAGACACTCCTGGGACCTGCGGACAGGCCCCGGTTCCCAGGATACTTTGTCTACAGAAGGGATGAGAAGTCACCTCTCGGCATCACCTACCGCGGTCTGGCGGTACTGGTAAGTCGGAGAGTCGTTCATCAACCGCTACCACAACTGTCACATACGACATTTTATTCCTTGGGTGTCCAGCTGCACGTCGCTGGCGAGGACATGAATATCTACGCCGCCTACTGCCCGCCGTCGAATACGGCCTCGCTCGACTTAGCGGAGCTGCGGGCAGTACTCTATGGATCGCCTCACCCAACACTCCTCGCCGGTGACTTTAACCAGAAGCACCAGGCATGGAACAGCCGTATTTCCAACCCAGGGGGTAGACGACTCTTCGCAGACGCGGAGGCCCGCGGGTACACGGTGTCCGGACCAGAGACACCTACCCACTACCCTGATAATCAGGCGCACGCACCGGACGTGCTGGAAATCGTGATCCACAGAGGCCTGAGTTGTCAGATCGCCACCCAGGTAGTCGACGACGAGATGCAGAGCGACCATCAGCCTGTACTCGTCGTCCTGTCAGAGATGCCGACACGACTCTCTCCTACAGCGCCACGCCGCACTACGGACTGGTTGCAGTTCGGAGAGAGGATGAAAACCACCACTCCTACTTGGCCCATCACCACCGCCGCGGACGTCGACGGGCTAGCACAGGAGCTAACCACTTGCATCCAGAGCGCCCTTAGCGAGGCGACCACTACGCAAGAGCAGCCACAGAGGCCGAGGCTTACAGGCCTCTACCGATCGCCATCACGCGAATGGTCGCCCAGAGGAGGCGCCTGCGCAAGCGATGGCAAGACACCGGGTGCCCACGCGACAAGCGCGACCTGAACCGCCTCGCGGAGAAGGTAAGGGCCAAGCTACAGGAGCACAACGCCGAGAGCTGGGAGGAACGTATCGACGCCGCAGCGACAGACTGGACGTCGGTACACAAGCTGTGCAGGCAGCTTGCGAATTCCCCAGCCCCGGTACGTCCGCTATTACACAGCGACGGGGCGCCAAGATACACCGCAGCAGACCGTGCGGAGATCTTCGCCGAGCACCTGGAGCGTCAATTCGTCCCGAATCCGACCTCTAACACCGAGCATGTCGCAGCAGTCGAGAGGCACCTTAGGGAGTACTTCTCGACGCCGTTAGCTCCCGACGACAACCCAATCCATTTCTCCCCTTGTGCAGTCAGACGCGCCTTCCTGAAAACCAAGCTGAGGAAGGCCCCCGGTGCGGACGGCGTGTCCAACACAGCGCTGCGCCACTTGCCCTACCGTACAGTAGCGGCTGTGGCGCGCCTGTTTACGGGCATCGTCCGCACGGGCGCTTTCCCAGCCGCATGGAAGGAGGGGCGCGTGATTATGCTGCCCAAGGCAGGTAAGAATGTACTCAAGCCGGAGAGCTACCGGCCAATTACTTTACTTCCCACTATCTCCAAGGTGTTTGAGCAACTCCTGCTGCGACACCTGGCCCAATACATCGTCCCTCGGCCTGAACAATTCGGGTTTCGGGCCGAACATTCGACGACGCTTCAGTTGTCAAGGGTACTGCACCTGCTGACCGCGGCACTCAACAAGAAAGAGCACGCAGTCGCAGTATTCCTAGATATGAAAAAGGCGTTTGATCGAGTCTGGCATGCCGGCCTGCTGTACAAGATGTCACAGACAGGCGCGCCTCGTCGCTTGATACAGGTGGTTTCTTCCTTCCTCACAGATAGGACCATTAGGGTGGTGGTCGATGGCACGGTATCGGGCGCCCGCCCGGTTGCCGCAGGGGTGCCGCAGGGCAGCTGCGTCTCGCCGCTCTGTTACACGTGCTACACCGACGACATCCCAACCACTCGCGACACCACGCTCGCGCTGTACGCCGACGACGCCGCGTACATCGCTGTCTCTATGAACGCGAGACACGCGGCCGTCAAAATGCAGCGCGCGCTGGACTTGCTGCCCGACTGGTTGTCGAAATGGAGGTTGTCGGTGAACGTGGGTAAGACGCAGGCGCTCCTTGCAGGCACCTCTCCCCTCCCGCCACCCCTCCAATTGGACCGAGCCGACATCGCGTGGTCGCCCCAGGTAAAGTACTTAGGGGTCACTATCGACCGTCGGCTAACGATGACAGCCCATATCCGTGGCATTGTCGCCAGATGCAGGAACGCCCGCTTCCAGCTCCGGCCAGTGCTCTCGTCGAGACTCCCGCTGCGTACAAAGCTGGGCGTGTACAAGTTGTACGTACGCCCGCTGTTAACCTACGCCGCGCCAGCTTGGCTCGCCCTCGCCAGCGAGACCAATAAAAAGAAGCTCCGCGCGCAGCAATCGCTTGCGCTGCGGTCAGTCGCCGCCGCTCCTCGCTGTGTGAGGAATACTACCATTCAGCGGGACCTCAAGATTGAGAGTCTTGACGAGTTCTGCAGCCGCCTTGCGTCGCGCATGTTTGCGCGCGCCGACGCCTCTGCCTGGCCCCATCTGGCTCAGATAGCGCCATGGCACACGCGCCCGCCGGACGCGGGGCGCGCGGGGCGCACACGTCGCCTTCCGCGCGACCTAGTGCCCGCGGACGAGTAGCTGCGTCATCGTCCCCCCCCCCCCCGACACCCGGGTAAGTCGTTTACAGCTACACGCGACCTACCCAAACAATAACACTCCACATGCATAACATGCACTGGGACGCGTCGTGTTCTAAGTTTACATAGGCACGACGCGCACCGTCCACACATTACGTGACTCCACATTCGTTTATACTCACGCGACGAACAATGCAGTGCGGGCTCGCTATTCGTTGCTTACAAGAGCGGCGTTACACAAACATTGCCGCTCTAACTCATTCACTACGGCCTCTTAGTCTGGAGCGTAAACGGCTAGCTCTGTGAGCGTCTGCAGACGGGGGCCAACATCCTTAGCGGTAGGATGCGCCAACAGAGTCACCTCTGTCGCAGGTCGTCATCCGCTGGGCCTCCTCCGGGCAACCGGAGGTCTCACCTGGCGGTGACAGACCGCCGAGGTGGCGAGAAGAGAGCGGCGCTCGTTACGGTAAAGTTTGTTTATCGTACCTGAGCACGCTGCGCCAGCGCCGCTGGCGGGATTAGCTTGTGGCCTCACTACGAGCTAAGACGTTTTTTGCTCGCGTTTACGATCGCCCAATCACGACCGTCGTGTGTGCAGGCCTCCGCTGGCCGCCACCGAAGTCCCCTGCGCCAACTTTGGCGCGGGCCGTGATTGACTGACCTCCCATTTTTAATAAATCTGGTCGAGGGTAGGCGCGACAAAAAGTTTTTTCATCCACCGTCCGAACCGGAAAAATAAAAAAATTTTTTAGTTAAAATTTTATTTATGGTAGGCGCCGGCTGGATACCCATGGCTACCTAGCTCCGTGGGTAACCAGCGGGTGCCACCTGTGCTGCCCGGTGCAGCTGCACCGTGCCGGTTGCGGTAGGCCACACCCAGCGAAGATGCCCAAGAAGAAGACGCCGCCTCCACCGAACCCCAAGGGGGAACGAACCATTGATGACGCGTACAACGAAGTCATCGCAGCCCTCACAGAAGCGCAGTGAAGGAGGGCCCTCCGGGCCTCACCTCCTGCGCCGACGCCACGCCATAGCGCCATCACCAAGACGCCACCACCAGTACGCGCCCCGACCGCGCCGGCTCAACCGCCGACCATCCATCCCGTGCCCACTCTGGCCCCGGGTCTTCCCGGGCCCAGCAGCTGCGTGTCCGCTGCTTGCGCTGTCGCCCCCCCCCTACGCACCTCTGCGCAGGAGGACCGGGCGACCGCGACGCACGCGCCTCGCGCCGCGCACCCGCGCACCACGCGCCCACCGACCGCTTCCGCCGTCGCCCAGACTGTGCCCGCCGCACCGCGCCCCGTCGCGAGTGTATTTACACAAGCACGGCCGGCCGCCGCCGCCGCTGCTCTGAGAACCGGGTGCGCCGCATCACCCGCATCACACCGCTTGCTGGCAGGCTCAGCCGCCGCAGCGACGTCTGCCCAGGGACTGATGTCGCCGCCCCCGCCTCGCAGCGCAGCCCAAGACTCGCCCGCGCCCGCGCCCATGTCGCCCTGCTACTCAAGTGAGGGCAGCGATGGGGAGCGGAGCGACATGGACGACGAAGAAGACTACAACGAGGTAGGTAACACTACCTCAAATAAAGTGATTACCGACTTAACGGCGCTAGAGCGCGATACTCGCGCCCAGTGCCGACCACGCAGCTCGGACGACGAGGCCGCCGAAGAGGCGAAGCGCGTCTGCCCCGACTCCCCGCTCCCACAGCGCGAACCGCGTGGTCGAGCCGGAGTCGGGTCGCCGACGTTCGCCGAGGCGGCCCGCCGCCCGCCCACCGGACAAGACGCCTCACACAATGTGACGCCACCCGCCGCCGCAGCCCCAGCGCACGGCACGAGTGCAGCCGCAGCTGCCAGTGCCAAGCCAAAAAGTAGGCCCCGCTACCCTCCGTTGGTGGTGGAGAGGATGCCCAACTGGGCCTTCCATTTTAGGGCCGTGAGGACCATCCTGGGTCACCCACCGAACGCTCGTCCTTATCAGGGTGGGATTCGGTTCCTACCTGAAACGGAGGACGAGTTCAGGGTGATCCAGAGGTACCTCACGGACCTGGAGAAATCGGAGGGCCTTATCGGTAATCGGTGGCACTGGCCCGCCCAGTGCCACCGATGCCAGCTGTTTCGACACAGCTCGCACCGGTGCCACCGCCCGCTCGCATGCGTGCGTTGCGGGGAAAATCACGCCGCCCAAGACTGCCCACGCCCTAAGACCGAGAAGGCCACCTGCGTGAACTGCGCGGGTGACCATCCGGCCAATAGCGGCGGGTGCCCTGTATTCCGGAGGGAGCTCCGGAATAAGCGAGCGGGCACTGTCGCCATCACTCGGCAGCGCCGAGAGTCGGTGGCTGCAACCGCACAAGTTGAGGCCCACGAGGTCCCTAGCACGTCGCTGATGGCGACAGCAAACGGGCCCTCAAACCATCATCAAGACGCTCCCGCCTCGAGGCGGAGAAAAAAGAGACCTCGCGGGGGGAGGAATAGGAAGGGGAAAAAACCCCACCCCCCCGCAGCGCAATCCAGACAGGACCCTGGCCCTGTCCCAGCGCAGGCGACGTTTCAGGCGCCCGCGATAACCGACCCAAAAGTCGCCGCCACAGTAGGGGGAGGAGGGCGGGGAAACCCGTTCCTCCCACAACCACGGCTCCGGCCGCCGCTCACTTAGTGGCGGCGCCGAGCACATTCCGGCCGCTAGCCGGCACCCCAGTGCAACGACGCACAGTCCCTCCGACAACGGAGTTCACCGCCTGCGCTATAAGGCTCCTAATGGACCTAATAAGGGCCATAAAGGAGGGCCAAGACGCAGATCTGGTCATCCTCGACGGGCTTATGGAGCTAGTACGGCTCCATTACGCCAGCCCGTCGGGAAATTAATCTGGATTGCCGCGACCTTAAGAATAAGGCCGCCCATCTCCGCCTCCTCCTCTAGGTTGTAGGACTAACCCGGATCGACAGGAGCCGGCGTCGCATGGTTGCCCCAGGTATTGCACCGAGGGAGCACCTGCGACCGCCGACTCACGATGGCATGTCACGACCGCGGCACCTCGCCAACCGCGGGAGCGCCCGCCTCCTGCCCTTTTCACCTCAGGGGCGACTTGGTGCTTGCGGATGTGACGTAGCCGTCGTCATTCCCGGACTTGACCCGCCCGGGTAGGCCGCTCCAGTCTACACGCGACCTACCCATCCACTAAGACTCCACAATCGCCACATACACTCGAAACGCGTCATGGTCTAGGTTAATATAGGCATGACGCGCATCGAACATGCATTCATTACTCCACACGCATCCAAACTCACGCGATGAAGGTGCGGCGCGGGCTCGCTATTCATTCGCTTACAAGAGCGGCGTTACACAATACAATGCCGCTCTAACTCATACACCACGACCCCTTAGTCTGGAACGCAATCGGCTAGCTCTGAGAGCGCAACGGACGGGGGTCAACGCCTTAGCGGTAGGGTGCGCCACCAGAGTCGCCTCTGGCAGGTCTGCATCTGCTGGGCCTCCTCCGGGTAACCGGAGGTCTCACCTGGCGATGACAAGCCGCCGAGGCGGCGTGAAGAAAGCGGCGCTCGCTACGGTAACGTTGTACCGTATCTAAGCGCGCAGCGCTAGCGCCGCTGGCGCCTCCTACCGGACAATAATGACAACCACACACAGGCGAGTTGCGCTTTTTACACGCACTCGCCAAGTACCACGCCTATACAGGCAATCAAATTGAGGTGCCCGTCGTAACGGGCACTGTGTTGATCCCGCGGGGAAAGGGCTTGCCCATATCCCGCCCGCCACGCCCCCATGTCGGGGACGTTGCGATTGCCCGAACGAACGTTGCGCTGCTGGCGCCTCCTACCGGACAAAATGTCAACTACACATAGGCGAGTTGCGTCATAATAAACTAAATTACGCGCGCTCGCCCCCATTCACGCCTAAATTGGCACCCAAATTGAGGGTGCCCGTATTGACGGGCACACCATTCCTCCGCGGGCCAAAGGACATAGTCCATACCCCGCCTCGCGCGTCCCCCTGCGGGGACGTAGCGATTTCCACGAGTGTGGCTGTCACCGCGTTGGCGCGAAAACATAAGGTAAGTAATTACTCGTGTATTTGTTTGGGAAGTCTGTTGGTAGGTTACCTAACTGCTAAATAAATAAGTTCTTTCATTGAAGTGTTGATATGATTGGGATGCTTAAATTTGTGTTGGATACGTATTTAGATGTGTGTCAGGGGTTTTAAATAGAAAATTATTCTATTTTTTTAGTCCCAGTATTCACCTCTGCACCACACTACATGCATCAGGCAAAACAACAACTTTTTGGAGATACCAACATAGCAGTTGCGTCCTTATTTTACAAGACTTGAACTAAATTCAGATCGAGGTAAGTGCTTAGAAGTGACAACTTAAATATTTCCATATCTTAAGGCTGTGACTCGCCGTCCGATTATGGACCATGCCCGGGTCGACGGCGCGTCGAGTTCCACGTACGCTTCAAAGCGCTGTCAGCAATCTGACAGGGCCCCCCTTAGAGGGCCAAAGCTTGCTGGGGTCGCGGGACCGTCTTATCAAACGTAACGGCGACCCTAGAACGTAAAGGGCTATTAAAGGATCACTGTAGATTTTAGTCAGTACGAGTCTGACAGTCCCTCTCGTCCCGCCCTGGGCGGGAGAACTCATTTGATAAAAATAAAAAAAAAGGCTGGAAACAGGCTTGGCCACATGTTATTAAAACATACAAGCAACTGCAAGCAAATTATTTATTTTGTTTCAGCGGAACAATGAGTTCTCGGCGAGATCTGATAATGTCTAGAGTGCGGCAAGTGGTGGAAGATTCTCAGTATCCAGGAACTGTACCTAATTTATTATGCAGTGAAGTAATGCCGATATCACCTAATTCTAGCTATTCATTCGTGGAGAATTCAGATTTTAGTGAAGATGATTTTAGAAATGATAGTTTTTTGAAATTATGTCGCAAAAAGACCGTCGAAGTCGAACCCATAATTCATGAAAATTCTGTTATAATTGAAAGAGCCAGCACACTATTTTCATCTGATACAAGAATTACGCCTGTGGTGAAATCTGGAAGGCGTATTTCACCGCGAAAGCCATGTAACAAACCATCAGTTTCACATGCAACAGACTATTTTTCTGATAATGAGAATCCTTATTTGCCCAAAGATTTCGATTCCGATGATAGTGTAAAAGACAAAGACTATTGTGTTACTGAAGAACTTGACACTACTGATTTAGATACTTCCATCGAAGAAAACGACGTTACAAAAAAACGCAAAACTATTAAGAGCATAATAAAGTTACATAACCAAAGAAAATGTGATAAAATTGCTGAGGCTGAAGGAAACATCTTAGATTCTGTAGATCAACAAATAAATACCCAGGAAAATAGGGTTGAAATGGAGACAGTTATAAGTGGTTCACAACAAGCTATTACTGAAAAGGAAATCTTACATGAAACAGACAGTAAAATAACAGACATCGAAAATCGTTATTTTCAGACATCGAAGAAAGGCAAGCTACATCAATAATTCAAAGCGATGATATAGTAAATGAAACTGAGAAGAATACTTTGACTAAGAGAGGTACAATACGTAAAAGGAAAATAATAAAAGAATCGCCTGCGGAAAGACGAGAAAAGAAAAAAAATGACATGATAGAAAAACTTTCCCTGAAAGAACCTTGTCAACTTACTTGTATGAAGCTCTGTACCAAAAACATAACTATGGAACAACGTCAGGTGATTAATTCATGTTACTCTGCCCTAGATGCAGCAGGAAAAGGTATGTTCATCAAAAACAATGTCAGCGTCGCGAACGTCCAATCTCGAAAGAATATAAATAAACAGCCAAAACGAAACCTAACCTTTAATTACTTTTTTACTGTTCGTGGTCATGAAAATCCAGTGCAGGTATGCAAGACGTTTTTTTTTATCAACATTAGGCTACAATCCTAAAAATGACACAAAAGTTTTTCGAGTTCTTCATACAAGTGAAGTCGATGATCTCAAAGACAAACGTGGACACTATGACAGGGCGTCGTTGTCAAAGGACAAAACCTTAATAACTTCACATATTATGACTTTTAACCCTGCAGTATCTCATTACCGTCGTGAGTATGCCCCGCATCGTTTGTATTTACCCAGCGATATTACTATCACAATGATGCATGCTAATTTTAACAAAATATACCCAGACTCTGCTTGCTCTTATGAAGTTTACCGAAGGGTCGTAAAGAGCCACAACATTTCCTTTGCCGTACTGGGCAATGAAGAGTGTGAACTTTGTGCTGTATACAATTTACATGCTTGCGAATTCAATAAAGCTCTTAATACAACTTGTGCTACATGTAACAATCATGTCCAACATCGCCAACGCTATACAGACAGTAGAAAGGCATACAAATTGAACAAGAAAAATGTAAACGAACATAAAGATAATGACACCGTTTACGTATGTGTGGATCTGCAAAAGGTGGTAATGTTACCTCGCATGAACAGCTACAAAGTAGCAATTTTCTGTCCTCGCATTATTGCATTCAATGAGACTTTTGCTCCTTTAGGTAAATCTACAAAAGAAAATACTCCTTACGCTGTCTTATGGCATGAAGCCATTTTAGGCCGAAATGTTCATGACATTGTTTCAACATTTAGAGCTTTTTTTATACATCACCGGAACAAAAGTGATTTGGTGATTTGGGCAGATAATTGTTCGTCACAAAACAAGAACTGGACACTCTTTTTGTTTCTTGTCAATGTTGTCCACAGTGATTTAATTGAAGCACGCTCTATCACTATAAAGTATCTAGAACCAGGACATACATTCAATTCAGCTGACAGCTTCCACCACCAAGTGGAGCAATCTCTTCAAAAAATGAAAAATGTTTGCGACTTTAATGACTATGTAGAAGCCGTTCGAACCTCTAACTCAGGATTAAATATCCTAAAATTAATGGATATCCGTGATTTTTACAAATTTTGTGACTTTCATTCTGAACAGAAAATGCGTGCAATGCAAGACCGGGAATACGTTAAGAATTTCACTGTGATTAAAGTTATTCGTGGAGAGTATAATTTATACTACAAAAAATCTCACGCTGATGAGGAATTCAGGACCTTAAACTTTTTACAAGCCAAAATTTTAAAAAGCAAACAGTTTCCATGTGCGGAACAGAGAAGTACACCAAGGGGTATTGCCTCTACACGAAAAGAGAAAATTGTCAAAGATCTCGTTCCCTTGATGTTACCCAGCTGAAGGCAATTCTGGTTTGATTTGCCAGTTGACGATGCATCCTTGAATCTTTCCAAAGAATTTGAAGATTAGTTCTCCTCTTCTTGTTTTCGTAGGAGTTGATTCTGAATTTATTTAATTATTTAATTTTGGGTACATTGTTAAAGAAGAACGTTTTATGTTTTATCCTAAATGGTTATAACTTTTATTTTTTACGGCTCTTAAGCCATTAGTAGTAGCAATATCTATAAGATCCATAAGTGTCGTTCGATACTTAATAAGTGTTCATTTGATACAGAAGAAAATATTTCTATTTTTTTTTATTTTATTTAATATGCTATTTTATGGTACCTAATTCATTTCGCCTTACATTAGCATCTGTGATTCTAAAATAATTAGTATTGAGAAGACTGAATAATAAAAATTAAGTTAACTTGAGTTGAGTTATTAATACTTATTGATGTAAGAAAACTAAATTCTTAGTTGTGCCATGTTCACTGAAAAGACTGATTTAATTAAGTAAAATTAAGAATAGTTATTTGTGCAACAAGAGAGCAAAGTCGTTTTTTGCTGCGAGTGCTGATTTTGAATCCTGAGCAAGCGAAGGATTCAACGATTGAATCACGAGCGTAGCGAGTGATTCTAAAGCTGAATCCTGAGCGTAGCGAGGGATTCAAAGGCACGAGATGCAAAAAACTTTGCTCTCGTGTAACACACATAACTTTTCACTTCAGCAGCGAGAACACTTTAGGAGATAAAATAATAAACAGGAATTGATTGAAATAACTATTTATTGTGAATCAAAATAATTAACTTTATAGATGATCACCTCGTCTGTGATAAATCTAAAAAATAAGATAGGAACACCGTCTCCGAAAAACTGCTTGCGCCCTTTGTAAGTCTCGTTGAAGACATGGTATGCTTTCAGATATTTCTAGCGAGACTTCTCAGGTAGGAAACTTAATTCTGCATTAATAACTGTCTTGTTGTTTTAACTCTTCCGGTGTTACAATACTGTTCTCGTCGCTAGTTTCACTCATATTTTACGATTATTTTAATATTTTTAACTTATTCAACTCTTTACGCCTGCCACGTTTTTTTTCCGCTCTTTTATTTAAATTAAGGCGTGTTCGGAAATAGCACCCATGATATTTTATTGTTCAAAATATATAACGTAACATTATTAAAACAAGAAATAAATATTTATAGGTTAAATATCAGTTTTATTTGCAGTAAATACTTATTTTCGTTTAAATACAACAATAAGTTAAAAATTCAATAAATTACACTAAAAGACATTTTTTCAAAATCTCTTTAGTTAGTACGAAATTCCGAACGTGTTCGAATTCAAAAACGGAACTTCGAAAGGGCTGGTCTTTGTCTCTCTCTCTTTCTAATGGGCGGGAAAGAGATAGAGTGTGAATGTTTCGAATTGTATGATTAACCCAAGGCTGAATAAGAAATTCGGGGCTTTCAGAAAAAAATAATTAAAAAGTTACTTTGTCTCACTCAGTGAGCAAAATCGCATTCTGCTCACTGATTTCAGGCAGCAAAACCTACATGTTTGAGCTACTGAAGTGAAAAATATATTACGTAACATTATTGAAACTAGAAATAAATATTTACAGGTTAAATATCAGTTTTATTTGCAGTAAATACTTGTTTTCGTTTAAATACAATAATAAGTTAAAAATTCAATAAATTACATTACAAGATATTTTTGCAAAATCTCTTTAGTTAGTACGAAATTCCGAACGTGTTCGAATTCAAAAACGGAACTTCGAAAGGGCTGGTCTTTGTCTCTCTCTTTCTAATGGGCGGGAAAGAGATAGGGTGTGAATGTTTCGAATTGTATGATTAACCCAAGGCTGAATAAGATATTCGGGGCTTTCTGAAAAAAATAATTAAAAAGTTACTTTGTCTCACTCAGTGAGCAAAATCGCATTTTGCTCACTGATTTCAGGCAGCAAAACCTACATGTTTGAGCTACTGAAGTGAAAACGTTATTTTGTTATGTTACCACAAGCCTAAAGGCTACTTAATTGTAAGAAAGAAGTGTGATTTAAACTTAATGTCAATTTCATTAACGAATTTAGTGAACATCTGAAACAAGGTTATATATTTTTTAAATACATACATTAATTAAATAAGTCATTGTTTTATTATTTGCCACCGTAGCCTGATAAAATAAATCTTATAAACCATATAAATGTAATCATCTTACTACCATATCATATTATAATACTTCAAACTAAAATTATATAATAAATTTGAAAGTTGTGAGGATGGTTAAATGTATCATATGTATGTATGTTTATGGCTCTTTCACGCCTACACGACTGAACGGATTTGGATGAAATTTAGTACACAGTGATAGTTTATAACCTGGAATAACACATAGGGTAGTTTTTACCCCGATTTTATGTTCCCGTGGGATAATTTTCGAATTGTAGCAGGGCGAAGCCGCTGCCAACAGCTAGTACAACATTTATATGGTTACTTAGCACAAATACAGTAAAAAACACGTTTGCTGTGTTTATGCTAAGTTATCTCTATCAGAGAATCTCTAGGAGATACTTAGTATAACTAAGAAAATGAATGTATTTTGTCTTTAAATTACTCAGTATTGGTTTCAAAATAAGCAACAGATAGGTGCTGAGGTCATCTTTCATTTAAGATATCATCATGATCTGATTACAAACAAAGGTTTTATGGAAGATTTTCGCAACAAAACTTTACCCGCGTTTTTCTCGAAACCATCTAGACCATACTTACTGCAACTATGCTATTGACGGCAGAAAAGGCCGTTAACTATACCATAACGGCTTTTTAGTGAAGTAATTTAGAAATACTCAACAAAAAAGTTGTTAGGTGATCTTAACTGCTTTATAGCCATGGAATTCGCTCAAATTAAAGTAAGAATAATTTTCATTAAGAGAGGTTACGGGGTTTTAACTAATTTTAAGATAATTATGCCAATTTTATATGGAAGTTTTGTAAAATATTAATAACCTTACTTAACTAAAAGGCGGCTAAAAGTATTTCGTTTGTAGGTTAACGTTTTTTTAGTTTAGCAATACTAAGGAAAATGTGAGATTTATTGACAAGTTCTTGTAAAAATCTGAAATAAGAATCAAAATTTTAAAGGTAAATGAAAAGTTAGTTTAAATAAATATTGTGTTACGTTATTCTTATGCCCACGCTGCCACTACCACAGCCACTGGGCTAGATAAAATTAGGTACTTTGAAAGAAGACAAAGATGTAACTTATAAAAAAATTAGTTAGTATAGATGACATCCCAAAAGAACTACTTAAGTACGAAGGTGGGAGATTTCATGAAGTCATCAGGAATCTCTTCGTGGCCATGTGGAACGAAGAGCCATGGTGAGCCATGTGGAGCACCGCATACTTTAAAAGTACCTCCAATAAGCACATTATATACTAAGAACACAATCCTTGGCATAAAGGCCTGGTTGAGGAGACGCCAGCTAAGTTTGGGTACGTCTCAAAAATTCACTATGTCTCTCATCGTACCTTTAAGCTTCAAGCTTGTTCAGAATTCTTCTTCCAATTACTGAAGATTAGCCATTTATTTCTGCTTCTCGTATGCGAGGTGGAATAGGTCAGCAGCAGCTCCTGATTCCGGTCCATTCGAAAATGTTTTTAAGTCAAAACTTTTTTTCTCCGATCGACATTACGATTCTTTACTAAATTTCCCACTTCTGGTGCCGAAAAACTTGTCCGAGGTTAGAAACCCTTGTTCGATTAACGGTCTGCATGACTGGGGGTCTCTTTTCGTCTTAAGATTTCGTTATGTATGACTTTCTTCGTCCAGCTCTCTTTCAAAGTTAAAAATAGATACTTACTAAAAAATGTGGATACGTAATGGACCTTAATTTCGACGTAGTGAGCAGCGGCAAGTTACATAAAACGTGATGATCTTTAAGCTAGACCACCAACAGCTATAACTTACAATGGCTTCAATGGTGTTCTGACATGTCCGCTTTGAACTCATAGTTTTTCGCCCAAAGTTAGATATGCTAATAACTTGAGAGCACATGAAAGAGCATCACACCAAAACACCTACAAAAACGCCGAACAAAGTCACTGTGGCCGAAATCGGCTGGACGGCATCATCATCAATTCACCATCAGTAGGTATGCTAGAATGTATTTGAAATTCTTAGAGTTTGATATTGATGATTTAGGATGTTTATTCATCCATTACACCTCAACGTCTGATCGGATTTCATAGAAATTCGGCACATTGGTAGAACATGATCTGGAATAAGACATAGAATAACCGAACTGTGAACGAAGCGCGAGTCGGAAAACTGCCTTTTAGCTAAGTAATGCTGCTTAGCTGCTTTGTAGCTAAGCATAATTTACTTTTTTCTTGAAATAGGCAAGAATTATTTACAGCCAAAGTATTAAATACTTAACTAAAACGTAGTTAAGGGCGGATAACTGCATCTAATCTAACTTTTCAAAACTTGTGCATAAGAAAATACTGAATTACAAAGTAGTTATAGTCCCTTAGCGTCTTTATAGTCAAGAAAAATCAAAGAAGAAGAAGATAACGTATTTTTAGTTAAGTAAAAGACCAGAACATAATCGACAGATCCGGCAGTTAAGGTATTTTAACGTACATTTAGCGAAGAAATGTGGGTTAGACGCTTTCAAGTGATGGAATCGTCACAAATTCTGTTACTTAACGGCCTACAATCTATACTTATTACTTATTTTTTTTTTTAATATTATAAAGCTGAAGAGTTTGTTTGTTTGTTTGTATTGGATTTATAAATAAACACGAGCTTTTGTTCAATAGCAGTTTTATATTATTCACCAAATCAACAAACACAACGCAGTACTAAAATCGCCATGACAGTTACTTCTTAAATTATAAGGGCAAGTATTGCCAACCTAAAAAGGTGTTGCATTGAGTTATATTAACAGTTTGCTTGAACGCGCTAATCTCAGGAACTACTGATCCGATTTGAAAAATTCTTTCAGTGTTAGATAGCCCATTTATTGAGAAAGGCTATATGCTATATATACGTTATATATATATATATAGCTACGACCAATAGGAGCAGAGTAGCAATGAAAAATGTTGCGAAAACGGGGAATATGTGACGCAGACGAAGTTGCGCTGGACAGCTACTTATTATCTATCTGTTATATATATATATATATATATATCGATGGCCCCACCGAATAAACGTGCAAGAGCTTTTACACGATTTTTTTTTTTTGTTTTGTTTGCCTATCCTGCACCTACTTAATTTTTTTTTATGAATTTTAGACTCAAACACGCGTATTATAATAGCGAAAATCTTTATTCTAGGGAAATAAATAATTGAAAAAATACAGGAATTATAGTTCATGTTTTTATTACATGCTTTTTGAGCCGCCAAGTACACAAGAATAAACGTGTTAAAATCTACAGACGTTTGAGAAGATTTGAGATTGTTTTCAAATTTAGGTAAAGTCTTCATACACGTTTATTCGTGTAAAAATGTATGCAAATTGTATTAGTAATGTTTTATCCCATAAAATTGAAGTTTGAATATAACTAAGTTATTAGAATTAAAGTATTGCATTGTCTCTTACTATAATATTTTTTTTTTCAAAAAATTGTGATCAAGTCTGGAATGCCTAAATTACTAATTAAGTTATTATTCAATTTATTCAAAGTGCGGGTGTTATGTGTTGGGTTTATCTGGAGTTTTGTAATGGTGTGTAGGACTCGAAAACAACGGTTTGCGCACTGTGATTAGAACGGAGGTAATTAACAATTGATTTATGTAGTCGCAGCAACAAAAACATTATCAATACATGTAGCAGTATTTGTTTTAATTCGGGTTCGTTCCGAAAACATGTTTAACATATTAAATGATTCAAAAAGATGTCACAATTACAATCTAATACTATTAGAATTTTTGTTTAAAATATTAATATTAAATTCACCACTGACAGGTAACGTAATTTTTTAACTGTTGTTTTGCTAAAGCATCTTTCATTACTGACTCAAATAAGTGGTAGTTTTAATAATGTGGGTTCTGCACACTATTATATGATTAACCAGCTCAACATATTCTCAACCGATAGATCAACAATAGCGTTTCGAGACCTAAATTTAAGGCCTCTGTAGCAGTGAAACGGCCTTGAGTATCTGGACGTTCTCCCCGCGCTAACCGCGCACCCCCGCTTCATTTTTACGTGCGCAGAGCGCGATCCGCGCTCATCGCAACTAGCCGCCCGCGCCGCGTCCCGCAGCTCGGTGATGCGCGGATCTTTTTATTGCATTTTTGTTATTGTACCTATGTATGGGTGCGCTCGCGCTGTCCTGACGTACTTACCTATAAATGGGTTCCTAGGACGAGACTAGACGTCCGCCTTCACTAATAGGGGATCGGACTGGGTAAAGAAAACGACATTCTATTTTGTCCGTCAGACAGGTAATACAAAAATATTAGACACGTATTTTTTGTTTTATCAAAATATCAAAAAAATACTTAGTTAAAACTCATTAAAGTTGGAGAGTGGGGGCTTACTACGTCACAAGTAGGTATAAAACTTACCTACATGTGACGTCATGCGCCATTTCAACTCAATATATCTCCGTAATTTTATGACCACGTGAAGAAAGAAAAAATACGTGTCCAATACTTTTCAATAAACTGCCCGACGGACAAAGAAAAAAAAATGGATTATCCCCTATTGAGAGATAATATTTCGTAGTGGTCAGAGTCGGAGTCAGACTCAGAGTCAGGCTCGTAGTCAGACTCGGAGTTAGAGTCAGACTCGTAGTCAGAGTACGATTCGGATTCAGACTCGTTGTCAGACTCGAAGTCAGACTCGTAGACAGACTTGGAGTCAGAGTCAGACTCGGAGTCAGAGTCAGACTCGGAGTCAGACTCGGGGTTCCGAGTCTGATTTTCTTGCCAAACAAGATCTCTACTAAAAGGGCTATTTCATGATCCTATTTTTAGAATCCTAACTAGGAAATAGGAACGTGTAATCGCAGTTAGAACAGATTGCATCCGATTTAGTGACCTAACTAGGAAGTAAGTAGATTCCGACTGCTCTGTAAGACTCTACGACGATCGATTGTGAACTTTATATTCTTTTACATAAAGTTGAAAATCTATTAAAGACAAACTGTCTTAACGACGAAGACCGAAACAGTTCGTCTTTAATAAACAGTTCGATTTTCAACTTTATGCTCTAGTGCATAAAGTTGAAAATCTACGAAACTAGTCTCAGCCTGTCCTAGTTACGATCCGTTTTAGAATCCTATTTAGTAGTGTAGTGTGATCACTAGCTGACTATTTAGGTTCCTAGTTAGAATTTTTATAAATAGGGTCGTGAAATAGCTCTGTAGTAATGTTATGTGGTATAACTTACTAACACTACACGGGAATTTGACCCGTATAGTAAGGCTGCTAAGGGCTAATATAGCGTGCGAAATGAAGCGGGAAGAATGAAGGTGAGAAACTTTAGAAATGAATGATATTATTATAGAATGATGAGAATTAATATATTATGGATGAACAGTACAAACACTCGGATTATAATAGCAACTAAAGCAAAACAATATTGGAAGCGCGGCGCGACCGGTAAGCTAGCTAGTTGGAAGACCACTGGTGTCCGTAGCCCGTCGCGCGCGCGCGCAGAGTCTTGATCACGCCGTCGCCCAAGCGTTCGAGGTCGCAGCCGGCCGCCGCGGTACAATTATCACGCACCCGTCGTGTGCCTGCTGCGCGTGTAAGGCCGGTGCGTCCGTACTTGATGAATAACAACACATCACCTGATTTTCGACCGCGGTACAAGATCATAAGCGCTAGCGGTTTTCTTCAAATTGTAAGGTGGTGGTGCAAGTGATGTTCCGCCACAGCTCCTTTACCTAGACAGGTAACTATCTAGAGCACACTGTATTTTTATTCATATTTGTAACAAAACAATAATGAAACCTTAAGTAATATAAACAAACTATAAATAATAATAAAAAATTGACTAACTATGTTGTGTTTATATGTTTTTAGTAAAGGTAAATAATTAGAATATACAGGTAGTTATATGACTTTATGCATTTTAGTAGCTTTTAGAGCTCTCTGTTTCCTAATATTACTTTTCTTCGGCATTTTGATAGCACTACACAAAACAACACTTTTACACTTTTCTAAAATAAAAAGTTTATTTTTATTTTTTTAAATAAAACGTTGCCCCACACTAGGAATCTCTCCAGTTTCGTGGGTGCGTTTACAAACATTTAAATTCACATACACAAACAGCCAGACCCGGAACAACTACCTGTAGGTCATACAAATATTTGTTCCGTGCGGGGATCGAACCCGCGACACGCAGCGCAGCAGTCAATCACTCACAGCACGGCACGGCACGGCAACCGTGCCGTCGAGTTATCCTACTTACTGACTAAACAAGCGTCCAAATCGCGAAAACAAACAAACTTAGTACTAATGGTAAATTGTCCTTGCGCGAATCAGGTAAATACAATTTTAGAGAACGAGCAGCACAACCTCCACGTACGACAGTTCGAGCTACACTGCCGCCCGTCGCCCGCGCACGGACCCGCTCATTTCATTTCATTTAGAACACAGTGATTAATTAATTGTAGCTAAATAAGAACTTGCCTTGTCTCGCCAATTGTACAATTTGTGACAAAAACCTTTTAAAATATTATTGTGAAAGAAAAATACTAAAACTCCATGCCGTTTAGACGTAGTTACGAAATTTCAAACAAGAAAATACTCTATTTTGGATATTTTTTTCACACACTATTTTTATAAATAGAGTCATTTCAAATGTACAAATTAAAGTTTAAGGTCTAATGAGTAACATATATTTTTTTTGGACATTTATATTCACTTATCGAAGAGTAGTTAGACGAAGAAAACAGCTCATTGGCAGTAAGTAGCCCCTTAATACAATTTTTAACTATTATTAATGAACCCTTTTGCATTTTAGATTTTCGGTTAAAGCAACTGCTAATTTACGTAATTAATTAGCATTCCATAGTCATTTAACCAATGTTCAATGAAAGAAACAATTTCAAACTTTGTTTTTTCTAAAAATAATTCAATCTCTAATTGCTTTGAAGAAAAACCTTGAATGTGTCGATGGAATAATTGCAAGGAATTTTCCTTAGCTCCTTTTAGAATGTCAACCTTAAGTTGCATTCCATCGAGACTTTACATGAGCTTTTCTGACCATCGACCAGTGCTCATGCACTTAGTTCCCCGCTCGGGTCCTTCTGACCCCAGCTAGCCCCCGCCGACACAAGTGATAACCGACTGGAGGAAAGTCAGCAAAAAGCTGAAATCCACCACGTCGCCTCACCTGGAGGCAATCCCCGACCACAGTGTCTCAGTCGCTGACACGACGGCCGCCATCAACTCGTTTACAGAACACGTGCAATCCGTACTGAAGGATTGCTCGCGGGAAGTCCCAGCAATGAGCGACCAACGCTGGGTATTACCCGCTGAGAAGAACGCGGCCATCGGTGCCTACAGCAACTTTCCCTGTGACGCGAACAAAGCTCACATGCGTTATTTACAGCGTTCTGTAAAGAAGCGCACTAGTGAGCAGTGGGCATCGTTCAGATCAATGGGAAAAGAAGCTGAACGAACTCGAGCCTACCCACCTAGCCTTCTGGCAGCTGCAACGTAAGTTGCGTGCCACCGATGAGGCTTCGATGCCTCCCCTCACTCGACCCCATAAGAGCGTTGCATTTGACGACTCTGAGAAGGCCAAATGCCTAGCCGACAGCCTGGAGTCCCAGTGCTCCCCCAGCTCTCCACTAGTAGACAACCGACATCTCGATGCGGTGAACGCATTCGTTGAACGTAGAGCGGCCCTTCCCCCCCCCCCCGTAGAAGACCCTGATGATCCTCTGCCTCCAGTCATAGCTGACGAAGTGCAAGACATCATTAATAAGCTTCAGCCGCGGAAAGCACCCGGCTCCGACGGAATCACCAATAGGGTGTTTAACTCCTCCCCGCTCAGCTCGTCGTGTTAATGGCGGCCATATTCAATGGCGCCCTGAGTGTCTAATACTTTGTGTTCACGTGGATAAATACATAAATATATTTTAAATTCTATATACATCTGTATTTTATTTCATCCTTTTACTAAATTATTTATATTTTATACCATGCATTAACAAAGATGTATTACATAAATGAAAACTGATCTTATTAACACTAATATAAATGCATACGATCTTTCCAATCTTATAATAGCAGAACAATGTACTGTAAACAAGCGTGTAGAAAGTTATAGCTGGGTCCAAAACAAACTTGATTCACGCAGAATAATAGTGTAACATTACAGTGCGTTTTATTCGTTGTGCATTATTACACGAATAAACGTGTAATGATATATTACTGTGACCTAGTCATGCAAATTTCACCAGAGTAAGAAAATTAAATAGTTTTTCATGAATTTCTTGAAACTCGTTGATGTTTAAAAAAAAGTTAATATACAAGTCTATTTTTTTACCTACAATTTGATTATACATTGTTTATACCTATTTACAAGGAATTGAGCGTTATTTAAGTTTAAACGTTTTTATTCTTTGCTGAAAAGTTGTAATTTTTCTCTTACACGTTTATTCGGTGGAGACAGTCATTAGTACCGACATGAATCGAAAGCGCGCCAAACGCGAACTACTTACCAGTCTACCCGCACCTAAGCGCGCTTACTACAGAGTCGTGATGTTTCGAGCTCGCGGCGAAGAGGACAGTCAGTGTCTGATCGCGGCGGAGTCAAGACGTCCCGAAACTGTAACCCGATTCATTGTGCCTAGTGTTACTGTGTTGGATTTTAATTTCAAGTAATTTGGTAGTTCGATAAAAGCAGTGTACTTTGTGTATAGAATCTGGTTCTTCTAACCTAACAGACAGATGTGTTGCTGGGGAGTTTGTTCCGCCACTTCTTCTTCCCAGCTAAAACACTAGGAAGTGGCGAAGGGCGGGCGTTTTGGGGGACTGTCTCTTGTAATTTTGACATTCAAAGAGTGCTGATTATCAGCCTAGTTTGAATAAATGACTTTTGATTTTGTAGTGTGTGTTTTCATAGCACGAAACCCATGTTCTGCCCACATGAAGACCGTGTCTAACGAAATAAAATCACCTCCCTACGACATCAGAAGTGCGATAAAATCGTGCTAATGCAATCACACGCGCGAACAGTGAAAATAACAATCAGTGACGGTTACTTTTTGAAATGCAAAACAAATAAAGGCACCCACGATACAAACTAAAAGCCAGTGAATAGCAAGTTAGTGTTGCCGGATTTCGATCCTGACAAAACATAACATCACGCCTGTGTTCCCCGAAGGGTTAGGCAGAGTGTACCTAAAAGAACACCCACATTTCACCGATGAGTCCGATGCGCGCTCGTGGTGGGTTATCGCTGAATTGTTTCTTGTGAGAGCAGTGGAAGGAATCCAGCCTCTTTAGATATTGAGCAAGGCGTTGAAGGGCTCCGCATCAACATAGCTGTAACCTATCCAGGTATGAGGTGAGACCAGTTGAAATAATTGTTCAAAGCAAGATTCGTGCACTGAAAAAAATAATAATTTGAATCAAACAATACTAGTGTTCAATTCAACCTAGATCTTGTTTCCATTTGAGCCTACTAACACAATGATTTCCTTTAACCAATTCATAATATGAGGATCTGTTATCTATCTAGTTTATTTTAAATACCAGTCTAGTTTGCAGTAGCCATAATTATTGTTTAATCCAAACAATTTACAAGGTAGTTCAGTAGATTAGTATTTCTAAGCCATTCATCTTGTTTAATTTGAACAACTATGTGTGTCGTACTAGCTATGTAACTTGTTTGACTCAAACATAGTTTATGTTAAAATAGCCATGCAACTTGGTTGATTCAACTATGCTACAAGGCTGATGTAAACTCTAATTTTGTTAAATTCTAACAACTGTGTGTGTTGTACTAACCTTTTAACTTGTTCGATTTATACAAGAGTAAATGTCACAATAGCCATCCATCTTGGTTGAATCAACAATGCCACAAGGTAGTTTTAAGCTTTCTTCTTGTTTAATTCTAACAACTGTGTGTGTTGTACTGGCTACGTAACTTGTTTAATTCATACTTATATATTTGTTGGAACAGCCATGTACCATGGTTCATTCTAATAAGCTCGTATGTTGAACTAGCCATACGTCTTGTTTAATACGTATTAGAGTCATAATATAGTCAAACAAGTCTGCTTATTCTGGTCAGTTACGATTACTTTGTCGTAGTTACCAGCTTGATGAGATGCTGGCTGGTTCAGAGCAGCTGGTCAAAGAAACGCGTGCAGCGGTGCTACAGCTGCGCCGCTACACGTGTTTAATTATTTGAAGGCAGCCTTAGTGTAAACTATGGTGCCAAATGCAGACCAGCTGCTCAGAATGAACAGTGAGCAGTTCCCAGTTGATAACTAGAACAAAGTAATCAATCGACCTGAATAAGTAGAATATTTGAGCGACTCTATATAAAACTAATAAATTGGTTAATTACCTACCTTTTTGTAGAAATGGTGGAATAGAATGTATTAGAAAATAAACAACTATTTAAATATTTAAACACAAAAATTTATTGAACTTGTTTAAGTAACTAGGTACCTACCTTAAAAATTCAAAACACAGGCTGACCATCAAAAAACTTTAAAAAAATATAAAGTATGTATTCGCAGTCACCAAAGTGTGCGATCACATCGCACAAGGTTCAGCATCAAAAATCGCGAGCAATTTGTAAAAAATAAAAATGATCCTACCACGTTTTCCAACTTAAAAGTACGAAAACTTGCTAGGATCATTTTTTTTGTTGCAATCGGATTGCACACAAGATGGTTCCTCGCGATTTTCGATAAATAAGTTCAGTGTTTTTATATCTTTCAAAAGGCCAAAATGTGCGAGCGAGAAGTACATTAACGGTGTTATTTTATACACCTACTGGTAATTATGATTAAGAATATTTTTTTACTTAAAAGACACATTTATTACTAGGTAATCAACGTAACATCACATTTTTTTTATTAATTGTAAATTCAATGAAATAATAAAAAAAACAACACATTATTATGCATTTGATTATTGTTGCACAAACAGTCGTACAAATTAAATAATCATTTAAAAGGCTATGGATAACCACAAAATGTAACAAACTAATAACAACTTCGAAGCGTTTGGGTGGGAGCTCAATTGTCTTACTTCTGCAGGGGCAGACAACCGTCGGATCTGAAAAGAAACAGAGTTATGTAACACTGTTAGAAGTAAAACTTTACGTCACACGCATATCTACCTACCTAATAAAACGTAATCAATACCTACCCAAACTAATAATACAAAAAAAAATACAAACCTAGTGAAATATACATAGGCTCATAATCATTGATAACTTCTTCTTTTTAGAAGTTTGTTAAAAAATATACCTATCCAATACCTAACTACCTAGCTCCTTTTGAATAAAAGTATAAATAAATAAATATTGTGGACAATCCACACAACACTATTTAGCCCCAAACTAAGGAGAGGTTGAGCTTGAGAGCAGACGGCGTTGTTAAGTAGTTACCCCCCTGGCGTACTCGGCGGGACTGTAGGGGGGTTAGCACATACTATTCCTGTCTGTACAATGGGCATTTCTTGTAAACTATCTGAATGTTTAAAGCAATAAACTATTATTTCTTACGTAACACCAAAAAGGAAAAGGTTTGTTTACAAACATTCTGCATCGAATTTGGCTGGAGAATAGTCAAAACCAAAAAGGTATCAAATAGAATTTATGTCAGACTTTGTCCATATTTTTTTTTTTGTAACAATTTTAACTTAAAAACTTGTTATCTGAACTGCTAACGATTATTTCTTAAACTCATACCAAAATGACATGTTATGGTACCTATATTAGATTTTTTTGTTGTGATTTACTGACAAAAATTTTACATCGGCTAAATTATAGGATATTTTTTTAAGTGTAACAAATACTAGCAATTTGAACCTATCCAATTAATGACTTATTTTAAATAACTTTTGCCTGTGACTCCACTGCCTGACCTACAGAACCAAACAGATGAAATTTAATTTAAACAGCAGTAAGTACCTACCTACTAGTTGCAGTACTAAATAATCTGTGACAATTTAAATTTATTTGTGGTGATATTATATATGTCGCCGCAAGAGCGTCTATCTCTAAGACTATTCATTAATCTAATTAAGGACCAACTCATAATTAGCGTTTTTGATAATATGGATGAACCAGCCATGCCATCTGTGAGTCAGCAAAACAATTAATACAAAGAATAAACCGTAAGTAACTTAATTCAAAGATTCCAAATAACCCTCGAGAACTCTACGAGAACCTCCGAGAACTCTACGAGAACCTCCGAGAACTCTACGAGAACCTCCGAGAACTCTACGAGAACCTTCGAGAAATCTACGAGAACCTCCGAGAACCTCCGAGAACCTCCGAGAACTCTACGAGAACCTCCGAGAACCCTTCAATAAAATCTCCGAGAACCTAACCTCTCAAAACAACGCAAGTTGTTTACAGTAATACTACTCAGAGGAAATTTCTATTCTTTCAGGTCTACGAGAACCCACGAGAACCTACGAGAACCTTCGAGAACCTTCGAGAATCTCCGAGACACTCCGAGACACTACTAACTACTAACTTTAACTACACTAATATCACCAACCATGAAAGGCATTGTACAAATAAGAACAACATTCAACGAGGCTGGTGCAGAGCTCGCACCGCCTGTCAGTATGGCCGTATCGGCGCAACAACAATAATTAATAAATGAGTTTAATAATTTGATTAAGTCAAAACTAGTTCACGAGCCATGAATTAATAATTGTTTGATTATTGTAATGTAAAAATCTTGTGATTCAAATAATGCAATACTTAACCTAAAATTATGTACACGTGCTTGCCACGTTATAAATACGGCCGCACAGAGCGCGCTAAGGCAGTCTTGCTTGAGCCGCCGTACTGTACGGATCTATGTAAATAAGTCGTTACGCTGTCGGTTTGAATAAACGAGGCATACAGTATACTTGTGGTGTTTTACTTGAAAGATTGAAGATGAGTGATCACCATGAAGATAGTGTCAGTGACGTCAGCTATGCTGACGTCACGCTTTTTAAAAACAGAACGGAGACAGTTTCTCCGTCATCAGAAGTGGGATTCGAAAGAGATTTCTACTCAAGCCACTTCCTCATCAGCTCGTTTACCACCTGAGCAACTGGAACCAGCCAACATTCGGCGTCAGGAGCCTGGACTGGTCTCCAATACAACAATGGAAGCCATAAATCAATCAAGACCGCATACATACCCTGATCAAGGAATGCGGATGGACGGAATACCACCACAATTCCTTATGCAGATGATGGAAATGATGCAGAGAATGTCAGAGCGTTTGTGCGCTCCGCCTGCCGAATCAAAAATAAGGATCAAAGACATTTACCTGCCATCATTCGAACACACATGACCCAGTCAGACCATAAACTAACACATTATAAAAACGCAGTTTACATGGGTAAACTAAATAAACAGTGAAGTTGCATGTGACGGACAACTTCATAAGGCACTCAGAATGCCCAACATCTACAGCACAGAATGACCGAAGCAGCAAAAGAATCAAAGATTGGACACCGAGAAAGCACATCAATAAATAAACCTGCTGAAGGATCATCAATCCCGGGAAGTATTTTGTTTTATTAATTTTAATGTGTTGTTACTGTTGAACATATCTACAGTTAACAACAATTTAACTTATCACATCACACACTGGCTATGTCAATGCCACCTTTAACTATCTACTACAACACCTAAGGGAGTGAAATAAAAACACATTTTCAATCACTCCATTTATGCTCATGCATTGCGCTTATTGAGCTTATTAAAGCTATAAAATAATAATGTGCCATAAACAAGTCAGATAGGCAGTCGCTTAATAAAATACTGATTATCAGCTGCATCCGGTTAGACTGGAAGCCGACCTCAACAAAGTTTGGGAAAAGGATGATGAAACATAACTTATTGATCAGATTAAACTATTTAGTTACTTGCATCTACACTTCATGAATTTAATGAATTAATTAAGTAATAGCAAAAGACATTGTTACTGACTTTTTATTCACAGTAACGAGGAAAATTCTCTAAGAAACATTTTTGGTTACAAAGATTAGTTACTTGATTTTGTGTAAACATTAGAAGAAATGAATTAATTAACTGGGCAACAAATTTTATTAGAATACTCATGGTATTTGATGATTGTAGTGACTAGAAACATTGAATACAGAATATTCTTATTAGAAATTAGTCACATTCATTTGACACTAACATTGTTATTGGTGTCTATTGGTTGCATTTAGGGCTTTTCAAACCAATTATGCAAACATGAAAGCATTTGTATTTGACAATATGTTTCATAATTCATACTACACCTTACACTTCGCCATGAAACTGATTTGTAAAACAAGACAAGTAATGAAGTGCCAAACAAATTTCAGTTCAACGAGTTGTGACGATGAAATCTTAGTGCAATAAATGAACTGAAAGCAAAGCTTTCAATTAGTTAAAATGTGAATGTTTTGTCAGTGCACTTACACAAATAATAGAGTTTTTAAACTAGTTCTGATCAGTTTAACTTTCACGTCGTTTAATTAACTTAATCTAAGTACGAAAACTATTTCAAAACAATTGATTACCTATTTTATAGCCTATCACTCCCAACTAATTTAAACATTAGTAGGACTGCTTTGTGCTTGATGGTCATGAGCCGTACCATTAAAGTATGAGGGCCTGGATTCGATTTTGAGGTCTAGCAAAGTGTCATTGAGTGTTTTTTTTTTTCTATCAGGAATTTGCCAGTATCAAACCAGACAATAATATTAATGGCAAATAGCCTTGCTCCTAAATGAGACTTAGGCGTGATTGGCATGGTGTGGATGTATTATCTACACCCCTGCCTAACCCTTCAGGGACTGCAGGTGTGATGTTTTGTTTCTTGCACTATTATTTACCAGCATGACTTCTCACATTCCAGGTTCCAGGCAATTTTCTTCATAGAGGAAGGAAATGATAACCAACTATCAAAGAAAATGAAATAAAATTGAAGAGCAACTATAAAGAAAGTGCCAACATTCCAACTGTTGACTGCTACCTCAGCAAATGATAGTAGAGCAAGTTCACTTAAAAATGTGGACTGCAGCCTGGTGAATAGATGACCGTGTCGCCAGCTATCAAATGAGGAACAGCACGAGGAGTGCCAACCAGGGATGACTGTTTCGAGTGTCCACTCACCATAAGCTAGTATAAAAGGTGAGGAGTTTTCAAACTACTTCCTACACTTTACCACTGATCTCTACATAGTGTTACATCAAAGGCTGAATACAATAGCCAAATCAACCTACCTACATGATGCTCATGTGTGATGAGTCTCATGTTCAATTTTCATTATTTTTATGTTTTCGCAATCCTGCCAGTTGCTCATCTACAATAATAATAGCAAAGTATTAGTACTCCTAACGACAACTAATAAAGTTAAAAACAATAACAGAAACATCAAGCTATTGCTATCCGTGGAGGAAACAACTAGCTTAATGAGTCATACAACAAATCACACTAATACTATCAGGAGCCGTGGAGGCCACTGATAATGAACACACCAAATGACAAATACTCTCATGTTATCCTGCTGGGTCCACGGCGTACATACCGCCTAGAGCCTGGTTCCTTACATCCTGTCAAATCAAAGACTTCGTGCCTGTCACGGAGCAATGGTCCTAAACTCCTTATCCTTAATCCTGTCAAATCAAAGACTTTGTGTCTATCACAGAGCGGTGTTCCTGATCCTATCCTTTAATCCTGTCAAATCCAAGACTTTGTGTCTATCACAGAGCATTACCTTCCCGTGAGAATGAACAAATAAAAACATGCTACTTACACCAAACTTACCAAATACAAACTACAAAATGAAATCTAGTAGACAGTTGATCTGTTACAATGTTCCAAGGTTAACTAAAAACCTAACTCAAACACAGCTTTTTAATGTTAACCAAAGAATATTGTTAGATGGTTCAAGCGACAATATCCTACTCATCTAGTAGCTGATCATTTAATGTCAATAAACTCAATTCATATTGCTGTCGCTGTATAAATGACGCAACATTATTCTATTTCATTAGCTGACCATACAATATTAATAAACTCAATAAATGTTGGATAATTTACAAGCTTTCCATGTTGACTGAAACTTTCTTTTTCCAAACCCTACAATTCAATAAACATTGTAGGATAATAAAAACAACATTAATCTGCCGACAAAATTTATCTCCATTATTTCAGATAACAAAACTCCACATACTGAGAGTGACGGCAGGTGCAGGGCGCGCACCGCCGATCAGAATGGCCGTGTCGCCGCAAGAGCGTCTATCTCTAAGACTATTCATTAATCTAATTAAGGACCAACTCATAATTAGCGTTTTTGATAATATGGATGAACCAGCCATGCCATCTGTGAGTCAGCAAAACAATTAATACAAAGAATAAACCGTAAGTAACTTAATTCAAAGATTCCAAATAACCCTCGAGAACTCTACGAGAACCTCCGAGAACTCTACGAGAACCTCCGAGAACTCTACGAGAACCTCCGAGAACTCTACGAGAACCTTCGAGAAATCTACGAGAACCTCCGAGAACCTCCGAGAACCTCCGAGAACTCTACGAGAACCTCCGAGAACCCTTCAATAAAATCTCCGAGAACCTAACCTCTCAAAACAACGCAAGTTGTTTACAGTAATACTACTCAGAGGAAATTTCTATTCTTTCAGGTCTACGAGAACCCACGAGAACCTACGAGAACCTTCGAGAACCTTCGAGAATCTCCGAGACACTCCGAGACACTACTAACTACTAACTTTAACTACACTAATATCACCAACCATGAAAGGCATTGTACAAATAAGAACAACATTCAACGAGGCTGGTGCAGAGCTCGCACCGCCTGTCAGTATGGCCGTATCGGCGCAACAACAATAATTAATAAATGAGTTTAATAATTTGATTAAGTCAAAACTAGTTCACGAGCCATGAATTAATAATTGTTTGATTATTGTAATGTAAAAATCTTGTGATTCAAATAATGCAATACTTAACCTAAAATTATGTACACGTGCTTGCCACGTTATAAATACGGCCGCACAGAGCGCGCTAAGGCACTTGAGCGCTGGCTTCCAGCGTGGAGCGATGACGGGTGTGTTGTACTTCGACATAGCAAAGGCTTTCGACAAAGTCTGGCACAACGGCTTATTATATAAGCTGTACAAACTGGGAGTGCCGGACCGTCTCGTGCTCATCTTACGAGACTTTCTGTCGGATCGCACCTTCCGCTATCGCATCGGGAAGGCACTGTCTTCTCCCCACCCCATTAGAGCAGGAGTCCCTCAGGGCTCCGTCGTCTCTCCCCTTATCTTTACTCTGTTCACCAGTGACATCCCCAAGAGCAAGAAGGCTCAGTTAGCCCTGTTCGCGGACGACACGGCCATTTATTACACTGGCCGCAGTCACGACGCTATCTATAGAACCCTCCAAACCTCAGCCAACGTCTTAGGCGCTTGGTTCCGGAAATGGAGAATCGAGGTGAACCCCGACAAGAGCCAGGCAGTTCTTTACTCTAAACAGCGTAAAATTAAGCCACCCGCGCTCAGCCCGATCACTATGTACGGTAAGCCTATCCCTTGGGAGAAGCAAGCCAAGTACTTAGGAGTCATACTTGACAACCACTTGTCTTTCGCGGCGCACATCAAAGCAGCTCGCGACCGAGCTGCGTTTGCTATGGGTAGGCTTCATTTCATGATTTCGGCAAAAAGCAAGTTGTCACTCAAGTGCAAATTGCGCCTTTATACCGCGGTGATCCGCCCCATTATGACGTACGCTTGCGTCGTGTACGCTCACACCAAGCCTAAGTACATCCATAGGATGCAAATTTTACAGAACCGGTTCTTACGTAGAGTCACGGGATCCCCTTTTTATGTCCGTAATGACCGTCTACACGTAGACCTTAGAATGCCCACCGTCCTTCAGTTTATGAAACGCCTTTCGAAGCGTTTCTTCGATAACGCCATTAAACACCGTAATCCCCTGATCGCAGCGGCCGCCCGTTACGAACCCTCGCGCATTAGTACAGTACGCCGTCCTAGGCATACCCTTGTCACTCCAGATGATGCTATCACCCTCCTCCAGGAGAGTAGCAAAGAGACTAGCACTCTTAAAAAGTTCCGCCTCAAACCGCCGTCTTTCCGACCTCGCCGTCGAGGTCCGTCGCGACGTCCCGGTCCATGCCCTCCCCGACCCTCGCTCGAGCCAGCCCGCGATGCTGTGCCAGTAGTTTTAAATCAGCCCCTAAATAATGATACCATTCAGATCCAGCCTGTCCCCATGCAGTCCTCCCCCAGCGACGCCCTAAGCCGAGGTTCGTACCCCACAGGGGGTGCCCTTAGCGTGCAGTCGCTTAGTTTGTAAGTTTTTATGCCCTGGCTGGAGGCCTTACTCTAAAGGCACCCACAGGATAGTCCGGTTAAGCAGACGACAACCTCATAGGTTGAACTGCGAGATGCCATTCAAAAAAAAAAAAAAAAAAAAAAAAAAAAACGCGCTAAGGCAGTCTTGCTTGAGCCGCCGTACTGTACGGATCTATGTAAATAAGTCGTTACGCTGTCGGTTTGAATAAACGAGGCATACAGTATACTTGTGGTGTTTTACTTGAAAGATTGAAGATGAGTGATCACCATGAAGATAGTGTCAGTGACGTCAGCTATGCTGACGTCACGCTTTTTAAAAACAGAACGGAGACAGTTTCTCCGTCATATACTAGACTTACTGAAAGTGTTACAGTTGTTGAACTGGACTCTGTTTGCCACCCCGTCCGGCATCGCAAAAACAGGGCTCGAGGCCCTATTTTAAGAATAAGGTCGCCAATTACATCAGTTGTCAGGGCTGACAATGCTTGGAGGGTAATTTCCATTTCTGTGAGAAAAGAAAATTGATAGTAAATGCAATGAAACTCCCGAGCTCATTTTTGTACACACACCTACAATACAAAACCAGCATCTAGGTTGGTAGGTAGGTAGCTATCTATATCATAAGTGCCTGGCCTGCACTGTGCATACATAAAATTTGATATCTGGATGACCGAGCTTTGCTCGTTTGTTTTTTTGTTGGTAAACAACGTTTTCTAAAAATGAAATAAATAAATATCGCTAGACATTACACACAACGCCATCTAGTGCCACACTAAGCAATGAGGCTTGTGTCGTGGTTACCAGATAGTTGATATATACTACATAGATACCTTTTGTTTGTAAATACATACCTACTTAGTATACATGTAAACATCCATGATTCGGAAACAAATGTCCATGCTCATCACCAAAACATTAAGCTCCTACCGGGATTCGAACCCGCGATCCTAAGAACGTAAGGCAGCCTCACTACCGCTGCGCCATTCGGGTCAGGCCGTAAACCTAGCTAGATCGAAATATCGCCCCCAAAACCCCCTGCATACTAAATTTCATCAAAATCGTTGCAAACATTTTAGAGATTCAGATTAATATACAAGAATTGCTTGTTTATAGGTATTACATAAAAAACACAATTTGTTTCAATTGTACACTCAATTAAAGCAAACTGTTAATAATATTACTGCACCTACCATAAATCAATAAATATTATTCTGATTCTTAAGCATTGGATCCCCCAATGGAATTATCAGATCATTTATTTACCGCATCAATAGGTCTGCGGGCCCACTGAAGTTGGTGTCGTTTTATAGTAGAGAATGGCGGTTGTAATCTCAGAATGCCTGTAACCTAGTGGAGGGTGTGACTAATTTATAATCTCAACTAAGTACCTACTCAATATACCCCCTAATCATTGACCTGTAGGTACACACTGTACCTACCTACCTATTTACCTACCTAGATGCGTGCAAAACTTGGGCGGGTCGCAGCGCTAGTATAATATAAAATATTAAAAACAGATTTAAGTAGGTATACTTACGCAGAAATATGGGAATAAGCTCTGGGAGCTCCCAGATCCTCATCAGGTCAGTTACTTCGTCCTTATGTATAGGTAATCAGACAATAATAAGTATTAACGTAGTGCTTCTGCTTACATTGTCTTTGCATACACTTCAATCAGCCAATTTAACCAAAAGAACACCACAGAAAACTATACGAGAAGAACACAGTACACACCGAATGAGAATTCATGACAAATGACAATGGCCAGCGGCCGGCCGCCGAACTGGCGTCTCGAACTCTTTCTTCTGTCTTCTCACACACAAGATTTTTATGTAAATAGAACACCACACACAAGTTTGTTGAGAATTTGAGATTTACCTCGTGCACAACTGCATATTTACAATAATTGCGCACACACAACCAACCGGCACCCTGTGAGTTTTGTTGCCAAATATTGCCAATAGAGGTGGTCGGTCGTTAAATCAAAACACTGTTTTTATTTATGTTCATCAACGAATTAACTGTTTTTTCTTCTACGAAACAACCTGTTGAAAATATAAACTAATATTACAACTCGCAAATTCGCAATGCAACGAATTTATGAAAATAATAATAAGCTAAAATTCCGTCGTCTTCACTCGCAACATATTTCCGATCCTATCCCTTTCTTACTCGCGGTAATACTATTATTTCTTCTGTGCTCGCACTTCCGTTCTTCTCTTCTTCCGCGTGGGCTTAGGTTATGCGCTATCTTGTTTGGATCTACTATTAGTCATGTTTGGTTTGACTCAATATTGTTTGAATCTACCATTACTTCAGGTTTGAATTGACCCCATTCTTGTTTGAGTTAACCTAGAATCCTAAGTTAGCTTGATCAATATGTCTTAATAAGAGTAATTAAATGATCTTGTTTGTTTCAACACATTTTATTAGTCATTTCAACTAAATATAATGTTTGTTTTAACTAAGAATTTTCATGTTAGGATATACTAAGTCACTTGTTTAGAATTAACAAGAGATAGTTCAATCAAGTTATTTTAGTTCCATTAGTTAAGTGACAATAATTAATGCAAATCAGTTCTTATGTAACGGAAACAAAAGTCACTCAATTAAGATACTTGTTCGCTTGTTTGACAACGATTTTTTTCAGTGTGTGCGCCGAAACTTTTACGGTTACCCTCATTAATCTGAGTAGTGACAAACGAAAGGAAAAACCCCTACAGATAATGCGCACTGACCATGACGAAGAAAAGAGGAACGTCAGAAGTGTTTATCGCTACCGCAAATCAAATCAAAATATTTTTATTTCACATAGGCCTACATGGGCACTTGTAAAACGTCGACAAAAAGGTGCTCGGTTCGGGGTGGTCGTTTCCTATGGAGAAGAACCGGCAAGAAACTCCATGGTTACTCTTTTAAAATCATTTGGCTTTACAATTTTTCTATGTTACAGCATTGGCACTTAAGTATGAGTGGACATCGTAGGCCCGACAATAAGTCGTTGCTTACTACAAAACGTAGAACAAGATAGAAAGTTACCAAGGATCTAGGAATCTATAAGGCCTACAATGTCCATACATTTACAAACAATCGGTAAATAAGAAAAAGAGTCTATACAAAAAAAAAAAAAAAAGAAGATATTGCAAAAAGACTAGATTAAACAAGTGACACAAATGTTGTCATCCGTGCTGTAACTATTCTAAACAAAATGGTGTAATGATTAAGAAACTATTGTAAAACATCTGATTGATTCTGATTCTGAAAATAATGGAAAAAAGTAAATAAAAATAAAAAATAAATAAAAAAAACAAAATAAAAATAAGATTGAGAATAGTTAGAGACATCCACACATTTGTGCCGTTTTATGAGCTACCAGGGAAGCCGCATGTGCGTAGGGGCTCAGGCCAAACTTCTCTATCTTCAACGTAGTCCTTAATTTTGTAATATGCTTTTTTAATTAGGACACGTTTGATATAAATTTTTAAACTTTCCATCGGTCGGTTCTGTAACTGACTTCGGCAACTTATTATAAAAGCGTATACTGTTTATAAGAAATGACTTGCTAGTTTTTGTTAATCTAAATTTTGGTATTACAATTTCGTGTTTACTGCGCGTGTTTATATTATGGAAGTCGCTTCTAATTTTGGAAAGTCCTCGGTTTTTGCGGACATATAAAATACATTCTAAAATATAGAGTGAAGGCAGAGTCAGTATATCGATTTCTTTAAATTTTTCTCTGAGGGACTCGCGAGGACCCATTTTATAGATGGCGCGGACTGCCCTCTTTTGCAGTATGAAAATTGCGTCAACGTCTGCTGCCGAACCCCACAGCAGAATGCCATAGGACATAATACTATGGAAATAAGCGTAGTATACTAACCTAGCTGTGGCTACATCAGTTAACTGCCTTATTTTCCTAACTGCATAGGCAGCTGAGCTTAACCTTCCCGAAAGAGTTCTAATGTGCGCGCCCCACTGCAGTTTTGAATCGATAGTAATCCCCAAGAATACAGTTTCCGCTATAACATCAAGTTTTTTGCCGTCAAGATTTAAATTTAGGTCACGTTGTGGTACATTTGGTAAAGAAAACTTAAGACATTTTGTTTTATTCGTATTCAGTAAAAGATTGTTGGCTGCGAACCATTTTGAGAGAATAGTTAAGCTTTCGTTGACATGTAAGACGTCCGTATCTTTTCTATGAATTTTAAAAATTAGCGAGGTGTCATCAGCAAATAGAATTATATCCGAAAATTTGGCCATCATATAAGGGAGGTCATTAATATAAACAAGAAACAGGAAAGGACCGAGAATTGAACCTTGGGGCACGCCCATCTTGACTATAGACCCGCAGGACGTCGCCCCATTTACATTTACTTTTTGCTGCCTGTCCGATAAATAAGAAAGTACAAGATCAGCAGCTAGTCCACGAATTCCGTAGTGGTGTAATTTACAGATCAGTGTTTTGTGGTCGACGCAGTCGAACGCTTTTGAGAAGTCACAGAAGATGCCAATAGCATCCTGGGACTTCTCCCAGGATTCCAAAATGTAACTGATGAGTTTCACTCCCGCGTCCGTTGTCGAACTACCCTTCGTGAAACCAAACTGCTGACTATGCAGTATCTTATTAGAATTGAAGTGACACAACATCTGGTCCAGCATGATTTTTTCATAGATTTTACTCAATGCTGGAAGCACAGATATAGGTCTATAATTAGAGGGATCACTCTTACAACCTGATTTGAAAATTGGTACTACTTTACTATGTTTCATCAGGTCAGGAAACTTACCGCTGTCTAAACATTGATTGAATATGCCTGCTAAGACAGGAGCAATTGAGTCAATGATGTTTCCAAGAACCTTGACTGATATCCCCCATAATGTAGCGTTGTAGTCGATTTCTTAAAAACCGACTATAACGCACATCACTAGTTTCGAGTGACATCCCTAAATCTTTCAATACGAACACGTCATTGCTTAGTGGAAGCGTGTGTGAGGGACTATATAAACCCACGCAAGTCATTCCAAAGCCCCCCTCCCCGACCCTCGCTCGAGCCAGCCCGCGATGCTGTGCCAGTAGTTTTAAATCAGCCCCTAAATAATGATACCATTCAGATCCAGCCTGTCCCCATGCAGTCCTCCCCCAGCGACGCCCTAAGCCGAGGTTCGTACCCCACAGGGGGTGCCCTTAGCGTGCAGTCGCTTAGTTTGTAAGTTTTTATGCCCTGGCTGGAGGCCTTACTCTAAAGGCACCCACAGGATAGTCCGGTTAAGCAGACGACAACCTCATAGGTTGAACTGCGAGATGCCATTCAAAAAAAAAAAAAAAAATTCCAAAGCCCTTTCTCAACCCCAACCCTACATACTAAACCCCGAGATAAACGGGTAAGTGCTCAGCGTGATTATATTTCTATATTGTATTTCTGTCGGCGCAGTCCGGCAGCCTTTATTCTTCTCGGCAGCCAGCTATGACTGTCGAGATAACCTATGTACTATGATTGGCCCTTGCCATATCGCCTGCCACCTTGCACCTCTTTGTGAATGCGCCCACATGCTTCGCTATCATGCATCATACTTGCCTTGCCGCGTATTGCCTAGCTGCTCGCTTAAATCGCCTGGCCACGCGGCGAGGAACATTCTAAATGCCTAGGGGCATGTGCGCGCATAACCTATTATTGTAAGCTGCCACGATGGGTGAGTCTTCCTCCATCCATCCTGCTTTCGGCTTACGGCTGGGAGACGCACGCATCGACGGAGGCTTGCTTTTGCACTGGCACAACGCTTAAGGAAGCACCCGCCACGCGCTGATTCTAGGGTTCCAGTCTAGGGCTGCGCTTCCAGTCGTGGGCTACGCTTCCAGTAGGGCTACAAACCCTTCGACCGCTGTCAGGCGTCCCGCTGCCTCCGCCTCTACCGCTGGAGAGACACCTGACACGCGCACTATCTGCGCGGCCGCTACCGCCGCTTGGACCCTACATTCACGTGGCACTTACTTGGGTGCCGAGACCCCACGCTGCCACGTGTCGAGGCCACTAGCCTCTGCTGACCCAGTGCCCAGCTGGAGGCGTAGCCTGCCTGCCTACCTGCCTGCGACGGAAGCGCAGTCGCCCTATCTACCTACGTGGTGCTGCCCACGCCCAGGTGACCACTGGGGTCACCTCTCCGCTCCGCTGCCTGCCCTGCGACCTCACGCCGGCCCACGTGCTACAGCGTGGCCTAAGCCCAGGGCAGTAACTTTCTACCTACCTACCAAGTGCCAGTGCAAAGTGCCTTAGAGACCCTAGAACCCATACCCTGTTAATTTTCTGTGTCTCGTGTTTTCACTACAATATACGTGTAAAGTGATCTTTGGTTTCATTTCCCTATCTACCAAGAAACCCACTTGCCACAGTGGCGCCCACTCGGTAAAGGTTCTCTGAGTTCTTTGCACTGGTTACTTTTCCTATTCTCTCCATCGTGGTGGTAAGTACTTGTGTTACTAACCCTCTAAACTGTGTATCCCCTTACTGCGGCCAAGACACCTTTAGCCTAACCACGGTCTTGTGAGTCTGCTCGACCGGCAGTGAGTTATCTAATTCCAGCTACCTCGTTCCTTCCTATCTTCCGTCTGTTACCAGTAGTTCTCGAGGTACAGACAATCCTAGTTCACTACTAACATCTACCGCTAGGTTAGTAAATTGTATTTGTCATTGCTGTTAAAATAATTGACAAAGGTAAAATCACAATGAGCTCTCACCTATTTTATCCACCTTGGAAAGGCCTAACTCAAGGATATATGGTAGACCAGTAAATCCTTACTTTATTTTTCTATCGGTGTACTTATAGAGAGATGTTGTTGACCCCAAGGCTACTCTGGAGGTCAAAGTAATTCTATATAGCATACTACTGCTCACTATTGTTGTCTTCCTACGGTTAACTAAAAACAGCTTAAAGCTAGAATATTTAAATTAAATAACCGCAATTGTTCACTAATGGATTCTAAACCAGAATAGAAAACGCTAAAACTATCAAAAAAAAACCTAACTTAAATTCACTTGAACTATAATATAGTAACTACTAAAAGACAAAGTCCATAAAAACTATTTGAACTGTAGGTAATACATACCACAGTTGAATCTTATACCAGTCTACCCTGGTAATAAGTTCTAAAGGTTTGGCTCTAAACCATTCCTCAGTAAATATCACTACATGGTGTTTACCTTAGCTACTATTAGTAAACTGGAGCTGCCCAGTTACATACTCGAACAACTGTAGGTACTACATACCACAGTTGAGTCTTATACCAGTCTACACTGGTAATAAGTTCTAAAGGATTTGGCTCTAAACCATTCCTTGATAAATATCCCTACATGGTATTTACCTAAACTAGTACTTACTAGAAATCTTATATCAGTCTACCCTGGTAATAAGTTCTAAAGGATTTGGCTCTAAACCATTCCTATGTAAATATCACTACATGGTATTTACAACTAGTACTAGTAATCTTATATCAGTCTACCCTGGTAATAAGTTCTAAAGGATATGGCTCTAAACCAATCCTAGGTAAATATCATTCCATAGTATTTATCTAAGCTACTACTAGTAAACTGGAGCTGCCCAGTTATATACTAACTATGAGCGGATCGCAACTCGAAAAACAAGCCTACTGCGTACCTAATAATTTCCTAATAATTAATGTCAAAGCTTTTGTCAATAACTATAATTACCTAAAAACTACCTAAAACTATAACTAATTAAAGTTTTTTCACCTAAGCACTCAATCTGAAACCTAATCTAAATTAGTCGCTTCGTATGATTGTTGAACGCATGTATCCTAGACCTACCAAACTCTAAACTTTCTATAAACATAACCTTAAAACTAAACTTTCAATAAAGTTGATTACTACTTCTATAACTTCGCTCAACTACTAATAACACAATGGGCGTAAGTATAGTTGCAACTAACTAGTACCTATACACATATTATGCTAATTAATTTGATAAATTAGTCTATCAGCATGTCCTAGGATAACCTACAGTAATTCCGGTGTCGTTGACAGATGACATTTAAGAACGGACACTTATTAACTTTGACAGTTGTCATAGTCATGGACTCTAGGCTTTTGAACATCGTCAATTACGTTCGGATATTCGCACACAATAGTTGCGTCATTAACATAGGACTTGTACTGAACCTACTGTCATATATTTTTTTGTAACATAGACCTTATCAGTTAACAATTAATTGCTCTAATAAAATCTTTTACTAAAATCAAATTAATTCTTTTAAAGCTTTTGCTAAACAAATAAATAAATATTATTTTAACAAATAAATAACAAATAAATAAATATTATTTTAAAATAAATATTTTTAATAAAAATAAAACTTAAAATGAATTTTCATAGAACTTAAACTTGGACAAAAAAAAAAATTGTTTATAGACATTTTTTTTTAACAAACATTTAAAACTAGACTACATCTAACTTCAACTAAACTACATGCATCACAACAATCAACAACGGACTATACTCTTACCTAGCTAATAGATACATTACCCAGCATTTTAACACCTTGATTACCTAACCCTACGGAGGAACACTTGCTATTATCTTGTTGTTCTCCCAACTGACTGTCTTGAGTTAAACTACCTACTATTAGTTTACCTCTTGAATGTACAGTAAGTCACTGACTTAGGACTACTTCCAAGTCAGTGACGGACATAGTATGAGTGAATGAATGATTGATGGAATAGAAGCACATGAATGGGATGTATGAATGTATCGGTAGTCAGTTTAGTGGTTCAGGCCTTCTAGCGGATTTCCCCTAGGGAAAATCCTTTCATAGCAGCCGGGGTACTGTAGCGTTGTAGTCGATTTCTTAAAAACCGACTATAACGCACATCACTAGTTTCGAGTGACATCCCTAAATCTTTCAATACGAACACGTCATTGCTTAGTGGAAGCGTGTGTGAGGGACTATATAAACCCACGCAAGTCATTCCAAAGCCCTTTGGAATTGGCTCCGTGGCCACATCCAGTAGTTAGCTTTTGCCCTTCGCCCCCCGCCGCGCCGTAGCCTCCGCTGGCCGGAAGAAGGAGCGCGCGCGCCACCGTTGGCGATTGCCGCAGGCCTCCGCTGTGCGTAAGCGGGAGCCCGTGCGCCGCCGCCGGCGCTCGTCGCTGATTGGCCGCCCGCTCGGATTTATTAAACGAGTGAGGGTAGACGGCCAAATCGCAAAAGTTGAACATACCGCCCGAGCCGAAAACAAATAGTGAAGTGAAGTGGGGTTTTCCGTCGCGGACCCATGGGTGCCCGGGTGCCTTAGCTTAGGCGCCCACGAGTTCGCGGAGGGAGACCGGCGCCGCCCGGTGCTAGGCACCGTAACGGCTGCGGTTGGCCACGACACCAAATGTCGCCGCCAACAAAGAACAATATGGGCGATCGGACGCAGTCGCTCCCCATCATTGGGGACGCGACGCCCGACGCCCCAACCACGACTGCACGGGAGGAAGGGAGGAGGAGGCCGCCTTCCTCAGCGTCGCCACCCGTCCCGATGTCGCCGACCTCGCCGACATCGAGACCATCCACATCGGGCCAGTCCACACCAGTGGGCCGACCGCCGGCGGTGCCCGTTCGCCCGTCGGCGTTCCGCCCAGTGCCGACTCAGGCCCCAAGACCGGCAGGTACGTGCCACCACGCACCTGCAGTGCGCGCCTGCGCCCCCGCTGTGCGCGCTACCGCGCAAGCCGGGCGCCCGCCGCACTCGCCCGCGGCGCGTGCCGCGCCTGTGCGCCCTGCGCACTCAGCACCCGCGTCCGCCGCCGCTCGTCCTGCGGCGGCGGCGCCCCCGTCACACCCGACTGCTCGCGCCACCGCGCACGCCCGCCCCGCCGCCTCTACGGCGCGGCCCGCGTGCGCTGCACCGCCCGCACCCCGCCGCTTGCTGGCAGGCTCAGCCGCCGCAGCGTCACCGGTGCAGGGCGTGCCTATGTCGCCGCCACCACCACGTAGTGCAGCCCGCGACTCACCAGCCGCTATGTCGCCGTACTCCTCCAGAGAGGGGAGCACACTGGGGGAATATAGCGACGAGGTAAGTGGAACTCCACTTACCCCCACAATAGCGCGCTCCGACGACCCACTGGCGTTCGGGTACGAGTTCCAACTCGATGCCCGCGCCCAGCGCCGACCGAGAAGCTCGGACGACGAGGTCGCCGAGGAGGCGAAACGCCTGTGCACCGACCCCCCGCTCCCGCAGCGCGTCCCGCGCGGTCGAGCCGGAGTCGGTTCACCATCGTTCGCCGAAGCGACTCGCCACTCGCCTACTAGCAATGTCCGCACACGGACCACGACGCCCGATGCCGCAGCCCCTGTACAGGGCACAAGCGCAGCTGGGTCAGCTGCGAGGCCACAGACCAGGAGACCCCGCTACCCTCCGCTGGTAGTAGAGAGGCTTCCCAACTGGGCCTCCCATTTCAAGGCTGTGAGGACCAAGCTGGGCTACCCACCGCACGCTCGTCCGTATCAGGGGGGAATAAAATTCGTACCCGAGACCGAGGACGAGTACAGGGTCGTCCAGCGATACCTCACAGACCTGGAGAGGACGGAGGGCCTTAGTTGGTTCTCCTACTCGCTGCCAGCGGAGCGTAGCCTTAAGGTGGCCATACGAGGGCTGCCGGTAGACACCGACCCGGAGGAAATCATGGAGGAGTTGAGGACGATGGGGTACGAGCCGGAGTACGTGCGCAATATTAATGCGCGCGGAGGACGACCCGGCTGTATCTTCCACGTCGTCCTCAAGAGGCAGCCGGACTTCAGGGCCATCTACGACACCACCACATTCTTGTGCATGCGTGGTGTCCGTATTGAGGCCTGGAGGAGCAAGCGAGGGCCCGCGCAGTGCCATAGATGCCAACAATTTAGGCACAGCTCGCATCAGTGCCACCGCCCGCTCGCGTGTGTGCGATGCGGAGGTGAGCACGCGGCCAAGGACTGCGAACGCACAAGAGAGGACACGCCCACCTGCCTAAACTGCGGGGGCGATCATCCTGCGTGCTGCAGCGCCTGCCCGGTGTTCCGCAGAGAGGTGCGGAACAAGAGGGCTGGCACAGTCGCCATCACGCAGCCGCGCCGTCCCACGACGACCACGACAACTGCTGCAACAGCCGACCACGAGGCCCCCAGCACGTCGCTGATGGCGACCGCCAACGGGCCCCGCACTAACATCGACGACGCTCCCGCCTCGAGACGGAGGAAGAGGCCGCGCGGAGGTAGGAACAGGAGGAAGAAAAAGCCTCAACCTACTGCGAAGCGACCTAGGCAGGAACCTGTCCCTGCTCAGGCGCAGGCGTCGACTACGGCGCCGACCACCACCGCCACCACCACCACAACGAAGCCTTCTGCCGCCGCTGCTGGCGCCGGTAAGGGTAAAGGGAGAGGGAAGCGAGCAGCAAGGCCCGCCCCACCTACAGATGCGGCCCCAATCGCCGCCCAAACACAGGCGGCTAACACTAGCCGACCACCTACCGACGCCCAAGAGCAACAGCGGCGTCGCGTTCCTCGCACTGGCGCCAACAACGACGAGCGCCAGGAGAAGGATTTCACCGCCTGCGCCATCAAACTGCTGCTGGACCTCATCAAGGCCATCAGACAGGGTCAGGACGCACGGCAAGTGATCCTCGACGGACTATTAGCATTGTTAGAGAGCTACAATGCTTCGTTCGCTGAGGATTCTGCACTGGAATGCTCGCGGCCTGAGAAGAAAGGTCGCGCCACTCCGTCTCCTCCTTCAGGAACAGAAGATCGACGTGGCGCTCATCAGTGAGACACTCCTGGGACCCGCGGACAGGCCCCGGTTCCCGGGATACTTTGTCTACAGAAAGGATGAGAAGTCACCTCTCGGCATCACCTACCGCGGTCTGGCGGTATTGGTAAGTCGGAGAGTCGTTCATCAACCGCTGCCACAACTGTCACATACGACTTTTTATTCCTTGGGTGTCCAGCTGCACGTCGCTGGCGAGGACATGAATATCTACGCCGCCTACTGCCCGCCGTCGAATACGGCCTCGCTCGATCTAGCGGAGCTGCGGGCAGTACTCTACGGTTCGCCTCACCCAACACTCCTCGCCGGTGACTTTAACCAGAAGCACCAGGCATGGAACAGCCGTATCTCCAACCCAGGGGGCAGACGACTCTTCGCAGACGCGGAGGCCCGCGGGTACACGGTGTCCGGACCAGAGACACCTACCCACTACCCTGATAATCAGGCGCACGCACCGGACGTGCTGGACATCGTGATCCACAGAGGCCTGAGTTGTCAGATCGCCACCCAGGTAGTCGACGACGAGATGCAGAGCGACCATCAGCCTGTACTCGTCGTCTTGTCAGAGATGCCGACACGACTCTCTCCTACAGCGCCACGCCGCACTACGGACTGGTTGCAGTTCGGAGAGAGGATGAAAACCACCACTCCTACTTGGCCCATCACCACCGCCGCGGACGTCGACGGGCTAGCACAGGAGCTAACCACTTGCATCCAGAGCGCCCTTAGCGAGGCGACCACTACGCAAGAGCAGCCACAGAGGCCGGCTTACAGGCCTCTACCGATCGCCATCACGCGAATGGTCGCCCAGAGGAGGCGCCTGCGCAAGCGGTGGCAAGACACCGGGTGCCCACGCGACAAGCGCGACCTGAACCGCCTCGCGGAGAAGGTAAGGGCCAAGCTACAGGAGCACAACGCCGAGAGCTGGGAGGAACGTATCGACGCCGCAGCGACAGACTGGACGTCGGTACACAAGCTGTGCAGGCAGCTTGCGAATTCCCCAGCCCCGGTACGTCCGCTATTACACAGCGACGGGGCGCCAAGATACACCGCAGCAGACCGTGCGGAGATCTTCGCCGAGCACCTGGAGCGTCAATTCGTCCCGAATCCGACCTCTAACACCGAGCATGTCGCAGCAGTCGAGAGGCACCTTAGGGAGTACTTCTCGACGCCGTTAGCTCCCGACGACAACCCAATCCATTTCTCCCCTTGTGCAGTCAGACGCGCCTTCCTGAAAACTAAGCTGAGGAAGGCCCCCGGTGCGGACGGCGTGTCCAACACAGCGCTGCGCCACTTGCCCTACCGTACAGTGGCGGCAGTGGCGCGCCTGTTTACGGGCATCGTCCGCACGGGCGCTTTCCCAGCCGCATGGAAGGAGGGGCGCGTGATTATGCTGCCCAAGGCAGGTAAGAATGTACTAAAGCCGGAGAGCTACCGGCCAATCACTTTACTTCCCACTATCTCCAAGGTGTTTGAGCAACTCCTGCTGCGACACCTGGCCCAACACATCGTCCCTCGGCCTGAACAATTCTGGTTTCGGGCCGAACATTCGACGACGCTTCAGTTGTCAAGGGTACTGCACCTGCTGACCGCGGCACTCAACAAGAAAGAGCACGCAGTCGCAGTATTCCTAGATATGGAAAAGGCGTTTGATCGAGTCTGGCATGCCGGCCTGCTGTACAAGATGTCACAGACAGGCGCGCCTCGTCGCTTGATACAGGTGGTTTCTTCCTTCCTCACAGATAGGACCATTAGGGTGGTGGTCGATGGCACGGTATCGGGCGCCCGCCCGGTTGCCGCAGGGGTGCCGCAGGGGTGCCGCAGGGCAGCTGCGTCTCGCCGCTCTGTTACACGTGCTACACCGACGACATCCCAACCACTCGCGACACCACGCTCGCGCTGTACGCCGACGACGCCGCGTACATCGCTGTCTCTATGAACGCGAGACACGCGGCCGTCAAAATGCAGCGCGCGCTGGACTTGCTGCCCGACTGGTTGTCGAAATGGAGGTTGTCGGTGAACGTGGGTAAGACGCAGGCGCTCCTTGCAGGCACCTCTCCCCTCCCGCCACCCCTCCAATTGGACCGAGCCGACATCGCGTGGTCGCCCCAGGTAAAGTACTTAGGGGTCACTATCGACCGTCGGCTAACGATGACAGCCCATATCCGTGGCATTGTCGCCAGATGCAGGAACGCCCGCTTCCAGCTCCGGCCAGTGCTCTCGTCGAGACTCCCGCTGCGTACAAAGCTGGGCGTGTACAAGTTGTACGTACGCCCGCTGCTAACCTACGCCGCGCCAGCTTGGCTCGCCCTCGCCAGCGAGACCAACAAAAAGAAGCTCCGCGCGCAGCAATCGCTTGCGCTGCGGTCAGTCGCCGCCGCTCTTCGCTGTGTGAGGAACACTACCATTCAGCGGGACCTCAAGATTGAGAGTCTTGACGAGTTCTGCAGCCGCCTTGCGTCGCGCATGTTTGCGCGCGCCGACGCCTCTGCCTGGCCCCATCTGGCTCAGATAGCGCCATGGCACACGCGCCCGCCGGACGCGGGGCGCGCGGGGCGCACACGTCGCCTTCCGCGCGACCTAGTGCCCGCGGACGAGTAGCTGCGTCATCGTCCCCCCCCCCCCCCCCGACACCCGGGTAAGTCGTTTACAGCTACACGCGACCTACCCAAACAATAACACTCCACATGCATAACATGCACTGGGACGCGTCGTGTTCTAAGTTTACATAGGCACGACGCGCACCGTCCACACATTACGTGACTCCACATTCGTTTATACTCACGCGACGAACAATGCAGTGCGGGCTCGCTATTCGTTGCTTACAAGAGCGGCGTTACACAAACATTGCTGCTCTAACTCATTCACTACGGCCTCTTAGTCTGGAGCGTAAACGGCTAGCTCTGTGAGCGTCTGCAGACGGGGGCCAACATCCTTAGCGGTAGGATGCGCCAACAGAGTCACCTCTGTCGCAGGTCGTCATCCGCTGGGCCTCCTCCGGGCAACCGGAGGTCTCACCTGGCGGTGACAGACCGCCGGGGTGGCGAGAAGAGAGCGGCGCTCGTTACGGTAAAGTTTGTTTATCGTACCTGAGCGCGCTGCGCCAGCGCCGCTGGCGTCTCCTACCGGACAAAATGTCAACTACACATAGGCGAGTTGCGTCATAATAAACTAAATTACGCGTGCTCGCCGGGCCCATTCACGCCTAAATTGGCACCCAAATTGAGGGTGCCCGTATTGACGGGCACACCATTTCTCCGCGGGCCAAAGGACATAGTCCATACCCCGCCTCGCGCGTCCCCCTGCGGGGACGTAGCGATTTCCACGCCAAAGCCCTTTCTCAACCCCAACCCTACATACTAAACCCCGAGATAAACGGGTAAGTGCTCAGCGTGATTATATTTCTATATTGTATTTCTGTCGGCGCAGTCCGGCAGCCTTTATTCTTCTCGGCAGCCAGCTATGACTGTCGAGATAACCTATGTTTTATGATTGGCCCTTGCCATATCGCCTGCCACCTTGCACCTCTTTGTGAATGCGCCCACATGCTTCGCTATCATGCATCATACTTGCCTTGCCGCGTATTGCCTAGCTGCTCGCTTAAATCGCCTGGCCACGCGGCGAGGAACATTCTAAATGCCTAGGGGCATGTGCGCGCATAACCTATTATTGTAAGCCGCCACGATGGGTGAGTCTTCCTCCATCCATCCTGCTTTCGGCTTACGGCTGGGAGACGCACGCATCGACGGAGGCTTGCTTTTGCACTGGCACAACGCTTAAGGAAGCACCCGCCACGCGCTGATTCTAGGGTTCCAGTCTAGGGCTGCGCTTCCAGTCGTGGGCTACGCTTCCAGTAGGGCTACAAACCCTTCGACCGCTGTCAGGCGTCCCGCTGCCTCCGCCTCTACCGCTGGAGAGACACCTGACACGCGCACTATCTGCGCGGCCGCTACCGCCGCTTGGACCCTACATTCACGTGGCACTTACTTGGGTGCCGAGACCCCACGCTGCCACGTGTCGAGGCCACTAGCCTCTGCTGACCCAGTGCCCAGCTGGAGGCGTAGCCTGCCTGCCTACCTGCCTGCGACGGAAGCGCAGTCGCCCTATCTACCTACGTGGTGCTGCCCACGCCCAGGTGACCACTGGGGTCACCTCTCCGCTCCGCTGCCTGCCCTGCGACCTCACGCCGGCCCACGTGCTACAGCGTGGCCTAAGCCCAGGGCAGTAACTTTCTACCTACCTACCAAGTGCCAGTGCAAAGTGCCTTAGAGACCCTAGAACCCATTCCCTGTTAATTTTCTGTGTCTCGTGTTTTCACTACAATATATGTGTAAAGTGACCTTTGGTTTCATTTCTAATCTACCTAGAAACCCACTTGCCACAATAAGTCTTCAGTATTTTTTATATTGAGACTTTTGAATGCGTTTTTAATTGTATCAGTACATACTGGTTTAAATTTAAAGTTAGTTAATTCTTTTGTAAAGTTCTCTTTAAGAAGAGCTTCAGCTAATGTAGCTGAGGAGGGGAGAGATTTCGTAACCTCTAACGGAATGTTGGCAAAGAAATTGTCTAGAGTCTCAGCGACTTCTAGCTTATCACAAATGGTTTTATTATCTATTTTCAAAGACAGTTCATTCTTATCTCGTTTTTGCGTCTTTCCTGTTTCTCTGTTAATTACCTGCCACACAGTTTTTATTTTATTCTTAGAAATACCGATTTTATTACTTATTGTTATAGATTTTGCCTGAGCGCAGACACTTTTGAATATTTTTGAATAGTTTCTAACATAAGTGTGAAAGACTTGATCTGAGGTCAGAGATTTTTCGTGATATAAATTGTATAAAATATATCTGGTTTTTCTTATTCCCGCAGTGGCCCATTCGCTAAATTTAGGTTTTAAGTTGACTTTAACTTTTTTTACTGGACACGTTTTATTAAATTCCTGGCAAACTGTGGAAAATAATATACCATAGTTTATATTGGGATCTTCTAAATCAAAACTAGCGTTAGAAAGATTGCTAAGAACATTATTATTAAAAGATTTAAATTTATTTTTAGAAAGAGGTCTTAATTGAATTGATTTAACTAAGTGTAATTTTTTTTCTAACTCAAAAGATACAAGTTGACCAGTATGGTCTGACCTAACGCCACTAATTAATGAAGAATCTTTTACTATGCAATTAGTAAATATATTATCTATGCATGTAGCTGAGGTTGCTGTTATTCTGGTTGCTTCATTAAATAAATATTTTAAGTTGAATGATTTAAACAATGAGACCAGCTTACATTTTTCTGGTGAATTGACTAACAGATCAATATTTAAGTCACCACAAACAAAAACTAATTTATTATCTGTGAAAAGTTTACTAAGTATTTCTTCCATTGTGATTAAAAATAATGACAAGTTTGATGCTGGTGGTCTATACACACATAAGACAGTATGACCCTCAACCTCTGCACATGCTACCTCACATAAGCGATCAACAGAGTAAGCAGTGATATCCTTCCTCTCCTTATATCTGAGACAGCTATTACAAAGTATCAGGGTACCACCACCCACTGAAGATCTGTTGTACGCACTGGCAACCGAAAAATTATTTACATTAAACAGCATCCTATCTGGTTTTAACCAAGTTGCACTATAGGCTCAATTTGAGAATAATGATCGTTTATGTAATCAAGAATGTGGCAAAATATTTCTTCTATCGGATAATCAAGGGAAAGGCGTCGTTCAGACGCTTATCGAGAATAAAAGTGAACTTATAATCAGGGATTATAAGATACAATCTATAACAAGACCAGACGCAAGAACGAAATATGTCCTGTCAGACTGTAGCAACATGGCTAAGACATTATCAAAAACCGACAATGTTATCATAATGACAGGAAGTAATGATGTAAATCCAATAGAGGTTATGTCAGAAATATCTATAGCGTTACATTTTCTTAAAAATTGCAATGTGTTTGTAGTAAATATATTTAATAATATTTTCCTTAACGAATGTAAACTAAATAATCAGCTAAAGCTACTTATCCGAAACTATCAAAACTGTACATTTATTGAAACAGACAATATAACGTATGTTGCACGACAAATAATCCATCAGATAAATGTTATCCAGTACGGTAACAAATTCCTCTCTTATAACAACCACAAATTCAAAAAAGGTATTGATACTCAGCAAACATTGCCTCATAATTTCCGGAAAAATCATGATATCGTAAAATCAAAGAAAGGAACAATCCCTTATTATTTTCCCGTAATTAATAAAACCTCGCAGGTAAACTTCAGTGATCTAACAGTAACTAATAATATTAATATTGAACCAAGGAAAGGCACGATACCTTATTATTTTAAATCCCATAAAATAACCTCACAGATAGACGCAAATGATTCTGCGGTGACAAAAAATCATCTTTTTCGTAACTAAAAATGAGTTTTCAGTGTTTCACCAAAACATTGCTGGCGCTTTGAATAAAATGCAAGATTTAGAGGTAGCACTAAGTGAGCTGCATGATCTTAATGAAAATGTGGTAGTAGTATGTCTCAGTGAACATTTCATAAAAAGAAGTGAAGAAAAATATTTGAATATAAATAATTTTTATCTCGGTGCAATCTATTCGAGACTAGAACGACGTGGCGGCACGTGCATTTTGTGTAAGAAGGGTTTCGAATGTGTAGAGCTAGATGCAGTTAAGGAATTTGCTGTTGATAAACATTTCGAAATATGTGGTGTGGAAATAAAACAGCTAAAGTTAATCATAATCTGTATATATAGGATACCAAACTCTGATATTAATATTTTCTTTGATCATTTTACGAAAGTTATGTCAAAACTTCAACACAAAAAATTCAATATAGTAGTTTGTGGCGACTTTAATATAGATTTGCTATTATCAGATAAAGCTAGTACTACATTCAAAGAATTGATGCTTAATTATGGTCTGAAATATCACATACATGAACCGACTAGGCTTAATAAATGCATAGACAACATTATCAGCAATATTCATAATATCACTGGAAAGACATATAATTTGTACCTGTCTGATCATAACACAGCTCAACTAGTCAAAATTGAACAGGATACTTTAAACAGAGAGGGAGTTGATTACTGTTTCATGACTATAAATGATTTAAATAAAGAGAACGTTACTAAATTCGTGGATTACATCAGATGCATAAGTTTTTGTGAAATCTATGGTATAACAGATACGAATGAAGCTTTTAACAAGTTTCACGATTTGTTAACATTATTTTATAAATTATGTTTCCCTTGTATTAGAGTTAAAATGAAACACAATAGTGGTAAACCTAAATGGATAACAAAAGGCATAAAGAAATGTTGTAATACTAAACGTTCATTAAGGTACAAGTATTATTTGAATAAAAATAATGAAAATAAGATTATGTACAAAACGTATTCTAAATTATTACGGAAGTGCATGAATAACCTACAGTCCTTGTGTAATGAAAGACACATTACTTCTTCTCGTAATAAAATTAAAGCCACGTGGGATGTTGTGAAGCGCAACATGGGTAACGAACCGTTTAGGGAATATATAGGCAAAATTATTGATGGTAGTATAACGTTGACATCTGGATCTGACATTGCTAATAAATTTAATAATCACTTTGTTGACATTTCTAATAATAATGATAATTGCTCTACTCTTAAAGATAATAAAACTGACATACATAAAATAGAATCAAATGACAAAAGTATTTTTATAGAACCCACTAACGACTCTGAAATATATCGTATCATAATGTCTTTAAAAAACACGAAATCGGCTGGGTATGATAACTTCACAACCGAGCTCGTTAAAAAAATAGCTCAACATATAGCATCGCCATTGGCTCACATTGTAAATTTATCCTTGGAACAGGGCCGCTTTCCTGATAGGCTTAAACTGTCTCTGATAAAGCCGCTATATAAAAAAGGGTCAAAATCAGACGTTGATAATTACCGACCTATAGCTCTCACTTCCATAATATCAAAAATATTTGAAAAAATTATGTACAGGCGAGTGATGAAATTTCTTATTAAACATAACATTCTTGTTGACCAGCAATACGGGTTTCGAAAAAATAAATCGACGAGTTTGGCAATATTTACGCTAGTGAAAGCAATGATGACGAATATTAATGATAAAATACCAACTTGCGCACTGTTTTTAGACTTAAGTAAAGCGTTCGATCGTGTTGATCATGCGCAGCTTCTAGAAAAACTTGAAAGATACGGCATCAGAGGTCCAGCAAAAGAATGGTTTCAATCTTATTTAACTGACAGAAATCAGGTAACGAGGTTAACAAAATTAAATAAATTAAGTAACACTTTAGAAGATTTTGATTCTGAAGCACGGACTATTTGCTGTGGTGTACCACAAGGTAGTATCTTGGGGCCATTATTGTTCCTTCTTTACATAAATGATCTGCCTCAGTCAATAAAACATCAGTGTGTATTGTTCGCTGATGACACCACTATTATCATTAAATGTAAAAATTTACAAAATTTTGACATAGAAATTAATCAAACATTAAATGACATTATGCAATGGTTAGATATTAATAAATTAAAAATAAATATTTCCAAAACTAATGTGCTTTATTGCAAAACATTTAAAAGTAAACCTGTACGCTTTAATGTTGCAATTAACAATAATAATATAGAACAGGTACGTAATGCAAAATTCCTGGGTGTAACACTTGATGAGCATTTCACTTGGAAGAGTCACATCGACATAATTTCAAAAAAAATCAATCAATTCGTATTTGCCCTAAAAAAATTAAAAATATTACATCTTTGCGTACTGCCATAATGGTATATCACGCATATGTCTGCTCTGTAATACGATACGGTATAGTTGTGTGGGGATACTCTTCCGAAATGGCGAAGATCTTCATCGCCCAAAAAAAGTGCATTCGTGCATTATTCAAAATGCAGTGGTCTGACTCATGCAGGCCTATATTCAAGTCGCACAATCTATTGACCGTCCCATGCATTTATATTTACGAAGTTGCCAGGTTTGTGAGGTCTAATCTTGATTTATTTGAACGGAAAAATAACACAAATAAAAGGAAACCTACACATTTAGATTTTGAAATGCCCGTTCCAAAGCTAGAACTTTTTCGGCGAAGCTGCGTTTACATGGCTCCCCTAATCTACAATGCTTTGCCTAGATCAATTACTCAACTGCCCTTCACTAAGTTTTGTGTTGCGTTGCGAAAGTGGTTGTTACAAGAGTGTTTTTATTCTATAGATGAGTACTTTCAAAAATGTCCCTGTAAATTTTATACGTTAAAGCACAGATATATTTAACTAGATAGTGGAGGATCTAACATTGTTAATATATTGAGTGTAAAACTTGTAGTATTGCATGCTATATATTGGCCAAATGTGTGATACTAAATAATATATTATATAAGATCTTCATGTACCTACCATATTTGATGCAATAAATGAATTGAATTGAATTGAACTAAAACATAAAATATCCATGTGGTATTTATCTACTAACATTTCCACGTCTAAAATTTTGCCGGAGAAGCGATTTATATTCTGGTGATAAAGTAAAATATTGTTACCAGGCTTCTCTTTTGTCGGCTCTAATAGTTTAAAGAATCTATAACAGTATTATTGGAGACACAAGATAATACTGTTTCATCACTTAACCTAGTCTCAGTTAAATCATCAATAACTGCGTGTATAAAAAATGCTAATAGTGAAGCCAAAAAATGTCGACTTTTTTTGGCAAGAAACATATGTTCCCCAATCAAAACAAGATCTCTAACAAAATTGTTAGTATACAAGTTGACCAGTATGGTCTGACCTAACGCCACTAATTAATGAAGACTCTTTTACTGTGCAATTAGTAAATATTATATTATCTATGCATGTAGCTGAGGTTGTTGTTATTCTAGTTGCTTCGCTAAATAAATATTTAAAGTTGAAGGATTTAAACAATGAGACCAGCTTACATTTTTCTGGTGAATTGACTAACAGATCAATATTAAAGTCACCACAAACAAAAACTAATTTATTATCTGTGAAAAGTTTACTTAATATTTCTTCCATTGTGATTAAAAATAATGTCAAGTTTGATGCTGGTGGTCTATACACACATAAGATAGTATGACCCTCAACCTCTGCACATGCTACCTCACATAAGCGATCAACAGAGTAAGCAGTGATATCCTTCCTCTCCTTATATCTGAGACAGCTATTACAAAGTATCAGGGTACCACCACCCACTGAAGATCTGTTGTACGCACTGGCAACCGAAAAATTATTTACATTAAACAGCATCCTATCTGGTTTTAACCAAGTTTCACTAAAACATAAAATATCCATGTGGTATTTATCTACTAACATTTCCACGTCTAAAATTTTGCCGGAGAAGCGATTTATATTCTGGTGATAGAGTAAAATATTGTTACCAGGCTTCTCTTTTGTCGGCTCTAATAGTTTAAAGAATCTATAACAGTATTATTGGAGACACAAGATAATACTGTTTCATCACTTAACCTAGTCTCAGTTAAATCATCAATAACTGCGTGTATAAAAAATGCTAAAAGTGAAGCCAAAAAATGTCGACTTTTTTTGGCAAGAAACATATGTTCCCGAATCAAAACAAAATCTCTAACAAAATTGTTAGTATCAAAAAACAATAGACGGTCACTATGACGACACGATAAAATATGCATCAAGTTATTTAGAGAAGAAATATAATCATTTTCCTGATCAAGTAAATTGTCCGAGTATGGCAATGCACATAAAATTTATTTGCCTAATCTTAACTTAAGTAAAGTTTCGATACCATTAACTATGTCCCTTTTTGAGATACTCAGACTATTTCCAATTAAAAGTACAACTATGGTCTGCTCATTCAATTGAGTATGTTGAATTTTATTAATGAGCTCATTAAAATGTAGATTATGGTGACAATGGTTCACTACTGTGTGTTTAGACCGGTTATTTAATAAAGATCCAAAGCCTGTTCCTATTCTATCAGAATACACTAAGATATTACTTTGGATGGGGTTCACAGTTGCTGGAGTATGATTTAATATGGGTACAGCGATAGGAGCAACATGCTGTGACATGAGAGGTGGCGGAGGGGCAGCACAACTGCAGGTGAGATTATTAGTCAGTGACTCATACCTTTCTGCGTTATACTTCACCAGGTCCACCAGCTCACATGCCTCCTGCATACGCTCACTCAACATCTGTTGGCTACACTCATATTTATAGAAAATTTCCTTAAGTATATTTTCCCTACTCAGTAATTCCCTTTGTAGGTTCTGTATGTCAACATCATACATTTGTTTTCACACCACCTGCTCGAAAATGTCAAATTATATGTCAAGCAACCTTAACCTAAAGTGAGTCATTAGTGGCCGCGGGCAGAGCCGGTCAATAATGTTGTACTGGATTTCATTATGACCCGCTGGTCAATAATGTGATTTGAATTTGGAATCTCACATGCTCAGCTAAATTGGCAGTATAGTACTAACAAACACCCTTTGGAGCCAGAAAGAGGAAAGCTATTCTCGATACCCTTACTACACGTGGATGATATTCTCGACTTCCTACAAAATCATAACGACTGCTTCTTCATTATCGTTGCCATGTTTTCGAAGACATAATATTGTAAGAATAATTAGATAACTACGAACCATTTTTTAAAAGGAATGGATTAACATTAAAACTGGCATTAATAATAACAAATACCGTACCGCACCGTAATACATTTTTCAGGATAAGCTTGGCATTGATGATCTGGGACCCTCTTCACTAACGGTATGCCACAAACTGGGCACGGCGTCAGAAGGTCACTCCAGACCTATTTTGCTTCGGTTCTTGGACTCAGATATTAGGGGCCAAATTTGGAAAACCAAGACCAAATGAAGGGATCCACTTATGTGGTGTCCGAGTTCCTCACTCGTCAGCGGCAGTCTGCTTTTACTACAGCTCGCAAGTTGTTCGGTGTGTCTGATGTGTGGACTATGGACGGAAACATCAACATCAAGCTCCCTAATGGCAAACGTCGTCGGGTCTTCACTGTTGAGGAAGTCATCGCGCTGGGAGCGGAGCATGGCAAGTCGCTGGATCAAGTAGTTCCTCCAGACTCCAACCCTGCCTCGAATGACACAAGCCCGGCACCGGCGCAGGCTCACACTCGGTCAAGGCGGTTAGCACGGAAGAAGTAACTTGGTTTGTTTTGTTTACTCTCACAATTCTGTTTTCTTTTTGTCTGGTTAACTTCCTAAGTGCTAGTTATCTGTTCGCCGTTAATATTAGTATAGTAGCATGTCAAGATAGCTTTACTCGTGTACCGACACTTCTTTTTTTTTTTTACTATTAAAATATTTTATTTGTTCTAGCTAGCTAGATAGTCGTGTCTGTCATGTCACTTTAATATGTCACTGTCATTCTCACTTGTCACTGTCTGCGGCGTTCGGAAACGCGCATTAGTTTTATTTTTTGTGAACAGTCTGCCGGCAGGTAATGCAATTATTGATTCTTAAGCGTTTTTTTTTATTTTGCATTTAAATTCATTTATATTATCTATTATTATTTTAGCTTATTAGTTTTACATTATATTCATTTTTAAGTAACTTCATAATAATTATGTCTGATGACGACTCATTTTATTCTTGTTCTTCTACATCTTTTTCAACTCTTGGTGATTCTCTGTCTGTGAATGGTTTGCTGAGCAGTGAGTGCCAGCGATTTAACAAGTGTTTTAATGTATGTCATGTAAATGCTCAGAGCATTCCTCAGCACCATTCCGAAATTTTGGATTTATTTTCTGACGTCCCTTTGCATGCTGTTTTAGTATCCGAAAGTTGGCTAAAACCTGAACTTTCCTCTAATTTGTACTCTCTACCTGGTTTTATTTTAATTCGCAACGATCGTACAGGGAAAAGAGCCGGGGGTGTCGCCATTTACCTGCGCAGTGATATCCCCTACAAAATCTTATCTTCTTCATCCCCAGTTTATAGTGGCAACCCTGAGTACTTATTCCTTGAAATTGTTGTTAAAGGGGTTAAGGCCGTTCTAGGAGTTGTTTATTGCCCACCTGCCATAGATTACTTCTCCACTCTTGAATCTCTCTTTGAATCTATTTCCTCAGAGCTCAAACATCTCATAGTCATGGGTGATTTTAACACTGACCTCTTAAAGGATAACCCTAGATCACGTAGGCTGAGTGCGATCCTGGAGTCGTCGAGTTTGTCACTCCTTAAACTTAATCCGACTCACCATAACTTTGACTCAAGCGATTCCTTGCTCGATCTCATGCTTGCGTCTTCTGTAGATCTCGTTGCCAACCATGGTCAGGTCGCTGCACCTGGTTTATCCAGACACGATCTGATTTATTTGTCCTACAATATTAAACCCCCTAAGCAGCGGCCTGCTATTATTCATCTCCGGAATTTTGTTAGATTGGACAAAGAAAAACTCAATTCCGATGCAGAGGCACTTAATTGGGTAGATATTGCACAATCATCATCAGTGGATCAGAAAGTGGAAATATTTAATAGACTTGTACTCAAGCTCATTGACAAGCATGCGCCACTGAGGGCCGTTCGTGTCAAGCGTCCCCCTGCTCCTTGGATTACCCCTGGAGTTCGGATGGCAATGAGACGACGTGACCGGGCTTTTAGGAAATATAGGCGGGACCGCAGCGAGGAACACTGGAACCTGTACAAGTTGGCTAGAAACCGCTGCAACTAGATGGTTCGAGCATCCAAACGCCGATACATTTGTGAAAATGTCCTCAATTCTTCACCGGCTGATATTTGGAAGTTCCTAAAATCACTTGGCATATCTAAGTCCTCCTCTAGTGTTGTATCTCTTAATCTGCCTTTAAATGATCTCAATAAACATTTTTCAACGTCTGCTTTGCTTGCGGATGACGTGAAGAATAATACTATTCTTGGTATAACTTCCAAGCCAATGCTTCCTCCTAACTCTTTTTCTTTCTCCCCCGTGACTAACCTTGAGGTTCTTAAATATTTTACATCTATTAAGTCTAAGGCTGTTGGCTGTGATGGGGTCAGTCGAACTATGCTATCTTTTATGATTGAGAACTTAATTCCAATTATTACTCACATCATCAATTCATCTCTGGAAACTGGTGTTTCCTGCAATGTGGCGTAAGGCTTACATTATCCCTCTTCCTAAAATTTCCAACCCTAGTTTAGCCAATCACTTCCGACCGATCTCCATTCTCCCTTTCCTTTCCAAGATCCTAGAAGCAGTTGCCCTTAAACAGTTATCTTCCTACGTATTTAAGAATCACCTCTTGTCCAGTTTTTCAATCCGGTTTTCGGCCTGGCCACAGCACAGCCACAGCTCTGCTTAAGGTTACAGAAGACATTAGGGATGGCTTGGAGAATTCGAAGTTAACGGTCTTGGTTTTAATAGATTTTTCCAATGCTTTTAACACCGTTGACCACGACATTCTCTTAGCCATATTGTCTCAAATTGGGGTGTCTTCGTCGTCACGAGATTGGTTCTCATCTTATCTTTGTGGTCGCCAGCAGGCAGTTCATGCTGATCAGGATTTCTCTGATTGGTGCGACCTGGTAACTGGTGTTCCACAAGGCGGTATACTCTCTCCTCTCTTATTTTCTTTGTTTATAAACTCCCTTACTGCTTTCCTCAAATGTTCTTACCATCTGTACGCTGATGACTTGCAACTATACGTTCAATCAGACATTGCCAACCTTGACAATTGCATTTCTTCACTCAATGCGGATCTTCAAACTATCGCAGAATGGTCCGGCAAATTTGGGGTTTCTGTAAACGTCGGGAAATGTCAGGCCATCCTCATTGGTAGTTCGTACTATTTGAGAGTTGTGAACACTGGTCAACTTATGCCACTGATGTTCGAGAACTCCGTCATTTCTATTTCAAAACACGTTAAAGACTTAGGTCTGTACATTGACGACAGTTTAAGTTGGAGTAAACACGTGGCGCAAGTGAGCCAGAAAGTCACATTCTCGCTGCGGTCGCTCTATAGATTCAAGCATTTTCTCCCATCTAGCACGAAAATCACTTTGGTCCAGTCACTTGTGCTTCCCATTATTGACTATGCTGATGTTTGTTGTTCTGACCTATCCCAAGAACTTCTTAATAAATTGGATCGACTACTCAATAATTGTATTCGCTTTGTTTTTGGCCTTCGAAAATACGATCATGTTTCTTCCTTCCGTTCTCAGCTTAAATGGCTGCCTATCCGACTCAGGAGATCCCTCAGATCTCTCTGCATGCTCTTCACTATATTGAACGATCCATGTGCTCCTGATTATCTGAAAACTTATTTCACAGTGTTGGGCAGTTCTCATAGTCGTAACCTTCGAGCTTCCAAAAATCTACTTCTCCAAATTCCTTCTCACCGCACTGGTTTTTTATCTAATTATTATGCTATCTCGACTATAAAACTCTGGAACATGCTACCCATTAGCATTAAAAAAGCAGAAAGTAAATTCACTTTTAAAAAGAAAGTTCGCACTCACTATTTAAGTCAGACTAAATAGCTCTTCATTTAAAGTCTAGTCATAGTAATTATTATTAGGTTTCTCGTTTTTATTTTGGTATTTGTTATAATATATATTAGTATATTTATTTGTATAATGTGTATTAGTGTCTATGTATTTGTAGGTATGTATTTTCGTAAAGTAGTAGTTGATTTTTTTATATATTTTGTTTTGTACCCTTTTTTTTTTTTTTTTTTTTTTTTTTTTTTTTTTTTTTTTTTTGGGATGGGAAATCATCAAATGACTTCTCCCGCTCTGGGCGGAGCGGGAGGGAGTGTCAGACTTGTACTGACTAAAACCCACCCGTGTTCCTTCTTCGCCCTTTTTGTTCCAGGGCCGCGGTATCTCTTTCGAACAACCCGCAGCCCTGGCAGGCATCGGCCCTCTCGGGCCCCTTCCGGTTTGCTGACATCTCCTTGAGGCGCGCGTGGAACACGTACGCGCCGTCGACACGGCCTGTCGTCATGAGACGGACGGACGGTGAGCTAGCCCATTACTCACCGGCCACAGGCTCGCGCCTACGGTGGCCGGGGGCCACTGGTTGCCCCCCGACGCCCGGGGCGTCTCCCGCGGTGGCTGGGACGTGAGGTTCTCTCCCTCTCACGTTCCGCCACCTCCTTCGCTAGCATGACTGCTTCGCAGAAGGAGGCGACGGCTTCCCATTCCCTCTCGCTACCCGATCTCGCTGCTCGCTGTTTTGTACTTATCACAAAGTTTTCGTATTTTACCCAAAGGTTGACTGGTAGAAAATGCCTTGTGGCATTAAGTCCGCCTATGTACCACCATTGAACATGAAGTTTAAATAAATAAATAAATAATACCGTAATAGTTATTGGCTGTAACATTAGTTAATTTATTTTAAGTAAACTGCTCAAAAATTGCTGTGGATTTTGTGATAAAATAAATAAATAATAAAACCTTTCTGTACTACAGTCGATTTATCACATTTTATCAAAAATACTCTATTTTCACGAGCGTCTCCAATGACGTTCTAAATTCAAAATTCATACAGCCAATCATCCAAAACCATTCTACCAGCCCTGTATAAAGCTTAGTTTACACAAACGCCACTTCTATGAGAGTGATATCAATAGACACACACGACAAAACCGTAGAAGAGACTTTTTTTTTGAAAATCGAATTGATCGTCTTGGCTACTTATTGGTAGACGCAATAAAGGCGCGAACTTTAGGCATTTAAATTTTAAATCAACAAAGTATTATAAAATGTCGAGTGATGAAAGTGATTGTACTCCTGAATTCATTACAACCGAAGCTAATAATATTTCCAATGATTTACTGCCGGAAAAGTCAAAGGAAACTTATATAAAAGCCTACGACAATTTCCAAAAATGGAAAAGTACGAAAGGCGTCAAGTCCATTTCGGAACCAGTTCTATTAGTGTATTTTCAGCATTTATCTTGTACTCAGAAGTCAAGTAGCCTATGGTGTACTTATTCAATGCTTAGGTCAACAATAAGCATGAAACACAATATAGACATCAAGACATACGCTAAGCTATTAGCATTTTTAAAGAGGAAATTGAAAAGTCACCAATCAAAGAAATCGAAAGTTTTCACACCTTTGAATGTTGAAACTTTTTTAAATGAAGCTCCTGATCATAATTATCTTGCCGTAAAAGTAAGTACATCATTTTATTTTTAACTAAATAAAATACAGCATGGTAGCAAATAGCAACAAGAACGCTTACGTATACTTACTGAATTTACGTATGTTGTTAGTAAAATTTATTTTTATTTTTGTTACAGGTGGCTTTAATTATTGGAGTGAATGGGGCTTGTCGTTGTCAAGAAATGGTAAACATGAAGGTCCAAGATATAGAAAAACACTCAGAAGAGTTGTTATTGATTAAGTTGCCAGACACTAAAACCAAAAGAGAAAGGTCATTTGTCATCCGCGGAGCATATGTAAAGGTTGTGGAAAAGTATCAAGCTCTGCGGCCTCCTAACATAAACACTAACCGATTTTTTGTAGCGTTCAGTAGTGGAAAATGCACCCGTCAAGTGATTGGGAAGAACAAAATAAGTGCCATGCCGAAGGAAATTGCCAAATACTTAGGATTACCAAATATCGAGCTCTATACGGGTCATTGTTTTCGTCGAACGTCGGCTACACTGTTGGCGGATGCGGGAGCAGATATAACCCAAATAAAACGCCATGGTGGCTGGAAATCGGATACAGTAGCGGAGGGCTACATTGAAAATTCTGTACAAAACAAAAGTAAAATAAGCTGTCAAATTGGTAACAGCATCACTTTAAAAACGTCATCTGATTCTTTTTCACCACAACCTTCAACATCACACCATCACATTCCATCTTTCCCTGAGCCTCATGCACCACCTTCACCAACTTTCACCACCCAAAATGCTCCTCTGCAAATACAAGATTCTGAAGCATTGACGAGCAATACTCAAATAAATTCCACATCAACATCCTATAAACGTACCAAATAAAAACTTAACTTTATCTTTGCACAACTGGACTAATGTCTCAAATGTTACCATTGACTTCAATTAATATGTAAGTGCATATAACTAACTAGTTCTAAATATGTTATTCTTACTGTTTGTTTATTTAATAAATACTTTGTTTTTCGTACTATGGCTATTATTTTCTCACAGTAGGTGTAAAAAGTAGAGTATCCTCCTCTGGGCTAAAGGTGTCTTTGCCTTGGGCTAGCTTGAATCTCTCGCTGCATTCAGGATTCTTGTATTAACTCCCTCGCTTTGCTCGTGAGTTAAATCCCGAATCCTTCATTGCGCTCGAGATTCAATATGACGCCCGTGACATAAGACACAACTTTAGCCCCTTGGTGCATAATCTACTATTGCTGGTTTCTAAGTTACTAAATCAAGTGTCATGCCTGCGGACCAGGGAAAAACCAGGACAAAACCAAGCGGATTGTCGCACGAAGAAGTCCCTGCCTGTGCCGGCTGCCAGCGAAGCCTTTGGTGTACGTCAAATGTGGCAAACCGTGTCACAGCCGTCCGGCTACGAGCGACAGTTGCTGCGTGCAGTGGTGGCAGCGGGCTTGCTGTCGGCGGGGTGTCGAACCAGCGGCGCGTCGATGTCTGCGTGGACTTCACAACACAAAGGTGAATTGTAACAATTTTACTTATTATTCTGATGCTGAATAATTGTTGGTGAAAGAAAGTTTTGCATCGAAATTTTAATGGGAAACTTGTGAGTCATGTTGTTGCTGTGACTGGTATAGTTCAAACGCGAGTATTCAGTACAGAATTACAGTATAGGTTTTATGTTGTGTAGTGATTAACGATAACCCTCTCGAAATTTTGTTGCTCGATTTTGCCTACTATAATTATTTACAAAGTGACGTCATGTTAGGTGGCGAGATTTTAAATCAGGGTTTTCTTGCATACATGACGGCAAGGGAATTTTCGTTAACGAAAATCCTTTGTGTACATTCGGTGAGGCATAATAGTGGTAACAAGCTTCAATCGGTTTTGACTGTTATAGCAATGAATGTAACTGGCAATGACTAGCCAAGACTTAAGTGCTACGTTCAGGCGTCTTTCACCGTCATATTTAACGCAATGATAGGTCCGAATGCCTACCGTATTTAGCTCGTGCTCTCCGATAGTCGGTAATCAGTAATTTCCACGAGTCTTATCGTTCACCTTGGTGCTAAAAAGACGACTGAAAACCTCTTCGATTAGAATTGGTTCCTGGAAAGTATCGGTACGTTTCAAAATTCGTAAATAGCTGCGTAATGTGCTAAGTAGCAAAGTCTCACTCTGGTAAAGTTCAAGCCGAATTGCACCCGGTAGCTAAGGTGACGAGCCGGTGGTACACGGTTCGTATAGACGCGATGGGTTAGCATAGCTTACATGACAAGTGCCGAGTTGACGAAACGATGGCGAACTTTAAAGGTTTTGCGATTGATGATTTAGGGTTGTTAAAGATTAAAGGTCTGTTTAGAGTAATTGAGGTTTTGGACGGTTATCCTTCACACTGAAACTTTAAATTCTAAGCGTGCCTACAGTTAACGCATACGTGGGCAATTGCCGAACTCCACGCGGGCGAAGCCGCGGGCAGAATCTATACTAATATTATAAAGCTGAAGAGTTTGTTTGTTTGCTTGAACGCGCTAATCTCAGGAACTGCTGGCCTGATTTGAAAAATTATTTCAGTGTTCGATAGCCCATTTATCGAGGAAGGCTATAGGCTATATAAACTAAATTACTAAATTTTTATATATTATTAATTATTTTGATTCAAAATTTATAATAATAGTATTTTGTAGTATTTATTTTCTCTGATTATTGAATTACTAACATTATTTTTAAGTGTACCTGGTTATGCAACCTGAACCACGACGCGTAATCACCGTGAGAGCGTAAAACGCACCGTTGCAGTTCAGGGTGGCCCCTCTGGAACCTTCCATGCATTTTGTCAATCTAGCAAATAAGTAGCGTTAAGTCCCGAATGTAGCGACTAGCTTCAGTTTGAGAAAGTACACGAGAGCATGCGCTTCTGCTCACACGTAACTCAACTCTTTTATTTAAGACTCCCAAAAACTTGACTGGCGCAGCCGGCAGTATCGCCAAATAGAGTTGCGCTGTCCTCTGCGATTTTCCGAAGTAAAACTTTTTCGGTAACGCGTTCGGGTGGCCCTGAAAGCAGCTGTGGTGTTTCTACGAACCAAACAAATTTGTCATGTTGGAGCTGAAAATGAGAAAGGCTAGCTGGTGAGTCCAAATTTTCACCTTCCTTTCCTATTTCCCTTTTTTTTTGTTATTTTGCGATTAGACGTCTCGCGTTATAACGTTATCTGGTTTTGCATAAAATCTGTAATGCTAGTTAAGTGACATAAAAAAACATATTGAAATGTTATTGATTAATTAAAAATTAAATATTCTACTCAGATAAATTGTTTAAAGTTTTATACTTATATTAATGATTATGATTATTACTTTGTATTAATAATTGTTTTAAGGAGCTCTATACTTTTGTACTTTTGATTATATCATAACTGTGTGTTAAGTAGTGTTAATATATTATAGTGTTTAAAATGGAAAATCAAGTAAAGATCACGATCATTCCGAATGAATTGATTAAAATTATTAATATTTTTGACGGCGATAAGCGCCATTTGAATCTTTTTATACGTAAGAGCGAATATATCATAAATAAATACAAGGGAAGTGCCGAGCAAAACTTGTATGTAATGCATTCTATAACGAGTAGATTAGCGGGGAATGCAGCCGCGCTTATCAGCGAGCGTGAGGATATTGTTACATGGGACGAATTTAAGGAGTTATTAATACAACATTTTGGAGACCCTAGAAGTGACGAATGTTTAGCTATTGAATTGGAAACCATGCGTTTAAGAAATGGTGAATCATTTTTGGATTTTTGCAATCGTATACAATCAGTGCGTAGTATTTTTATATCAAAGGTTAATAGATTATCGAGTAGTATGCGTGAAAGTAAAGTTATCATTTATAATACTACTTCATTAAACGTGTTCCTTTATAATCTACCGGAAAATATGGTGCGTATTGTGAGATTAAAAGAGCCATCCACTTTGGAACAGGCTTTATCGTTCGTATTAGAAGAGGTCAACTTCCATGACCAATATAATGCCCGAAATAAAACACTGCAGCGGTCCTCCAGTAAAAATACTACACCAACGTTTAAATCCGGCACAAATAATTTTAATACGCCTGTTAATAATTATAATAAACCTATTTTTGCGCAACCAAATCCACAACCCAAATCATATTTTGGAAACTTTCAAGGTCAACCATTTGGGATGCGACCTCCACAATTTGGATTTCAAGGTCAACCCTTTGGTTATCGTCCGCAACAATTTGGGATACGTCCGCAACAAAATGGGATGCGCCCCCAACATTTTGGGATGCGCCCTCAGCAATTTGGAAACCAACAACAATTTAATAAACCTCTACAACCATTTAGTAACCAAGACCAACCGTTCAATAGGCAGTTACAGGCATCCGGTTTTCAGCAACATAAAAATGAATCTAGTGACGTCACAATGCGCACGGCGCCTCCGGCCAAAGTCTACCAAAAAGGATATAATTTAAATGAGCTTGACCTTGACCATTACGATGATAGTCAATTCCCCTGCGATTACCAATTTAACAATGAACATAACCACGATTTTAACCCTTTTACTAATCATGTAAATCAAGATGAGAATAATTCGGAAGAAATCAATAAGGAAATTTTGGCGGAAAATAATGAGGATTTTGAAATAGTGGCCTCGGAAAAAAATAGACAAATAATACATTTAAATTGCGACACTAGTTTTAAATTGCCGTACATATATATACCAGAAATAGATGCCAAATTTCTGATAGATACGGGTAGTACTAAATCATTTTCTCATTTTTTCATTTTTTTTCGAAAAGACTAGAATACACACGATTTAGAAATAAGGTGAACAAATTAATTTATAAAGCAAGAAATAGGTTTCGACAGGAAGAAATTAAGAAATGTAAAGGAGACCCAAAAAAAATCTGGGACAAAATTAATAGCTGGACAGGTAGGAAAAAAACAAATATAGATGATATTGTTAAACGATATTTTGGAGATAATGATACTATGTATAATATATGTAGTCAATTTGCAGACAAATTTACGAACGAAATTATTGCTATTAAACATAATTGTAATATTAAATTATTAGACAGAAGTAAATATGTTAGGGTAAGTGATGTAACGTTTAGGTTTAAGCCAGCAACCTGTGACACAGTGTGTAAAGTCATCGATCAGCTGAGCAGTGATAAGGCGCCAGGCACTGATTGCATTCGAGTTATGGACTTAAAAATAATAAAGACTAAGATCGCACCAGTCTTGTCGCACTTTGTCAACCTGTGTTTATCAAAAGGAGAATATCCTAGCCCGCTCAAAAAAGCTTTAATTAGGCCCATCTACAAGCAGGGATCACATTCAGTTTACTCTAACTATAGGCCGATTGCCATATTATCAGTTATTAATAAAATAGTGGAGAAGATGGTAGTCGGTCAGATTAGCGAATTTTTAGAGAAGAATAGCATATTAGCGGATGCACAGCATGGTTTTAGGCACGGTCGCAGCACCGTAACAGCACTATCACAGTTTTCCGAAGATATGAACAGCAGTCTCGACCAGGGCCATCAGGTCTTGGCGCTGTTTATTGACTACAAAAAAGCGTTCGATACCTTGGATCACGAGGTGCTTTTGCAGGCCATGGATGAGTGTGGAATCAGGGGCCCCGCTAACAGATGGTTCAGGAGTTATTTAAGTGGCAGAACCTTACAAACCTGCATTTCTGGTGTTGCTGGTAAAGAAGCGGCGGTACAGCTTGGTGTTCCGACTGGTTCAGTCTTTGGTCCGGTTGGCTACATCATGCATGTCAATAGCGTCAGTAATGTAGTAAGGAAATGTCGGGTGTATATGTACGCGGACGATATGTGCCTCATGTACTCCTCCAAGAATATACAAGAGATCAGGGCTGTGCTGCAGGCTGACTTCGATAATATTACCCGGTGGGCGCACGATAATGGTATCATACTTAACCTTAATAAGACGAAGGTGATGCATCTGCACTCACCGCATAACTTGGTAGCGAAAAATGTCAAGAGCGTGGATATAGATATCGTGGGGCACACTTATGAATGTATGCACGTTAAAAATGTAAACTGTGTGTGTCAAAAACTTGAATATATTAGTACATTTAAGTATCTTGGTTTGTGGGTAGAACGCAATATGAATTGGAAAACACAGGTTGACACAGTGTGTGCAAAGCTTAGGGCAGTGTTAAGTAAGTTTTATATCCTAAAGGCGCCGTTGAGTAGGAAAACGCTGCGTGTAATTTATTTTGCTCTCGCCGAGTCACTGCTGACCTATGGACTAAATACGTATGGCCGTACATTTAAAACTTATCTAAATAGTATTAAATCGCTGCAAATTCGCTTTATGAAATATCTTATTAACACACAAGCAAAACTTGTATGTAAAGATAATTATGACAAGCTTTTTATTATATGTAAGGTGCTGCCTGTACATGAGAAGGTGAAATACCTGCTGGTTCTAGAACAGTTCTATAGCGAACAATTCAAAGTACATGTGCAAAATAAGTACAATACTAGAAGCGTTAGAGAACGTAAACTCGTGCGACCACAAGTAAAAAATTACTACGGAAAAAGAACCAACAAGTATTTGACCCCTACACTTTTCAATGATCTCAGTTGGCTGAGAAAGGAGAACAATAAAATAAGTAAATGAACATTGAAAAATAAATTAAAAACTGTTTTCCTTAACGAAATTTTCGCAAAGTGTGAAAATACCTGCTAACTTATTGTTATTGTTTAATACAAAGTTTGGCAAACCTGATGTTAAATGTTGTATTCATGGGTAATACTGAGCAAGTGCGCATGCACCTGAGGTGCGACGGCTTAATGTTTGTTGTGAATGATTGTGACCGCGCGGCCCGCCGAGCGGCGCGTGTGTCGTCAGTGGCTCGCGCTGCCACAATACTTGCAGGCCGTATAGTAATAATTTAAATTTACTTTTTTTTTTGTTATTTGAACCAAATTAATAAAACAAGACGAGCGCTAATCCCACCGACAAACTGTCACGCAGTTTGGTGGGCTTATAAAATCTTTACAAAGTGTTTGGTCCAGAATAAATGATTTATTTATTTATTATTATTATATTATTTATAAACCCGGAAAAAGCTTATTACTATTTTAATGATTGTATTCATCACGACCCATTTCAAGTAAGAAGTACTCATGCTACAAGCCAACACCAAGAAGTAATTTTGATTCCAGCACTTCCGACTTTTAATGTTAATGAAACTAACAAACTTCATATCTATAAAGTCGACCCTAGCGTCGATGGTTTATTAGGTAATGATATTTTACATAGTGTGGAAGCAGTAATAGATTTTAAAAACGAGGTCCTGAAAACCAAAACTACAGTAATACCAATTATGCGCAATAAGAATAAACATATATTAGACTTAGCACCTCAATCAGAACAAACAGTTAACTGCAAATTATTATTCCGGTGATGCTTTAGTTGATGATTTTGAAATTAAATATAAAAATGGCAAGCAAAATACAAATGCTGATGCCCTATCACGTATTAAATTAAATGCATTAGGTTCAGATGAAGACGAGTTATCTATGAAAGTTAATATAGATGAGAAAGAACAGAGATCAAAGAAAAAACAATCAAAAATAAATTTAATTGACGATAGTGACGACTCTGGAACATTGTCTATCTCGGATATGTCTGCTACTGTAACAGCTAGTTCTGAATATGATACAACTGAACCCATTCCATTTAAGCCTGCGGATGATAAAACGTTCACAGTGCATTCATCTGAAGACATGGAATCAACTGGTATTCCAATAGTACAAGAAGCAATAGACACTAAACCAAACCAGATATTAGTATTTACTTGGCATAAAAATGATATCCAAGTTAAAGATCTTTCCCGTGGCAAACAAAAAATTCTTGAAGTATTTTTACCAGTATATAATGATGAATTAATTAAACAATTTTTAAAAGAATATGTTAAATGTAAAATTAAATACTTCATATATTTCGAAAGCATAGAGCATAGGAAACAATTTAACCAAATTATAATACAGTTATTTAAGAAGGGAATGGTAGAATTCATGGAATGTACAAAGCGTGTAGTTTTTGTGAAGATGAAAAAGAACAAAAAGAAATCATCTTACAACACCATGAAAGAAAAACGTGTCATAGTGATATAAAAGAGACCATGTCTAAGATAAGAAGAAATTACTTTTGGAATAACATGCGAGAGACGATTTCAGCCGTAATAAATAATTGTGAAGCATGCCATAAAACAAAGTATGACAGAAAACCCATAATGTCGCGAAAGATGAAATCGCGATGTTCCAAACTTATAAATGTAAATATTTAATTACACAACACTAATAAGATAGCAACACTAAATCAGTATGAGCAACCTGACGACGCAAACTCACGCCATTCTTTTTGCCGCCTTTTGCCATCACATAGTTTGGCTAGCAGCTAACTTAAATTAAGTAAATTCAGTGCAAGAAGAGTATATGGAGATTCTTGTCATCCGTGAGGCGCGCCACCTCGAAAGCTAAGTACCTAGATATTAACTTTCTGTTTATGTACGGTTTAGAGATTTGATATGTTCATTAATGTTCTATGAAATTATGTTTACCAGTTTGAATAACTTATACCTAATTAAAACACCTGAAGTGATGGTCGTGTCTTAAGCCGCGGTCCTAGTTTAATAAGATGTTTCATAATCACGGCTTAAGGTGTAACTACGACCCTCACGCGCAATAAGTCTGGCCGGACACGCGCACTGGGTTTGTGAGAAAGTCCAAGGGCCAACTTCTCTTGCAAACCTTATAACATAATCCCCGCAGGCCCAAGTAAGCGTCGACGGGCGCTAGTGTCGACGGACGCTATAAATGTTGAGGGGGACATTCCAGACGTGAAGGCTGCAAGCCGTATCAGTCTGGAATGTGTGCTTCTGCAAATGAGGTTAATCCGGAATTTGATTAGCACAAAGGTGTTCGTTCCAGATGCGGAGGCTATATGCTAAATATGAGCCGAAACAGTCTGGAACACTTGATATAACGGAGGAAGTGAAACTCCAGAATCCGTTTGACACGGAGGTGTCCTAAATGATAAAACGATGAAATATAACCTGCTTGTGAGAAGGCAGAGACGATTAATATATTAATCATAAACAGATAGGTAATAGGTACCAACCCAGAGATTCATGGGTACATAATTTTACAGGTGTCCTAGCAGGACCTGAGGAAATGGATAAACTGATGGTCGACCTGATGATAACCACTTCGGTGCCTTTGAGGACCGAAGCATAAGAGACTGGATTGAGAGACGCTCCGTATCGGTGTGTGATCCGTATCTGTGAGTATCTCAAACGTTTCGTGGGGGCGTGGGTTTCTCTTCACATCAAAGCGAAGCAGTAAAATCCTATAATATTAAAATAAAATAAGTCACATTGTAGTCTAGAACATAACTAGAATATAACATAGGAAAGAAGAGAAATACACGCCGTCGCGACATGGTGGAGATGCTGGGATCTGAAAAACATTCCAAAAAGTATCCCAAGGCATAAAATCAATCCAGACTCTTATCTTGGTAAATTGTAAACATTGAGTATAAATCAGGTTGTCAGCGACCTCTATATAATCTGATTGGAACTAATGTTCAATAAGCAGATGTCCATAAAATTCACCTAAAGGCGCCAAAATTCGAACGTTACGTTAATGATGAGTAAACGTTCATTTATCTAAGTATAATGAGATAAATGGCAGGATGATATGAAAGATTATCGAAGTTACTGCAAATTGAATAAGTATATAACACGTGTACGTGTAATGTGCAATGTTATGAGCTAGTTAAATATTCAACTTTGAATTTGGCGCGAATACGATATGAGTGTCGTATTGGCAAATTCGAAAAATGATTTACGCTTTCCTTAACCGGAAGTAAGAAATAATAGGCGTTATGAAAGCTCAAATGAATGTAATATTATCCTACTTTTAACGAGTTAAAACTTGTAAATCTATTATACAAGTCAAGTAAAATTCAAAATAAAATGACTGAATGACATAATAATCACTTTTACACTAAACGGTTGACAAGATTCCGATATTCACGAATTATGAAATTCGAACGGAATAGAAAATAAAATACGCTGCATTCAAAGTGGCAAACAAATTAACAAACCGCGGCGATTCAGGTGTTCATACTGAACTTCGAAAGGTGAAACTTAGTTCGTTGAATTCTTTTACAAGAATAAAACCACAAAAAGGGGAAAAGTGATTTTGTTAGAAACCTGTTACGAATTGTATACTAAATACGAAGTTCACAACTTGTTTTGGTTGAAATAACCCCAGTGGAAGTTATACCTACCTATAAAGTGCAGGAAAGGAAGCATAATCATAACCTAGGAGTGATTAAGAAGATCATCAGGTAAAATATTTTATGATTTACAAGCTATAAAACCACTTTTAAGTCTCCGACTGGGGAGCAAAGTCGACACGATAGTTCAACAATTGACAACAGCCACTGTGGTCGTCGTTCACAAATGAAGGGGTCACTAAATAGATGACCCAGGCTAATATTCAGTACCACGGAGTCACGTCACTATGTGCCCACTCGTTATTTAAAATTGCATTTTACCTAATGTGTACTTTGGTAAAGTTGTAATATGTACCTAACCACCAGGTGTTAAAATTTACCTAGAGATAGTATTACTAGGTATGAGTTTGCATAAAACTGTTTATTTATGCCTAATACTCTCCAAACAGATGGACAAATGAAGGCAGATGTGCGTTGCTGATACTGCATATCTAACATTGTATGTGTAGATCACTACTATTAAAACAAAAGTACATCAACATTCACTGTAAGTTCATCTTACCTGTTACTTTGAAAACTGAGCATAAAATTGATATATTCCTATAAAAACTAAAATAAAATATTAATAAATCATGCTGGCGGAGGAAATTGGGTTGTATAGTTTAACTTGTGTCTGAACTTCTGTAATGTTATACATGTCGTCCCTAACTGACTGCATTGTTTCATGTAGCTACTAAAGTGTACTATGTTGATGTATGTGAAACTATGTACTGAGTACTAAGTTGACATATGTGCAGCCAGGTACTAAGTTGGTGTACGTATAACCTAACATCATTTGTGGATGCATACACAAACGGTGTTGGTACCTCACTTGTTTATTAATAAGTAATGAAATGACATAAAATTCTTTAGTAATGTTTTATTAGGAGTCAAGAGGGGATAATTGTATGACATAGAAATTATTTAAATAAAATTCATACTAATGAAACAAACCAGTTTTACCCGTCAGTCAGTAAGGATAATATCTGGTAATGTTAGAAATATATCTGAATAAATACTGATTTAATACTAAAACCTCTTAAGTACAAAAGAATTTTCCTTGCACACATAGTTCAATGGTTGAGTTTATCATGCTGAATGTAGAATCCTATATACACATAGTAGAATATTCCTTGCTTTTAACTTGGAAATTTTTTGTTATACAGGGTGTATATAAAATTTTCCTGTTTTATACAGGGTGTTAATAAAATATTATTCCATTATATGCCAGGTGTTAAGAAAACTCTTTATTCTTACGAAATATTGGAAAACTATTGGTCATACAGGGTGTTACCAAATTTTTATTTGGAATTTTTTTTTTCTTCTTATACTACGTAACTTAGAAATCTAACGATACAGGATGTAAATCCTTAACGTATGATATACAGCGTATAAAATTATTAAATATTATTTCAGAATTCCAAAATGGAACAAATTCTTATAAGACGACTTGAGTCTATATCAAGTGCTATCTCTAACCTAACTGAAGAAGCTCTCACCTATAAAGATAAAGTTAATAAAGAATACTCTGAAAATTTAGAAATAGTGCTAGGTAAGCTAAATGTAGCGGTGAAAAGGTTCGGAACTGAGTTAAACAATAGTCTATCAATAAACGAAATGCAATCTTTTGTGGAAGAAGTCACTTCCTTTAGTGAAGTACAGCTACGCGGTGAGGAGGTACTTACAGAAATGAATATCAAACTGGAAAGGATAAAAGAAAACTCTGCACCAACTGTATTACCGGGTAGGAATACTGCACTAATGGGGAAATTACCCAAGTTAAGTTTGCCAGAATTTTCCGGAGACATTCTGGAATGGCGTCAATTTTGGGACCAATTCTGCTCCAACGTAGGAAATAGAGACCTATCAGAGGTAGACAAACTTTTATACCTTAAAGGTTCTTTAAAAGGCGAAGCAAAAAGGGTCATCGATGGGCTCGAGACCACTAATAAGAATTATGAAATAGCTGTTTCTCTACTGAAAAATAGATATGGTAAAGAAAATCACATCATAGACGCTGATCAATGATCAATGCGATGTTGTTAAAACTGTGAAAGAGAGGAAAGACAAATTAATCGATCACTGTTTTGTTTGCCTAAAGAAAGGTCATCAAAAAAGAAATTGTAAAAGCTCAATTCATTGTGCATACTGTAACAAAATAAACCACCATAACAGAGCACTTTGTTATAAGAATTGCATTAATAAAACCGAGGATGTCAAGACGTTACACGTCAACTCTATAAGCTCCACCGTATTACAAACAGCAATAGTTAAGGCTCTACGTAAAGACGATGATTCTGATGGAACGGTCTGTCGAGTACTGTTGGACTCGGGTAGTCAACTTACTTACATAACGCGAGAAGTAGCTTCAAAATTGAACCTTCCTATCGAAGAGGAAAGCACCTTATCAGTTTTCACGTTTGGATCGAAAACTCCCCAAGTAATAGAAAGCCCCGTAGTCAGGTTACAGATACGTACAAGGACAAATTATACTTTACAAATAGAAGCAAACGTTGTTCCTCATATTTCACATGGAGTTCCTTTCCCTGGTATTGACATAGGTAAATACAAAGATGATCTGATTTTGGCTGACGACGGCTCATTGTCACCCACAATAGACATATTGATCGGCAATGACTTCTACTTTTCATTCATCCTTGAAGACAGAATTCAACTGGAAAGTAACTTATTCTTGATTGACTCTAAATTCGGTTATTTACTGACTGGAAAAACTAATACAAAAACCACAGACACATTGTCAGTATTAACTTACTTTCAAGGAGTAGAAAACAAATTGACACCACCGGATCTCCCGTTATACAATGAAAACCTCAAATGCTTATGGGAACTAGAATCCATTGGAATATGCGATTCACCAAAATTGACTAGAGACGAACAAGTAATCAACCAATTCAATGATACCATAAAACTAGTAAAGGATAGATACACTGTTAGTTGGCCATGGATAGATTACCCACCTAATTTAGAAACTAATTACGGTTTAGCCAAAGGCAGACTAGTCAACTTACTCAAACGATTAGATTCCGATTCACTAACAGCGTACGATAAAACATTGAAAGAACAACTAGCAAAAGAAATAATTGAAAATGTACCAGACAATGAAAGGAGAATCGAAGATATGGATCATCCTATACACTACCTGCCGCACCACGGTGTTATTCATCCAGGCAAGCCAACTCGCATAGTCTACGACGCCTCGGCAAAGACCAAACATAGCAAAAGTTTAAATGAATGTTTACATTGCGGTCCACTTATGCTAGAAGACTTAACCGGAATGTTGTTAAGGTTTAGGTCACATCAGATAGGAATAACAGCAGACGTAGAAAAGGCTTTTCTACAGATAGCATTACACGAAAAGGACAAAGACGTAACTCGATTCTTATGGTTGAAAGACATAAAAAAGGCGGCCACGGAAGATAACATTCTGCACTTACGATTCTGTCGGGTACCGTTTGGAGTGATATCGAGTCCATTTCTTCTAAATGCTACTTTGAAACATCATCTACTGCGTTCCAATGAGGAAAGTCTAAAAAGCATAGTAAATGACATCTACGTCGATAACCTTGTCACAGGAGCAGAATCTGTACAAGAAGCAACAGCAATGTATGAGTCGTGCAAGATCACATTTGAAGAGATTTCAATGAATCTTCGAGAAAGGAGTTCGAATTCCAAACAATTCTTCGAGAACATTTCTTCATCAGATGTCTGCAGAGATGTAGAAGTTAAAGTATTAGGTCTGAATTGGAACACAGACGAAGATACGATCAGATTGAGACCAAGAAAGACTAAAGAGGCCACCACCAAGAGAGAAATACTTAAAAACATAGCATCAGTTTACGATCCATGTGGATATGCCGCACCAGATTTATTACCAGCAAAACTTTTATTACAAAATCTGTGGATACATAAATTCAAATGGGATACCCCATTACCAGAAGAATTGACCAATGAGTGGCAAATCATTAGAGAACAGTTAGAAGAAACCAAAAACATTATTTTACCAAGGAAATATTTCGAACAAAATGGTGGTGACAATATCCAACTGCACGTTTTCACAGATGCATCAACCAAAGCATATGCTGCAGTTGTATACATTTCTAATGAAAAGGAATTGAATTTTGTAATAGGAAAATCACAGTTAGTACCCATCAAGGATCAAGACAATTTAAAAATCCCAAGACTTGAACTATTAGGTGTTTTAATAGATAGTCGGTTGCTGAAGTACGTAACCAAGTTCCTAAAATTTGAATTTAGCGAAAATATTATATGGACAGATTGTCAATTTAAATAGTGATTGATTGGTATTACAGCAACAAACTACTACCACCATTCGTTGCAAGGAGGATAGAAGAAATAAAGGGAAATACACCAGCTACAATAAGATATATTCCAACAGGATTAAATCCAGCAGACGTGGCTACTAGACCCACAAGTTCTAAGGAAGACAAGCAGATATGGTTATCCGGACCAAGTTTTCTACTGGGAGACTCCAGAACTTGGCCGAAAGGTTGTAGAACCGAAATTTCTTTACTTAACGAAACTGAAGTCACTATAAATCCCACATGTTCTTCTGCTGAACAAGACTTTTCTTTTCCTGTTGGGGAGGATCTCACGAGTGGAGAAAAGGTCAAAGAGCAGGAACCCAGAAATCAGTTAGATGAGGAATCAGGAAACAACTCCACAGATAACTGTGAGGACAATACACTATCACAAACACATAGGATTAAAAGGATTCAAAAGGAACATTTCCCTGAGGAAGTAGAGGGTAAACATACTAGTTTACAACGAAACTTAGGCGTATTCACCGACATAGACGGTATCCTACGTTGCAAAGGAAGATTACAAAACGCTGATTGGTCTTATGACAAAAGATATCCAATATTAATTCCAAAGAATTGTGATTTCACTAACACAATGATCCTAGAAACACATAAGAAAAACTATCATGTAGGAGTCAACCACACTTTAAGTTTGATCAGATTATCGTACTGGATTCCTCAAGGAAGAAGCCAAGTAAAGAAAATATTAGGAAAATGCACAAATTGTGTCAAACATGGAGGAGGTCCATTCAAATTACCAACCACTCCAGCGCTTCCTAAGGAAAGAGTAAACTATAGTTCACCTTTTACGTATACCGGAATAGATTATTTGGGTCCTCTTCAAGTAAAGACAAATAATAAATTAGAAAAAAGATGGATATGTCTGTATACATGTCTAGCAGTACGGGCTATACACTTGGAAGTAGTTAAGGATCTTACGGCTGAGGAATGTCTCTTAGCACTAAGAAGATTTATATCTTGCAGAAGAATACCAACACGAATAGTTTCAGATAACGCGCTACAATTTAAATTAACTGCAGAAATACTGTCAAGCAAATATTGCATCACTAATAAAATAGAATGGAAATTCATACCACAGTTAGCACCGTGGCATGGAGGATTCTATGAACGACTTGTTGGACTAGTTAAACACTGTCTCAAGAGAACTCTGACGAAAAGTTTACTATCAGATAATCAACTAAGTACAATCATAAAAGAAATAGAATCAGTATTAAACACACGCCCACTGACGTGTGTAGGTTTTGAAATAGAAGATATTCTCAAACCTTCAGATTTTCTAACCTTGAGTAAATGCATCGAGAGAACACCTTCAGATGCAGAATTTCCACAAGAAGGCACAGTAACAAAACAGAATCTAGTGGAAGGTTGGAAACGTAGACAGAACATGCTGAAAGAGTTTAAAAGAATGTTCATCGATCAGTATCTACCAAGTCTAAGGGAGAGATATCGACACTCTCCCAAAGAACCAAGGATAACAAAATTAAAAATTCCAAAACTGGGAGATATCGTCAAGATTAAAGGAGATACGAAGAACCGAGAGAACTGGAAAGTCGGAAAAATTATATCTTTGTTGAAAGGAGCCGACGGTCAACGAGAGTGGACGCGAGACTTGATGGAACACATATATAGCTTCTGTCGCCGTCGGGAGTGTCGCGAAAGATGAAATCGCGATGTTCCAAACTTATAAATGTAAATATTTAATTACACAACACTAATAAGATAGCAACACTAAATCAGTATGAGCAACCTGACGACGCAAACTCACGCCATTCTTTTTGCCGCCTTTTGCCATCACATAGTTTGGCTAGCAGCTAACTTAAATTAAGTAAATTCAGTGCAAGAAGAGTATATGGAGATTCTTGTCATCCGTGAGGCGCGCCACCTCGAAAGCTAAGTACCTAGATATTAACTTTCTGTTTATGTACGGTTTAGAGATTTGATATGTTCATTAATGTTCTATGAAATTATGTTTACCAGTTTGAATAACTTATACCTAATTAAAACACCTGAAGTGATGGTCGTGTCTTAAGCCGCGGTCCTAGTTTAATAAGATGTTTCATAATCACGGCTTAAGGTGTAACTACGACCCTCACGCGCAATAAGTCTGGCCGGACACGCGCACTGGGTTTGTGAGAAAGTCCAAGGGCCAACTTCTCTTGCAAACCTTATAACATAATCCCCGCAGGCCCAAGTAAGCGTCGACGGGCGCTAGTGTCGACGGACGCTATAAATGTTGAGGGGGACATTCCAGACGTGAAGGCTGCAAGCCGTATCAGTCTGGAATGTGTGCTTCTGCAAATGAGGTTAATCCGGAATTTGATTAGCACAAAGGTGTTCGTTCCAGATGCGGAGGCTATATGCTAAATATGAGCCGAAACAGTCTGGAACACTTGATATAACGGAGGAAGTGAAACTCCAGAATCCGTTTGACACGGAGGTGTCCTAAATGATAAAACGATGAAATATAACCTGCTTGTGAGAAGGCAGAGACGATTAATATATTAATCATAAACAGATAGGTAATAGGTACCAACCCAGAGATTCATGGGTACATAATTTTACAGGTGTCCTAGCAGGACCTGAGGAAATGGATAAACTGATGGTCGACCTGATGATAACCACTTCGGTGCCTTTGAGGACCGAAGCATAAGAGACTGGATTGAGAGACGCTCCGTATCGGTGTGTGATCCGTATCTGTGAGTATCTCAAACGTTTCGTGGGGGCGTGGGTTTCTCTTCACATCAAAGCGAAGCAGTAAAATCCTATAATATTAAAATAAAATAAGTCACATTGTAGTCTAGAACATAACTAGAATATAACATAGGAAAGAAGAGAAATACACGCCGTCGCGACACATAAAGCCTTTTATACAGTTAACTGAAACACAAAATGCACCATTTCAGGTAATTTAGATCACAGTGACGCAATCCGATATGATTTCCTCATTTCCCAGTTGAAAAATAATCAATTAATAATAGACAAAAAAATTACTCTTGTCTCCAAAATGTTAGATGGCTTTGTTAATAGTACAGAAATCTTATACAACAACACATTAATTTTGGATGAACGTTTAAAACGGATTGAGAGATTAACTAAAATATTGATTACTAAAGAAGAAAATTCTATTTACGCTACTTATATTTTAGGAATGTTTAATATGTTTTTAGCTAGTTTTAGAACCATTAGCATAATTTTAAGTGAGATTGAAACTGCCTTAGCCTTTAGTAAGGTGTCAGTATTGCATCGAGCGATTGTTAATTCTACTGAATTATTGCACATGTTACAATCTATAGCCAAGACAGAAAACCTGTTATATACTGTTAATGAAAATAATTTAGTTAAGTTTGAAGATTGTATTACTGTTAAAGCTTATATTAAACAAAACCAGATCACGTTCATATTAGAGATTCCACTAATTGAAAACATTACTTATAGTTATTTTAAACTATACTCCTTACCTGTGATCAACACAGATTTAAACGAAACTGTAATAGTCGTTCCTAAGTACCCCTACCTTTTGGTGAAAGACTCAGATTACATACCAGTCGTGAAAGCCTGTGCACAGATTGCAATAGATGAAAAAATCTTATGTACCGATGATGATGTGTTGAACCTTATAGAACCATTTTGTGAAGAACAGCTGATGAAATTCCATCCTAATACTACTGCATGCGAGCAGCACGCAGTTGACATTGAAAATTTTAAAGTTCAACGAATTGGCCGTGAAAGTTGGATTTTATATTCAAAATATAATATTATAGCAAGTAGAAAATGCTATGATGACGTCGTGAGCCACGAGTCTCTACAAGGGACATACATAGTTACTCTGGACGATGCTTGTACGTTTAACGTCGGGCACATACACCTACGAAAGCACCAGTTTTCTCCTACACATCTGAATTACCCAACAATTCCAATCGTCATGCTACCAGAGTTGAAGCCTGAAAAACGTATCAATAGTGTCAGTGCAGTGAATATGAAAGGTATAAATCTAGATGAGCTGAAAGAATTAGCTCAAGTGGTGAAAATGAGCAATGTGAATTCCAGTAAAAATTCTAGTGCGGTTAACACGAAAACCATTAGCTTAGGTACTGTAATTCTATATGTAATTCTACCTTTAGGATTTATAACCATTCTTGTTTTTAGATATAAAACTAAATTGTTTAACTGTCAGCGAAATGATCAGAATCTTAACAATTCTGATAATTTCGTTCTTGAGGAGGGAGGAGTTATGCAACCTGAACCACGACGCGTAATCACCGTGAGAGCGTAAAACGCACCGTTGCAGTTCAGGGTGGCCCCTCTGGAACCTTCCATGCATTTTGTCAATCTAGCAAATAAGTAGCGTTAAGTCCCGAATGTAGCGACTAGCTTCAGTTTAAGAAAGTACACGAGAGCATGCGCTTCTGCTCACACGTAACTCAACTCTTTTATTTAAGACTCCCAAAAACTTGACTACCTACTTACAAGATTATGGATCATTGTGTCTGAAAATAAATGAATTATTATTATCATTATATATCATCACGCTACGGCCAAAAGAAGTGCAGCAGCAATGAAAAATGTTGTGAAAACTGGGAAATTGTGACGCAGACGAAGTTGCGCGGGACAGCTAGTACAGTATAATTAATTAAATAAAAAATCAAAAAAATGAAATCTATAAGAGGAGTTTATATCCAGCAGTGGATTCCAAATGGCTGTAATGATAAATAAATCAATGAAACAGTGTTTATAAAAAGAGTATTTATTTATTTTCAATCATATTTTGTGCAATACTGTGGATCTTTTTTTTTTTTTTAATCTTTATTTATTAAAGGGGTTTTTATCCATGAGGATATGCCAACCCCATCGTACCTTATGAACTATTATTAAACACTTTGAATATAATCTACTTACTCTAATCTACTTACTATGCATTAAAAGGAGAATCATTGATTAGGCCTCTTCACCAAGCCACACAGTCTTTTAGCAATCATTGATCTGGGATTTGCTAAAATGTTTTGGATTAGCCCAACGTCCAGAATGTTTAATTTAAACTCTCTTATCAATGATTCCCTTTCATTCTTGCTCCTTATACACTCCATCAGCAAATGTTGCACATCTTCAATTTTGTTGCATATGTCACAATTAGGTGATGCGACCTTTCGCATTAGGAAAGCAAACTTTGCTGATGGATAGTGTCCAGACCGCAGCCTTAGTGCTAGCTTAACATAACTTCTACCCAAACTTGTATCCTCAAACCAGGGCACACGAGGAGGCTCGTTCTGAATTACTTTATACCAGATTCCTTTTGCTTTAGATATTTCATCGAAGTTGTTTCTCCATCTGTCAAAACATGTCAGCTTGAACTTGGAGCAATATTCCCAGTAATCTGGGATGTAGGTTATTTCGCTACCCGTCGTTACTGCAAGCCTTGACAGACGGTCAGCCTCCTCGTTGCCCCGTAAGCCTATGTGTGCTGGGACCCATTGCAATATTACCCTAGTCTCGTCTTTGTTAAGATGATATATCAGTTTGAGTATATCATAGGCTATCGATGCACCTCTGCAACCAGAGACGCATCGAGCCACATGTTGTATGGCACTCCTGCTATCAGTGAAAACAACTACTTTATTAAGTTTTTCACTTACTGCATAAGCCACTGCTTGATATATTGCAATGAGCTCCAGAGACATTATACAGACAGTTGCATTAATTTTAAAACTAGCTTTATGGCCTGTATTTTGAAAGAAAAAGGCAGTTCCGCACCCACTTAAACTTTTTGAACCATCTGTGAAAATTTTACACCAATCACTGTACTTGGCAACTAATTCTGATGTCACTTCATGAACCAATATATTGGGATTATAATATTGTTTTGATTGCTTGATACATTCCAAATCCGTTTTGATGACCATTTTAATTTCTATAGCGGATATCCAAGTATCTAATGTATACATTTTAAGAATTTCCGCAGAATTAATTTGTAGTTGTCCCACTTCGTCAAAAGTAGTAGCAAGTAAAGGTTTCTTTTTATTTGACCAGTACCTATGATGACTAAAAGAACTCAATTCTGAAATCGTGTTTAAACAATTACTACTAGACCATGAACGTGATTTTAATATATACTTAAAAGCAAGATATTGACGTCTTATAAATAGTGGTGGTATGTGTAATTCACTTTCCATCACATGGATGGGGGTACTTCTAATGAATCCTCCTATTACTCTAAGGGCTTGATTTTGTAGCTTATCCAATTTGAAAAGATGTGTCTTTGTACTGGAATCATATAAGTAACAGGCATAATCAATACGACTTCTTACCAACAAGATATATATTTTACGTATGTGTTTGGTATGGACACCCCAGGAGGACCCTGCTAATACTTTTAATAGATTTAGGAATTTTGTACATTTACTGACTATTTCATTAATATGTTTCCGCCAGTGTAAACTTCTGTCTAACCATATACCCAAGTATTTAACACATTCCACCATTAATAGCGGTTGCTCATAAATTTTTAAGAAAGGCACTATTCTTCTTCGACCCCTACTAAAAACACAGTAATTGGATTTGCTTGGTGATAACGTCAATCCAACCTCACCCAGTAAAGTTACTAAACAGTTTAACGCATTTTGTATATTACGTTCAGATGTTTTTATTTGTTTGTCGCTTGTATATATAACAAAATCGTCGGCATATTGCGATATCATGACATTTTGAATTTTATGACAGATTTGATAAGTAACCAAGTTAAATAATAAAGGGGAGAGAGGGTCCCCTTGTGCTAATCCTCTGTTAGTCCATCTGACGCCAAGCCCTTCACTATTGAATGACTTAATTTTTAAGTGCCTTTCATTCATAAATGACCAAAGGTAGACACAAATTCTAGACCCGACCTGAACCTCATCCAACGCTTTAGTAACTGACTCAATTGAAACGTTGTTATACGCATTTTCAATATCCACAAAACATGCCACTGTGGAAACATTTTTAGTGAAACCAATTTGGATGTAGGAAACTAGACGAGATAGTGAATCCAAACAGGACTGGGCTTTTCTAAATCCTATTGTGTTTGGGGATAGAAGTTTGTTTTTTTCTATGAACCATTCTAACCGTTTGCAGATCATTAAATGAAAGGTTTTGCATACACACGAGATAAGCGAAATAGGCCTTAATTTACTGTCGCTATTCTGGTTGTTTGCACCTTTGGGTATAGGGATAATTTGTATGTCACGCCATTGATGGGGAACGGTACCAGATATAAAAATGTAATTGTATATTTTAAGTAACAAAAATTTTCCAGATTCCGGTAAATTGTGTAACATTGAATAGGATATGCCATCTTGCCCCGGGGCCGAATCCTTTTTTTTTTAGACAATTATCTAGTTCCTGTCTAGTAAATTCAGCTTCTAAAAATCCATTTCTTGAGTTGAAATTGGGGGATAGATTAGGAGCGTAATCGGGTGTAAGTGAGCGTAACAGTGCAGTTTGTTTTTCAATGGGAGAACATGGTCCTTGCTGCTTAAATCCTTTCATCCATCTCATACGCCGCCACATCCCAGGTACAGTTGTTACTTCATCAATAGAATCACAAAATTTTTGCCAACCACCGTACCTATCTTTCTTAATTAAAGTTTGCGATTCCAAGGTCTTGGATTCCAATTTGTTTAAATTTTCAGGGGTGGGGTTTTTCCGAAAATTTGACAATACTAACCTGCGTTGTGCGACTATTTCTGATAGTTTAGGATTCCAATAATTTCTCGGTTTAAATTTTTCCTGTATCTCTAGACTAAATTTATAATAGGGTATATGTTTATTAGCTGCGTATTCAATTATATTCTCGAAAAAATCATACATTTGTTGAACATCTACCCTATTACTAAATTCACCCGTAAAATTAATTTTATCTGAAATTGCTTGACGGAATTTAGTCCAGTTCGCATTTTTCCAGTTTCGTTTTCGGCCAGTGTGTATTATACTAGATAGGTTTGCAGTCATTTTAATGATCAAGTGGTCGCTGCCGAGATTTTCATTAAATACTTGCCAGGCAAATTTTATAGCTACGTCAGAGGTGACAAACGATATATCCGGGGAAGATTGCTGTACATTGCCATTTACTAACTTAATCCGTGTTGCCATGCCGTCGTTAAGGGAGATATAGTCGTTTTCTATGGACGAGTCCAAAACCTGAATACCTCTCGCATCAGATTTGATCGACCAGTTTGTATGATGGCCATTAAAGTCACCCGCTATTAATGTTTTACGCGTAAATTGTGGAAAAATTTCATTCCAATCCGAAATCTGAGTTCGTACCGAAGATGGGCAATAAACCGACACAACATATTCTAAGTCTTTGCAATTTACCACCTTAACACAAATTAGTTCGATACCCACATTATTAATATTAAACGACACTAGGTGAGATTGAATCGACCGGTGAATCAGTAAAGCTACACCGCCATAACTATCGTATCTATCGTTTCTATAGACATTATACCCGCTAATGTTTATATTAATGTCACAGCTGAGCCATGACTCACTTATTATTGCGATGTGTATGTTTTCTTTTAATAATAGTTCAGAAAAGGATACAAGCTTAGGCCGTAAACTTTGTGCATTCCATTGGAATATGTTTATCTTTATGACTTTTTGTAAATTATCCATTATTAAAACAGTTTATAATATACCTCAAGATTTCTTCTCCGAATATAATATTAGTCAAAAAATTCTTTATTTCCTCGCCAACAATTTTCAACAATGATAATATTTTTTCTTTCATTTTGAGATTCGATTTACAAATACCTTTTATCTTCAACCATATCTTCGCCCATTCAAATTTATACAACAGATGTGCACTTTGCCTACGATTTCCTTCTTCTTCCTGAGAACTATTTGTTTCGGCACTGATTGATTGTTCTAGGAGTTCATCATATTGCGGTTGCTGTGTTTTCTGCTTATTTGATTTTTGTTTTGTTCTTTTAAAATTTTGTGGTGGATTTACACTCGTAACATTTTCTTCTTCTTCTGTATTAGATAGTATTTCTTGGTGTATTATGGCATTGGCCAATACACTACTATAGGTTTCCTTCCCAGTGTTCATTAAGGTTGCAGATTGATTATTATTATTTTCCTCTTCCTGCGATATCTCCTTTGTTATTTGTTTTTGTTTCACCTCCTTTAGCAGTTGTAAGGCTCTTCTGTATGTAACATGTTCTTCACTCATGATGTTCCGGATAGTTCTTTCTTTCAGGTAAACGGGACACTTTTTATCCAGGACAAAGTGGTTCCCCTTACAGTTAAGACATTTGAAATCTGTTATGGTGCAGTTTTCGTGACTTCCTCCACACTTTGGGCATAATGTTTTTTTTGTAGGGCAAAATTTTATGAGATGTCCAAATTGCCAACAGCCCGAACATTGAAGTGCAGCAGCAATGAAAAATGTTGTGAAAACTGGGAAATTGTGACGCAGACGAAGTTGCGCGGGACAGCTAGTACAGTATAATTAATTAAATAAAAAATCAAAAAAATGAAATCTATAAGAGGAGTTTATATCCAGCAGTGGATTCCAAATGGCTGTAATGATAAATAAATCAATGAAACAGTGTTTATAAAAAGAGTATTTATTTATTTTCAATCATATTTTGTGCAATACTGTGGATCTAATTACGTAAACTGCAGACGGTGGATCGAAAAAAAACCAAAGTGATTTTAAAACTAATTTAATTAAAAGAAATTACTATAATTACAATGGTGAAACCTATTCGATGTCAGAATATGGAATGCCAAAAAAATACTTAAAACTAATTAAATGCTACTATAGAGGTGTTGTATATTTGGGAAAACAAATTGGATTCAACAGAGATAGCAATGAACTAGAAGTGGAGAGAAGAGTCAAACATACTTGGAATAAATATTGGAGTTACAAGGAGATATTTAAAAGCGAAATGCCAATCAAGTTAAAGAAAACGGTGATGGACTCTTGCCTCATTCCTTGTCTAACATACGCGTGCCAAACATGGAAATACACAACCAAAATAAAAAATAAAATAAATACATGTCAGCGGGGAATTGAACGCAGTATGCTAAACATTAAGAGAATACAGAAGATAAACCACACTAAGATAAGATCTAATACAAAGGCAATAGATGCTCTCAGCCATAGTCAAAAGTTAAAGTTGAAATGGGCCGGTCATATAGCACGTCTTGAAGATCGTAGATGGACAAAAACAGTGACTTTATGGAAAGGCCCATTGGGCAAGCGTTATAGAGGAAGACCGTTCACTAGATGGGACGATGATATTAAAAAAATTGCTGGCCCGCAATGGCAAAAAATAGCCCAAGACCGAGAGAAATGGAAAGCTTTGGAGGAGGCCTTTACCTGAGAGGGGTTCCAGTGGATATAAATAAATTGTACCTACCTGCTTAAATATAAATTTTGTATCAAAATAAATTAAACTACTCAGATTTAAATTCTTCAGTTGCTATGTATAAATAGATATTAGAGGTAGATAAATAGTTTTTTTTCTTTATGTTAAATTGTTAAACTGGAAATATAAGGCTTTTTTTTTTTTTTTTATTTTTTTTTTTTTTTTTTTTTTATTTATTTATTATAGAGGTGTTGTCGAGTGTGATGAGGTAGGCAGAGGTATAAATGAAAGTCACTGCCTAAGGTACTCACGGTTATATTGAGAAGAGTTCACACGCACAACACATAACAGTCAGAAGGAGAAGATATATCACAGATAGTAAGTCACAGATAGGGCACAGTCACAGTAAACACAAGATATATAGACTAGGCAAAACACGTAAACAATAATGGGTAAAAGGTTCGATAACAAATAGTTTGCGCGCGCGTCGTTACTAGGTACGGGCCGACTGAAGGTCATGTCAAAGGCGTACAACGATCGCGCGCTGCCCCCACTTCGCTCGCCCGTTCTACGTCACGATGACGTAGTCGCGCGATGTGTGCTTCTCGTATACTATGCTAATGTCCCGACATCACCGGTGTAATAAATTATTATTATAAATAAATGTAAATATAATGTGTTTATGTATGTGTATAAATGTGTTGTATTGTGTTATTGCCTAATACAATTACATGAACTAAATATAAGGTGTGTACCCTACACCACCCCCCTCCAGAGACCGTCAAGGGCGATAAAAATCTGGGAACCTGACCCGACGACCAGAACGAGTATACTCTGTCTTGTCGCCGGGTGGTGTAGATTCTTGAAGGTCAGTTTTGTCAGCCAATATGTAGGCTGGTTTTAGGCGGTCTATCGAGACCGTGACCTCTTTGCCCTTAAATAAAATTTTAAATGTTTTATCACCCCTGTGCAGAACTTTGTGAGGACCTGTATAGGCTGCTTGCAGCGAGCCACGTAATGCGTCTTCACGAAGGAACACGTGATCAGTGGTCTGCAGATCCTTAAATATAAAGATGCTTTTGGTGTTGTGACGGGAAGCTGGAGTTGGCTGCAAGTTATGTGCGAACTTGCGGATGCGCGCAGTGAAGTCCGTGATGTCGGTCGTTCCGTCATCGGTTGGAGAGAAAAATTCACCTGGGAGTCTTAGCGGTTCGCCGTATACTAGCTCGGCAGAAGACGCTTGGACATCCTTTTTGAATGCGCTCCTTATTCCAAGCAATACCCACGGCAGGGACTCGGTCCACTTGTCATTCGCATGGCACGTGATGGACGCCTTGAGTTGCCGATGAAATCGCTCCACCATGCCGTTACACGCTGAATGGTATGCCGTTGTCCGTTTATGCTGAAATCCAGCAATCTTGGACAATTGTTCAAACAGAGCCGATTCGAACTGGCGGCCTCTGTCCGTAACAATGTCGGTGGGACAGCCAAACCGGGCAATCCATCCAGACAGCAGTGCAGCAGCAGTTTAGCTACTGTCTCGGCAGTAATGTCGACAATAATAATAATAATAATAACCTTTAATAATAATAATAATAATAACCTTTATTTATCTCCACAAATTACATATTAACGTGAGTTTAAATTACAGTCAAACACGAATAAAAGGAAAATAGGTACGAACTCTGGCCACCTGATAAATCGGTCGACTGCCGTCAAACAGTACCTAAAGCCTTGTGATATTGGGAGCGGGCCCACAAGGTCGATGTGGATCGTGGTGAACCTGGCGCGTGGGAGATGATAATTTCCTAACGGCGCTGAAACGTGTCGGCTCACTTTAGCCCGCTGGCATGCGAGACAAGCTCGTGCCCACTCCCTGCAGTCCTTCCTGACGCCTGGCCAATCGAAGCGCTCTGCGATTAACTTGGCAGTCGCTGAGACGCCTGGATGGCTGAGGGAGTGCAAGCTGTCAAATGCTTGTTTTCGAAGCATTTTGGGCACAAATGGCCTGGGAGACGCTGTACTGACGTCGCAGTACACGGACGTACGCTCCCCAGGAACCTGCACCTTCTCAAGCACCAGCGAAGATCCTTCCTGAAGAAGTTTCTTCAGTTCTGGATCTGATGCCTGAGAATCTGCGAGGGTGTTGAGGCTGACGGACACCTGTTATGCCTCCACGCGAGATAAGGGATCAGCGACGACATTGTCCTTGCCAGCAATGTGCCTTATCTCGGTGGTGAACTGGGCTATGAAGTCGAGGTACCGGAACTGCCTAGGCGAGCGGTTACTCTTCCGTTCGTGGAAGGCGAAACTGATCGGCTTGTGGTCCGTGTACACGACGAAGTGTCTAGCTTCCAGCATGTGGCGAAAGTATTTGATGGCCTCGTAAATGGCCAGCAGCTCCCTGTCATAGGGAGAGTACTTCACTTGCGAAGGACTGAGCTTTCTGGAAAAGAAAGCTAATGGTTGCCAGCCATCGTCACTAAGCTTTGCTGCTGGGCTGCGTTTGCTATGGGGTAGGCTTCATTTCATGATTTCGGCAAAAAGCAAGTTGTCACTCAAGTGCAAGTTGCGCCTTTATACCGCGGTGATCCGCCCCATTATGACGTACGCTTGCGTCGTGTACGCTCACACCAAGCCTAAGTACATCCATAGAATGCAAATTTTACAGAACCGGTTCTTACGTAGAGTCACGGGAGCCCCTTTTTATGTCCGTAATGACCGTCTACACGTAGACCTTAGAATGCCCACCGTCCTTCAGTTTATGAAACGTCTTTCGAAGCGTTTCTTCGATAACGCCATTAAACACCGTAATCCCCTGATCGCAGCGGCCGCCCGTTACGAACCCTCGCGCATTAGTACAGTACGCCGTCCTAGGCATACCCTCGTCACTCCAGATGATGCTATCACCCTCCTCCAGGAGAGTAGCAAAGAGACTAGCACTCTTAAAAAGTTCCGACTCAAACCGCCGTCTTTCCGACCTCGCCGTCGAGGTCCGTCGCGACGTCCCGGTCCATGCCCTCCCCGACCCTCGCTCGAGCCAGCCCGCGATGCTGTGCCAGTAGTTTTAAATCAGCCCCTAAATAATGATACCATTCAGATCCAGCCTGTCCCCATGCAGTCCTCCCCCAGCGACGCCCTAAGCCGAGGTTCGTATCCCACAGGGGGTGCCCTAAGCGTGCAGTCGCTTAGTTTGTAAGTTTTTATGCCCTGGCTGGAGGCCTTACTCTAAAGGCACCCACAGGTTAGTCCGGTTAAGCAGACGACAACCTCATAGGTTAAACTGCGAGATGCCATTCAAAAAAAAAAGTGCGCAGCGCATTCGTTGCTGAGTCGTCGACCTGTAAGGTGGTACCTACCCTACTTTACAGTAAGTTCGTTCCGTATTTTTTCTTCAGTGGTTTTTCATTTTGTTTTGTGTTTTACTTTGTGCTATATTTGTTGGTGTTATATTGTGATTATTATTTTTGAATATTAACGGCTGTTTGTTTGTGGTTGCTTAACCCTAGAAGCCCAATCTACGTCATTTTGACGTATATCCCGGCGAAAATACGCTATCTTTTTCACACGCACCACTGGATTATCGCGACCGTTTGAACCAACCCAGTAGCTGTCAAGATCTATCAGGAGACGGCTGCGTCGCTTCTGCAAGTGCCGCCATTTTGTCGTAATAACGTTATTGTACGTACATTTGACGTATGTTTGGGCTTTACGTAACTTTTACAAATGTTCAAGACTATGTATGAAGAAAATTTTTTTTCTTCCTTTTTTATATTTTGTATTGATAAAAGTTTATTTAATTCTAAGAATGAGAATTTAAATATAGTTATTTTTTTTTTAAATATTATTATGTAACAAAAACTAAGAAGGATCTAATTTGTTTGTTAAATTTCTTGTGTTTGCAAAGTTATTATTATAAAAGTATAAATAAAAAGCAAACTTACTTTAATTGATATTGTTTTATTTTATTAGACTATATACTAAATAAATAATACAAAACCTAGTATATATCCAATATAAAATGATTAAATATAATCGATTACATTATTACACGTCATTTTTACGTATAATTGGGCTTTATAGCCGTAAAAATATGATTGGGCTTCTAGGGTTAAAATTCTGATGATTTATTAAATTATTGTTTGATCTAAATCTATTTACAAATAAATTAGGTTTAGGTTGTTTACGATTGTTTTTTTATTTGATTTTCACTTCTGGTTCCTAAAACTACAATCTATTAACCGTTGATTCTTACAGTCAACGGCTAAAGAGTAAAAACACAAAAAGTCTACACCTATTATAGGTTTTGTAACCTCAGCTACCACAAAACGCCACTTAAAGTCTCTACGAAGTCCTAAATTTAGGTTGAGTTCGATGAAACCATATGTAGGAATGGGCGTACCATTCGCGGCCACTAGTTGGTAGTTGGTGGGCGCACGACGCTCGCTGAGCAGACGACGAGGGTACACGCAGAGGTCGCTACCAGTGTCGACCAGGAACTGCGTGTTTGTCCTTCTGTCCGCGACGAACAGGCGACCAGTAGAAGCGGGGCAATCGTCTGTCGCCATTACCGACTGCCCGCGGCGTTTCCCGCCTTAAAGTCGCAGGGCTTGACGCAGCGCTTGGCGTTCTCGCCGTGCATGGAGTGGTACCAGCACAAGGGGTGTCTCCGGTAGCTGGAGTCAGAGCGGTTCGAAGAGCGGTGGCGTGAATTTCGTCGCGTATCTCGACCATGGCTGTGGGAGCGATTTCGCGACCGGCTGTCGCGCAGCTGCACGGTCAGGTCCTTCATAGCCCGCTTCAGCTCCGCGATTTCAGCTGCCATCTCACTCCTGCTGCTGAGGCCGATGCTATGTGGCTCGGCGCGACGATGTCCTGGACGCGATCAGCCAGCTCGGCCAGCGCCTCCAGGGTGCTGTGCGGTTGAGATGCTAGCAGGGGCTGGATGCTGCTGGGTAGTCGGCTGCTCAAAATGGTGCGTACAAAGTCCTCGGGCACGCTTGGTCCAGCTAGACCCTGCAGGTGCCGAAGAAACTGCGACGGCTTCCGGTCTCCCAGGTCCTCATGCATCAGCAGTTGTTTGACCTTTTTCTCCTGCGAGGCGGAGAGGCGCTTCACCAATTCGGTCTTGAGCTTCTCGTACCGGTTGATGGCGGGAGGGGACATAATGACGTCCTTCACCTCTTTACAAAACTGGGGGTCAAGGTGTCCGACCACATAATTAAATTTTGTGACGTCATTCGTCACCCCAGCGTTTTCGAATTGAGCCTCAATTTGCGCAAACCAGATATCCGGCTCTTCTGGCCAAAACGGTGGCAACTTTAGTGGCGCACGGCAAATCTCGTGCGACGCCACTATGGATACGCGTTTTTCCTTGCGCGGTCTCCGCGTCACATGTTCCGCCGGCTGTGACGACCGAGTGTGTTCGGACTCACTGTCACTCATTTTTGGGTAATATCAAAAATAATTGTACATTCAGACATGCTGAAATGTCCATGGTAGGTCCTATCGAAATAATGCGTATATTTTATAAAACCAGTTATGATACGTAGACATTCAGAATTAGAGATGAATAATATGAATTTCAGAGCATAATAAAGCATGTAGTTTTTGAAATACACATTATTGTTTGGGGGTATATCACATTTCTCCCATGTAAATAATGATGTCCTCGAAGACTTGTGCGTTACAAAAATGCCTCTAGTTTTTTTGCGTGCTACGATCTCATTAATTTAAGCTAAAAATGAACTTCAGTATTATAAAGGCTATCTAGATCCTGCTTTATTTTTTAAAAATTATAAAGAAATAGATAATTACCTTAAATCAAATCCGCGTCCACAATTTTTGTCATTTTTGTTATTCTATTTTGTAACACCAATATTTGGTAGTTTTTAAAAAGTGGAATCGGCAACAAGATGTTTTTTGTTAGCAGCCAATCATGTAGCACTATCTAGTGACAGTCGGCCATTTTGCAACGTGCGTTTTTCTGAGTGCAGTGTGCCTAAGTCAGTGGTGAATTTTTTCAACAATAATACTTTCCTTTTGTGTGCTGGTCTGTTCAGCACCTGGTAAGTTATTTATTTACTTTTAGACCATTTAAATATTGTATTACTCTCGTCTAAATAAAAAATAAACAACAATTTTATCTAAGCAGCTTTATTGATTTTTAATTCGTTCGAGGTTTTTGTTACAATTTGTTACAAAGTTTTATTACGTAACAAAAATGAGTTAACAAAAAGGAAGTAAGGATGATTTTATACTGCTAAAAAATACGTCACACGTGTAGTTTATTACCAAAAAAAAAAATCTAGCAATGCTTTCACCTTACATAGTAGGAATAGTAGGAATAGTAAATGAAAGGAAAGTATCAATTTACTAATGTTATTTTATAGTTTTACTCGTGTTTACCCAACTTGTTTCCACCGGCCGTGCCATCACCGCTGTGTTTTGAGTTCATGACTAAGATCTGTTCGAGATTGAAACTAATACTTATGGCAAATAATTAATGAATACGTTAGTAAAATGTCTAATCCTACCTGACATCAAATTAATCATGTCTCACGAAATGTTCTTAATACGAAAATATGTGAAAATATTGCTATGTTTTTTCTAAAGTTCGCTTTTAATCCCAAATAGTAATCTAAGATTTGTTCTAGAAAAAATGCCCATGACACCTGCAGAACGACAACGCAATTACTGAGAACGACTGAAACAAAACGATCCCGAAAAATATGAAGAAATTCGTAAAAGAAACTTGGAAAGAATGTGTGTTTGTGATTTAAAAGTTTTTATCAAAAGCTGTTTTTTATTATTATTATGTTCAGATGAACCTATCCAAGTTGTATCTAACTAGTTGAGTTATTATGTGATTGATCATAAAAAATAAAAAATAAACGGAAACCTATTTTGTTTTGATCATAGTGTGAAATTGCCCGATTAGTTCCTTTTTGTTTCCTTTTTGTAACACTTTTCATTTTTGTAACGAAATTCATTTTTGTTTCTTTTTGGTGACTGTACAATTAATTTTGATATTACCCTTTTATTAATTTGTGTTCGACTCGGGGTCACCAGTATAGAGGTGTTGTCGAGTGTGATGAGGTAGGCAGAGGTATAAATAAAAGTCACTGCCTAAGGTAGGTACTCACGATTGTATTGAGCTAGGGTTCACACGCACAACACATAACAGTCAGAAGGAGAACAGACACATAAAGTACGATAAGTCACAGATAGGGCACAGTCACAGTAACACAAGATATATATGTCGTAGGGAGGTGATTTTATTTCGTTAGACACGGTCTTCATGTGGACAGAACATGGGTTTCGTGCTATGAAAACACACACTACAAAATCAAAAGTCATTTATTCAAACTAAGCTGATAATCAGCACCTTTTGAATGTCAAAATTACAAGAGACAGTCCCCCAAAACGCCCGCCCTTTGCCACTTCCTAGTGTTTTAGCTGGGAAGAAGAAGTAGCGGAACAAACTCCCCAGCAACACATCTGTCTGTTAGGTTAGAAGAACCAGATTCTATACACAAGGTACTATCGGCCAAACTTAAGTGGGTGATAGACGTGCGAACTTTAAGTACGCGGTTTTTAAGATCGCGAACTTACTCGGCTCGACGTCGGTGACACACGAGAAGCTGGCTCACACTGTATTACCATGTCATCGGCGGAAGAAGCTTTGTGTTATTTAGGAATTGTATCTTATTACGTTTTAAAAACTAATAAAAAAAGAAACGTTTGGATAAAAAACTATATTTTTGTCTTTGTATTCGTTGCTTTTAATTTTCCAATGACAAGGATTATTACGGAATCCTTCTATAAACTCTGTTAGTAGATCATGAGAATATGTACGGAAATCACTCATTTTAAAATTTCTACAACACAGATGATTAGCTAAACCAACAAAAAATACGTGGAAAAATGGCGGCTCGCGGCTCGCAGTGCTGCCACACGTACGAGCCAAGACGAGCTACGAGTAAGATTTCAAACCGGTTGGATCGCCGGCGAACTTGCTCGGCAATTTTAAAGTACGCGTGCTTAAGGTGACACACACGCGAAAAAGGTCGACGAGCCACAAGTCCGCGTACTTACTCGCACGTCTATCACCCACTTTAAGCATGCTCAGTTAAGAAAATAGTTCTGTGGAAGCGCAGATAGTGACAAACCACGCCCCTTCCTTGCTCCACCCAATTAGAGACAATACATATTTGTGTGAGTGCAGTAAGTGCGTGCGGCAAAAAATATCAACAAACATTAGCCAGTGCCAATTTGCATCTCGCTAATTGTTCACGCTTCCTGTTTTCATCGCAATTTTATTTTACGACCTGTTTATTTTTATCGGACTGATAGCCTGCCCAACTGTGACCTTTGCTTTGTATACCGTACAGTGATCGTGGAACTCTTTTTGACCCTTGCTCGTATCCTGGACTGTGTTTCGTTTGTGACTACTGTGGGATGTGTTTTGTCAATAACCATGACAACCCGAAACCTTAATGAAGAAGAAAGGAATGAAATCATTGTCTTGCATAGACAAGGATTGAATGTATCCCAAATTGCACTGGAGTTAAATCTACAAGTAAGTTTTTTTTTTGTTTTTATCAAGAGAGAGAGATAATAGAAATAAGTTAAGTGCTTGTTGGTTTCCTCTACTGAGCTATATTTTTATTGTTTGCATTACTATATAGATCTTATTTTTTTTCTTCTGTTACCGTAATTCACAGACCCAATTAAAAGTTATTGTTTCGCGAGCCGACGCCAACGTCGTTGCCGTCAGCCCGACAACAGAGCTTGAGAGATTTCATATTAAATTTGCATGCCTCAAAAAAAAACCTACATGCATTTTTTTATATTTCTTATATCTTTGTTGTTGTTATTAGAAATTTTATTCTAACGAAAGCGTGTATTATTGAGTTTTTGTGTAAAAGAATATATATCAATAATTGCTGACTGCAACCATTTTTCATGTCAAATCTCTACCTCAAGTCTCTAAATACTCGTAGTATAAGCAAAGTCGCTGTTTCTGTCTGTGTCTGTTTTTATTCTCATTTAGAGAATTATTTTGGAAGGTTTATATGCATGCAAATTATTATAGAGCAAAGCCGAGAATTTTAGAGATTTGTATGACCCGTGCGAAGTTGAAGTAGATCGCTAGTTTATGATAAATATTAATAAAATACATAACATATAATTATGAAAAAATAAAATAAAAAATAAAAAATAATTGTTATTTATTCAAAATATTTATTTAAAAATATGTTTGTTTTCTCCTTTCTTTATTTTAATATCAGCGCGTTGAAAGACATTGTTTGGACATTTTATGACCCGATAACAAATCTTTTAACACTTAAACAATGGCTCTTCATTTTAAGTCATCACTGCATTTTGAAATTGAATTACCGCACTTAGTTCATTAACAATAATGCACAAATTTGCTTGGAAGAGTTTTACGCAATATTGGAATCTACTACAATGCCATTGTTAAATATCTGTTTGTTGTCTACTAGTTCTACTACCCATATAAAACACAGATAACAACAATGTTAATAGTAATACCTAAAATAGATATTTAAAAAGCTAGGGTTTATTTGTTATTAACTTAATCCTTTTGCACACAGCTAGTAATGTATTTTTTAATTCCTATATTATGTGACAATTCGATGCTATTTGTTACTTTTTTTACAGAAAACCACAGTCCGTCGTTGGGTGCGTAGATACGAAGAAGGAGAAAATCTAACACAGCGCGTTCGTGCACCTCGACCTCGGGCTATAAACGAAGGGCAATTAGCCAATATGATCGCTGCATTTGAAGAAAGCCCATTTACACCTACTCGCAATTCTTTTTTCTTCTCTTTTTTATTTCATCTCCGCGGCACAATGATTTGCCCTCAGTTAAGTAGTACTTACTATCATAAAAGAGCTAACCTTAAATATTAAAGAATTTTTTGTTTCCAAATAGTAATAAATATCATCATTCTAACTCGTATTATTCTAATTCTTTAATAATATGGCTATAATGTTATTTTGTCCAATGATTGTGCCAGTTATTTTGAAGTCATCCTGTATAATCAATATAAATAAATGGGTACTAATAATATAGTAAATCTGAAGATTTGTTTGTTTAGTAAAATTATTATCAGATACTGCAGATTATCACCTTTAAAATGACCACGCATTTCTGGAATACGTTGTAAATATCACGCTCATCACGGAGCAATAACCAACGACGCGGGGAAACCGCGCGTTACAGCTAGTAATTGAAAAATAATGTAACAAAGAAGTATAATATTGTGGTGTGTTCAAATAACGTGTGTAATAATTTTTATTTAAAAAATTTATACTTTTTTATGTTAATAATTAGGTAATAATTTTGTTGTGTTATTTAATATTACTTAATATGAACAATCTGTTAGGCTGATTGCCTGACAAGACAAATATATTAAATTCTATGCTATTAATGCTATTTCACGCGGTAGTGGCGCATTATTTCTTATTTGTTTAAATTATATATAAATAGGTAATAGATATAAGTGTAATAATAGTAAGTTATTCATGATCTCCAATTTTGATTATTCGTAAGTTAGAACTTTTATACTTTTATTTCTAGAATTCTTTTAATCCTATTAAAACTTGATCTCTTAAAACTGGGCCATCTCTCTCCTACCCTTTTGCTGTGCCTTTTTGGGTCCATAATGATCTCATTTATAAAGTGTTACCATCTAAGAATACATATGGAAAAGCAATAAAGATATTGAGTACTGAGTATTGTATTTATTTTTTGTTTTTAGTGTTTTACACTTAATACTTACCAACTTCAAGCATCATTTTCGTGTTTAAACAGTATTTCATTCTTTTTTCAATATACTTATATCTGTAATGTTTTCTTGGACAATCTTAAAAAGATGCATAAAAACAAAATAAATTATAATTTAAATTGTTGTTTTTTTTTCTGAAAAAAAAAGGCAAGTCCTAAGTGAATTTTAAACAACCCACAAGCAACCAGTGCATTTATATTACACTAAGACTAACTTTAAAACAAAAATCTCGTACTATACATATAGATGAAAATATTTATCTACCTAAAATAAATAATAACTACAAAAACTAAAAACATTTTAGTACCCATAGAGGTAGGATTTCCAATATTTTCTAATAGAGTTAGTTACAGATGAAACGAATGAAAGCGTGTTAATAAAATAACTAATTCTAAACAGTTTTTTACCGAGTTAATATTAACTATAAATGTGTATTTTATTTGCCAATATTTGTTTTCAATTCTCTGGTATTAAATGCTCTGTAAGAATAGAATGTTCAAGCGAATAAAATTCTTATTATAAAACATAAACATTTATTAAAACAGTCTCCCGCGGCCCGCCGCGCCGCGTCTCAAGAACTGCTGCACTGATTTTCGGGAGATTTTTCCAATATACAGAGTTCATGAGAAAGATTAAGGTGTATTGGTAGCATTTATATTATATTAGAGAAAAACCGAACGTTTTAGTGATTTGTAACACCCGTGCAAAGCTGGGGCGAGTCACTAGTAGTTGTTTACATATCTAAGTACGAAATATTAATTTTTGTGGAAGGTTGATAATAGTTAAATAATACCAATAACACACATTTTCTAAGTCAAACATAATATATTATTTTGATTACGAAATAACTTCTTGTCAACAATGATTTATAAAAGACCTCACGCGGGCCATATCATATTTTGAAACCGAAATGAGAATTAGAATTGGTGACCATTGACAATACATTTCACAAAACAAAGGGCACAGCTTACTAGTGTGCGCCCCTGCACACTAGTGGGAGTGTCCACTCCTACACATCATTGTATTACGACGAACACAACTAAAATTCGCTTCCTATTGGTCAAAACGCATGCATACGGTGATCGAGTCGAGAGCCGTGCTATGCGATTATCGCCTTAGAGGTGAGCATGCGGATGTTTGTTTGATAGTACACTGCTTTTATCGAACTAACAAATTACTTGAAATTACAATCCAACACAGTAACACTAGGCACAATGAATCGGGTTACAGTTTCGGGACGTCTTGACTCCGCCGCGATCAGACACTGACTGTCCTCCTCGCCGCGAGCTCGAAACATCACGACTCTGTAGTTAGCGCGCTTAGGTGTGGGTAGACTGCTTTGGCGCGCTTTCGATTCATTTTGTCCGTACTATTGACTGTCTCCGACATATAGTTACTAGGCAAAACACGTAAACAATAATGGGTAAAAGGTTCGAGAACAAATAGTTTGCGCGCGCGTCGTTACTAGGTACGGGCCGACTGAAGGTCATGTCAAAGGCGTACAACGATCGCGCGCTGCCCCCACTTCGCTCGCCTGTTCTACGTCACGATGACGTAGTCGCGCGATGTGTGCTTCTCGTATACTATGCTAATGTCCCGACATCACCGGTGTAATAAATTATTATTATAAATAAATGTAAATATAATGTGTTTATGTATGTGTATAAATGTGTTGTATTGTGTTATTGCCTAATACAATTACATGAACTAAATATAAGGTGTGTACCCTACACTACTGTTGAATTTTGCTGCGTCGGCGGCTCGTGGCTGGACGGATGTCGTCGCTGCAGTTTCTATGCGGTTGGCGTAAACATGTAGGAATGTGCGAGGTCGGCGATATCCATTAGGGATCCGTACTCAACACCTCCACCCGAAGAACAGCAACTATTTGCTCATATTGAGAGAAAATGTTGCTGGGAGTTCATCTCGTTTTCTGATCACATCTTCATACGTATGAATCTTGGGAGTATGTTGCTTCTCTTTGTCGCCTGCTCTAAGCTTCCAGCATTTGTATCTGCGGCACCCAACGCGACCTACCCAACCAATGAGACTCCACAATCAGTACATACACCCGAAGCGCGTCATGACCTAGGTTAATATAGGCATAACGCGCATCGAACATGCATTCATTACTCCACACGCATCCAAACTCACGCGATGAATGTGCGGCGCGGGCTCGCTATTCATTCGCTTACAAGAGCGGCGTTACACAATACAATGCCGCTCTAACTCATACACCACGACCCCTTAGTCTGGAACGCAATCGGCTAGCTCTGAGAGCGCAACGGACGGGGGTCAACGCCTTAGCGGTAGGGTGCGCCATCAGAGTCGCCTCTGGCAGGTCTGCATCTGCTGGGCCTCCTCCGGGTAACCGGAGGTCTCACCTGGCGATGACAAGCCGCCGAGGCGGCGTGAAGAAAGCGGCGCTCGCTACGGTAACGTTGTACCGTACCTAAGCGCGCAGCGCTAGCGCCGCTGGCGCCTCCTACCGGACAATAATGACAACCACACACAGGCGAGTTGCGCTTTTTACACGCACTCGCCAATTATCACGCCTATAAGGCCATCAAATTGAGGTGCCCGTCGTAACGGGCACTGTGTTGACCCCGCGGGGAAAGGGCTTGCCCACATCCCGCCCGCCACGCCCCCATGTCGGGGACGTAGCGATTGCCCAACGTACTGTTGAATTTTGCTGCGTCGGCGGCTCGTGGCTGGACGGATGTCGTCGCTGCAGTTTCTATGCGGTTGGCGTAAACATGTAGGAATGTGCGAGGTCGGCGATATCCATTAGGGATCCGTACTTAACACCTCCACCCGAAGAACAGCAACTATTTGCTCATATTGAGAGAAAATGTTGCTGGGAGTTCATCTCGTTTTCTGATCACATCTTCATACGTATGAATCTTGGGAGTATGTTGCTTCTCTTTGTCGCCTGCTCTAAGCTTCCAGCATTTGTATCTGCGGCTTATTACCAAAATGGTAAGTATGGTTGCGCAAAGTACAATGATGTAGAATGGTATGGTTGTATGGTATAGGACAACCGGCTGAGTCTTGTCGATCTGAATAGGGTTTTCCATCAGTACTTTGTTCTGGATACTGTGAAGTTCTTCCAGGTTGACTGAATTGAAGCCGATGATGTGAGTAGAATCAGTTGTCTGGTTCATGTCGTTATAAGGGATTTTTGATAGCTTTAGTGGCTGTCCTTTTATCTCGTTGTTGTCGTTGATTATTGTGAACTCTGTTGTTTCCAGATAGCAGTCCATGGGTATGGTGACGAGATAGCTTCCTTGAAGAATATTGAAGTCTTTTCTACCGCAGGCTAACTGTACTTTGGTCGGTTGGGGCAGGGATAAGACGTAGTGTTGATCGTCCAGTTTTTCCACTGCTTGTTTGGAGAGTGAAATTTTGGTGAATTGGCAGGTGTCTTCTAGACCTTGGTTGATGATGAGTTCTTGGATACAGTCAAGCTTCGTCCGGATCTGATGACTTGTCTTCCTTTCACAGAGATGGATGCTACTGTACTTCGGGCATTCAGCCTCTATGTACACGAATGATTTCTCATTTGTTGCTATATAGGGAGAGGAAGGAATAAGGGCAAGTTGTTTCTTATTAGGGACAATGGATAGTCTATATAAATCGTAAATGTCTTTTGAGACTATAGGAAAACTGTATACTATTACTATTCTCTTCTCAATAAAGTAGGAATCTGGTTTTATAAGATTACAATATTCTCGTAATTCTAGATTTAAGATTTGATCTTGGTTGTATATTGATTTTAACCTATCTATCATAGACCTTAACACTTCTATATCTATCATGGAATGATGAGTGCTGGACGCACGTATAAAGGCCATTATATTTTCTAACCTAATTATTTCTAACATTAAATCTTCTACATTATTGGTAATAATTCCTAATATTTGGGCAAACTTTGCAAATTAAATTAAGCTGTAATCCCTATAAGCACTTTTCTCTACAAGTAGTTCTAAAGTTGCGTTAACCTTTTCCTGGTTTTTTGTTATTTGGTCTAAGATGGTACCATGTTGGGACATCCATTCTTTACTTAGGCTTATATGATTATTAAATTCTGATACTATTTTATTTTCATTATTTTGTAAAGTCTTGATAGCCTCATCATATTTCAGTGCATCTAGATAATTTAAGTTGCCAGTAACACTTTTTATTACTGACCCAAGGCTATCTACAAGACCTCTTTTGACTCTAACAGGTTCCAATGATTTTACTTGTTGTAGTACCTTACTAAGTTTGTTGGTGAGATAGTCAATCTGATATTCGTAAAGCATATAAGTCTCATTAGTAAGTTTAGTTTTAAAAGTCTTAAGTTGCGTCTGTACGGAGTTTATTTTATCTTCTATGTCGGTTAATTGTATGTACTGTATGAATGAGTGGTAATGCGTAGTTAGTCTGGTCGGTCCTAGTCTGTATGGTAACAGTCCTGGTCCGTCGGCTAAAGTCTCAAGTCTTATCTCTTGAGGATGGGTCGCATGGGTAATCACCAGTATCAGGATCCTGTAACAATTTGCTGGTTTTAGGGACACGTTTCAGCCGTGCTTTGGCTATAGGGCCACGTTTTTTAGAAGTATAAATGTGTATAGGCAGATCAGCGAGTACTGTATCCTGCGTATAACGTGGTGCGGCTTTCTGGCGACTGGCGAAGGGATTTTTAATAAAAATTTGTTGCTGAGGGGCATATTCTACCTCGGGCTCACGAGCTTTGTTCCTATTGTGAATTAGAGCTGTACGATTTGCAAGAGATGAACAGTTAATGATTTCATAAACTTGCTTCATCTGCTGTTTATGATTCTGCGCATATTGTTGGAGGATGTGCTCAGTCAAGTCTATGTCGATTGGGTCTATGGGGTCAAAATGTCCGGTCAATAGGTCAAACGGTCTGCATTTCGTGAAACTGTGGATAGAACTATTGTATGCTATGATGGCGTATGGCATAAGATTAACTATCGGTTCGTCTTTATTTTGCAGTTTTAGAATTCTAATGTGCTCCAATAAGGTGGAGTGAAAACGCTCGATATTGCCATTGTCATTTGGACTATGGGGTAGAATTTTATGGTGAATTATCTTATGAAGACGTGTAAATTCAGAGAAAAGTTGGTTCGTAAACTCAGTGCCGTTATCGGTGATGATAGTGATAGGTAGTCCATGATGGGTACAGAACCGTAATAGGGCTTGTATGATGCTAATAGCGGTACCGTCACGCAGATGATACGCTTGGGCATATTTCGTGAAGACGTCCATAAAGGTTACATATTTTTCGTTCTGCACAGTAAAAAGGTCCATGTGAACAACCTCAAGTGGTTTGGTAGCTGGGGGCACGATATTAAATTGAGGTCTTATTGGATTTCTATCATATTTAGCATGACCACAGATGGTACACTCATTGATGAACTTGGTGATTTGGTCTTTCATCTTTGGCCAGTAATATTTCCGTGAGAGAGCTAAATGACATTCATTTATACCGCGGTGGTTCGTCTTACCGTCATGGTAGTGTCGGATTATGTCTTGTTGTCGGAGATATTCTTTAACATTCTCGAGTTCTGTCTTAGCTAATTCTAGGTTAAGTGAGGAACTTCTAAATTTGTCTTGTATGATGGGTATTATTGAGTACATGGCTAAAGGTGGATTTATCAAGATAGCTGTTTTGACTTTAGGGTTAACGTATTCTTTGATAGCGTTAATAATGTCACTCTCTAGGTTGGATTCTGTGGACTGCGATTCGAGTATGATTTTCAAATGGTTTAGTTACTGTCGGTCGGCGTTTTATGTCACCTACTATAGTAAGGTTAATCTGTCTGTGAAATTTATTGAGAGGTTCGTCTGTAATGGGGATCTCTAGTATCGGGTGTTCATTACTGGTATGCACGGTGTCAGTCGAAGAGTTTGTTGGGGGACGTGGTATCTCCGATGGGTTATTGACCATTGATCTGAGGTCGTTAGTACTTTCGGTTACCGATTCGGTGTTAGTTGAGCAGTTTACTGGTGGAGGTGATGCCTCCGGTGGGTCATTTATCATTGATCTGAGATTTTTAATATTTTCGATCAATGAACTGATCTCATCTGTTTCCTCGTTATGGATTTCTACACGGGAAAGGGCATCAGCATTAGTGTTAAATTTTCCTTTTTTGTACACTACTGTAAAGTCATATTCGCTTAGTCTGAGTCGCCATCTGGGCCTCAAGTCTGCTATTTTTATAAACATCGTCATTCCAACACGATCCCATTGTCATTTTGCTAAAAGTCCGTAATCTGCTAAATTCATAATGGTCTGCCAAATTCTATGCCATCTCTTTCATTGGAGTGTCAGTGGTTGACCATTGTGAAGTCATAATGACGCCATTATTAGTAGATTACCAAACTTGTCAAAATCAACAATTATGAAATCAATGATAGGCCATTCTGACACTATTGTAATAGCAGACTTGAGGCCCTGGTCAGTCGTGAATTGGGTTCTCTCAGGTTCATCATCCATTGCAAGGGCTTGTGGTCAGTCAGTACTTTAAATTTTCGTTTAATTTACGAAAATCAACTACGACACGCCATTTCTGCTTTCCAGAAGAGTCAAGTTTTTTGGGCACAACCCAAATGGGCGAGCTCCATGCGGAATCGGAAGGTCTTATTATACCTTGTTCTAGCATTTTGGAGATTTGGTCCCTAACTTCTTCCCGATGTACGAATGGGTACCGATAGCTCTTAGTATATCGCACCTTTAGGATGAAAACGACACAATTACAAAAAAACTAAAATTGAGTTATCATCATAAAATGACTCAAAACGAAATTCTCAATGTAACAATAATTCAAACAAAGCCGTATTCGAGCGGGAACAGGTCAAAACCGTTATATCTGTCTCTTTCTTACGCGGCGACATGCGGGCCTGAGTCGGGGGGGAAACGACGCAGTTAGTGTTGTGTTTGCATCGCTAAGTGCTGGACGTCGCGCAGTCAGCCGAGTAGTGACCCAAAGCGTATTAAGTCGTTTTCATTCCGAAACAATTGGTAAGTTCTCTTTCGATTTTTATTTTGGAAACGACCAATTTAGCTTTGAGATTGTTTTCTTCCGATTTATAAGATGATATTAGTGACTTACTTAGAATTGTGGCATTTTATTACTAAAGACACTTTTAATTCCAATGACGAATTTAAGTTTGTGTCATGTTAATAATGAATAACGATGAATGTTTTGGGACTAAATTTGACTTATTAGAAATCAAGTCGTTTTTTTAATATTAACAGTATTATTGTTTGTGGCTCATTGATTATTAGGCCATTCATTAATTTTTTTCTAGATAAAAAATAAGTTGAATTGGTTGACACAATTACTGACCAGCAGGTTTTATAAGAAAGGGTTGTAAAATGAAAAGAAAGGATATCATAATGCAGAATGCATTAAAAAAATATAAAGCAAACGAACCCGAGGTATGAACTTGAACAGAATAATATTATTATACAAATCTTAAATTATTTTATACTGTGAACTATTTATTGTTTTTTAAAAAATGTTTGATATTTGAGATTTACTTGGCAAGCAATTTATTTTAGTTTTGTGTGGTACAGACGACTACACCGCGTCGGTGGAAACTGTTTGGCCTTGAAAGCGCCTTTATTCCGTTATAATAAGAGCTATTTTCGTAGTCTAAGTGTTACCACTAATGTGCTGCAGTTAACCGTACCGTTTTAGTCTAATTTCTCACTTATTTAGCTATAGTTTAAGTGTATGTAAGTTTATACTGATAATACTATGAACATATTTATATTTATCTTACGCCAGGAATCGCCGTCTCCTAAAATGGATAACCAAAAAGAAAACTTTAATCCAAATACTGCAGTTACTGAAGAACCACTAATTAAATTGACACACAGCGACAATATTACTGTCAATAATCATAGTGAACTTGTAAGTAAAATTTTCTATCAATTTTCAATCTGGCAAAACTTCCAAAAAAAAGAAAACTTACTTTATTTTATGATTTCAGAAATCTTCAATTATCAATGATATGATAGAGAACCTATCTCCAAATTCCTCATCGTTCATCGAAAATTCCCCACAGTGTACACAGACTAATAGCAGCGACATGTTTAACTTGGGCCATTATATAGAAACGGTAAGTGAGAAATGCCTCTTATACCCCGCTTATTACTGTAATATATTATAATCGACTTGACTTACCTAGCGGTTTTTATTTTCAGCAACGAAGTGATCCTTCAGACAATGAGTCAATTCTTAATCGAGATGCACTCATCAGAAGACCTATTCTGGAAAAAAGAGTATCTACTTCATCTTGTAATAGTTCAAGTTCATCTCGTTCAAGCTCGAGCTCCTCAAGTTCCAGCTCCTCAAGTTCTAGCTCCGCAAGTTCGAATTCATCGGCTTCGATTAACGCACAAAATGTGAAATCTAACAGTATTACCTCTCATATTAACGCGGATGGTGCGAGTACCAGACAATTCGCCACAAGAAGTAGTAGAGCTATCCCAAAATCGAATTATTGTGTATCGCCTGTTAATGCTCCTGAAAGTGACCCTGATTTAAGTGATAATGACCCCACATTTCAAGACCCCAACGAAATTTCAAAGCGTCTTAGAAGTTTGTCCTCTTCTTCAACAGACTCTAATTTACAAACGGAAACACCCCAAAATGAGATACAACAACCTGAGACAAGTAATGCGAATGAATCGAATACGACTCAAAGAAAGTCAAGAAAAAGGCAACGTAATCCCGCATCATGGAAGCAAAATATTTGTAAGGCATTGCGCAACACTGGAAAATCTTACAATTCCCTATCGAAATCTAGAAAAGAAGTTCCAGCCCGTTGTATGAAAAAGCCATGCGCTCCGTGTCGATTAAAATGTCCTCACCAAATTAATGAAGTCCAAAGGACTGCGATTTTTGAATCGTATTGGAAGCTTGCAAGCATGACACTCAAAAGATCCTTCATTAGTTCTAGCATGATGGAAATCAAACCTAAATATAAATACACCAATGCTGAAAAGCCCAGAGCACCAAATAATGCGTTTTTCTTCACTGTTAATAATCAGAAAATTCGAGTTTGCAAAACGTTTTTTATAAACACTTTAGATATAACAGAAAGACAAATAAGAACTACAAAAGAAAAAACGAATGAAAACGGATTCATAGCTGAAGATCAAAGAGGAAAGCACACTAATAGAAAGAGAATTGACGAAACCATTATAAAAGATATTGAAAACCATATAAATTCAATCCCAAGGGTAGAATCACACTACTTAAGGGCCTCAACATCTAGAGAGTTCATTGAAGGAGGCAGGACTGTAAGAGATCTTTGGAGAGACTTCTCAGAAGCTAGAGATCCAAATAAACCCAAAGTAGACTACTGGCTATACAATCAAATTTTTAATAACAATTTCAACTTGGGATTCTTTCAACCTAAAAAAGATCGATGTGATCTGTGTTTGGAATACGAAATGGCGTCTGTAGATCACAAAGCAAAGCTGAAGGAAAAATTCGATACTCATTTAAAAGAGAAAGACCTTTGTCGCCTTGAAAAGAAAAATGACCGCAGAAACATTGGTGATGGAAATATATGTACCGTATATGATTTGCAAGCAGTCATGCAATGCCCTTTGGGAGACTCGAGTTCTTTTTATTATATATCAAAACTCAACTGCCTAAACTTTACTATGGCTGAACTGGCTCAAAAATCTGACAAGAAAACAAATAAAAACCAACCTAAAAGACAGGAAGTTGAAGGGAATGAGGAAGAAGACAGAATTGAAGAAGAAACTGTAGGCGCCTATGGGGATGTTTATAATTACTTTTGGGATGAAAAACAAGGAAAAAGGGGGGCAAACGAAATAGGATCCTGCATATTTGAGTATTTAAAAAATGTCAGTGAAAGATATCCTGATAAACCACTAAATATAATTTTCTATTCAGATAATTGCTGTGGACAAAATAAAAACAGGTTTATTGCATGTCTATACTCGTATATTGTGTCCAACTTTCCAAATATAATGAGTATAACTCATAAATTTCTCATTCGCGGCCACACACAGAACGAGGGTGACAACGTTCACAGCTTAATCGAAAAAGAAGTGAAAAAAAACCTCAAATCTGGACCTATATACACTTCACATCAGTATGTTGCCCTAATAAAAAGTGCCAAGAAAACGGGAAAGCCTTTTAAAGTCCGTGAGTTGAATTATGATTTTTTTATTGATCTGAAATCCCTACAAGATCAGTGGGGTTATAATTTCAATGAAGACGATGAGCGCCACCAGGTTTCTTGGAACGATATTAAGGTTTTGAAGTTCTTGAAAAGCGAACCTTTTAACATTTTCTTCAAAACATCATACACGCAAGAAAATTTTAAGCGTGTGAACATGAGAAACAAACGAAAACGAATGCCTAACCTTGAAGATGTCTCAATCCCGAAAGCTTACACAAATAAAATAAAATTAAGTGAAAATAAAAGGAAAGGACTAAGCGAATTACTGCGGAAAAATTTAATACCCGGTTTTTATATAGATTATTACAAGTCGTTATTAGATGAATGAGATGACTGACTGATGTAGGATAGAAAGTTCCTAGTGAACGAAGATTTTGTTAACTATTGATTTTACTGACTTAAAATAGTGTATTAGATTAATACAGAACTTACTTTTTGTTGCTAATTGCTTTGATTTGAGTCTACATTTACGTTTTCTTATGGAATAATATATTTTCTAAGAAAGAAGTAAAATATTTTGTTTTTTTTTTTGAAGAGTTTTATTTTATTGTTTTTTTTTATGGATAACAAAATATTTTCAGATACTTTCTGAAAAAATATCTGCTTATTTGTTTTAAATTGGCAACTTATAGATATATTGTGATTTTTTATAACATATTTCTGTTTACAAAGAAGATTTCCTAATGAATAAAGATCTCGGCTAAATATTATAAGTGTTGATTATGATTTAAGTAATAAAGAATTTCAATTATTTTTTTAACATTTTATTTTTCATTTTGATTTCATAAAGTCTGGATAGTCTGGAGTTGTGCCCTGTACCCTGTACCCTGATAGTCTGATGTGTTAATAAAAATATTGAATATGTTTTTTTTTTTTTTTTTTTGTGTGCCCCTATTTTCTATTTGGTATCCTTTAATTTGCATTTTTTAGGAAAAAAACAGACCTAAGTCGAAATACGTCAGAATAATACATAGTGTTACAAAAACAAAAAAGGCGTAAAACTTACACTTTCACATTTATTATATTTTTTTCGGTCGAAAAAAGACGCAACTCCTAGACAGTCAATTTTAAATTACTTTTCTCGGTCCAAAAATGACTGATAAAATTCAAAACCTTTTTTACCATATTAATCCTTTAAATAAGTATGTTTTTTTATGACACATTAATAGCTGAACGACTTTCTTATAATTTGCAGCACAAACATGGTCACTGAGGTGAATAATCACCAACTAATAGATGAAAGATTGCGGAGGTGTCACAATTCTAAAATTTGTTTTGCTATTTCCCTAAAAGTTGCTTTTTTGAGTTACGTCGTTTTCGTCCTAAAGGTGCGATATGCGGGAATTTCGTCTGTTGTTCTTATACGATGTTTAATTTTGTTGGTGAATGTTAATGGTTCTCCATCAATGTAAAATACATCTGCATAGCGAGAGCAAAGAGCTAAGAGATTAGCTTTTTCCTCAGCATTGAGGTGGTCCGTACGTAAACGCGATAATACGTCGTCAACGCGATTCAATTGTTTCATTGGCGTGCATTTAGAATTGAACACATCTGCACGAGTTGGTTGATCTAACGAAAATATAACGTCATTAGGTGTTGGATTTTCTAACTCTACATATCCACGGCTATTGGTAACTGTGGTGAGGCACTCGTGGATAATACAATTGCATAAAATTTGGTGGTTTACTAAAACATCGCCATCCGGGGCATTTATAGGTATTCTAACTAATTTAGTACTATTAGCAGGGATAATATCCTCATACAAGTTAACATTGCGTGAATTGTATACTTTAATCTGATTCGTAGCAGTACGCGTTATTAACTGAAAATCCTTTAAATCTATTTTAGCCTCCCATTTAGATAGTAAATCTAGTCCTATAAGGCCATCGAAGTAATCGTGAAAACGGTACACGAATAATTTTATACTATCGTTTTCATTGAATTCATTAAAACACGGTAGCGTTATGGAATAATCATTTCTGCTTACGCCATGTACATTTGTAACTTCGAATGGGTCATAGTTGAGAGTGCAGTCATGGAAAAACTTTTGTACTGCCTCGGGGCTTATAAATGACTGGTTAGCGCCAGTGTCAATCAGAAATTTTAAAGGTGGGCAAGAAATTTCTATGTAGGGTAACTGTCTTTGGGTCTGTAAATTAAGGTCTATTTTGGCTCTTTGGATGTCTTGTCCGACTGAAAATTTTGATTCTGGTTCTGGTTTGCACTGCTAGAGCCTGGGTGTGGCTCTGCCTCACTTATCAGCTGATTATCGACAGCTGTAGTCAGATTGGGATCAGTCATATTGGTGTTGTCGTCAAAGTCGCAAACAATGTAACAGTTATTACCGTCCGTGTAGTAGTCGTATACTGGCTCATAGTAATAGTCAGCAGAATAATAAGAACTATCAGGCAAAGCAAGTTCGCTGAGGTTTAACACACGCGTCTTAAAATAATTATTTGATGGTGGGTTCCCGTTTCGTTGCCAATCATGCGCTGGCATCATCGGTAAATGGTTTCGGAACAAAATGTTGAACACCGCTCATGGGTTTCGGACCCGAATTCTGTGGTGCATTAGTCCTAGGTTCTAATCTACCCACTGAGCACGAATATGTTGCATAAACATTGCTGAAACTATAAATTGGGCGGGTGTAAGTTACAAATGCAAAGGTGCAATCTTGTAGCAAGGTTACAGGAACATAGATTAAATAGCCCTAACGGCAACGCCAGAAACATTAGATGCAATGTTGCTCATAAAGATCAGATAAAACTTTCAACAACTATAATTTGCAACGTTACGTGGACTTAGCAGTGGTAACATACTAGAAAGGTTTTATTGTATGTTTCTGCAAGTTAATTTAGATACATTACAGCAACTATACATTTGAAATTTTCCAGAAATTTCGTAAATATAAGTTACAGTAACGTCACATTCGGAAGTTATCTGAAAGTTTGAGTATCAACGTTACAACGCCATTTTAATTGAACCTTACCGGCAACCTAAAAATGCAATGTCGTGTTAATAATGCACATCTAACTTGCACGTAACTTCCATTTAGATTGTCATGGCAACGTTACATTTGTAATATACAGGTTACTTGCGCATTTAACATCGCGTTAATAATGCACATGTAATTTGCACGTAACTTCTATTTAGATGGTCATGGCAACATTACATGTGTAATATACCGGTAACTTGCACATTTAACATCGCGTTAATAATGCACATGTAACTTGCACGTAACTTCTATTTAGATTGTCATGGCAACATTACATGTGTAATATACCAGTAACTTGCACATTTAACGTCTCGATAATAATTCATATGTAACTTCCATTTCGATGGTCATGGCAACGTTACATGTGTAATAACAGGTAACTTGTGTTAGCCTGCATCTGGTAACCCCAGCTATTAAGTCGACCACTACTCGTAGGTCACTCATTCGATTATTCGTTCATCATGACATTCGCTGTCATCTTTGGATACGAGCGACTGACAGCCGGCCTTCTGGTTCGAGACGCCGAGCAGGCAACACGTCTACAACTAGTAAAAGTGTAAAAACGTTGTGTAGTTTTGATTAAAAGCTAGCAAGTAAGTACAGGATTTATTATTTCGGTAATATTGTATTGGTGTTTCTATCAAGTACTGTGGAAGAGAAAATAAATGTGTTTGAGTTTAAATACTGTGTTTGGTTCTTTGTTTGAATATCCTTCATTTCTGAGCTGTAGCTAACAGTTCAGAAGTGGGATCAAAGAGAATTCTCATAATTTTCTTTTGTTCACGTCCACTTAAAATAACGAGTAATATTACGGGATACAGACACGCATACTTTATTTTCTTTTCCTGACTACCTACATACGTCTTTAACTTTGAAAAAGGAACGATAAGTTTTCTTTCCTGAGTGAATAAGATTATCTTGTTTTTTTTTCTTCTCCAAATACCGTCGTTACGTACAAGAAATTTAGTTTTGAATATAAACTTGAATATGAAGACTTCATTCGTATTTAACGGTTTGTGAACGCATTCATCTTAATACGGACGGTCATTACTGTTAATTGGATTTGAAAAAGTGTAAAGAATAGAATAAAGCAAACAACAAGCTATTATGTTACTGACTAATGGTTGACCTACATAATTATATTTGCTACTGTTTAATGTTAACTTGGAAAGAAGCATTGTAAGTTTATTTTTACTAAGGATATATAATTACTGCCGATGGTTTTATGGCTGTGTACCCTCCTACTTTTAATAAGCCGTTTTTAATTTGAATTCCGTATCTACTCACTTCTGCGATATAGATATATTATCTGGCTAATAGAAAAGAAGGCAAATTATTTTGATATCCTCTCAAATATAGCAGTAATACCAACAGGCACTAAGCTTTTCAATTGCAAGTTTCAGATACACATCCTTATTGGCTGCGACCGAGGTTAAGGTTTGTTAGCCAATATGGATAAGGATGAAGAGCCCAGGTTTGAGGGCGGAGTTGGGCCCAGGTTTGAGGGCGGATGTGGGCCCAGGTTTGAGGGCGGAGGTGAGCCCAGGTTTGAGGGCGGAGATGGGCCCAGGTTTGAGGGCGGTGGTGAGCCCAGGTTTGAGGGCGAAGGTGGGCCCAGGTTCGAGGGCGGAGGTGAGCCCAGGTTTGAGGGCGGGAGTGAGCCCAGGTTCGAGGGCGGAAGTGAGCAAAGGTTCGAGGGCAGGAGTAGATCTAGGCTTAAGGACATACCAACGCCTAGGCTGGAAGGTCAAGGACAGCCCAGGTTAGAGGGCAAAGGAAGAAGGAATTTGGACAGTCGAAACGAGGAACGGGTTATTCCTGGGATGGCAAGGAGGACTGAAGACCGGACGCTTCGTCAGTCTAGGAACCGGAAAAGGCGAAATATCATCACAGATTCGGATAGCTCATCGCGTGGCGGTGCGAGCAGCGAGCGGACGAGGAAATTCAGAAGAAGGTCACGGACAAGGAGACGTGCTCCCAGGTGGACGGAGCGCAACACCGAAAGCTCGGATAACTGTGAGTCAAATAATAATGATTATAAATCTAGTCGGAACAGGAACAAGCAATCTGAAACAAATGTATTATTAGATAAATTTTTGTCGATTTTAAGTAATGTCAAGAGTTCGGAGAAGCCCAAACTGTCTTTTAATAGTAATGTTTTACCGGATTTTGACCCCTTGAGTAAAGAGCAGACTATGTTAGTATGGATCACAAAAGTAGAAGAATGCGCCGAAATATACGGTTGGTCTGAAAAGGAAATAATTCACTATGCCCTTCCAAAATTGTCAGGGGTAGCAAAGACTTGGTATCAAGGTCTACCTTCTCTTCTTTATACTTGGGGCGAATGGAAGAAAAAACTAATTGAGTCATTCCCTTGTCGCGAGGACTACGCCGAACTCTTGACGGAAATGTTGGCTAAACGTGTTAAATACGGTGAATCTTTGGAGCACTATTATTACGCGAAATTAAATTTATTGAATAGGTGCAAAATTTATGGTAAACAAGCAGTAGATTGTGTCTTATACGGAGTGGATGATCGTGCTATTAGAGTAGGCGCGCAAGCGGCACAATTTAGTGAACCGGAACAAATTTTAAAATATTTTCGAACGGTTAAGGTAGGACAAAATAGGGACGCGCACGAAGCTAATCAAAATAGGAACGAACGCAAAGCTACTGCTAATGCGACATCGCGAACCCAGAATTCGAAGTCTGGTACAATAATTAATTCGAAGATACGCTGTTTCAATTGTAACGAAATTGGTCACCCTAGTTTTAGATGCGATAAGCCCCCTATTAAATGTACTTTATGTGAGAAATCGGGTCATCAAGCTTCTAGTTGCTATAAAATTAACAGGACGAAAGAAATTCCTCAAAAAAACGAGACTCAAACAAAAGATAGCAATGAAAAACAGGTGTCAGAGTTGACAACTGAAAGGTCTATTGATAAATATATTTTCGATATTAAAATTAATGGTAAACCAATAAAATGCCACATAGATCTGGGAAGCCAGTGTACGCTTATTACTATAAGCAAAGCTAAAGAACTTGCGTTAGATATTAGATGTCTTCCAAATTTACCCGTTTTGAGAGGCATAGGTGCAAGCCTGTCTGTTCCGTTGGGCGTAATAACTGCTGATGTGGAAGTTCAAGGCATTAAGAAGGTTATTGATATTTATGTAGTTGAAGATTACGTACTTAGTCATCCTTCTCTTTTGGGGCATTCTTTTACTGAAATGTCTGATATTATTATTACTAAGACTCCAACCAAACTAATATTTAAAAAGATAGATTGTACAAAGATACACTTAAAATGCGCTGAAAATGTTTGCATTCCGCCGTCTTCACTACGTGTGTTACCAGTAAATTCCGAACCATATTTCAGCGGTAACGTTAACGTAAAAGCGTCTCTTAGGGAGTTGAATGGAAAACACTTATATCTCTTATCGGGCGAATATAACGTCTATGAAGGAAACGCTTCGGTACTCGTGTATAATGTGTCCGATTGCGAAATAACTATGTCTAAAAATTCCTTATTGACTCGTTCTATTAAAAGCGAGTATTTAGATTCTTCAGAAGTTCTTAATTGCTGTCAAATGTCTTTTGATTCTGAAAATTCTGAAGAGTTAATTAATTGCGGTGAGCAACTCAATAACGAAGGACGTTTACGATTACAACAATTATTAGATAAATATAAAGACTGTTTTTCTAAAAACCTAAAAGATCTCGGATTTACTGAAGTAACGGAAATGGTTATAGAACTTGAAGACGCCGAACCAATCGTGTATAGACCGTATCGTTTATCTCATGCTGAAAGAACATTAGTAAACAAAATGGTTCAAGAGATGTTGGATAGTGGCATTGTACGAGAGTCTTCGTCGCCCTATGCTAGCCCAATAGTCCTTGTCCAGAAAAAGACTGGAGAAAAACGGTTGTGCGTCGATTATCGAGCACTTAATAGAAAAACAAAAAAAGACCATTACCCCCTCCCACGCGTTGAGGACCAACTAGACCAACTGGCAGGTAATAAACTATTCACTTCTCTTGATTTAGCTTCAGGATATTACCAAATTCCGATAAGTAAAGAGTCCCGTCATAAAACAGCCTTCGTCACCCCAGACGGGCAATTCGAATATACTCGCATGCCGTTTGGCCTCGTTAATGCGCCCTCTGTCTTTCAAAGGACGATTAATAAAATTCTTCATGACGCTAAAATTAAATACGCAATCGTTTACATGGATGATATCCTAATCCCATGTAAAGATGTCGCTGAAGGTTTGAATAGATTAGAGGAAGTTTTACAGTTACTGAAACAAGGAGGTTTGACGCTCAAGCTCAGTAAATGTAACTTTTTCCTAGATACTATCGATTTCTTGGGGTTCGAAGTAACCTCGTCAGGTATCCGTCCGGGTGGTCGGAAAACCGAGGCTATCTCAAAGTTTAAAACTCCTAAAAACCTACACGAACTGAGACAATTTCTAGGGTTATCTGGGTTCTTTAGGCGGTTCGTAAAAGATTATGCCATAATAACTTCCCCATTGACTAACTTACTAAAAAAGGAGATCGTTTGGACCTGGGGTAGTAACCAAGAGGAATCGTTTAATTTGGTTAAAACCTTGCTTACCCAACGACCCTTATTGGCTTTGTACGACCCTAAAGCAGTAACACAATTGCATACCGACGCATGCAAAGATGGCTTGGCAGGTATACTCTTACAGAGTGATTCCATAGGAGCATTTCATCCGGTTTCATATTTTAGTCGCAAAACTTCCCCTGATGAACGCAAGCTGCACTCGTATGAGCTGGAAACCTAGGCAGTTGTATCATCTTTGGCTAGGTTCAGGGTATATTTGTTGGGGCTTCCATTCAAAATTTTTAGTGACTGTAGTGCTTTAAGATCTACATTCGTAAAACGCGACCTGATTCCGCGAGTTGCACGTTGGTGGGTCCAAATACAAGAGTTCGATTGTACTATCGAATATCGACCTGGCTCCCGAATGGCGCATGTTGATGCGCTGAGCCGAGGACCAGTTGCGCCTCCCGAGCCCGAAACGCATGTTCTAGATATCCTAAGTATTGAACGCTCAGATCAGGATTGGATTGCCACCGTGCAAGACGCGGATGAAGAGGTACAGAGAATTAAACATATATTAGAGGATAAAACTGCTGATTTAGTCATGGATATTCATAAAAACTACCAAATAAAGAACGGTCGTATTTATCGCATGATAGGAGACGAAATTAGATGGTTAGTTCCGAAGGGTGTACGTTGGCAAGTACTAAAACGTAACCATGACGACATAGGACATTACGGATTTGACAAAACTTTACAGCGTTTACAACAGCATTATTGGTTTCCTAAAATGCGCCGCTTCGTGAAAAAATACGTGCAATCTTGCCTAGAATGTGCTCATCATAAGACCCCTGGTGGTAAACGAGAAGGCGAACTGCACCCGATAGAGAAGGTCAGTGTCCCTTTCCATACAGTACACGCTGACCACTTGGGTCCTTTTATCAAGAGCAAGAAGGGTAACTGCTATTTACTAGTTATGGTTGATAGTTTCACAAAATTTGTAAACATAAATGCTGTCAAAAATACTAAGTCCCTAACTAGTATACGCGTAATAAAAGAGCACATAAGTTATTTCGGGGTTCCCACACGTCTTATTACCGATAAAGGATCTAGTTTCACAAGCAAAACGTTTAATGAATTTACTAGACTATACGGAATTAAACATATTATTAATGCCGTAGCAACACCCAGAGCTAACGGGCAAGTTGAGCGTTTTAATAGGACTATTCTAGATGCCCTTTCGACTTGCACTCATAACAAAGATGACAAATCCTGGGATGATTATATCTATGATATTCAAGTAGGCATTAATACCACAGTTCATAAAACCACAAAAAGAAGTCCTTCTGAATTATTATTTGGGTTTAATATAACTAGTAGGTCAGAAGGCATTTTGAATCCAGTTATATCCGATACCACTAATCTAATTGACTCTGAAGATTTGAATAACATAAGAGAAAAGGCAAGTTGTAATATAAAGACACAGCAATTAAAAGACGCAGAAAGGTTCAACAGTCGTAGAAAATTGGCCAAAAGGTATAAGGTAGGAGACTTAGTCCGCGTTGAGAGGCAAGTTCCTCATGATGGACAATCTCAAAAGCTAGTGGTTAAATTCCAAGGTCCATATCGAGTAATGAAAGTGCTTCCCAATGAAAGATATGTAATCGAAGACACCCCTATGACACGCAAACACGGCCGTCGATATGAAGCCGTGGTTGCCGTAGATAAAATGCAGCCTTGGCTAACATTTAGTAGAAGCTTAGAAAGTAGTGATGATGAAGATAGTGATGGTAATACCGAACGGAACGAAGTAGAGAGTTAAATATGTGAATGAATTGTTTGAATTTTATGTTATAACTGTGATCTTGATTTATTAATAATATAAATTGTAATAGTTAAGGTTAAGTAAAATTAGGTATTTATTAAGAAATGATATTTTTATAAGTTATTGTAACTGATTGTTGATCGGTATAAGTATTTACTTAGAAATGTTAATTATTTGTATAAAGCAAATTGTTGTAACTGATTGTTGATTGATGAATAGGTATTATGGATAAAGAACTGATTGATTCATGATGATTCATATATAATGATATTATATGGTATATTTCTTTTTGTTTATTAGTTTTCATGATAAATGTACTTTTTGTTTTATTTTTGAATTTATATAAGTCTGTAAGCACGAGGACGCGCTTTAAACAGGATGGCCGAGCTGTTAGCCTGCATCTGGTAACCCCAGCTATTAAGTCGACCACTACTCGTAGGTCACTCATTCGATTATTCGTTCATCATGACATTCGCTGTCATCTTTGGATACGAGCGACTGACAGCCGGCCTTCTGGTTCGAGACGCCGAGCAGGCAACACGTCTACAACTAGTAAAAGTGTAAAAACGTTGTGTAGTTTTGATTAAAAGCTAGCAAGTAAGTACAGGATTTATTATTTCGGTAATATTGTATTGGTGTTTCTATCAAGTACTGTGGAAGAGAAAATAAATGTGTTTGAGTTTAAATACTGTGTTTGGTTCTTTGTTTGAATATCCTTCATTTCTGAGCTGTAGCTAACACTTGAGCATGTAGGGTTCATGCAACTTGCTTTTTTGTTGTTGTTATGACATTGCAAATGAAATCTGCATTCAAGTTGCCTAATGAACTTCCTTTCAGTTTTGTAAACTTACATGCAATGCAAAAAGTTCCAGAAAAGTAATAGAGGTTTTCTATAGGTAGGTACTTTTCTGCAACTTGTTGCATGTAAGTTTACAAAACTAAAAGGAAGTTTACGCCTGTCACAGACTTAGCTATAATATACCGGATGACTTTATTTAGTCTCGAAAGAAATGGCTATATTATTTAGAAATATCAGAAAATGTATACAACAAATAAAAACAAAACTTCAAGTTAATTAGTTGTAGGCGACAGAATATAAAAAAAAAACCAGTCAATTTGATAAAGACCTCATTTATTAAATAAATTTGAAGTCGGTTAAAAAGAATAAAATAAAAACAATGACACAATTAAAAAAAAAACTTAAAAGGACAAGAAAAAAAATAGTATTTATCTAAACACTAACATTGGTAAGGAAAATTTTACGAGTGCACAGAGCAGCAGGGTCGCGAACCCAAAGGGCACCTTCTGCTCGATACATGCAAATCAGACAATAAAGTGTATAACATTGTTTTTGTATTGGATACATATCCATATTATAGGTGTATGGCATGGTTACAAAAAGAAAAGAAATAATATTATCGATACACACTAACATTGGGAAGGAAAATTTTACGAGTTCAAAGAGCAGCAGGGTCGCGGACCCAAAGGACACCTTTTGCTTGGTACATGTAATTCAGACAATAAACTGTATTACATTGTTTTTGTATTGGATACAAATCCATATTATAGGTGTATGGCATGGTTACAAAAAAAAAAAAAAAACGATACTCACTAACAGTAGTAAGGAAAATTTTACGAGTGCACAGAGCAGCAGGGTCGCGAACCCAAAGGGCACCTTCTGCTCGGTACATGTAAATCAGACAATAAAGTGTATTACATTGTTTTTGTATTGGATACATATCCATATTATAGGTGTATGGCATGGTTACAAAAAGAAAAGAAATAATATTATTACTTAATATTATTACTTTTTTTCGCGGGTAGGTGCACAAAAGTAAACACATGTTGCCAAATCTTTTATTTTAATTTTAATAGTTTAATATAATATTTAATTTAAAATTCCTTCCAAATTTTTCGCATTATTATACCAGTAAGCACATATTGTGTGGGCAGTAATATACACATGCCCTAAATAGTTTTAATTGCATTTACTTGCTGGCTTGAGCTGTCACTTAAAACTTTGGCCCCACTGGACTACTGCACTTAAACACTTAGCCACTATAATGAGCTCATTAGCTGACATTGCGGAGACACAGCGCCTTGCAATGGCATCCCTCAACCAGCGGATGGCTGATTTTGAAGAACACCTAAAGACTTCACCAGCTGGAGCAGACTTGAGCGGGCTTCACAGGGATTTTGCTGCATTCAAAGAGCATGTTTGGAATGTCCTCAGTGCATTGCAGCTGCAGATTGCTGAAGTGAGCAGGAGTGTTGACGTCATAGAGATGCGTCACAGGAAGAAGTTCCTACTACTTGGCGGGGTGCCTGAGAAGACTGGTGAGACACTACCGGAAAGCGTAGCATCCATTCTGCAGGATAAACTTGGTATTGCTGATATGACACCTTCTTCATTCAAGGTATGCCACAGACTGGGCACGGCTTCAGAAGGTCACTCTAGACCTATCCTGCTTCGGTTCATGGACTCTGATATAAGAGGCCAAATCTGGAAAACCAAGACCAAACTGAAGGGATCCTCTTATGTTGTGTCCGAGTTCCTCACTCGTCAGCGGCAGTCTGCTTTTACTACAGCCCGCAAGTTGTTCGGTGTGACTAATGTGTGGACCATGGACGGAAACATCAACGTCAAGCTCCCTAATGGCAAACGTCGTCGGGTCTTCACTGTTGAGGGAGTCATCGCGCTGGGAGCGGAGCATGGCAAGTCGCTGGATCAAGTGGTTCCGCCGGACTCCAACCCTAGCTCGAATAACACAAGCCCGGCGCCAACGCAAGCTCACACTCGGTCAAGGAGGTTAGCAAGGAAGAAGTAACTTGTTTTGTTTTTGTTTAGTTTCTTATTTCTGTTTCTTTTTTCTGTAGTTAACATCCTTAGAGTTTTCTGTTCGCCGATATTGGTAGGAACACGTCACAGTAACTTTTTTCATGTACCGACACTTTATTTAATTATTATGTTTTTCTTTGCTCTTAGTTATTTTTGATGTTGAAATGTCACTGTCACTTGTCACTGTCTATGACGTGTTGCTTCTGTTACGTTCGGAAATGCGCTTAATGAATGCGTTCGGATTTGTTTTAGATTAACTTAGTTTGTGAACAGTCTGCCGGTAGGTTATGCAATTATTATTGATTCTTAAGTGAATTTATTTCACATTTAAAATTAATTATAGTATTTATTATTTTGTTTAGCTTATATTATATTTTTTTAATTAGCTTATAATAATTATGTCTGATGATGACTCTTTTTATTCTTGTTCTTCTACGTCTTTATCGACTCTTGACGATTCTGTGTCCGTGAATGGTTTGCTGAGTAGTGAGTGCCAGCGATTTGACAAGTGCTTTAATGTTTGTCATGTCAATGCTCAGAGCATTCCTCAGCACCATTCTGAGATATTGGATTTATTTTCTGACGTCACTTTGCATGCCGTTTTAGTGTCTGAAAGTTGGCTAAAACCAGAACTTTCCTCTAATCTTTACTGTCTACCTGGCTTTATTTTAGTTCGCAACGATCGTATAGGGAAAAGAGCCGGGGGTGTTGCCATTTACCTGCGTAGCGATATCCCTCACAAAATCTTAGCTTCTTCATCCCCAATGTATAATGGCAACCCTGAATACTTATTTCTTGAAATTGTCGTCAAAGGGGTTAAGGCCGTTCTAGGTGTTGTTTACTGCCCACCTGCTATAGATTACTTCTCCACTCTAGAATCTCTGTTTGAATCCGTTTCCTCAGAGCACAAACATCTCATAGTCATGGGTGATTTTAACACTGACCTTTTGAAGGATAACCCTAGATCGCGTAGGCTTAGAGCGATTTTGGAGTCGTCGAGTCTGTCACTCCTTACGCTTAGTCCGACTCATCATAACTTGGACTCAAGCGACTCATGGCTCGATCTCATGCTTGCTTCGTCTGTGGATCTTGTTGCCAACCACGGTCAGATCGCTGCGCCGGGTTTATCCAGACATGATCTAATTTATTTGTCTTACAAAATTAAACCCCCTAAGCAGCGGCCTGCTATTGTTTTCATCCGGAATTTCGTGAGATTAAATAAAGAAAAACTCAATAGCGATGTACAAGACCTTGAATGGGACGATATTGCCCAGTCAACAGCAGTGGATCAGAAAGTGGAAATCTTTAATAAGAATGTTCTCCAGCTCATTGACAAGCATGCGCCACTGAGGGCTGTTCGTGTCAAGCGCCCTCCAGCTCCATGGATAACCCCTGGAGTTCGAATGGCAATGAGACGACGTGACCGGGCTTTTAGAAAATATAGGCGGGACCGCAGTGAGGAGAACTGGAACCTATACAAGTTGGCTAGAAACCGCTGCAACCAGATGGTTCGAGCATCTAAACGCCGATACATTTGTGAAAATGTCCTCAATTCTTCACCGGCCGATATTTGGAAGTTCCTTAAATCACTTGGCATATCTAAGTCCTCCTCCAGTATCGTTTCTCTTAATCTGCCTTTAAATGATCTCAACAAACATTTTTCAGCCTCTGCTTTGCTTGCGGATGACGTGAAGAATAATACTATTCTTGATATTACTTCCAAGCCAGTGCTTCCTCCTAACTCTTTTTCTTTCTCTCCCGTGACTAACCATGAGGTCCTCAAATGTTATACATCTATTAAGTCTAAGGCTGTGGGCTGTGATGGGGTCAGTCGAACTATGCTATCTTTTATGATTGAGAACTTAATTCCAATTATTACTCACATCATCAATTCGTCTCTGCAGACTGGTGTGTTTCCTGCAATATGGCGTAAGGCTTACATTATCCCTCTTCCTAAAATATCCAACCCCAGTTTAGCTAATCATTTCCGCCCGATCTCCATTCTCCCTTTCCTTTCCAAGATCCTAGAAGCAGTTGCCCTTAAACAATTATCTTCCTACGTATTTAAAAATCACCTCTTGTCCAGTTTCCAATCCGGTTTTCGGCCTGGCCACAGCACAGCCACAGCTCTGCTAAAAGTTACAGAAGACATTAGGGATGGCTTGGAGAATTCCAAGTTAACGGTCTTGGTTTTAATAGATTTCTCCAATGCGTTTAACACCGTTGACCACGACATTCTCCTAGCCCTATTGTCTCAAATTGGGCTGTCCTCGTTGTCACGTGATTGGTTTTCATCATATCTTCGTGGTCGCCAGCAAGCGGTTCGTGCTGATCAGGATTTCTCTGATTGGTGCGACCTGGTAACTGGTGTACCACAAGGCGGTATAATCTCTCCTCTCTTATTTTCTTTATTTATAAACTCCCTTACTGCTTTCCTCAAATGTTCTTACCATCTGTACGCTGATGACTTGCAACTATATGCTCAATCAGATGTTGCTAATCTTGACAATTGCATTTCATCGCTCAATGCGGATCTTCGAATTATCGCGGAATGGTCTGGCAAATTTGGGGTTTCTGTAAACGTCGGGAAATGTCAGGCCATCCTCATTGGTAGTTCGTACTATTTGAGAGTTGTGAACACTAGCCAACTTATGTCATTGATGTACGAGAACTCCGTCATTTCTCTTTCACCACACGTAAAAGACTTAGGTCTTTACATTGACGACAGTTTAAGTTGGAGTAAGCATGTGGCTCAAGTGAGCCAGAAAGTCACATTCTCACTGCGGTCTCTTTATAGATTCAAGCATTTCCTCCCTTCTAGCACCAAAATCACTTTGGTCCAGTCACTTGTGCTTCCCATTATTGACTATGCTGATGTTTGTTCTTCTGACCTATCCCAAGAACTTCTAAATAAATTGGATCGACTACTCAATAATTGCATTCGCTTTGTTTTTGGCCTTCGAAAATACGATCATGTTTCTTCCTTCCGTTCTCAGCTTAAATGGCTGCCTATCCGACTCAGGAGATCCCTCAGATCTCTCTGCATGCTCTTCACTATATTGAACGATCCATGTGCTCCTGATTATCTGAAAACTTATTTCAAAGTGCTGGGCAGTTCTCATAGTCGTAACCTTCGAGCTTCCAAAAATCTACTTCTCCAAATTCCTTCACACCGTACCGGTTTTTTGTCAAATTCTTATGCCATCTCAACTATAAAACTCTGGAACGCGCTACCCATTAGCATTAAAAAAGCCGAAAGTAAATTCACTTTTAAAAAGAAAGTTCGCAACCACTATTTAAGTCAGACTAAATAACTCTTAATTTTAAGTCTTGTCATAGTAATTATTATTAAGTTTCTCCTTTTTTATTTTAGTATTAGTTATAATATATATTAGTATATTTTATTTGTATAATGTGTATTAGTATCTATGTAAGTGTATGAATTTTCGAAAACTAGTAGTTGTTTGTAATTTTTTTTTTTGTACCCTACCACTATGTTGTCGTATTTTACCCTATGGTTGACTGGTAGAGAATGCCTTGTGGCATTAAGTCCGCCTATGTACCACTATTGTACATGAAGTTTAAATAAATAAATAAATATTATTGATACACACTAACATTGGGAAGGAAAATTTTACGAGTGCACAGTGCAGCAGGGTCGCGGACGCGAAGGACACCTTCTTACCTTCAGCACTAAACTTAGTTTTGCCTCTTCAATTATAATACTGAAGAGGCAAAATTACGTTTAGTGCTTATATAATAAGATTGAGTAAACTTCAGCACTAAACTTAGTTTTGTCTCTTCAGTCTTGTAGCAGCATGCTGAAACCAGCTCATAACATGGCGTTCAAATCCATCGTCTGTTATATTTGGGAATGATTCACGTACAGCAACTGTAACAAGAAACAGAGGCAGTGTTAATTTATGTTAATACAGAAGTACAGAATAGAAACTAAAGCTATTTAAATTGACAAATTAAATTTAAGTGTTGTGGGTCCATCAGGTGGGGTTCACCGAACTAAAATTATGAAACTTACTATGGGAACAGCTATGGATATATTTATAGAGCTGACGAATCTTTTTTATAGGACAGCTAGTAGTGATTTCCATTTGTCTTTCAGTTTTATGTGATAAAACACTTTCAAACAGCATGCTAAATGCATGAATCGAAAACTGAATGCGATCATGAAACTTACGTTTTAATGTCGTCATAACTTTGAGCGATGACAGCTTGAAGTTGTTTTTCTTGCCGGTCCATGAGCAAAATTGTGCTAAGTAATTGGTGAAAATCTTCTCAAGGCAACGATTCACGCAATCGCGCTCTCTACTCCCGCCCGTATACCTCAGCATATTAAACTGAAATAAGATTAAAAATCAGAACACTTTTTACAATAATTATCGAAGTAGATACTTCTATTATGAGATACGAAAAGAGGCAGTATTTGCACCCATCGGTTTACTGCATGAAAAGTATTATAATATCAAATGAAAAAAAAAACCTACATTAAAAATATTCGGCTATAGGTCGACCGACCGCTTAACTGAGTACTCGCCTGCTTGCGCACGCCACGCGCGCCCCGCCATTGTCATACCCGTGCACCCGCGCGCAAGCAGGCGAGGATGAGGTCTAATAATGACTTGACAAAAAAAATCCTGACAAGAAAAATAAATAAAATTTTCTTATTTTTTACATTGCACTTAACAGTTTAACGATCAAATACTTGTCGAATGTATGGCCACTGAAGGACACACCGCTAAAGAGGTCTCCCTGATCAGTATGTACAATAAATACTTAGTTCACTGTTTTGAGCCTCTTACAAGCGACTATAATAAAATTAAAAAATCTTACCAATTGCTTTTCAACTTGTTCATCCACCATCTTTTCCTCTAAGCTTTTTAGGTGCAGTAATTCCGTCAGTGGCAAATCAGGAAGTAGTTGTGGGGTCACACATTGCGAAGGAACTTGAATTCTCTTAAGGGTATCTTTAATGTTCTCCACTCGATGCATAGTGAAGACAGCTATAGATCTGAGGCTTTTCAGCTCAGTCATAACTTGACCTGTAACATTGCCAGACTATAGATATTGACATAGGATATATTTCATGCCAGGAACAATTTAATAAATTTCGAGCAAATAGTAAGTACGTATTCAACGCGAATAAAGTACGCGTGCAAAACCTAGCCTTTCAGACAAAAGATTGTAAATTGCGTAACTTACTTAACTGTTGTGTAAGTGAATCAGTACTATGCGCAGCGACAGATGATGTTTCACTACAAATTGGTGATGATACATCATGATCATCTCGATATATGATCTGTGCTCTTCGAATATCTTCAGGTGTCAATGTGCGATCTAATTCCACTATAAAGTCACTAGCAACGTCTGAAACTGCCGCACCTGCATACGAAACGGTTGTATTCTTATTGAATAGAAAATTATAGAACAGTCAACATCAAATATAAAATATTCACACATATTTAAAAACATCGACTCTGTAACCATAGAAGATATCTGTATAATTATGTATATAATATACCTACATAATTTAGATAAGTATAAACATATACTTTTACCCTTGACTGTAAAAGGGATAAAATTAATGCGTTAAGGGGGCTCCTAGGCTAGTCAAGCTGTACACTACCTAATTTAGCTAATTATAAGTTGGAAAATGTTTTAGTCAAAATTTAAAAATATCCTCGTCAAGTACATAGTTACCTGGTTTGTCTATAGTATTCTTCTCAGAAACTAAGTCAGTAGATGGGTCTGCTTGCGATCTTACTGGGCTGACAGATGATCTGTTGTCATCACTAGCCAAGTCTCGCGATGCACATTCTGTGGTCTGTTTAAAAGTTGGCGGTGGGGAAATGGAATCATCACGGTAGTACTTTTTATTTTTTATTCTTCGTCTTTTTTGGATTTCCTCTAATGCAGCTGTGTCAGACTCGCTAGTGGCCTTGGTTTTTCTTTTTTCTACTTCATTTGCTTCAGCAAGTGTTGCTGAAAATAATAAATATGTATATCAAGTTCCATAGTAGGTCCTATGTATGTATGTATACTCTTTATTGTACTTAATATCATTTTAAAAATACAATCAGAGAGAGAGGTGAAAAAAGTAAACAGGTGAACTTATCCCTAAAATCCCTAAAAAAATAAGGGATTTCTTCCAGTTAACCTTTGACCAGTGACAGAAAATAAAATCATTAATAGTTACCATAATGTCCCACTATAGTGATATCTTTTAGTTCATTCCAGTCTTCTTCTGGTTTCATACTTAAATTGATTGCCTTCCTTTCAATTTTCTTTTATTTTTTGGCCACATGCATATGTTTTTTTCTTCATTTATCCAATTTCTTGGAGCAGCAGATACATATTCATCATCGTTTACTGACCATGTTATTACACAGTAGGAAAAGACGGCGGTAGGAGTGTCAAGCTGGAACAGTAGGTAGGTAGGTCAGTTATGATGGAAACTTAATACGTAATTTTCAAATTACATTGTGTCACGACTACTAACTACGTATACCTACTTAAAAGCTTAAAGCGATGAAAATACTATTTTTATCTCTATCTAAGTATTCAAGTTATGTATCTACATGTAAAAATAACTTTTTCTTACCCATCCTGAAGGTGTCCGTCGTAGCTAATCGAGTTTGTGGTATTATTAACTATGACAATCAGTAAAAATTAGTAATGAAAATTGTTACTTAACATATAATAAAGTATAAATAAATGTAGATAAAGTTATGTACCTATTATCAAATGCAAAGTAACTGCAGATAATCGAAACACACTAACATTGGGAAGGACAATTTTACGAGTGCACCACAGAGTACTTTGTATTAAACTGAAAGAGTGCACAGAGCAGCAGGGTCGCGGACCCAAAGGGCACCTTCTGCTCGGTACATGTAAATCAGACAATAAAGTGTATTACATTGTTTTTGTAATGGATACATTTTGTAAGGATTTCTTCCATAATAACAATTTCGTTTGTACTGCATAAATTTGTTACAGTGCCACCATAGAATAAAGATGATTGACAAGGTTGTGTGAAACAACTTTCATAACTTAAATATCTTCGAAAAATTACGTACGTTTTTTTTGTATTTTCACACTGAATGAGCTTTACAATTTTGATTACTGTATTATCCTTTAAGGACGCAATGGTTATTTTTAATATCAGTTCCTAATTTAAAATGTAAAAAGTTGACCGATTTGTATGCCTTTACTAAGCTGTCATTTAAAAGGGGTTCTCTGTATGTATGAAGTAATATAACCTATGACGGTTTTATTTGAATCACAAGTTTCATTACATTTTTGAAGAGACCGCTTTTCGTTTTCTCTGTTTATGATTTGTTGTAATGGCATATTACAGCTTTTTAAACTTTTTTTTATTTCAGACATGTAATTTTCATATTGAAAAGCTGAAAAATTATCCAATGGTCCTAAGTTTAATACGTCATCCGCTAAATGTATCAAATTATGGACATTATGAGATATATATTGTTCACCATACAATTTTTTATATTTTTTTACGAAATACAAGAGTAATTCTTTGGCATAATCATTATGCATCACAGATAATTCAGTATTACATAAAATTCTAATTGCACAACTCAGGCTGAGAAAATGCATATACTGCGAAGCCTTTAATTTGCCCTTTAACACAATTGGTCCCAAGTAAAGTAAAAACTGCCTAAATTCAGTGGCTTTCCATCTATCACTATCAGAAAGAGGCCTTGGTAATCGTGCAAAATCTTTATAGCTTATTTGATTCCTCATATCTAGGAGTGTTTTTTTAACATCATCTAAGTCATTTGTCATCATTCGTACTGACATATTACCTTTACACCAAAATGAAATCAATCTCTTCATGACGCCCAGGCACACTAAATGCATATAATCCAATGGAATATTTTTAATCAAATCAATTTCCAACTGTAACAACGGGGTTGTGTTTACATGATAATCTTCACCATATAACCCAGTACGAAAATGGCTATCTGTTCGTAAGGCTGCATTTAAGTCACCATAACAAACTCTGTTATTTAAATAATTGCCTTCAGTGGTACATTTTGTGCACCCAAAATAAGAATTGTGTCCTTTTATTTATACACAGTACGAATGATTTAGCTGGAGCATCACATATTATCTTAAACAAAGAAATATCTTTGTTTTGATTGTTAAGCAATATTCCAGATTGTTTTAAAACTAAATATTCTGTTATAAACGGGCCCAGTATTTCATTAGGATGCTTGGGTTTTTTGTAGCCATGCCAGACACCTATAAGGAATGGTTTTTTGCTTGAACAGATACTACCTAGTAACGGCCAAAATTGGCTACCAGAACTTTTTGTTAGTGGTAAACCATCAATATTTAAATCAAAGCATATTACTTGATCAATCAATGTTCTATCATTTCGCATTATATAACATATTCCTTCTGCTAATCCAAAATGGTAATAGTTACCCGAATTAGTAGTAACAATGTTGCTTGTTTTGTCAACTTTTAAAATTGTTCGACAATCAGAAGGTAGATTTATTAGTTCCTCTACAACATTAACTTTTTTTAAAATTGTTAAGAGATTATTGAAAACGTTGTGGGTAACTTTATTTTCAATAGCCCACTGTTTTAAATCTTGATTTAAATTTGTTACATTAGTATTTGTAGGTGTAGATGCAATGGTCTCAACATGTACTGTTGAAGACACATTGAATGGAGAAGACATAATTGTGGCCCCATTGGAGACAGTTAGAGGTACAACTAGTTTACTTGCAATGCAAACATCTAAGGACTGAGCCACAGACAACTTGGAATTACATGTCTGAGGAGTGATACCGGTAGATGGAGATTCATTTCTGATGCTGATAGGTGAAGATCCATTTGATTCTTTACGAATAACTGTTCGTAAATATTTACGAGACATTGTTGCAAATGTTTTCCTTCTTTTAACAGGTGGCTGTTCCTGTAACAATTAAGTTGTTATATGAATGATTCTAAGTTAAGAGGTACCGGTTGTTCAGAAAGGCGGCATGACATAAATGTTACAATTTAACTGTTCCAAATGGATTTAGACCTGCACAGTTACTGATTCACTGTAAAAAGTTTAAAGGGACAGGCCAGGGGAGAGACATTTTTCATGTTTGAGATGTGAGTGACAAAACTATGATGAAATGAATTCAAATTGACTGTCCATAAAGTAGATGCATTGTATTACTGGTACTAAGGTCATTTATAAAAAAAAAGTACCTAATGGATATGTTCATGGACATTGTTAGTACCTCTTAACTTAGAATGACCCATATTTTAAGGCAGTGTCAAAATATCTGATGCAGACTGTACCCTCAGGATCCATCATCAGGTCCATTTTGTGACACTGTCACTAAAAGCAACAAGTTACAAAGGACACCGCACACCTAGTATGAAAAAATAAAGCACGGTGAATTTTCTTAGGAAAAAACTATTTTGCATACCTATCTAGGTCTACGAGTAAGTATATTAAAAACTGTAAGTTAAATTTGACAACGTTAGATAAATAATTCACCGACATTCACTTCAAATTAATCATGTGATAGTGAAAATGTGCCACTTTATGTTAACCAGTTTTTAGAATTGAATAAGGTTGTATTTTGTATTGACAATCCTTTTTGGGAGATGGAATAATATTTTATGTTTACATTTCAATTATATTGGCAACCACGGTAGAAATTCATGTAATTATGACATTATGCAAATTTATATTGTAATATATTTAATAATCGAATTTTATCTGCTAATGCTGGACCACAAACTCGATTATCCAGGTTCTAAGTCTTCTTTTGTTGGCCTTGTCTACTGTATCTCTCTGCAATAACATTTTGCTATAAATTCAATGACAATTGTCTATAATAATCCCATCATTTAGGTGCCTCTATCTGTTAAGTACGAGGACAGACAAGTGAAACGACTGCTTGCTAGTAACGCACTGGCTTTATTCGCGTACTTACAAACTAATGGCGCGTAGGCACACGCACACATACTCAACATCCCTCCCCTTAGTTTAGAAATACAGTTCTACCAACTAAAGCTAAGTCTACTTCCTAATAATACAATTTGTAGTTGACTTTAGGCCGATTGCGTTTAGACCGTGGTGTAGGCTCTGGCACAGGCTCACTTGCCTGCTGTTGCGGTGGTGATTCGCCAGAATGTCTAGCGCCAGGAGACTCGGCTAAAGCCTCTTGGTACTCATCCTCCTCCCCGGTATCGTCCGGTGTTGTAGGCTGTGTAACAACAACGGGGGGTGTACCTGGGGGTGTGGCTGCTGATGTCAGGTCGGAATTAACTGTAGCCATTGACGAATCTTCACTCCCTTCACCCATGCTCGATGGCGGCGCCTGTGCAGAAATCTGCGTCTCTGTGGTTGTGTCATCATTTAACTCCTCTAGGTCTATTTCCACGTCTTTGTAGTCATTGCAATCGTTGCCTTTATACCTTATTATCTGATTTTTGTGCTTACGTAATGTCTTTGATGTTACTTTATCTTTAATTAAATACAACACTTTGCCGATTGTTTTAGTAATTGTTCCTTTGCACCAATTATATTTACCATTGGCTATATGATTTTTATAATAAACTATGTCTCCAATGGCGAAAACTTGAGTGTTGTTTCCGCCCGTCTTATTTTGCAAACACTGTTTACGTTTAACCATATTAGCAAGAGCCGTGGACGAAGGTGACGGCGATTCGGGTTTCAATAGATCAAGACGTGTTCTAAGCTTCCGACCATAGACTAGCTCAGCCGGAGAGGCTCCAGTCATAGTGTGAACGGAATTTCTGTAGTCAAACAAGAATTTTAAAAGTTTGTTATTTAAATTTCGCTGTCCATTACCACTAAGCAAGCTTGTTTTAATACCCTTCTTAACTATCTTTACAAAACTTTCCGCCTGCCCGTTACTGGCCGCGTGGTATGTCGGTGACGTCACGTGTGAAATACCGTTCACCCTACAAAAAAGCTCGAACGTAAACGTCATGTGACGTAAATGATGTACCATTGTCGCTAACCAGTGTATGCGGAATACCAAATCTTGACATAAAGTCATATAACCTGTCAATTGTTGCCGCCGTAGACGTACTGCACTTCATATTAAAAACCTCGACCCACTTGCTATATGCATCCACTACCACTAAATAGGTGTTACCGTTAATGGGCCCCAGAAAATCAATATGTACACGGTAAAATGGCATTGGAGGATACTCCCAGTGCGCAATCGGCGCCCGCGCCGGTGATTGTCGTAGTTGTATGCACACATCACACGATCCTATCAAACACTCCAAAGCGGTGTCTATTCCCGGGAACCAAACACGCGCTCGCGCCTCCGCCTTTGTCTTCACTATACCTAAATGGGATTGATGTAATTCCTTAAGAATTTTTGGTTGTAATTTCTCTGGAATTACAATTTTGTGTCCTCGCATAACACAACCATTTTCAAAAGACAATTGTGTCCTACACGCATGATACGGCTTCATATCAACCCTAGGCATTTTCCTTGGCCATCCGTTCAGCACAAAATGCACCACCTTACGCAAAGTTTCATCTGCAATTGTCGCATCGCGTAACATTTTTAAGGTTACTGGTAAACTACCTTCCACCACAAAATTAATGTACGATGCACGGTCGAGATCAGGCATCATCGCGTCGACGCCCCGCACGTCCCTGTCCGCACCTGCCCCCTCGGGTAGGCAAGCGCGAGATAAGAAATCCGCACTGTTTTTAGTGCTACTCACATATTCGATTTGATAATTATAACCGCTCAGAAACAGTGCGTATCTCTGTAGTCTGTTTGCTGAAACTTCAGGTACACCACGGTGCGGTCCGAAAATCGACAACAGTGGCTTATGATCGGTCCGGAGAATAAACGGAACCGACCTGCCATATAAATATTGATGGAAACGCCTAACTCCAAAGATAATCGCGGTCGCTTCCTTTTGGATCTGTGAGTAACGTTTTTCAGCAGCATTAAGCGTCCTTGATGCAAAAGAAATCGGCCTCTCAGATTTATCGCGTTCAGTTTGTGATAATATTGCAGAAAGACCTACCGGTGATGCATCTACCGTCAAAATTATAGTAGCGTCTGGGTTAAAATGTGCTAATACTTGCTCAGAGGCTAAACATGTTTTAATCGTGGTGAACGCATCATCGTGTTCCCGTGTCCAACCCCACCTGTTATTCTTTTTTAACAACTCATACAAAGGGGATAAAATCGAAGACGCGTTGGGAACAAAGTTCCTATAATAATTAACCAATCCTAAAAATGACTGTAATTGATTACTATTAGCTGGCACCGGTGCTTCTATCATGGCTTTGACTTTTTGTGGTGATTTATGTAGTCCATCTTTATTTATCACGTAACCTAGATAATTGACCTCGTCTTTGAAAAACACACACTTTTCTTTTTGTAAAGTAAGTCCCGCGTCTTGTAATTTTAGTAGAACTTGATGTAATCTATCCATATGTTCCGATCTTGTTTTCCCTGTTATCAAAATATCGTCGAGCATACAGAGTGTGCCGGGCACGCCAGCCAGCACGCCCTCCATCGAGCGCTGGAATACGGCCGGCGCGCTTGCAATACCAAAACATAGGCGCGTTTGTTTGAAAATTCCCCTATGCGTATTTATGCAAGTTAATTCTTGTGACTCATCGTCTAACATAAATTGGTTGTAAGCCTTTGATAGGTCTAACTTAGTAAACTGCTGTCCCCCATACAACCTAGAAAAAAGTTCCGTTACTGTTGGCAAAGGATACTGATCAATAACTAATTGTTTGTTTACGCCGGTGGAAAAATCGGCGCATATACGTATAGATCCATTTTGCTTTAAAACAGGCACGATCGGTGACGCATACTGCGAGTGATCAACAGGTTTTAATATACCTAACCCAACTAAACGATCTATCTCGGTATCTACCTTACTTTTCAAAGCGAACGCTATCGGTCGTGCCCTAACAAAAACAGGCTTTGCATCTCCCTTTAATTGTAATCTGACTTTAAATTTATTAAATAATCCCAATTTATCCGAAAAGACCGATGGATAACGGCATTGCAAGGTAGCAAACAAGTCATTGTTGTCTACTTGGTCACAATATTTTATCGGCAACAATTCTAACCCAAATTTTGAAATAAAATCGCGACCGAGAATAGGCGGTCCACCGTCTCGCACTACATAAACACACAGTACATGCGATGTGTACGCATAAGTTACGTGTAACTGCGCTGTACCCTCACAAACTATTTTATCCCCCGTATACGAAAACAACCGTTTACTAGTTGTCGACAATGGTACATTGCTAAAATATGTTTTATAAGTTCCCTCCGAAATTGCTGTAACGGCTGAACCGCTATCAACCTCAAATTTTAATTCGATTCCCGAGACCAATACCGTTTCTATCATCGGTTCTCCTTTAACTGATCGGATATTAAAACACTCACCGTCATCGTCACTTTCGTCCCCAGCTCTTGATTCGACATAATTTATCTTTTTGCACATCTTACGCAGATGCCCCGTAGCATTGCATTTCCTACATTTCGCTTTTGCGAACCGACACTGGGATGTTTCGTGATTATGATAGCCGCACACTTGACACTGCACTTTAACTCGCGAACTAGGCGTAGCCTCTCGTTGCGATGGGATCGCCGACTCCGTCGCCCGCGCAATCTTGTACAGCTGATCGTGAGGCGCGGCCTGCGCCCCGGCACCCGCTGCCGCACGTGAACTCCGCGCGTTCTCCGCCAACTCCATCGCCTTTGTTAATGTCAGGCCTGCTAGATCTTTCGCGAAAAGCTTTTCTCTGTCAGATCCCGGCAACATTCCCATGACAAATTTGTCCCGCAGAGCTTCTTCCACGTTAGAGAAGCCGCAGTGTGCCGTCAGTCCTCGTAACCTAGCGGCCCATTGTGCATACGTCTCGCCCTCTTGTTGCGTAGCTGCGTAAAATTTATACCGTTCTCCAAAACCACATCGCTTTGGAATGAAATGCTCGTCCAAAAGCTTAAGCACGTCATCATACGGTACGTCCTGCAGCTGCTTTGGCAACGCGAGATCCGCCGTCAACTTGTGTGTGCCATCCGCGAGTGCGCTCAGCAAGATAGCTCGTCGCTTTGTTCCTGTAGGATCGCTCGTTCCGGTGATGTCGTTAGCCGCATACCACTGTTTAATGCGGCACTTGTAAGTCTCCCAAGACTGTACATTGTGATCAAACACTGATAAAAGACCAAAAAACTGTGCCGGACATTTTTACTTTTACTTTACGTGGGTACTCGTCGCCAATGTTAAGTACGAGGACAGACAAGTGAAACGACTGCTTGCTAGTAACGCACTGGCTTTATTCGCGTACTTACAAACTAATGGCGCGTAGGCACACGCACACATACTCAACACTATCATACCCCAGGTAATCATGATTCAAACATTTTCTAAACCTAAAGCAATATATTGTGAAAATGCTACTACGCCCTCCTACTTACATAAACTTATATTTATGTTACTGGCCAGATCCGATTTCAGGACAAACTAGTTTGGCCTAGGCTGAACTATACCCACTTGGGGCACCCTGACACGAATTGCTTCTGAATGGTTTATAAAAAAATGGTCAGTTTGCCCAAGTAGGATAAGTCTGTAAGCCAGTATGGCCTAGGACAAACTAGTTTAGCCTGAACTTGGGTTTGGCCGGTACCATATATTTATAGAGAAATGGCAGCTCAAAGGCTTATGCCTGAATCGGTTCTAAGGAAAAATTTCAACAAAATCCATACTACTACGGAGGCCATACACGCTGGGATTTGCATGATGGTTTTAGCCGTCAAGTTTAGTTTAGATGGATATAGCAAGTTATAACCATCATGCAAACCCTAACGTGTGTAGCCGCCAATAGGTACCAGTCGGCCATTGCATTGCAACTATGTACTTATATAGAATTACAAGATTATAATGCAAAATACTAGAATGACCCTATCTACCGATAAATAATAGCGTAACATGCAATCCTATACTTGATGCATGCATAATTCTACAGAAATAAAACAGTATTCTAACTAAAATATGTCAGAAATGGATAGACACTCCGACGCCATAGATTATGTATCAATGGCGTCGGAGTGTCTATCCTATCAATGATTGATGCACCATGCACACTCAGCACCATAGGAGTGGCCGCATGCCGCCTTGTTCGAGCGATTAAAAGGAGTTGAAGATATAAGCGGTCAGATGGTTACTCAACTCAAATACTCCGCCGAGTCGTTAATAACCATGTTTAAACTAGGTACCAAAAAATGATGTACCTATGATGAAATTATAGAATTACACTTACCTTCTCATGGCTGCTGTGGTTTTCCCACATCTTCTCACCTTCATCACACCTTCTCATGGCTGTTGTGGTGTGGTTTTTTGTGTTTTTTTTTAATTAAATTCAGGAAGTCAGGCAGGAGTTGCAAGTTACAATGAAAATAATGGCGGAGTGCGAGCAGTGTTGCCAACAGATAAACAAGCTCTCCACCAGATTCAACTTCTAAAACCACCAGAAAACCACTAAATAAATTGTGAAAATCGCTAAATTTCCACTAAACAAATTTTTGGTTTTTATGAAAGAAAACGGTAAGTAGTTATATTACTAAAAATGTTCTTTAGTATTACGTTATAAAATATTTAAAATCAGTAAATCAACATACAATAATATTAGTAAATAATCAACAAGTCAAGATGAGGAACATAAAAATTATTCAATAACAACAATAACTATAAAATAAAGTGATATTCTAAAATTCGTCTTCTTCAGATGAATTTTTGTCTGCCCCGTCGCGTCGTCTGTTTCACATTTATTCTTTGGTCACGATTTGTTTTATAACTTTCATTGGAATTTCATAATCTTTGCAGCATTTTGCTTCCAATCTTAAACCACAGCATATTCTTAATATAGCAGTTAAAAGATTCAACTTCATTCTGTTCCTCTGCTTGTTTTTTTATAACATTCATACAGCTAAATAGCCTCTCAACATCTGCATTAGAATGAAGTAGTATTAAGAGAGTAAGTGCAAAAGTCATCAGCATCTTTGTAATGCAATATTTCATTCCAATTTTTTTTTGGTATCTTTGGTCTCATTCCATTTCAGCAAATGAATTTGTCGCCATTGATCATCAACTCTTGCTATAAATTCTGCACTTTTATTGAACTGAGCCACTATGTCAATTAGATATTCTTTGTTGTGATTAAGTGCTTGTTCAACACTTACTCGGGAAATCTTTTTCATCAATGTCAAATTTTAGCTAATCTTAAGATCAGTGAAATACTACATAGTGAAAGTAAATACTCCTGATAATTAAATGCAGTAAAAATAACATATTTCGTAACGTTTAAGTGGCTTAGTGGTTGAGTGATAGCATTTTAAGTAATTGAAAGTCAGTTCTACTAAACCACTAGAAAAAACCACTAAAAGCAATATTTCGCCACTAAAAGGGTGGTCGAAACCACCAGTTTTAGTGGAAAATCCACTGAGTTGGTAACACTGAGTACAAGCACTGGCGAGCAGAGCTGCCAACCGTAAAAAAAATCCCTCGTACATTTGCCGCTAAAATCTCGTATTTTTTACTTTCATCGTACATTTATTATGCATCGAAAACATGCTAAGACCTAAATTAAGGCATATTGAACTACTGGATTTAGGACTTTATACTCAATGAAATAAACTATTACAAGTTTCTTACTAAACAAAACATGACTTTGTGTTGTATTTCAAAAAATCTTTATTATTACTCAAGTAAAATCACAAAAAAAAAAATTGTGTCTATATTATTACGATTTTTTTTAGGTAAACTTAGTTTACATCTCCTCTCCAAATATTATGTCAGGAACATCCTAACTGTCATCGTTTTATATGTCGTAAATTGTTTCTGTTGTCATGCGGCTATACATTTCTTTTGTGGGTTCAAAATTAATGTTTGTGTTTTTCCACTGGATACAAGTTTGTTGCCCAGGTGTTTCTTGGTACAGGCATGAGTTTTTAAATAGGATAGTTCAGCTACCATTGATGTTCCCGGGCAATATACACATTAAGCTTTTGCTAAATCATTGGTGTCTGGCAAAAGGCAGTCTTTAAAAGTCGGATACTTTAACCATTGCTGTCTAAAATTTTGTACACGATGCTGCGATAATGTGTTACCTTCCTTGTCCAACCAACTTTTTGGGTTATTTTCTAGGCGGAGTCAAAGTAGGCGAACGGTCACTATTTTGGTCGTTATCACTCATAACGATACTTCTGTTACAACCAATAAACAATGTACGGTACAACGAAAAGACTTGGTACTTCACAATAAAAATCTTCTTTTTTACAAAAACTCCAATAGGGGTGCGGACTGGGTAAAGAAAACGACATTATATTTTGTCCGTCAGACAGGTAATACAAAAATATTAGACACGTATTTTTTGTTTTATCAAAATATCAAAAAATTACTTAACTAAAACTCATTGAAAATGGAGAGTGGGGGCTCACTACGTCACAAGTAGGTATAAAACTTACTTACATGTGACGTCATGCGCCATTTCAACTCAATACATCTCTGTAATTTTATGACCACGTCAAAAAAGAAAAAATACCTGTCCAATACTTTTCAATAAACTAACCTACCCGACGGACAAAGAAAAAAAAATGTGATCACCCATATTAGCAACACGTACTAACACTCTAGTAGTACTAGTACAACTATATGACATAGACGACTAATGCGAAGAACGTAATGTTTTATTAGTGGGGCATTTTCCAGTTCTGATAGATGGTGTAGCGACCACAAAAAACAACATACTACAAAAAGTACTACAGTGCCATCTATGATGCGACAGAGGAACTAACATCAATTTCCTACAAGTCACAAGTAAAGTTTACATCGACTTTAGTATATATAGAGAAACCCGATAACAACTATCAGCGCTCCTATCGAGCGTCCGCTCGATAGCCGCAGGAGTGCCGCAAGGTAGCTGCGTCTCGCCACACTGCTACTCTTGTTACACCGACGACATTCCAACAACACCCGACACCACGCTCGCGCTGTATGCCGACGACGCCGCGTACATAGCGTTATCGCTCAACGCGCGGCACGCGGCCGTAAAAATGCAGCGCGTGCTTGACCTACTCCCAGACTGGTTGTCTAAGTGGAGGTTGTCGGTGAACGTGGGAAAGACGCAGGCGCTGGTTACCGGCGGCTCGCAGAAACTCCCACCACCCCTGACACTGCAAGGAGTTGACGTCGCATGGTCACCCCGGGCCAAGTACCTGGGTGTCACTATCGACCGTCAACTAACCATGGCACAGCACGTCCGCGGCACTATCGCGAAATGCAGGAGCGCCCGCTTCCAGCTTCGCCCAGTGCTCAAGTCACGACTCCCGCTGCGTGCCAAGCTGGGCGTGTACAAGACGTACATTCGCCCGCTAATCACGTATGCCGCCCCAGCGTGGTTCGCCCTCACGAGCGAGTCCACAAAGAAGAACCTCCGCGCGCAGCAAAGTCTTGTTTTGCGCGCCATTGTTGCTGCTCCTCGCTTTGTGAGAAATTCCACCATACAGCGGGACATGAAAATGGAGAGCCTGGACGACTTCTGTAGCCGCCTCGCGTCCAACATGTTCAAGCGCGCCGATGTCTCTGCCTGGTCCCATCTAACACAGATAGCGCCATGGCACACGCGCCCGCCTGACGCGGGGCGCGCCGGGCGCACACGTCGCCTACCGCGCGATCTCGTGCCTGCGGATGCGCCGTAAGTATGCCCCCCCCCCCTGCTTGACTCCCCGGGTAGGTCGTTTTCACCAACACGCGACCTACCCAAACAATGTGACTACACAACACCACATTACACACAGTCGAAGCGCGTCGCATCTAAGTTAATATAGACGCGACGCACATCGAACACACACTCACTACTCAACATGCATCCTAACTACGCGATGAACGTGCGGCGCGGGCTCGCTATTCATTCGCTTACAAGAGCGGCGTTACACAGTACACTGCCGCTCTAACACATTCATTACGGCCTCTTAGTCTGGAGCGTGATCGGCTAGCTCTGAGATCGTTGTGGACGGGGGCCATACATTCTTAGCGGTAGGATGCGCCACCAGAGTCACCTCTGTCGCAGGTCGTCATCCGCTGGGCCTCCTCCGGGCAACCGGAGGTCTCACCTGGCGGTGACAGACCGCCGAGGTGGCGTGAAGAAAGCGGCGCTCGTTACGGTAAAGTTTTATCGTACGAAAGCGCGCAGCGCTAGCGCCGCTGGCGCCTCCTACCGGACAAAATGACAACCAAACATAGGCGAGCCGCGCCATAATAAACTAATTACGCGCGCTCGCCCCCATTCATGCCTATATTGGCCACCAAATGAGGTACCCGTATTTACGGGTACAGTTAACAATTCCGCGGGGAAAGGGTTTTACCCATATCCCGCCAGCCGCGCCCCTCTGCGGGGGCGTAGCGATATCTCGAGAGAACTATCAGCGCTCACTCGCCGCCTGACCGCCGTCGCGTACGGATGTGCCGCTACCTGCTCGCATTCCCGCTCGCTATCAGTGTGTGTCATCGGTTCGTCGCTTCCCAGTGTCGTGACGTCATCAGTTGTCTTTCGACTTCACCCCCGAACAATTGCTGTCTTTTTATTAAGACAGCACTTGCTCATTTGCTTCGGATATTATTCCGATTTAACTTCCTTTGCCCCATCAGGGAAAAATCCTCAATTTCGAGGTTCTTGGTGGGAAACCTAACGGTGCCAACGAAACCGAGAGAGGGTGGTGACCCAACCCGCCCGCCTAACCCCTTCAGGGTCTAGGTGAAAAATTGGGCTCCGTCGCGTTCGCATGCGCCGCCTATATACTGTGCTAGTGTTTCCCGTTTGAACAAGTTCCTGAAAGCAAAGTTCCCTGGACTGGAGTTGGAGTTGCTACCAAGCCAGGACCCTCGGACTGTGCCTGCGGGAAGGTTGAAGCGGGTGAGTCACTGATTCAGTAAATTCCCTAAATAATTGGTCAAGAAATTAGGTTGTTAGGCGCGCTGAGCTTCACTCAAATGTCCGCTAACTTTTAGCCGATAAAATGTCGTCCCTCGACGACACAGATAAAGCGCTTTTGCGCTTTTTCTTGCGCGTCTTCACGACCGACCCATATTTACAAAAATATGGGTCAGAAATTGCTGCCATTCAGCAAACCACCGATACCGTCACTGACTTCAGTGACGCGCTCGAGAGCCCCTTGTCACCGCCACCTGCCGACAGAGGCTTACCGCCAGCCGTCGCCGCCGCGATTAAGGCAACTCCAAGACCCATTGTAGTGAAACCCATTGTTTCGCAAACAAAGGTCCAGTCCGCACCTGCGTCCATTGTTCCCGTTTCTGAGAACATGGACAAAGGCTCACCGCCAGCCGTCGCCGCCGCGATTCCAGCTAACCACGGACCCATTGTTAAGCAAACAATGGATCAGTCCGCACCTGCGTCCATTGTTCCCATTTCGGAGAAAATGGACACAACTGTGCCAGTCTCCGACTCGGAATCGGTTATAGATTCCTGCTCTGCTTCCTCGTCCTCTGAAGACGACTATCAAGTCGTCGGAAAGGGCAAGAGGAAAAAGGGCAAAAACTCTCAGGCCACCATGGCCAAAAAATTAGTCGCGCTCCCTCTCATCCCCTCTCCCGAGGCCTCCCGCCCCACCTCCCCGGTCCCCGCACCAAAGTCCGCCGCTGCTCATACCAGCAGACCATCCAGCCCTAAGGCTAACTCTTCAGCTGCTTCTTCAAAGAAGCTGAAGCCCCCTCCCCCTTTGTTCATTCAGGACAAAGGGAAATGGACAGACGTGTCCAAAATGTGTGTTGAGCGCCGCATTCAATACACTAGCGCAAAAAGCACCCAGCAGGGTATCAAAGTGGTAGTCCCTACGACCACCGACTTCAGGGAACTAACCCGTCAGCTGATCGGAAGGCACATAGCCTTCCATACATACTCCCTTCCAGAGGAGAAGCCCACCCGCATGGTGATCAGGCGGATCCCGAAGGAAATCCCCACGGAGGACATCCTAAACGACCTCCAAGGCCAGGACATCCCGGTCGCAGCCGTCCACCGCCTTCATAAGGCGAGAGGTGGAGACCAGTACGATATGGTACTGGTCATCTGTGACCCAGTAGAAGGACACCACCCGATCTTCAAAGTGAAGTCGGTATGCTCCCTCACAGGCATCTCAATAGAGAAGCCTTACCGCTCAACCGTAGTAGGGCAGTGCCACCGCTGCCAGCTGTACGGACACAGCCAAGCCAACTGCCATGCGCCGCACAGATGCGTAAAGTGTCTAGGCGACCATGGTACGGCAGACTGCCCCCGTCCCAAAGACAAATCGCTATGCACGGAGCCACCGAGCTGTGTGCTTTGCGGCCAGTCGGGCCACCCGGCTAACTACCGCGGCTGCCCGAAAGCCCCCAAAGGCTCCTCCTCTAAACTGGCGAAGCGTGCAAACGCCCGCCAGCAGAGAGAAAGCCCATCGGTGAGGCTACCCTCTACTCAGATGCCGGAGAGACTCAGCCCTCAGAGGCCCTCTCCCTGGACCACGCTGAACCACCAGAAAGCTTTCCCGGCCCTCGGTAATAAGGCAAAGGCCAACCCCATCCCCGGGCTATTAGACACCCCTGTCCCCACTCCCGTGGCCCAAGCGAGCGCACCGGCGCCCGCTCGTCCCACGCCATCCGGCCCCGCGGCCATGGACTCCTCTCCCGACGTAATTTTAGAAACGTTAGCAAAGATAGTCACCCCGAAGCAGACCGCATGGTGGCTGATCTCAGGGAGGCTAACAGTGGCGGCGATAAGCTTAAAATTATCCTCAAGTCCCTAATCAAGTTAGGCGAAGCCCTCAGTGGCATTGATTTCTAATTCCAATGGATAATACGAGATTAACGTGAACCAAACCCCGATCCCTTAAATTAGGGTATTTTAATGCCACTTTCCTCCGCGACCATCAAATTGATATCCTCCTCATACAGGAGACCTTCCTCAAGCCCAGTCACCGCGATCCGAGAATTGCCAACTATCGCATAGTTCGCAACGATCGGTCACGATGCCACAAGGGCGGAACTCTAATTTACTACAGAAAGGAACTGCACTGCATCCCCTTAGATCCCCCTCCCATGGAGTCTCTGCTCGAGACTTCAGTTTGTCGACTAGGCATGACCGGTCATCAATCGATCACTATCGCCTCCGCGTACATCCCTCCCGGCGGCACGTCCGAGGAGCACACTCTGTTCACCAAAGACCTTGCCGTCTTCTTCGGCTTGAGTGACTCCGTTATCATAGCGGGTGACCTCAACGCCAAACACCTCGCCTGGAACAGCACGACGACCTCTGCCAGAGGACGTCACGTGTATAACCTGGGTGAGTCCCTCAACTTCGATCCCATCGCTCCTATGGAGCACACTCACTATCCCCACGACCCCGACCAACGTCCGGACGTTCTCGACATAGCGCTACTCAAGAATGTCAACCTTAAGTTGCATTCCATCGAGACTTTACATGAGCTTAACTCAGACCATCGACCAGTGCTCATGCACTTAGTTCCCCGCTCGGGTCCCTCAGACCCCAGCCAGCCCCCGCCGACCCAAGTGATAACCGACTGGAGGAAAGTCAGCGAAAAGCTGAAATCCACCACGTCGCCTCACCTGGAGGCCATCCCCGACCACATTGTCTCAGTCGCAGACACGACGGCCGCCATCAACTCGTTTACAGAACACGTGCAATCCGTACTAAAGGATTGCTCACGGGAAGTTCCAGCAATGAGCGATCAACGCTGGATTCTACCCGCTGACGTACGTGAACTGATTACCGAGAAGAACGCGGCCATCCGTGCCTACAGCAACTTTCCCTGCGACGCGAACAAAGCTCACATGCGTTATTTACAGCGCGCTGTAAAGAAACGTACTAGTGAGCATCGTTCAGATCAATGGGACAAGACGCTTAGCGAGCTCGAGCCTACCCACCTAGCCTTCTGGCAGCTCCAACGCAAGTTGCGCTCCACCGAAGAAGCTTCGATGCCTCCCCTCATCCGACCCGATAAGAGCGTCGCATTCGACGACTCTGAGAAGGCCGAATGCCTAGCCGACAGCCTGGAGTCCCAGTGCTCCCCCAGCTCTCAACCAGTAGACAAGCGACATCTCGATGAGGTGAACGCATTCGTCGAACGTAAAGCCCCGTAGAAGACCCTGATGATCCTCTGCCTTCGGTCACAGCTGACGAAGTGCAAGACATCATTAATAAGCTTCAACCGCGGAAAGCACCCGGCTCCGACGGAATCACCAATAGGGTGTTAAAACTCCTCCCCGCTCAGCTCGTCGTGTTAATGGCAGCCATCTTCAATGGCGCCCTGAGCAACAACGCCTTTCCCCAAATATGGAAAGAGGCCACTGTCATCGGTTTCGCCAAGCCAGGCAAACCCAAGTCTGAGCCCTCGAGCTACAGACCTATCAGTCTCCTGAACGCACTCGGCAAAATCTACGAGAGACTTATTTATAAGCGACTCAAAGACTTCGCCGAGGCTAAGAGTCTCATCCCCAACGAGCAGTTCGGCTTCAGGACCGGACACTCTTGCATTTAACAGGTCCATCGCATCGTAGAACACTTGAGCGCTGGCTTCCAGCGAGGAGCGATGACGGGTGTGTTGTTCTTCGACATAGCAAAGGCTTTTGACAAAGTCTGGCACAACGGCTTATTATATAAGCTGTACAAACTGGGAGTGCCGGACCGTCTCGTGCTCATCTTACGAGACTTTCTGTCGGATCGCACCTTCCGCTATCGCATCGGGAAGGCACTGTCTTCCCCCCACCCCATTAGAGCCGGAGTCCCTCAGGGCTCCGTCGTCTCTCCCCTTATCTTTACGCTGTTCACCAGTGACATCCCCAAGAGCAAGAAGGCTCAGTTAGCCCTGTTCGCGGACGACACGGCCATTTATTACACTGGCCGCAGTCACGACGCTATCTATAGCACCCTCCAAACCTCAGCCAACGTCTTAGGCGCTTGGTTCCGGAAATGGAGAATCGAGGTGAACCCCGACAAGAGCCAGGCAGTTCTTTTCTCTAAACAGCGTAAAATTAAGCCACCCGCGCTCAGCCCGATCACTATGTACGGTAAGCCTATGCCTTGGGAGAAGCAAGCCAAGTACTTAGGAGTCATACTTGACAACCACTTGTCTTTCGCGGCGCACATCAAAGCAGCTCGCGACCGAGCTGCGTTTGCTATGGGTAGGCTTCATTTCATGATTTCGGCAAAAAGCAAGTTGTCACTCAAGTGCAAGTTGCGCCTTTATACCGCGGTGATCCGCCCCATTATGACGTACGCTTGCGTCGTGTACGCTCACACCAAGCCTAAGTACATCCATAGGATGCAAGTTTTACAGAACCGGTTCTTACGTAGAGTCACGGGAGCCCCTTTTTATGTCCGTAATGACCGTCTACACGTAGACCTTAGAATGCCCACCGTCCTTCAGTTTATGAAACGTCTTTCGAAGTGTTTCTTCGATAACGCCATTAAACACCGTAATCCCCTGATCGCAGCGGCCGCCCGTTACGAACCCTCGCGCATTAGTACAGTACGCCGTCCTAGGCATACCCTTGTCACTCCAGATGATGCTATCACCCTCCTCCAGGAGAGTAGCAAAGAGACTAGCACTCTTAAAAAGTTCCGACTCAAACCGCCGTCTTTCCGACCTCGCCGTCGAGGTCCGTCGCGACGTCCCGGTCCATGCCCTCCCCGACCCTCGCTCGAGCCAGCCCGCGATGCTGTGCCAGTAGTTTTAAATCAGCCCCTAAATAATGATACCATTCAGATCCAGCCTGTCCCCATGCAGTCTTCCCCCAGCGACGCCCTAAGCCGAGGTTCGTACCCCACAGGGGGTGCCCTTAGCGTGCAGTCGCTTAGTTTGTAAGTTTTTATGCCCTGGCTGGAGGCCTTACTCTAAAGGCACCCACAGGATAGTCCGGTTAAGCAGACGACAACCTCATAGGTTGAACTGCGAGATGCCATTCCAAAAAAAAAAAAAAAAACAACTATCGGGCAGTTGCCCGCCAGACATAACACCTGTCTGGCCGGAGGATCCTCCCTTTTCTATGGAGTATCGAGGAACTTTACACCCTGTTCCTCATACCCCTAAAATGGCACTAGTTTTTTCTATTCTAAAATGGTGATGTAAAATGTTCGTATGGCCATATTATCAAAATCTCGTATTTGTACGAGGAACCTCGTACGGTTGGCAACCCTGAAGCGAGTTACGATTCCGGATTCAATAGGTACCTATGTAATTAATGCGATTGCAGTGTTGCAGAAATTTCTAAAATCTGTAGGTATGATATTTTAACTTAAAATCTGTACCAAAATGGAATATTCATCATCATCATTGCTTATTTTGAAAAACAAGGGATAAATACTAACATGTTAAGGTTTGATAATCGTTTTTCTTGCACACTGCGCGCGTGCGCGCGTCGTAGACAGAGAATATTATTACTATTCTCTTCACTGTCTACGACGCGCGCAGTGTCTCGGTGACAAAAACACTAAATCAGTAAAACAAAGGTCACCTACTTCGAAGCTTGATCTTTGTCTGATTGATTTGGTATTGGTGTTGATTTGGCTTCTGAAGCTAAAGTAATTTTTCACTTTTTTGTGTTTTTTTGTTGGTGTATTTTTTTAAAGACGGTTTTTTAATAATCAAAATGTTTACCAGTATAATCCATACTTCCATACTAATATTATAAATGCGAATATCACTCTGTTCGTTTGTTTGTTTAATTGTTACCTTTTCACGACTAAACGGCTGATCGGATCTTAATGAAATTTGGCAAGAAGATACATTTCAACCTTGGGAAGGACATAGGCTATATATCATCACGCTACGACCAATAGGAGCGGAGCAGCAATGCAAAATGTTGCGAAAACGGGGAAAATTTGACGCAGAAGAAGTTGCAACAACGTTGTAATGGTGACTTGTTTACAGATTAATAAAAATAGGTTGCAAAAATGACATTCCTGGAACGTTAATAATTGTAAGTTACAATAATTTACATTTGCAAAGTAACAGCAATGTTGTTTATGGAAGTTGCGACAACGTTGTAATGGTGATATTGTATATAGTTTAAAAAAAATGTTGCAAAAATGACTTTCCTGGAACGTTAATAATTGTAAGTTACAATAATTTACATTTGCAAAGTAACAGCAATGTTGTTTATGGAAGTTGCGACAACGTTGTAATGGTGACTTGTTTGCAGTTTAATAAAAATATGTTGCAAAAATTACATTCCAGGAACGTTAATATTGTAATTTACAATAAGTTTCGTTTGCAAAATAACGGCAATGTTGTATAAGGAAGTTACAAAAACGTTGTAATGGTGATATTGTATATAGTTTAATAAAAAAATGTTGCAAAAATAACATTGCAAGAATGTTAATAATTGTAAGTGACAATAATTTTCATTTGCAAAATAACAGCAATGTTGTATATGGAAGTTACAACAACGTTGTAATGGTGACATTGTATAAAGGTTAAAAAAAATACGTTGCAAAAATAACATTGCGGGAATGCTAATATCGAAAGTTTTCATAAGTTCAGTTTGTGAAGTACCTGCAATGTTTAAAAAAATATTCTGTAAAAATTAGGTTGCTACAATGTTTCACCTGAAATGTTATAATAATGACATTGTAGGAATATCATTAACATAACTTCCAGTAAGTTATTAAAAGTTTGTTGCTTCAAAGTTTAAAAAACAACTTTTATACGTAATATTGTTGCGACATCTGTTTAAACATTTTGGTAAGTTAAAACATACATGTTAAATGAAAATAGCCGTAATGTTTTTATGATCTTTCTTTTTAAACGTTCATATGGGGGGTCTATCAACATTGTAGAAAGTTTCTGTAAGTTTCATGCTTAGTGGGTAAAAACATTACTTTGAGGATTGTAATTCGGTAATGGTGCACGGAACATTTGTTGGGTTCGAGTAGGCATGCGGTTTTGATGTTGGTTGGGCATATTGAATTTAAAGGCCTGAGGCTGTGGTTGGTAGCCACGCTGTCCTACTGGAGGAGGCCAGTTAGGTACTGGTGGTCGCGGAACATTTAAGGCGTTAAACGGCCCAGCAGGCTTCATAGGGGGTTTATATAAAACTTTGGGTGCGCTCTGAGCAGTTTGAGCCTTTGGGGCATCATTACGCTGCTGCAGGTATATAATATTTAATTCTTCCTGCACGAATTCTAGAGCTTTTTCTATAGTTTGCGGACGCATACAACGTATACGTGAGCCTAAAGGTTCCTTTAGTCCACGTACAAAAGCTTGCATTGTCACTTTTTTATAAAGTGTCCGTTTTGCTTCAATAGTTGTCTGTAAGGTCTCATGTAACGTCACGTAAGTCATAATGGTACTAAACAAGGTTTGACATTGATCGTAAAATTCCTGCGGGGTCTTATTACCTTGCGTAGCCAATGAGAGGTCATTGTACAAAGCCGTTTCGTCTCTCTGGTCCGAGAAATTATTGATTAGAGCTGATCTAATACCTGCCCAAGTTGCAGGAATGCCATTTGAGTTGATGGTGGATGCGGCAGGTCCTGTGATCTTATATAATATGCCATTTAAAAGACACAAGTTCCCTAGCTCATTGCCTGGCTCAGCGCTTGCATACTGAGATACTATGCGGTCACAGATGTTAATAAACCTCGTCGTAAGTAAGTTAATGAAAAACAAAGTTACTGCTGCAGTTTGGTGAAAAAGTCCCATATCTCAAAAACTACATATCAAATCTTATTCAAACCAATTTTCGTTGAAAGTTTTTTTTACGTTCTACATCCCTATATTTTTTTCAGAATTTTCGTCCTCTTACTTCAGAAATTAGAGGGACACACTTTTTACTACTTTGGAAGTGTCTATCTTTCAAAAGATTGACTTTGAATAAAAATGGTTTTAGGAACCTCAATGTCATTTTTAAAGACCTATCTACAGACACCCCACACGTATAGGTTTGATCATTATTTTTTTTTAGTTTTTATTAAAACGCAATGGCAGTTTTTCATAGACTATTTATTACAGTAGAACATTAGTACACATATTGAGCATTAGATGACGCTACTTGTATGAAGGTTGCATTATTTTGTTACATTTTTAATATCCTCCTTTAACAAAATAAACAAATTACTCAAATTGCTGAGATGCCTAATAACTTCAAGAATTTATAATGTTTACTAGTACAAAGACTTTTGGTTAATATATCTGCAGGCATATTGGAAGTTGATACATATTCTACATTTATTTTATTATTTAAAACACATTCTCTTATGAAGTGGTGACGAATATCAATATGCTTCGACCTTTTATGATATAATGGATTAGCAGTTAGTTTTATAGAGCTTTGGTTATCACTATATAAACAGATAGGTTGCTTGCTATCCAGTACATGAATTTCATTCATCAAGTGTTTGAAATAAATAGCCTCCTTGCAGGCTTCAGACAAGGCCATATATTCGGCTTCAGTGCTAGAAAGTGCCACTGTTCTCTGCTTTCTAGATTCATAACTAATTACACATCCTGCCAAAATAAAACTGTACCCAGTATATGACCTTCTGTCTATAGATAGTACAAGACGCCCAATCGGCATCAACATAACCATGTAAATTTGTATCATCTTTCTTAAAGACTAGACCGTAATTTTTAGTTTTCTTCAAATATCTTAATAATCGCTTTAAGTGTTTCCAGTGAGTCTCATTATAGCATGTATTATACTGACTTAGAAAACTAATACTAAAAGATATATCCGGCCTTGTAAGCACTGATAGGTACATTAAACATCCTACTAATTGTTGATATGGAAACTTCTCTTCACATTGGTTATCAACAGATTTTTCTAATTTAAGATTAGTTTCCATGGGGGTATCAGAGGTATGACAGTCACTCATATTAAATCTAGCTAATATATTTTCTATAAATTTCTCTTGATCTATAGTAATACAGTTTTTACTGAAATTTACATTTAAACCAAGACACTGCTTTATTTTACCTAAATCTTTAATTTTATATTCATTTTTCAAAACATTTTTTAATTCTTGGTAAGCTGAATTACAGTTATAAAATACAAAAAAAATCGTCGACAAATAGTGCTACAACACTTTGACATTATTGTGACATTTCATAAAAAGGCATGGCTCATACTTAGATTTACAATAACCTAACTTCAACAAACTTTCTTCTACCCTTACATACCATGCTCTGGCAGATTGTTTTAAACCATATATTGCCCTTTTTAACTTTAATACTTTATTTTTACAATTAACTTTTTCTGAATTTTCTGGTAATTCCATAAACACACATTCATTTATATACCCATTTAGGAAAGCTGTAGGAACATCTAGGTGATTCATATTAAGATTTAAAAGCACACTCAGAGCAAATAATAGTCTTAAAGTACTATACCTTAACACAGGTGAGTATGTTTCATTAAAGTCAGCTCCCTTAACTTGGGTGAACCCCTTTGCCACTAGTCTTGCTCTATAACGCACTTCACCTTCACAATTGTACTTTTTCTTAAAAACCCACTTATTTTTCACCACGGTACCAACACTAGGTCTGTCCACTACCTCCCATGTATTATTGTCGCTGAAAGACTGTAACTCTTCCTTCATTGCTCTTGACCATTGCTCTTTTTCTGGACCTTCAAGAGCTTCACATACTGTAATTGGTTCACTTGTCATATCTTCAACACACATGTTACTGTAGCCGTAACGATCTGGCTTACGACGATAACGTTTTTCTGGTTCATTGACAGTCTTATTCTGAGAAACAACCTCCATATCTTCTGTTGTCAAGGGTTCATAAAACACTTCATCAGAATCGCTGGACGATTCGCTTGCAACATATGTGACGTCGTCTTTCTTCAGTGTCTGCTCGGTCTTATCTAGACTGCTCTGCTGGTTTTCTAGTTCTGCTAATACTTCCTTATTAGTGTCGCAAATAGGCTGCTTTTCCTCTACCATGATATTTGTTGTACTGCTGTCATTTTGAATTTCTTCCATGACTACAACATCTCTTGATATAGTTATTACTCTGCTCTCTGAATTGTACAAACAAAACCCTTTAACATTTTCTGAGTATCCAACCAAGTACATCTTCTGAGCTTTCTTGTCCCACTTCTTGCGACGTTCTTTGGGTACATGGACCATTACTGGGCTGCCAAACACTCTTAAGTGGCTGAGGTTCGGTTTACTGCCCGTCCACATTTCATAAGGGGTAGTATTCCTGTCTAGACCGGCTACTGGTGATCTATTTTTTAAATAGACCGCTGTGTTCACAGCTTCTGCCCATAACTGTTTATCAAACTGAGCATCAAACAGGAGACATCTTGCTTTTTCAACTATTGATCTGTTATATATCGCTCACACAGCCCATTTTGTTCAGGTGTGTAGGCGTTACTTTTCTGGTGCACTATTCCATTCTTCTTCAAGTAATTCTCCATTTCTGCAGAACAAAATTCTCCACCATTGTCAGATCTTAACATTTTTATTTGTGTGGATTTCTGGTTCTCAACTTGTTCTTTAAATTCTTTGAAATACTTGAAGGTTTCATCTTTTGTTTTAAGAAAATAGACAAAACACATTCGGCTGTAATCATCTACAAATATCAAATAATACCGAGACATAGCAAGTGATTTGTGTTCCATTGGCCCGCATAAGTCAGTATGGATCAATTCAAGTACATTGTTAGTCTTACTTGAGCTATTAGGGAATGGTAGTCTTGCTTGCTTGCCCTCGCAACATACAACACAACTCATCTTGCTAATATCACTTTTGTCTTGATAAGTCACACCTTCAACAGTTCCAAGTTTCATCTTCTCAAAGTCATTTGAATTTATATGACCTAGTCGTCTATGCCAAGTCGTAATTGAAATCTGTACTGCTGCTGCTAAAACTTGCTCAGACTTCACAATGTTTAATCTGTAAACATTATTCTCTAAACTTGCTTCACCAATACAGTCATTCTGAGCATTGTAAATGTAACATCCACGTTTGTTAAAGGATAATCTGTTTCCATTTTCAACCATTCTACTGACTGACAACAAATTAGTGGTTAGATTAGGAACGCACAAAACATTGTTGACTTTTATTTCATACCTTTTCCCTTTAACTGAGGTAGTAAGGTTTAAATCTCCAGAGCATAGAACCTGCGCGCTTGTCTGGTTTGCCACTTTGATTTCCTTAGTTATTGGCTGATAGGAAATGTTCGACAACATATTTTCATTCGCTATTAGATGGCAACTGGCACCGGAATCTACATACCAGTCGTTTCTATTGAATTCACTAGTCATAAATACTGCGCTGAAAGCATTTGACTTTTCTTTCTCTGTATTCGAACACTGGTTTTTATAATGTCCAACCTTTTTGCACTTGTAGCAACGAATAACTTTTTTGTTGTTTTTGAGGTTATCATTTGCATTGACATTAGATGGCTGCGTTCCGTTATTTCTAATATTATTATGCACCTTCCCGCGCTTTTGCTTGGTCAAAAATGCGCTTTCGGAACTAACCTCAAACTCCGAACTCATGTCCAATAATTTAGTTTTGATTGCATCTGAACTAATTTTCATGCCTGAATGCTCTATAGCCATTATCATTGGGCTAAATTTTTCAGTTAGTCCTGCCAGCAATAACGAGCCTATCCATTCTTCATTTATTTCAAAACCGGTACCTTTTAACTTCTGGGCGGTTTCAACGAGCTGGGTCACGTAGCTTGTCATGGAGTCACTGTTCTCTAAACGGATTGATATCAAACTTCTGAGGAGGCTGATCTTCCGCGTAAAACCTGAATCGTCGAACAAAGATTTTAACTTGCTCCACAAACCTCGTACCGTAGCTTCGTTCTTGATATGAGTATATAGAGATGGATCTATTGTCATGATGATCTTCGCCCTGGCTTTTTTATCTTCTATTTCGGCAAGTTCTGTGGCGTCATTCAGACCCACGCCTTCTAAGATCATGTAGTTTTCCACGGCAAAAGCCCAATCATCATAGTTTTCACGTCCCCGTAATTTAGGCACATTTACTGAGTAACTGGCAGACATATTTCGTTCGGATTACTTTATTATCACGCCAATAACTAATTAAAATTGCGAACTGGGCTCATAACCTATTAAAACGCAATGGCAGTTTTTCATAGACTATTTATTACAGTAGAACATTAGTACACATATTGAGCATTAGATGACGCTACTTGTATGAAGGTTGCATTATTTTGTTACATTTTTAATAGTTTTAGTTCCATGTATGGGAGGATATCCTTATCTATACATTTTTTTAAATTTTGTACAAAAATCATAATGCGGTTCACAGAATACATCTACCTACCAAGTTTCAGCTGTGTAGTCCTAATAGTTTCGGAATAAAGTGGCTGTGATACGGACGGACAGACAGACAGACAGACAGACAGACAGACATGACAAATGTATAAGGGTTCCGTTTTTTGCCATTCAGCTACGGAACCCTAAAAACGGATTAGTGATTAATGACATACTTAACTATTATTATTTGTATTATACAGGGTGTAACGGAAAGGGTATATACATCCTTAAGGGTGTGCTACAGACCATCAAACTGAACATGTTTATCATCAATAAAAAAAATTATGCAGCAAAAAAAAATATCAGCTGCCTATACATTTCGGTCGAATAGGTATTGCAATTTTCTATGGGGCAGCAGATATTTTTTTTGCTGCAAAAATTTTTTTATGATGAGAAACATGTTCAGTTTGATGGTCTGTAGCACACCCTTAAGGATGTATATACCCTTTCCGTTACACCCTGTATAAGGTAAAATTTGTGATTTGTTATTCAAATGATAATTAAAATATTGAAGATCTTTTTATTTTGTATGAAGACTGATTTTGATTTGTAAGTATTATTACATTATATATTGTAACTTGGAATTGTTTTACTAGTTAAATGACAAAATGTCTTTTTTTTTTATGTAGGTACTATATTTGTGTTAGGTATGGTGATCACTTATGACACCATGTTATGTTGGATGGTTGGAATGAAAGATACCGTTGGGTATACTTAATTTAATTATCACAGGACACAGTTTACATTTTGTATTTAGACAGTGCGTAGTGTCGCAGACGGGTTGAGACCAAGTTATGGCCTCCGGAAGGATGTGTACCATAGATCATCACTAGAGCTTGACGCTTAGTAACATACTAATTAGTGTTGTCACAACATCCCCCTTGTTGAGTTCAAATTAGACCCTTGACAAATAATTGACACTACGCTATACAACTTACTTAAACTACGAGTTGGGTCGCATGGAACTTGATTTGACGAGTCGACTGACATGACTAATGGAATCTTGGGTTATGATGAGCTGAGACTGATACTATGATGCTCATCCCAAGTCCAGACTGTATCTCTTTGACACTTATTTGGTGTGGGCATGTTGACAATTGCTTTGACCTTTTCTTGGTCTGCCCCAGCACCATCCTTACTGAAGAAACTTACTTATGAGACAAATTCTTGACTGACCTGAACTTTTTACTGTTATTATGACAACTGACTTAACCCACTCTGTTGGTTTTGTGCCCTTTACAATAACTTGCATTGCCTCCATGCGTTGCAGATAACAGACTGGAGGTAGACATCCAAGACCCTGGAAGATATAATTACATTGTGTAAGCATTTGTTTACAAAAATTTTGTTTTGACAATGTAAAGACACATTTTTTTATTATACCTAACTTTTAACAAGTTGGAAGACAATGGACAGTTGGACAATCTAAATCTACTACTATAAACATTATAGTTTCGACGACGTAATTGTTATCTAGACACAAATTACAATATTTAAGTTGACATAACCTAAAATCGGAATGGATTTTTCACCAAATCCTTTGACATTTATCCAACGTTTGACAAGTGACATTTAAGACATTGTTTTGACATGATATTGACATTTGCACCTGAATCTATGATGCATTTAATTTGTTTATTCCCAAATGACAATTTAATTTCCCATGATTGTTTTAACTTATTACTTTCTAAAGTGTTGACATTGTTTACTTTTTATCTGAGTTATTATCTAATGATCCTTTTTATGACTGCGAATACTGACTGTTGATTTTATGACGATGATATTGTGTGTTATTGTGAAATCCCTCTGACTTGTGACCATTTCCATCATTGAGATGTAAATATGGACACTGACATTTATTATTTTGACTATTTGAGTGGATTCTCGACTGGTTCTTTGACCTATGACTACAATCATCATTGAGATGTTGCTTACAACTCTCGGACATATCCCTGCTTTCAACACAGAGATATTTGACTGGTACTTTGACCTATGACTATAATCATTATTGAGATGTTGCTTCCAACTCTCTGACATATCACTGCTTTCAACACAGAGATATTCGACTGGCACTTTGACCTATGACTATAATCAATATTGAGATGTTGCTTACAACTCTCGGACATATCACTGAGATATTCGACTTGATGATTGACATTCATCATTGAGATGTTGATCACAACTCTCGGACATATCCCTGCTTTCAACACAGAGATATTTGACTGGTACTTTGACCTATGACTATAATCATTATTGAGATGTTGCTTCCAACTCTCTGACATATCACTGCTTTCAACACAGAGATATTCGACTGGCACTTTGACCTATGACTATAATCATTATTGAGATGTTGCTTACAACTCTCGGACATATCACTGCTTTCGCCGCAGAGATAATTGACTGGTACTCTGACCTATGACTGATGATTGACTTTCATCGTTGAGATGTTGCTTACAACTCTCGGACATATCACTGAGATATTCGACTTGATGATTGACATTCATCGTTGAGATGTTGCTTACAACTCTCGGACATATCACTGCTTTCACCGCAGAGATATTTGACTTGATGATTGACACTCACAATATAAATGGGGTATTAGACTTGACTTATTTAGACCTTGACTCGGATCACTCAGATATGCTGTGACTACTTTGTAATAACTTTATGACATGACTTTGACGGTGATAGACTTTGTATTGATCCTGTGATAACTTGACTCGGCTGTGATAGACTTAGTATTGATATTGTGATAACTTGGTCTCAATACGTCTACATATATGACTTGACTTTGACTGTGACTAACTTTGTGACGGAGAGTGCTTGCTATGAGACTCTGACTGACTGTGCGCTTGTGTGTTCTGACTATTTGTTGGTTGACTATGTGACTGTCTGTCACGTACTCCTAATTATTAACCGAATATCTTTATCTTGATTTCTATTTTAAAATCATCACACGGTATCGGCCACTTAGAAACACATTAAACCTCTAGTTTATGATTTGACAGCCTGACAAGTAACCGTAATTAATAACGAAACGTTCTTTCCTCTTTTAAATTGTAAAACAATACTGTACCACTTGGAAAGGCATAAATCCCTTATTTAATGGGAAGCCGACAGGCCAAATGTAATATTTCTACGAATTCCTAAGAAACGCTAAAAATATCCGATTTCTAAGTGCAGTTTACAATACTTGCGCCACATCTGGAGAACATATTATGGGTTTCACCCGTAAGGACCCATTAAACAATTAAGAAACCACGCAAAAAGGAACCTTAAGCCGGTCGTGGTGTTTTTCAGAATTGCTGGGGATGAAGGAAGGGATGTTGACGAGGGGCAGTTGGTCTTGGATCGCTATAGGGCTCGGACGATGTGAGCTAATTAAGTTAGGAGATTTGGTGAATACCAAGAGGCTATGTCCAAGTGGACAGTGGGTTTTGAGATCACGGGAGAGTTCGCACGGGTTAGGTTTAGACCTTAAAGGGCTAGGGCGTCCTAGGTTAGGCTCGTGAAGTTAGCGTAGTCTTGGTACCAAGATGTTCATATCCGAGTAGGCCGTTGTTAGAGAGAGATTCGTATTTCATATGTTAAATTTATATATTAGTAATATCTAAGTCTAAAGTGAGTGTCGAGGCGTGGTTGGAGGAGAGCTGCGGCGGAGGCGCAACTGGTAATGTTTGCAGTATTCTGTAAGAGAGTTGTAGACTCTTTAAATTAACACGTGGTAAGTGTTAACTATAATTAATTCTTAGCTCATAATAGCTGATTGGCAGCGGTGCAGAGGAGCTGTTAATAATCATTTATTTCAGCATGGCGGAGCAACTGCTTCTTATCATCATAATATATACTATTATCTTATGTGTTATGTAACCACCTCCTCATCCGTACCTTGGCAAATATCCGTCAGTTGCGTTTGGTTATAGGGAGACGGGGAAAGCCTTCTGCTACACTCTACAATCACCTCAAGCATACCACATGTACACTGTACACTAACACACCTGACTATTTACGAATATTGACTTTTATCTGACGCACCACAACTGGAAGGCAGAACCGTAATATTCGCATTTCGATTAGAACAAACTATATTGTTCAGTGGTGAAGGCAGCACCGTAATATTCATGGTTTAATCAAAACACATGATATTGTTCAATAATATTGCCGACTTGTACTTGTAGTACAAATCAACCAAACGCTGCTGATGAATACTGCTTCCTAAAAAGGTCTAGCTCAGAAACATTGCGTAGAGATTTCTGGCACACATTTTGGGAGTGGGGGTAGGCTCCACTAAGTATTCCTAACTGGATTGATAGCTACGTCCTGAGGGACGCTAGGGACTGTGTCTCGTTAAAACAAAACCAAAGCCACTGGTAGGCTATTCTGAATCCACACTATTTAGCGAGACACGCAATTACGACTGGGGAAGATTAAGAAAATGTGAAGTGACGATATAATTACCACTTCGGTGTCCACAAATAACTATCGCAATATGTTCTGCTACAGACTGAGTCTACGGTGTTCTTGTGCAAGTTTTGAGTTATAATAGCAATTGTGGTAGTCTGCCGTAAGGGACTTAAGGGAGTACGCGAGTAGATGGAAATACTGAAAACCTATCTTCCTCAATGGCAGCTGGCCTCACAATCCACTGCCTTAGTATTGAGGACGACAAGTAAATAGCGCCTAGGGAACGTGGTCTGTTAGAGTTCGCAGCAGTGTCCTTAGTAGGGCTATGCACTTAGGTCTAACAGTACACGTACGCCGGGCAGACGTAAAATGGCTCCATGTTGTGACATGCAACCGTTTGCGTCTGCAAACGGCATCTACTACATTTGAATAACACAAAGTAACGTAGAGAACAATTATACAACTTCTTAAGCACAAGCACAACGTTCCTTTTACCACCTTTGTCTTACATATCATATATTTGCGACCTCTTGTCTTATTAACTTCATACTTTACTGTTGTTTGGTTTGATATGATTTTATATTACACATGTATATGTATTAACAGTGAATTTCCAATATTAACGACAGACAGACTTAGGTCGACACGGGGTAATGTGTATCTACCTATTGGATGTAGACACAAAATAGCTAGGCTATTAGCTTATAATATTCACACAGACATAAGTAGTATGTCTAAGTTTAGTTGTATTATTAACACTGCGACTATTAGTAATCATACTAATATAGATTTTTTCTCTGTTTACAATTTTTATGCTGAGGAGGTTCCATGTGTGAGCATGGATAATTCTCAATTAGGGTGTATTAGTGATAGGAGCTTGTTATCTGGTGGCACAGGAGTCTTGGGGCTCACTCCGGATGTTCATTTAAACTAGTTAATAAGACAAAAGAAGATACCAGTAGCACTATACCTTCTCGCTATCAAATAGCTAAATGTAAAAAAGGGGCTAAGCAGAATTCCTTGCAATTATTCCATCAAAACATTCAAGGTTTCTCTTCAAAGCAATTAGAGATTGAATTATTTTTAGAAAAAACAAAGTTTGAAATTGTTTGTTTCACTGAACACTGGTTAAGAGACTATGAAATGCTAATTAATTACGAAAATTACAGTGTGGGCAGTTGCTTTAACCGAAAATCGAAAATGCGTGGGGGTTCATTAATCTTAGTTAAAAATTGTATTAAATTTAAGTGTCGAAGCGATATTGTTGATCTATCGGTTGAGCATAATATTGAACTGTCTTGTGTTGAGCTGGATAAGCATATAATAGTGTGCGTATACAGACCCCCAAATTATCAAAACTACTCCTTATTTGAGTCAGTAATGGAAGATGCTTTAGCAAAACTTGCAACAGGTAAAAAATCTCTGGTTATCTGTGGTGACTTTAATATTAATATTTTAGACAAAAATTCTAATACTAGTAGATTTTTACACCTTTTTAAATCATTTAATTTGTTAAACGTGTTTTCGGAACCAACCCGAATTACTACGAATACTGCTACATGTATTGATAATGTTTTTTGTTGTTGCGACTACTTAGATAAATCAATTGTAAATTACCTCCCTTCTGATCACAGTGGGCAAACCGTTGTTTTCGAGTCCTACACACCATTACAAAAAATCCAGATAAACTCTAGACAAATAACGCCCAGCAATTTGAATAAATTTAATAATAACTTAATTAGTAATTTAGGCATTCCGGGCCATATAATTGAAAATGCAAATCAATTTTATGAGCAATTCTTTTCGGTAGTTCACGTAGAGTTCAATAATACATTAAAAATGAAAACAAAATCTATTTACCCTAAGTTTATGTTCAGTGACTGGGCCACTAAGGGTATTAGGATAAGTAGGGAGCGATTGTTTGAGTTGTATGGCCTTAAGCCTTACATCAACTCGGAAACTTTTAATAAATATGTTGCAACCTATTCAAAAATCTTTAAAAACACTTGCAAAGTAGCCAAAGCCCTATTCATTAGCAACAAGATTAAGTCCGCCGATAACAAAATAAAGACGGTTTGGAAAATTATCAATAGTGAATCCAATAGAAATAAAAAATATAATAATGATATCAGACTAGAGACTTCACGTGGTCTTCTAAGCTCTAAAAACGAAGTAGCTCAAGAATTTGTAGATTTCTTTACCAATATCCCACTTAAAACTACCGAAACCTTAAATTCCTCACCCTTGCTTTCTATTGATTTATTAAAAGCGAACGTTTCAGCATGCCCGGTTGAGTTTCAATTTAAGCCTATAAACCCCATAGCAGTCATTAAAGCTTTTAAGGAAATCAAAATCAAATTAACAGAAGATCTATGGGGATTGTCTATTAAAGTGTGTCAAGCTATTATTGACACTATAGCACCGTACTTGGCTTTAATTTTTAATTTGTGTGTGGACCAAGGGGTCTTCCCAGACCTTATGAAATACAGCAAGGTAATACCACTTTTCAAATCTGGGGACAGTAAAGATACGAATAATTATAGACCCGTATCCGTGCTGCCGGTTTTCAGCAAGGTGTTTGAAAAGGTAATGCTTAATCAAATGCTCACCCACTTTAACACCAACAAAATCTTACACGAGAAACAATATGGTTTCACCAAGGGACGTTGTACAACTGACGCCGGTGTCACTTTATTAAAACACATATATACTGCGTGGGAAGAGGCACAAGATGCCATAGGAATCTTCTGTGACCTCTCGAAGGCATTTGATTGCGTAAATCACCAAACCTTGCTCTTGAAACTTGAGCATTACGGCTTAGGTAAACTTGCGCTCAGTTTAGTAAAATCGTATTTAAATGATAGACAGCAGCAAGTACAGGTAAATGGTGTAAATTCAATGGCTCTGAAAGTAAAAATGGGTGTACCACAAGGTTCGATATTGGGTCCTTTCCTCTTTTTAGTATATATTAATGACCTTCCCCATTTATTTAAAAACCAACCACAAATGGTGTTGTTTGCGGACGATACTTCGTTAATATTTAAGATAAACAGACGTGCAACAAACCTTGACGATGTAAATAACGCTCTAATGCAGGTCCATAAATGGTTTACCGCAAATAATTTAGTATTAAATGGGAAAAAAACTAAGTGCATAAGATTTTCTCTACCAAATGTCAAAAGCAGTGACTGTGACATAGTATTGAATCAAGAGAAACTTGAATTTGTCGATGAAACTGTTTTCTTGGGGATCACGCTCGACTCAAGGCTACAATGGGGTCCTCATTTAACATCTCTTGCAGGACGGCTAAGTTCAGCAGCATATGCTGTTAGAAAAATCCGTCAATTTACTGATGTAGATACCGCGAGGATAGTGTATTTTAGTTATTTTCATAGTATTATGTCATATGGTATTTTACTATGGGGACGGGCTGCAGACATCGAGTCTATATTTATTCTGCAGAAAAGAGCTATCAGAGCCATATATAATCTACGTAGGCGCGATTCTCTAAGAGAACTGTTCAAGGAAATTAACATCATGACGGTACCTTGTCAATACATCTATGAAAACATCATGTACGTTAGAAAAAATCTGCATTTATTTAGTAAAAGAGGTGACCGGCACCACTATAATACTAGAAACAGAGACCAACTAGTTCAGCCAGGTTTCAGGTTAGCTAAAGTAGACTCATCTTTCATGGGTACTGTTTAAAATGTTACAATAAAATACCTCCCCACATTCTACAACTGAATGAAACGAAATTTAAATCTTGCATAAAACGCACACTATGTAGGCAAGCATATTATAAGTTGGGGGATTATATTGATGATAAAAATGCTTGGCTCAATGCTGGTCCTGCTCCACAACCATAGGGGCAATCGGAATCATCAGAATTAGAAAGTGAAGTTATTGTGAAAGCTGCAGAAGATTGTAAAAATATATTTGCATTGTATAGATTCAATCTCTTAGTATTATATAATTTCATAGCACATGTGTGAGTACCATGTACTGTAAAGCCACTATTTAATGAGTAACTAAATATTTCATTGACGCGAAATTACCCTGGTGGTTGAGTGAATGTCATGCTCACTTAAATGTCACGCTGATGGTGGCGGGTGTGTCGGGTCGTTTAGTTCCCTTCAAAATGGTTGAGTTGAATGATGGCTGATACATGCGTCATGTTCGTGAACGGGCGCTGTCAGTTGTGACTGGTCATCTCTTAGCTGCCACGGTTTATTTTAATTACTTTATTTTTTTATTACTGATTTAATCTTTTACTCTGGACGCTCTTAACTTGCCCGTATTTCTACATAGTTCTCACATATTTGTAATTCTTGACATGAATGATGTAACCAAGATTTTGTAACATATTTTGATTTAAAAGAGTGTCCATGGAGTTTCTTGCCCGTTCTTCTCCATAGAGATCTACGCTACGGAATGGGCAACTACAGTACTTTCACAAGTTATTATGCCTTGTGACTGGGACTGTAGCTTCGCGTTTTATTTTGTTTTTGTTGACTTTCAAAAGTGCCTGTAATGGTCTAATTGAAATAAATGCTTTGACTTTGACTTTAACTTCACCCCTCCCTGTCCCCTAGCTTTCAAAGTCGGGACAGGCCTGCCCTAAATTGGGAATCCAGTCCTCTATGTCGGTGGGAAGGTGACCAGTCAGGGACGAGCCTTACAGGGTCGTGCGGAAATGGCGGGGCACGACCCTTTCCCCTCCGGGGGAAACCGACCTTAGTTTTAAGAATTAATATGATTTAGGAAAAACGAAAATTTTATCAGTCTGGGGTAATTTAGGAACAGTCACAACTACTATGTGGATCATAGTGATTTGACTGACTATTTTGACTTTGACTCGACTTTAACTAACTGTGCAACATTCCAACAAAATATTCTTGACTAGTTATCTGAATCACACAATTGCAACTGACTGACTTTTATATTTTTGACTTTATTTAGCAAAATGACCAAAAGATTTACATGACCTGCATTATACGCCTTTAGCTGGGCACTTTTATCAATGAGACTGCCCACAGCGACTGCATGTCCTCGAGTCGCCGCTCGAAGCTGAAGCTGACCTGCGACTGCCTGAAGACTTGCGACTGCTTGACGACTCGCGACTGCTCGAAGCTGACCTGCGACTGGAAGCTCGCTGTCGATCGTCTCGTCGACCACGGCTTCTCCGACTAAGATGCATGACGTTTTCACTGGCGACACCGCTCGCTTGGACAATTTTATCAGCATCCTGCTGCGCGACTATGAGTGTGCTCGCTATCTCTTGCATCCTCTGATAGGTTAGGTCATGTTCTTGAAGCAATCTTTGACGCACATGTGATAAATCCATGTGTAGGTTAGCTCACTTGTGCAGGCCTGTGGCTAACAAATACAGTTGTTGTAGCAATCTTTGACGTATATGTGACAGCTGTGACCATCTTCTCCGTGCCTCCGCATTGTCATTTGCCGGATCAGACTAGATTTGGAGTTAATTTTGTTGCATGCGCCTCGTTCCTGACCGCCATTTTTGTCGTCACAATTTCGGCACTTTTACGACTCATTATTTCTTGTTTTTCTTGACGACTTCTGACACCATGTTAGGTATGGTGATCACTTATGACACCATGTTATGTTGGATGGTTGGAATGAAAGATACCGTTGGGTATACTTAATTTAATAGTCACAGGACACAGTTTACATTTTGTATTTAGACAGTGCGTAGTGTCGCAGACGGGTTGAGACCAAGTTATGGCCTCCGGAAGGATGTGTACCATAGATCATACCATATACCATAAATAAAGTAATTTAAATGTTGATTTTTTAACATAGTAGTATTATTAAAATCCCAACTTCATTATATTCCAAAATAGTGGAATATTATTCACATACCTGTTGCAAGCCAATTGCTTCTCCATAAACTTCATCAGGTGGCAATGGTGCTCTTGCCATGTATGCAATAGTGTGCAATATGCAACATGCATTCACAATCTTGCCTACAGTTGTTGGACTATAATGTAAAGCATGTGCTGCAAGCAAACACCTGCAAAAAAACAATTTACTTTTATATAAGAACTATTGCAACAAAATTTCTAAAACAAGAAATTCGGTGTCACCTTGTTTCGCAGACAGAAGTTTCACAGAATTTAGTTTCCCAGAATTTTTTTCTCATATTATTTAGTCCCTGTATTCTTATTTCGAATATTTTTGTTTCAACTACTATTTACTTGAATGAAACGTGTGATCCTCTGTGGCCGGACCACAGTTTAGTACTCAGATGCTATAGTTCGAAATAATACCTACCGAAAGTCTACTTTCATCGGAATATATATATATTTTTAGTACCTCAAGAGATATATTTTTAATTAACAATTTATGTCGTCCGGCCGCCAGGCAGTGCTCTTTGGCCGCGCCACCTCAAATTAAATAGAGTATAATGAACTATAAATAAATCAATATCCCGAAAAAAAACTACCTAAAGAGTACCTTGCATACGACAAATATGATCCAATAAACCCCTTTAGTTAAGGACTTATCGATGGCCCCACCGAATAAACGTGCTTTTACACGTTTTTTTTTTTTTTTTTTTTTCATTTTTCGTTTTGTTTGCCTATCCTGCACCTACTTATTTTTTTTATGAATTTTAGACTCAAAACACGCGTATTATAATAGTGAAAATCTTTATTCTAGGGAAATAAATCATTTAAAAAATACATTTCTGTTCAGGTGATCAGGTTCATGCTTTTTTTACATGCTTTTTGAGCCGCCAAGTACACAAGAATAAACGTGTTAAAATCTACAGACGTTTGAGAAGATTTGAGATTGTTTTCGAATTTGGGTAATGTCTTCTTACACGTTTATTCGTGTAAAAATGTATGCAAATTGTATTAGTAATGTTTTATCCCACAAAATTGAAGTTTGAATATAAATAAGTTATTAGAATTAAAGTACTGCATTGTCTCTTACTATTTTTTTTTTTTTCAAAAAATTGTGTTCAAGTCTGGAGTGCCTAAATTACTAATTAAGTTATTATTCAATTTATTCAAATTGCGGGTGTTATTTGTCTTGGGTTTATCTGGATTTTTGTAATGGTGTGTAGGACTCGAAAACAACGGTTTGTCCACTGTGATTAGAATGGAGGTAATTAACAATTGATTTATATAAGTAGTCGCAGCAACAAAAACATTATCAATACATGTAGCAGTATTTGTTAACCGACTTCTAAAAAAGGAGGAGGTTCTCAATTCGGATGTTTGTATTTTTTTTTTTTTTTTTTTTATGTTTGTTCGGGCATAACTCCGTCGCTTGCCAACCGATTTGGAAAATTCTTCTTTTGTTGGAAAGGGTATACTTCCCAAATGGTCCCATAGTCACCAAGTCGGGATATGATGATGGAATCTTGGCGAAATCGAGGGAACTCTTTAAATTTTATAGGAAAACGTACAGCGATTTAGTAGAGTATTTTCTACAACAAATGAAGCATTTGCGTTCAATAAGAACCATTCTACCATCAGATCTGATGATGAATCCAAGAGACAGGCTTATCTTAGCCTTGTTTGGGCTTGTTGGAATTGTAACGGTATGCACTTTCCAGGTGTACCACTAATAAGTCAAAAAAATGTTTTTTTTTTTTCTTTTTTAACCGACTTCCATAAGGAGGAGGTTTTCAATTCGATTAGTATTTTTTTTATGTATGTCCACCGATTACACTGAGATTTATGATCCGATTTGCGTGAATCTTCTTTAGTTTGATGCGGAATAGTTGCCATTTGGTCCTATAAAAATTGATATAGTTTGGCCATGTAGTTTTAATTTTTTTAAGGATTTAAGTGAGATACCACAACTGAAAAGGCTAAAATAAAAACTTTTTTACAAAAAAAAAAATAACCGACTTCCAAAAAAAACACTAAAAAGTGGCAAATAATTTTAGTTTCGGAAGTCGGTGGCAAAACAGTAAATGAAACAATTAAGTCAGTAAGTTTTTTTAATTCGGGTTGTTTCCGAAAACATATTTAACATATTAAATGATTCAAAAAGATAATCTAATACTATTAAATTTTTTGTTTAAAATATTAATATTAAATTCACAACAGGTAACGTAATTTTTTAACTGTTGTTTTGCTAAAGCATCTTTCATTACTGACTCAAATAAGTGGTAGTTTTAATAATGTGGGTTCTGTAAATGCACACTATTATATGATTATCCAGCTCAACATATTCTCAACCGATAGATCAACAATAGCGTTTCGAGACTTAAATTTAATACAATTTTTAACTATGATTAATGAACCCTTATGCATTTTAGATTTTCGGTTAAAGCAACTGCCAACACTGTAATTTACGTAATTAATTAGCATTCCATAGTCATTTAACCAATGTTCAGTGAAAGAAACAATTTCAAACTTTGTTTTTTTCTAAAAATAATTCAATCTCTAATTGCTTTGAACAGAAACCTTGAATGTTTCAATGGAAAAATTGCAAGGAATTCTGCTTAGCTCTTTTTAGAATGTCAACCTTAACTTGAAATTTTCTTTGGTCTAAGTAAGATTTTAATATCCTGTAAAAAGAGTTAGGTAGAAGAGATTTCAACTTATATAAAAGTCCCTTGTGCCATACCCTATCGAATGCCTGTTGGATATCCAGGAACACTGCAGACCAGTATTCTTTATTTTCCAACGACTGTCTGATTTTGTGGACCACTCTATGCACTTGCTCTACAGTTGCGTGCTTTTCACGGAACCCAAATTGGTGGTCTGGTATTATCCCATTCTCGTCAAGGACTGGTTTTAATCTTCGTAGAAATATTTTCTCAAAAACCTTTGATATGATTGGAAGGAGGCTTATGGGTCTGTATGAGCTTGGTTCGGTTGGTGGTTTTCCTGGCTTCGCTATCATACATATTTGTGATATCTTCCACATTTTTGGGTAGTATAGTAGCCGGAAGACAGTATTGAACAGCATTGTTAGAAAGACGATAATTTTTCTAGGTAGATGCTTGAGTATTTCACCTGTGATGAGATCGTAACCAGGACTTTTATTGTTCTCGAGATTTCTTATTGTTCGTATCAGTTCTCTCGGTGTGACCAGTTTGAGTAAAGGTGATAGTTGTTGATCACTGTTCAGATAATTGTCGACTTCCTCTTCAAAATCAGTCATCGTAGAGTCATTGGGAGTGAAAACCGCAGAAAGGTGTTGTGCAAAAAGCTCCGCCTTGTCGCTTGCTTTTCTGGCCCAAGATCCATTAGGTTGCCTAAGCGGGGTTACAAAATGTTTTGGCCTTTTAAAGTTTTTGGTTATCTTCCACAATGAATAGTTTTCCTGTTTTCGAGCTGACAATGTTGAGAGTTTTTCTTGGAACCTGGTATTTTCGTTATCATGAATGAGCTCCTTCAGTTCTCTTGCAGCTTTATTGAAATTCCTTCTGTCCTCTTCCGATTTACTAAAATGAAGCTGCCTTCGCAATCTTAGTTTGGCCTCCAGTTTATGCTTAATCTGTAAGGGTATGTTATTTTTGCAGACTAAAGGATCCAGTGTTGGGGTAGCACGCCATGCTGCTATTTGTATTAGATTGGTTATGTAGAATGTGGCAGAATCTATATCTTCTTCAGTTTTAAGTTTTACTTTTAGATTAACTTCTTCTTCAAGGTAATCCGAAATGAGTCCCAGTCAGTTTTCCGATTGAACAAGGTTAGTTTTGGTTCTCTCTTGATAGCTGCAACACTAAATGTGGCAATAACTGGAGAGTGGTCAGATAGTGTATCGAATGACGACTCCACACTAGAATTGATATTTGACAGTCCCTTGACAATGAAAAAGTCCAGAAAGTTAGGTGTTCTGTTGGTATCCGTAGGCCAGTAGGTTGGTTCGCCAGTCGACAGCAGACTTTGCCGTTGAGTTTCGACGCTCTTTTTCAGCTCGCGTCCTCTGGTTGTGATGAGTCTGGACCCCCAGCAAGTATGTTTGCAATTCCAATCTCCACCACTGATATACCTATTGCCCAACGTGTTAAAATATCTGTCAAACATGTAGTTCTTGACCTTCTGGTTTGGTGGACAGTATACGGCACTTATGTTAAGGGGACCAATACTCTCATCTATGGTGATTGTAGTTCCTTGTAACCAATTTTCTTTAAACTCACTATGTAAATGGTGTTTAATGTTATTTTTTATGATAACAGCTGCCCCACCATGAGAGGTGTTGTCTGGGTGGTTGGTACAGTATACACAATAGTTATTCATGTTAAATAGTTTGCGATCATTGAGGTGCGTTTCTGAAATTAAGGCAATGTCCACTTTATTTATTTTTAAAAGCACCTCTAGTTCCGTCTTGTTTGGCGCTAGGCCATTTATGTTCCAGATGGCTATACGTAATGAGGTCATGGTTGTTGTTTACTTATGAGTGTTATAATCAGGTTCATCATAGTACTCATCTGGGATATCAGTTGGTCTATCCTTTCAGTCTGTTTAATTATGAGGTCAATAAAGCTATAGTTTTGTTCTATACGATTGTTTTCTTTTTCCGGTTTATTGGAAATGGTTCTCTGTGACTCTTTGTGGTCACTGTTAAAATTGTTCTTTTGAGTGTTATCTCTTATCACAGCTTCGCTGTATCGCTGTGTCTTCGCGGTATCAGCTCTTATGACAGCTTCGCTGTATAATTTGGGGTAACCATCGGTGTTTTGATATGCCTTGGGTTGTATATGATCTGGTTTAGGTACAGGGTCTTGTTTTTCAGATGCGACTTTACTTTGTGGTTGTTTTTGTCTGTTTCCCCATTTTATTGCTGCAATTTCTTTGTAGACTTGACATCCTTTATAACTAGCGGGGTGGCTTCCAGAGCATAGAGTACAAACTGCAGGGGTGTTCCTGTCCATGGTGCAAGCAGTCGTTTTATGTTCACCACTATACACATCGGTAAGGTCGCATTGTTTTTTGTATGTCCATATTGCTGACATCGCGTGCATTGGACCACAGTATTTTTCCTTTTTGGATCTTCTATTGTGATTTTTTGATGATAAATATATTTGATCTCTTTAACCTTTCGGTTGTTTTCGTGAGGGTATAGGTTCACAAAGAATGTATTTAATGGTTCCTTAGTCGCATTGGCACGTGCTATCACTATTTCACCTTTGACTTTATTGCCAGTTTCTTCTATCGCTTGGATTATGGCATCTTTGGGAGTGCTGAAGTGTAGGTGTTTAATCACAATTCTCATGCACTTTTCATCCTTTTGGGTAAAAGTGTGACCTATGAGTCCTTTAGCTCTAATATGTTCTAATAGTTGTTTATATATTTCAACAGAGCTTGTGGAAATAATTAACTGGTTTTTATTTACCACTTTGTATGTGTAATCGGTCTTTTTAGCCACTTCTTCGAGAAACTGTTAATTTCCCTAGGTCATCAATACCGTAGAGCATTATGGGCGGAGGTTTTGAAGGTTTTCTGGTTTCATTAGGCACAGAGGGGGCCTGGGTTGGTTTATCTACATTTAACAACGAGAAACTGTTGCTTGTGTTTAATTCAGGTATTGCAGCTTCCTGTGTGTTATCTGTGTTTATTCCTCGACGTTTACTCAGTTCTTGTTATCTTGTTTGTATTCTTTTTGCAGAGTATTTACTTGTTCCTGTGTCATCAGGTGATCGGTTTCTCTTATGTTTTTGTACAGGTACTCTTTGCCATGGAACTGATGGATTACATGGCGTACCTGCTATCTCTTTGCTTGTACTGGGTAGGCAAGCAGTTGCAGTGGTGTTAGGAATTTCATTTATATTAGCTGGTTTCAATTCGTTAACAGGATTGCAACTGTAGCTCTTTTGTTTGTCATTGCCAATTTCAGACAAAGATGACGACCTTGATCTATTAAATAATCCGGGATGGAATATTTGTTGTGTGAGGTTTTTATTTGAACTCATTTTGGTGGAAATTTAACCTCTCAATCCTCTCTAGCCTGACTTACGTCATCGCGCGGGCCACTTAAAGTTACGTCATCGCGGGTGTCAAGTGTCCTGCGCTCATAAAAAGCTTATCGCGCGAGTTCTATTGGCTCTTATCTCAAGCGGTAAACAGTTTCGGGTTCTTGATTAACGAGACCATGTATTACAATATAAACAACTGTTTTATAACTACTTGAGAATTATAAACATCGCATAGAATTCAGAGAGCTCGCCGCAAACATACTGTTGTCGTAGTTTGTTTTTTTTTGGTAAAACTACTGAATCAATTTACACGAAACTTTAGATCTAACATAACAAATATACAAGTAATCTAATGACAGTGTTTTTTAGGTGTCCTACAAAAATTATTCTTGCAAGATTCCAACTCAAACGTCTTATTAGAATCGGCCATTTTCTAATTGCGCAGTTCGATGCATGAAAATACTTGAAATATCAATAAATTTGAATAGATATGCCTCGAATACATGAAATAAGTAATTATCATTATTTTTTCGCTTATTACTAATGTTTCCAAGACCATATTTCATTGTAAAAGAGTCAAATTCATATTTTCAATTTCGACTGACGAACTTCACAACAAAGGAATTTTTGGAGGAATTTTTGGATCAAAAACATAATTTTTAGATATTTTTTCCAGCAAATGACTATCTAAAAAGTTGCATTATACACTTATAACATACTATACATCTACTTACCAAAGTTTAACAACACAAAACACAAAAATTTCACTGCATTCCAAAACAAAACACACTGGCCGCCATGACGCATTTTGACAGTCGACAAAGACTCGTTTCTTTTTTTTTTTAATAATTTTATGCTGTTGTAAGGTTGGTATGATGGTTTCATTTTAATCGAACTCTAGTTGACCAGAGACGTAAATTTTTACAAACGAATTAGAACCTTACTTTACGTACGATAAGGGTTTAAAGTTGCTCGTACGAGGCGTTCCGAAAACGGAACAGCGGGCCGATAAGCAAAATCGTTTTGTTCCGAAAACGGAACAGACGGGCTCTAGCGGTTAAATTATTTTTATGGCAACACTAATTCCAAACATCAAATGACATTTTGAAGTTGAAATAAAAATATCAAAAGTTTGAGGGTGGATGAAAAAGTCTTTGAAAAGTAGAATGACTTTTTCGTTTGTTGTTCACTGTTTTTTGTTTGAATCACTAATTATTATAGTTCACAAACAGTTTTACACAGTTTTTACACTATAAAGTTCACTTTTAAATGTTTTCCGAGCATTATACTTGATGTTTAACGCACAAAATCACGAATTATTCGACAGCGTGTCCACGCGTGTTGACAGCTGACAGAAACTCCCGTGGATAAATACATAAATATATTTTAAATTCTATATACATCTGTATTTTATTTCATCCTTTTACTAAATTATTTATATTTTTATACCATGCATTAACAAAGATGTATTACATAAATGAAAACTGATCTTATTAACACTAATATAAATGCATACGATCTTTCCAATCTTATAATAGCAGAACAATGTACTGTAAACAAGCGTGTAAAAAGTTATAGCTGGGTCCAAACCAAACTTGATTCACGCAGAATAATAGTGTAACATTACAGTGCGTTTTATTCGTTGTGCATTATTACACGAATAAACGTGTAATGATATATTACTGTGACCTAGTCATGCAAATTTCACCAGAGTAAGAAAATTAAATAGTTTTTCATGAATTTCTTAAAACTCGTTGATGTTTAAAGAAAAGTAAATATACAAGTCCATAGTCTATTTTTTTACCTACAATTTGATTATACATTGTTTATACCTATTTACAAGGAAATGAGCGTTATTGAAGTTTAAACGTTTTTATTTTTTGCTGAAAAGTTGTAATTTTTCTCTTACACGTTTATTCGGTGGGGCCATCGTTATTAGTCGTAGGGTGTGGTCCGGCTGAAAGGTATACTCTGCAGCAAGTCAATTTTGCAATATTTAATATTAACGATCGATAAATCAATTTATATAGTAGTACCTTTTTTCTACTCTTCGTGGATATTTTTTTCTCTCAAGAAACTATTCATTTCGATTAATTAATCTTTAAGGTATGTGGCGCGGCTAGGGAGGATTACTTTCAGCAAATATAACGAAATATGCTTTTCGGCGCGAGTATGGCCGGACTGGATTATCGGTGACGGACACTGAATTCTTACGGGTCCATGTCGTGTTGAGCATGGTCATTTGCCATTATTTTTAAAGAAAATCAATATTAAATCAAAACATTTTAATACGAATTTAAAAATGATTACAAAATAATGAATTAAAACAATAATTCAATTTAAACTGATGATAATATGATTCAGGCGTGAACCGTGTCACAATTAGAGTTGTGGACGGGTCGCTCGTTAGAATTGGAATGCCCCGCAACGTTCGAGCAGTCGCAACGTCCCCGACATGGGGGCGTGGCGGGCGGGATATGGGCAAGCCCTTTCCCCGCGGGGTCAACACAGTGCTCGTAAATACGGGCACTTCATTTGCTTGCCATATAGGTAAGAAATAGGCGAGCGCGTGAAAAAGCGCGGCTCGCCAATGTGTGGTTGTCATTTTGTCCGGTAGGAGGCGCCAGCGGCGCTAGCGCTGCGCGCTTAGCTACGGCACAACGTTACCGTAGCGAGCGCCGCTTTCTTCACGCCACCTCGGCGGTCTGTCACCGCCAGGTGAGACCTCCGGTTGCCCGGAGGAGGCCCAGCGGATGACGACCTGCGACAGAGGTGACTTTGTTGGCGCATCCTACCGCTAAGGATGTTGGCCCCCGTCTGCAGACGCTTTCAGAGCTAGCCGATTACGCTCCAGACTAAGGGGCCGTAATGAATGTGTTAGAGCGGCATTGTACTGTGTAACGCCGCTCTTGTAAGCGAATGAAATAGCGAGCCCGCGCCGCCCATTCATCGCGTGAGTTAGGATGCGTGTTGAGTAGTGGATGTGTGTTCGATGCGCGTCAGCCTATATTAACCTAGAACATGACGCGCTTCGAGTGTATGTAGTGTATGTGGAGTCTTATTGGTTGGGTAGGTCGCGTGTAGACTGGGACGACCTACCCGGGGAAGTCAGTCCGGGAGTGGGGATGGCTATGTCACATCCGCAGGCACAAGGTCGCGCGGGAGGCGACGTGTGCGCCCAGCGCGCCCCGCGTCAGGCGGGTGCGTGTGCCACGGCACTATCTGCGCCAAGTGGGGCCAGGCAGAGGCGTCGGCACGCGCGAACATGGAGGACGCGAGACGGCTACAAAAGTCGTCCAGGCTCTCTATTTTCATGTCCCGCTGTATGGTGGTGTTCCTCACGTAGCGAGGAGCGGCGGCAATGGTCCGCAGCGCAAGCGACTGCTGCGCGCGGAGCTTCTTCTTATTGGTCTCGCACGTGAGGGCGAGCCATGCTGGGGCGGCGTACGTGATAAGTGGGCGTATGTACGCTTTGTACACGCCCAGCTTGACACGGAGCGGGAGGCGAGATGAGAGCACTGGACGAAGGAGGAAGCGGGCGTTCCTACACTTGGCGATAGTGCCGCGGACGTGACAATCCATCGAGAGACGGCGATCGATGGTGACCCCGAGGTACTTGGCCTGGGGCGACCACGCGATGTCAGCTCCTTGTAGAGTTAGGGGTGGTGGGAGTTTGGTGCCACCGGTGGCAAGCGCCTGCGTCTTACTCACGTTCACCGACAACCTCCATTTGGACAACCAGTCTGGTAGCAAGTTCAACACGCGCTGCATCTTGACGGCCGCTTGCCGCGTGTTAAGCGATGTCGCTATGTACGCGGCGTCGTCGGCATACAGCGCGAGTGTGGTGTCAGGTGTAGTGGGGATGTCGTTGGTGTAACAGGAGTAGCAATAAGGCGAGACGCAGCTGCCCTGTGGCACTCCCGCAGCGATCGGGCGGGTGCCCGATAGCGCGCCGTCGACCACCACCCGGAACGTCCTGTTGGTTAAAAAGGAGGAAACCACCCTAACCAGGTGACGGGGCGTGCCGGCCTGTGCCATCTTGTACAACAGGCCGGCATGCCAGACCCGATCAAAGGCCTTCTCCATGTCGAGGAATACTGCTACTGCTTGCTCTTTCTTGTTGACAGCCGCGGTGAGCAGATGCAGTACCCTCGACAACTGGAGCGTCGTAGAGTGTTCGGCCCTAAACCCGAACTGTTCTGCTCGTGGGGTAAAATGTAGCTTCAGGTGTCGCAGCAGGAGTTGCTCGAACACCTTGGAGGTGGTAGAGAGGAGTGTGGTCACAGAGCGTTCCGTTTCGTTTTAAGTCGTAATAATTTGCTCACGCTGACATGCTTTATTTCTTTAAGCCAACGAAAACTGCATAATAAGTACTTTATAAAAAGACCTGGACTTCATTTATAAACTTTTATTTTTATTACCAACAATGATTTTGAAAAAGGTGCACTTTTTGGTTTTTGTTTACCTATCTACCTAAGAATAGGTAGTTAATTTGACGAAGTAAGTGAAAATTTTGATATAATACGAAAAGCATATATATATTTTCGTAATCAAATATGAACAATTATTAATACGAGGTATTGTAAATGACAGAAAAGTGTTTTATGTAACAAACTAAAGTCAATAGATTGAATTTAAGCATTTAACCCTTTAAACAAAAAATAACAATAATTTTTCATAATTTCATAATTTATTATTAATAATCATATGTCATAATATATGGTTGTTTGAACGGTGATCCCCAAACTAGACGTTAGTCTGTATCTTGGGGATCAGAGTTGTACATATTCTTCATATCCAAAAGGTCGTACATAGTGATTATTAACAATATCCAACAAAAAGTAAAGTTAATGACTTAAATAAGAACAACTAAAATAAATTAAAGAGTTAATAAAAATGAAACAAACATTAGAGAGAAAAAAAATAAATAATTAAAAGTGGTAACTATAACAAAACTCATACAAGAAAATTCAACTTAAATGTGTGTGTATCTTTGTTTGTGTGTGTGGGTGTGTGTCTGTGTGTGTGTGTGAGTGAGATTAGGAGTGGTGTCGGTTGTGTAGTCTTACTTGTTTTGCAACTATCTGTAGATAGTTCTTTCAGTTTCATCGTAGGAGAGTGTAAGGAGCCAGTTCTTTATGACCTTTTTACACAGGGATATTTTGAGTTCTTTTATGTTGTAACACGGCAACTTGACACAGACGTGTTTCATTACCTACCCGTGCTATAGTGAATTTGTAGGGTATATAAAAATAAGGGAAAGATTCAATTAAACGAGTACCTTGCTATACAATACATAGTTTATTGGTAATAATACAATGCAGGAACTTACATGCAATACAGAAGATACAATCTTCCCTACAACGCTGTAAAATCACGTCACTACATGCTCACCCTGTCTCCGTACCAAGGTGAACGTGTAATCGACATGAGACATAAAAAGTATACGAACTCAGGGACGTTTGTAATGGGAACGTGAGGTGAACCGCCAATAACTTAAGCTCAATCGTTTAAGTTAAATAAATAAATATTAGTTGTGCGAAACGTAACATACACGGTAAGTTATACCAACCCCTCAAGTACACGGTCTTTCTACCAATAAGTGATCAGTGAGGTTCTCTCTCGCTCTCTCTCTATCAGTGACTTAAACTCAACACGTAATATACGCTAACCAACGGTCAATCAGAGTCCTAAATAGCGTCTTAAATAGCGTGATTAGCCCTTTTCAGCGGCGGGTCAATAACCCCTTGGCATCGGTTCTGTGAGACACAGAACCACGCGCCCAGCACGTCCTACGGGGAGATATCAGGAACCGACAGGAATGTACGACGTATGTACCTGGATGGCTTCCACGAACGACGTTGAATGTGCGTGGTCTACCTCTAAATGGGTCGGCCACGCTATCCGCACACTCGCCGGATCGATGTCAGCACGCTCCAAAACGTGTTTTCTGCGTCCCTCTACAGGCTAGCATCTAAAAGCCAGAACCTGCAACAATATCCCCCTAATAAGATACCACAACTCAAACTTCGAGAGGAAATATAAAGAGGCCACGTGCGTGGGTCTTACCAGCAAATTCCGGGGCAAGACCTAGCAATCAATAGGCTGCGACTCCATCGGTCTTCTTAGGCTGCGAGCAAAAGGATCTCGACTCCGCGACTCCCTCCAAGACACACCATTTGGTTTATAAAACTCAAGGGAGCGCGATCAATGCCAAAGTCGTCTGTCTTGCAGTCTTGGAAAAAATGCCTCGACTCCCATCACGGAAACGCAATTCCAAAGTCTTCTAGAGTCTCTGACCATAAACGAATCATCGACTAAAAGTTACAATGAACCGGAATATCTTACTATTGTATCGAAAACCAATTAGAACTGAAATAATTACTTGAGTTTAATTTTAGAATATTTTATTTCTTTAATTGTGTTGTTAATTTTAATTGTCACAATTAAGAAACTTTAAATCTTATACTAAAGTTCATACGACTTTGGCGCCATCTCTTTACTGAGGCTGAACTAACGAGATATGTCAATAGTAACAATCCGATAGATGTCGTCAAAAGTCGACGTTAAGATTTTGCAACGTCACAATGTTTCAATTCTTTACAGCTTCGTTATACAGGGTGTTTGGTGCATCGTTTGCCAAATCGAATAGGCCGAAAGGAAAGGTCATTTGCTAACTCTTCACGCCCTATAACTCATTCCTTGCCTCACCGGGTTTTTTATAATAACTTTTTAATTTAAATTTTGAAAAATTCCAAAATTCAACATTTTAGGTCAAATAAAAATATAAAAATATTGTTTAGACTTAAAATTTCGATTTAATGTTGATGTGTACTCTTGTATGATTCTATCAAATTCAAAGTTATTTGCTAGTTACAATTAGTTTATTTTTTAATAGCTCGTAAAGTTTTTGTAAAAGAAAATTAAACTTAAAACTCAACTTTAAATAGCTATAAAAAAAAACTAAAAGCTATCGGGATCTTCGAATACCTTTAAAAAGTTCTCTAGTCTGTCCCCTTTCCAACGGTATGCAATATGTCCAAAAAAACGTTTAATATCCTTTAATTTTTAACTAAATGTGTAATCGAGACACTAGGCTGATATTCGACATTACAGTAAGAAAAGTAGTTTTAGCATAAATAACATGCCTCAAGTAAGTAGACAGATACTGTTATGTCACTAGTGCGTAGTGTCCTATCTCTTTCTTAAACAGAAACCAACGTTTTAAGAATTTGAAATTAAAAAAAAAATACAGAAATCACAAATCTTGTTCGAGTTGTCCGCCACTGTTGCGAATGCACGCGCGGCATCTTCATCTTATCTCAACTGTAGTGGAGCGATTTTTTTTTTTTTTTTTGTGAATGGCATCTCGCAGTTCAACCTACGAGGTTGTCGTCTGCTTAACCGGACTATCCTGTGGGTGCCTTTAGAATAAGGCCTCCAGCCAGGGCATAAAAACTTACAAACTAAGCGACTGCACGCTAAGGGCACCCCCTGTGGGGTACGAACCTCGGCTTAGGGCGTCGCTGGGGGAGGACTGCATGGGGACAGGCTGGATCTGAATGGTATCATTATTTAGGGGCTGATTTAAAACTACTAGCACAGCATCGCGGGCTGGCTCGAGCGAGGGTCGGGGAGGGCATGGACCGGGACGTCGCGACGGACCTCGACGGCGAGGTCGGAAAGACGGCGGTTTGAGTCGGAACTTTTTAAGAGTGCTAGTCTCTTTGCTACTCTCCTGGAGGAGGGTGATAGCATCATCTGGAGTGACAAGGGTATGCCTAGGACGGCGTACTGTACTAATGCGCGAGGGTTCGTAACGGGCGGCCGCTGCGATCAGGGGATTACGGTGTTTAATGGCGTTATCGAAGAAACGCTTCGAAAGACGTTTCATAAACTGAAGGACGGTGGGCATTCTAAGGTCTACGTGTAGACGGTCATTACGGACATAAAAAGGGGCTCCCGTGACTCTACGTAAGAACCGGTTCTGTAAAATTTGCATCCTATGGATGTACTTAGGCTTGGTGTGAGCGTACACGACGCAAGCGTACGTCATAATGGGGCGGATCACCGCGGTATAAAGGCGCAACTTGCACTTGAGTGACAACTTGCTTTTTGCCGAAATCATGAAATGAAGCCTACCCATAGCAAACGCAGCTCGGTCGCGAGCTGCTTTGATGTGCGCCGCGAAAGACAAGTGGTTGTCAAGTATGACTCCTAAGTACTTGGCTTGCTTCTCCCAAGGGATAGGCTTACCGTACATAGTGATCGGGCTGAGCGCGGGTGGCTTAATTTTACGCTGTTTAGAGAAAAGAACTGCCTGGCTCTTGTCGGGGTTCACCTCGATTCTCCATTTCCGGAACCAAGCGCCTAAGACGTTGGCTGAGGTTTGGAGGGTGCTATAGATAGCGTCGTGACTGCGGCCAGTGTAATAAATGGCCGTGTCGTCCGCGAACAGGGCTAACTGAGCCTTCTTGCTCTTGGGGATATCACTGGTGAACAGAGTAAAGATAAGGGGAGAGACGACGGAGCCCTGAGGGACTCCGGCTCTAATGGGGTGGGGGGAAGACAGTGCCTTCCCGATGCGATAGCGGAAGGTGCGATCCGACAGAAAGTCTCGTAAGATGAGCACGAGACGGTCCGGCACTCCCAGTTTGTACAGCTTATATAATAAGCCGTTGTGCCAGACTTTGTCAAAAGCCTTTGCTATGTCGAAGAACAACACACCCGTCATCGCTCCTCGCTGGAAGCCAGCGCTCAAGTGTTCTACGATGCGATGGACCTGTTGAATGCAAGAGTGTCCGGTCCTGAAGCCAAACTGCTCGTTGGGGATGAGACTCTTAGCCTCGGCGAAGTCTTTGAGTCGCTTATAAATAAGTCTCTCGTAGATTTTGCCGAGTGCGTTCAGGAGACTGATAGGTCTGTAGCTCGAGGGCTCAGACTTGGGTTTGCCTGGCTTGGCGAAACCGATGACAGTGGCCTCTTTCCATATTTGGGGAAAGGCGTTGTTGCTCAGGGCGCCATTGAAGATGGCTGCCATTAACACGACGAGCTGAGCGGGGAGGAGTTTTAACACCCTATTGGTGATTCCGTCGGAGCCGGGTGCTTTCCGCGGTTGAAGCTTATTAACCTCTCCGGCCCGCGCGAGCCCATCGGGGATCGCGCCAAACCCTCCGTTGAACCCCGGCGAACCCAAAAGGGACCGCCTCGTACAAGCAAACTTAAACCCTTATCGTACGCACAGTAAGGTTCTAATTCGTTTGTAAAAATTTACGTCTCTGGCCAACTAGAGTTCGATTAAAATGAAACCAAACATACCAACCTAACAACTGCACAAAATTTTTAAAAAAATAAAGAAACGCGTCTTTGTCGACTGTCAAAATGAGTCATGGCGGCCAGTGTGGAACGGTGGTGTTTTGTTTTGGAATGCAGTGAAATTTTAGTGTTTTGTGTTGTTAAACTTTGGTAAGTAATTGTATAGTATGTTATAAGTGTATAATGTAACTTTTTAGATAGTCATTTGCTGGAAAAAATATCTAAAAATTATGTTTTTGACCCAAAAATTTCTCCAAAAATTCCTTTGTTGTGAAGTTCGTCAGTCGAAATTGAAAATATGAATTTGACTCTTTTACAATGAAATATGGTCTTGGAAACATTAGTAATAAGCGAAAAAATAGTGATAATTCATAATTTCATGCATTCGAGGCATATTTATTCATATTTATTGATATTTTAATTATTTTCATGCATTGAACTGCGCAGTTAGAAAATGGCCGATTCTAATAAGACGTTTGAATTGGAATCTTGCAAGAATAATTTATGTAGGACTCCTAAAAAACACTGTCATTAGATTACTTGTATATTTGTTAAATTAGATCTAAAGTTTCGTGTAAATTGATTCAGTAGTTTTACCAAAAAAAAACAAACTACGACAACAGTATGTTTGCGGCGAGCTCTCTGAATTCTATGCGATGTTTATAATTCTCAAGTAGTTATAAAACAGTTGTTTATATTGTAATACATGGTCACGTTAATCATGAACCCGAAACTGTTTACCGCTTGAGATAAGAGCTAATAGAACTCGCGCGATAAGCTTTTTATGAGCGCAGGACACTTGACACGCTCGATGACGTCATTGTGAGGCCGGATGGGTGTTTTACCGTTAGAGCCGGAAGGTCGGAGAGGTTAATGATGTCTTGCACTTCGTCAGCTGTGACCGAAGGCAGAGGATCATCAGGGTCTTCTACGGGGCTTTACGTTCGACGAATGCGTTCACCTCATCGAGATGTCGCTTGTCTACTGGTTGAGAGCTGGGGGAGCACTGGGACTCCAGGCTGTCGGCTAGGCATTCGGCCTTCTCAGAGTCGTCGAATGCGACGCTCTTATCGGGTCGGATGAGGGGAGGCATCGAAGCTTCTTCGGTGGAGCGCAACTTGCGTTGGAGCTGCCAGAAGGCTAGGTGGGTAGGCTCGAGCTCGCTAAGCGTCTTGTCCCATTGATCTGAACGATGCTCACTAGTACGTTTCTTTACAGCGCGCTGTAAATAACGCATGTGAGCTTTGTTCGCGTCGCAGGGAAAGTTGCTGTAGGCACGGATGGCCGCGTTCTTCTCGGTTATCAGTTCACGTACGTCAGCGGGTAGAATCCAGCGTTGATCGCTAATTGCTGGAACTTCCCGTGAGCAATCCTTTAGTACGGATTGCACGTGTTCTGTAAACGAGTTGATGGCGGCCGTCGTGTCTGCGACTGAGACAATATGGTCGGGGATGGCCTCCAGGTGAGGCAACGGGGTGGATTTCAGCTTTTCGCTGACTTTCCTCCAGTCGGTTATCACTTGGGTCGGCGGGGGCTGACTGGGGTCAGAAGGACCCGAGCGCGGAACTAAGTGCATGACCACTGGTCGATGGTCTGAGTTAAGCTCATGTAAAGTCTCGATGGAATGCAACTTAAGGTTGACATTCTTGAGTAACGCTATGTCGAGAACGTCCGGGCGTTGGTCGGGGTCGTGGGGATAGTAAGTGTGCTCCATAGGAGCGATGGGATCGAAGTTGAGGGACTCGCCCAGGTTATACACGTGACGTCCTCTGGCAGAGGTCGTCGTGCTGTTCCAGGCGGGGAACACCCCCTCAAACAGAACAGCGGGCGACCTCAACGCCAAACATGGCGTTGAGGTCGCCCGCTATGATAACGGAGTCACTCAAGCCGAAGAGGACGGCAAGGTCTTTGGTGAACAGAGTGTGCTCCTCGGACGTGCCGCCGGGAGGGATGTACGCGGAGACGATAGTGATCGATTGATGACCGGTCATGCCTAGTCGACAGACTGAAGTCTCGAGCAGAGACTCCATGGGAGGGGGATCTAAGGGGATGCAATGCAGTTCCTTTCTGTAGTAAATTAGAGTTCCGCCCTTGTGGCATCGTGACCGATCGTTGCGAACTATGCGATAGTTGGCAATTCTCGGATCACGGACACTGGGCTTGAGGAACGTCTCCTGTATGAGGAGGATATCAATTTGATGGTCGCGGAGGAAAGTGGTGATCTCATCACGCTGGCCTTTGATGCCATTGGCATTAAAGTACCCTAATTTAAGGGATCGGGGTTTGGTACACGTTAATCTCGTATTATCCATTGGAATTAGAAATCAATGCCGCTGAGGGCTTCGCCTAACTTGATTAGGGACTTGAGGATAATTTTAAGCTTATCGCCGCCAGTGTTAGCCTCCCTGAGATCAGCCACCATGCGGTCTGCTTCGGGGGTGACTATCTTTGCTAACGTTTCTAAAATTACGTCGGGAGAGGAGTCCACGGCCGCGGGGCCGGGAGGCGCGGGACAAGCGGGCACCGGTGCGCTCGCTTTGGCCGCGGGGGTGGGGACAGGGGTGTCTAATAGCCCGGGGATGTGGTTGGCCTTTGCTTTATTAACAAGGGCCGGGAAAGCTTTCTGGTGGTTCAGCGTAGTCCAAGGAGAGGGCCTCTGAGGGCTGAGTCTCTCCGGCATCTGAGCAGTGGGTAGCCTCACCGATGGGCTTTCTCTCTGCTGGCGGGCGTTTGCACGCTTCGCCAGTTTAGAGGAGGAGCCTTTGGGGGCTTTTGGGCAGCCGCGGTAGTTAGCCGGGTGGCCCGACTGGCCGCAAAGCACACAGCTCGGTGGCTCCGTGCATAGCGATTTGTCTTTGGGACGGGGGCAGTCTGCCGTACCATGGTCGCCTAGACACTTTACGCATCTGTGCGGCGCATGGCAGTTGGCTTGGCTGTGTCCGTACAGCTGGCAGCGGTGGCACTGCCCTACTACGGTTGAGCGGTAAGGCTTCTCTATTGAGATGCCTGTGAGGGAGCATACCGACTTCACTTTGAAGATCGTGTAGTGGAGCGAAAACGTATTTCTGCTTTTATAGTCACGAAAGCCGCATCAATGCGTTGGACTAAATCATCCCTAGTCTCAACTTCCGTGGCGTTATTTCTTTGGCTCGTTCATAGACGTAAAGATCTAACAGAGTTAAGTCTGGGGGAACGTGGAGTTCATGAAATAGCCATCCCAAAACACCGAAGCAGACTTCCCCTTATTGTTAGCTGAGCTGCTAATTTTCCGTGTAGACATCTCTCTTGTATTCCAACAAGACGGTTGTCCCGCTCACTGGAGTTTAACTGTCAGGGAGTACCTAATTCGTCAGTTTACAGAATCATGGGTTGGGAGGGATTGCCCTATTCTATGGCCTCCACGTTCCCCAGACTTAACTCCGTTAGATTTTTACGTCTAGGGACGAGCCAAATAAATTTTCTACGCCTTGGAAATCGAGACAAGGGAGGATTTAGTGCAACACATAGATGTGGCTTTTGTGACTATCAAAGCAAAAATACGTTTACGCACAACTACAGTCGAGATAAGACGAAGATGCCACGCGTGCATTCGCAACAGTGGCGGACAACTCGAACAAGATTTGTGATTTCGTTTTTTTTTTTAAAGTGAAACATTTATTACATCGTCTCAAACTTTTTTGTCTGTGTGTTGCATGTCGCGTGACGCTCGGCCGCGTTTTATACCCTTAATGGAATATTATTCCAAAAATTTTTAGTTAAATGTCTATAGTGTGAAAAAAACTTTTACTTTTACCGTGGTTTCATAAAACCACAAAATCCTTTTTTTTTTACTTCAAATTCTTGAAACTTTGGTTCCTGTTTAAGAAAGAGATAGGACACTACGCACTAGTGACATAACAGTATCTATCTACTTACTTGAGGCATGTTATTTATGCTAAAACTACTGTTCTTACTGTAATTTCGAATATCAGCCTAGTGTCTCGATTACACATTTAGTTAAAAATTAAAAGATATTAAACGTTTTTTTGGGCATATTGCATACCGTTGGAAAGGGGACAGACTAGAGAACTTTTTAAAGGTATTCGAAGATCCCGATCGCTTTTAGTTTTTTTTTTTATAGCCATTTAAAGTTGAGTTTTAAGTTCATTTTTCTTTTACAAAAACTTTCCGAGCTATTAAAAAAGAAAGTAATTGTTCCTAGCAAGTAATTTTGTATTTGATAGAATCATACAACAGTAGACATCAAAATTAAATCAAAATTTTAAGCTTAAACAATTTTTTTATTTTTTTATTTGACCTAAAATGTTGAATTTTGGAATTTTTAAAAATTTAAATTAAAAAGTTCTTATAAAAAAACTGGTGGGGCAAGGAATGAGTTAAAGGGCGTAAAGAGATAGCAAATGACCTCTCCTTTCGGCCTATTTGATTTGGCAAACGATGCACCAAACATCCTGTATATGCGTGGGAATAAATAGTTTGAGGAACGTCTTGCCATAAGAGAGTTTGCTTGGGAAACGGGTATCCTAAATAGACGCTTTGAGATTATCTCTGTGTAGTCTGGTCTAGATTTTAATTTTTTGTGTGTTTGTAGGACTGCATTTAGGGGAAAAATCTGTCGGACACGGAGGACCGGGAAATCCTTGTAGAGTTGGTCGGCTGAATACAATAAAGGTTTCTTGAGCATTACTTTAATGACGGCTCTTTGTGCTCTTTCGGCTTCAATAAATGCGGCCTTACCTGCGCCACCCCAGACAGAGATACCATATTGGAGGACGGACTGGCAGAGACCAAAGTACACAGTGCGCAATATAGGAGTGGGTGTGCAATCACGTAGTTTTTTCATGATGTAGATAAGTTTCCTGATTCTGCCGGATAGTGCGTGTATTTGCGGTTTAAAGGATTAGTTCTCATCTAAAGTAATTCCCAAATATTTCATGGATTGTATACGCTCAATCATAGTGCACGAACAGCCCACAGGTCGAGGTTTAGGGTTTTGGGAGCAAGTATGAAGTGTGAGAGTGAGGTTTTGCGGGGGTCTTGATGTCTTGGTTTTGTAGAAAGTAATGATCTTAGTCTTTTTAACGTTTAAGGTTAGTAAATTCCTATCAAGAACTTTAGTAATTGTGAGTAGTCCCTCTGCGGCATTTATTTATTTATTTAAGGTTCACCCACAGCACATATATGGACATAGATACATTGAGTCTTATGGTAATATTCTAATATATATGCCAATTACGGGCAAACACAACATTGACAAAAGTACGCCAGATTATTTATAAACTACTACAAAAAGACACGATGTAAAAACAATGACATACAATACATCCAATACATACAATAAAACGGAAAAAATAACAGTAGTAGACCAGTGAATATAGATACAAACTAAGTTAATTTTTTGGACCACTGACTTGATCAGGAGACTTGATAGCACGTAGGGATGCCTGAATTCTCGATTTAAATTTCGCCTTAGAGTCACCAAATATATCTGTCTCAGGAATGGACTTAATAAGTGAATTCAGGTTGTCACACATCTTTGCTAGTGGGGAGTTGCGACCTATGTTGGTACGGGTAGAAGGGCGATGGAACAATCTGGTAAGGGGATACCGTGGAATGTTGTGCGGACCACTCAAATAAATGCGCGATAGTAGTTCACTACAATCAATATGGCCGTTGACTAACTTGTATAGGAACATAAGGCTGTGCATAAGTCTTCGTTGATATAGCGAAGTTATATTGAAGAATGTCAAGCGTTGTTGGTATGGGCACCTATGTGATATGCCGGGGACCATAAACGCAAGGTGTTTGGTGAAAGCCCGCTGTATGCTCTCTAGATGCTGGGAATGTATAGCGTAAAACGGATTCCAAACAACACTGGCGTATTCCAACTTGCTGCGCACTAGAGCATTATACAGAGCGATTTTAGATTTTACAAATCTAAATCCTTGAGTATTCCTTTTTATAAAACCTAGTAACTGGGCAGATTTTTTTACACAACTATCTACATGTTGCCTAAAAGTTAATCCCTCATCCATTATCACTCCGAGATCCCGAATTTCACTGACCCTGGTAAGTGTTACGTTATTAATTTTGTAAGATGTTACGCTAGCTTTTTTCTTCCTTGTAAATTTTATATGAAAGCATTTTTTAGCGTTCAAGGTCATGCCATTTTTATTGCACCAGTCTACTATTTGATCTAAATCATGTTGCATCGCCACAGAGTCGTTTGGTGACATGATTGGCATGTAGATCTTAAGGTCATCGGCAAACATTAAGAATTTGCAGGTTTTGATAACTTGCCCCAAGTCATTTATGAATAGCAAAAATAAGACTGGTGCTAAATGGGATCCTTGCGGAACACCCGAGATGGATACATATGGCTTTGACACGTAACCATTCAAGACAACGTTCTGTGTCCTCTGTTCTAGATACGATGCAAACCACCTCAGCAGTGATCCATGTACGCCATTAGCTGCTAATTTCGACAAAAGTAGTGAGTGACTAACTTTATCAAAAGCACTGCTGAAGTCCGTGTATACCGCATCCACCTCCAGTCTTTGGTCTAGAGATTCGGATATGTCGGACACAAACTGGATCAGGTTACTTTCCACTGAACGACCCGCCAGGAAACCATGCTGACCAGATGAAACATTGGAATTAAAGTGTCGTGTGATTATTGGACAAATAAGGGACTCAAATACCTTCGAGAAACATGATAATATTGAGATCGGACGATAGTTTTTAACATCCACGGGATCCTCCTTTTTATATATAGGTCCAACTTTTGCTTGTTTCCACTCATCGGGAAAAATTCCTTCGGCCAATGAACGATTAAAAATAGTGCATAACGGAAATGCCAGTGCATTACAGCAGCGCTTTATAAAGAGAGGTGGAATAGAATCAGGACCGGGGCCCTTCATAGAGTCTAACTTCTTTAATTTGTTGAGAACTTCTCTCTCTGTAAGGCTTATTTTATGGAATACTTTTTGTACAGTATGGGACACATCAGTTGTCCCTACGCTATTCAAGCTATACACTGAAGAAAATTGTTGGGCAAACAAGTTCGAAATTTCGGGTCCAGTATCAGCAACCGACCCGTCTAATTGCATAGTGGATGGAAACCTAGATTGCCCTTGGCGCTTGTCTTTTATATAACGCCAAAAAGCCTTAGGATTTTGTACTATGTCGGATTCTATTCTTTGTTTATATGAATTGTCACACGATCTTATAAGTTTATGGCATTGGTCACGCAACCACTCAAACTCCACAATATCACGTGGATTTTCATATTTGCGACATTTTAGTCTCACTTTTTGTTTATGATGAAGCAGTTTTATCAGCCGATATGAGAACCAGGTTGGATATTTCTGCTTTTTGCGGTTATACTTCGGTACCAACATAGCAATAACATTCTGAAGAGAAGTGTAAAATTGAGAGACCATATCATTTACGTCACATCATTTAGAAAATAAGGCAGTCCAATCTATTTCCTTAAATTTAGCTACTATTTTAGTGTAATCTGCCTTAAAGAAATTGTATCCTGATTTATGGTTACATTTTAGTGTCTCGGGAGTTGTATTGGATATATTTACGAGTAAACCAGGGTGCAGTGAATCGAGCTTACTAAGTAGATCAAGAGAAGGAGTAACTGTAATGTTCTTCAGATTGCTTATCACCAAATCCAACATTCGATCATTGATGTTTCTTACGTTATTGAACTGATAGAGATTATTTAATGAAATAAAATCGGTTAGAGAATAACCCAATGTATTTGAATAATTTTCGGGGAGTGTGTGCTGAAAACCTTTATTCACTTGGTTCCACTTTATAAAACCCAAATTGAAGTCTCCAAGAATCAGGACATCGTCAACTTTAGCCACTACATTATCAGCGTTATTTAGAAATGAGGATAAATTTTCGATTTTGACCGGAGGCGGAAGGTAAACTATACATATTGCAATGTTTCTTATAGAATGTTGAGCTTTGATTTCTAATATTATCCATAAATCTTCAGAACTAGTCTCCCAGCTCTGAACTCTTGTTGATTTTATGTGTTTTGAAACAGCAAGTAACACTCCGCCTCCATCTTTTTTGGAAGTCCCAGTAAACAATCGATCTTTGCGGAAAGTAATATATCTATCATCGATGAATTCACTTGTACATGTTGAGTTTAACCATGTTTCTGTAAAAGCAATTAAATCATAGTTGTTTAACAGAATATTGTGATAAATGTCATTAGTTTTAGTTCTCATTCCTCTGACATTTTGGTAGTATACGTTAAGCATTTTTGTTATGTTAAACTCTAAATTATTCATTTTAAATTATGTTGCAAGGAATTTGCTCAATTTTCAGTCTATTTAAAGTATCTAAGCTACGAATATATATAGAATCATGATTAACATCCTTACGAACAAAGATTCTGCCATTACGAATCCAGACAAATTTATATGAAGTTTCCTTGGCTAGTTTCCTCGTTGCTGCATGTAATTGTTTATTGGCTGGGCTCAGGTGTTCAGTCACAAATACAGGAGCTCGTTTGCCGGCTATGCCCAAATGGTGAGAGCTCAGTTTATCTTCAGGGTGTTTCTTATTGTAGTTGCTAACTGCTGCCAGGATCGTGTCGCGCTGCCGAGGAGACTGTAACTTTGCGATGACCGAACGGGGGCGATCATTATCCTTATTTAGTTTAGCGATTCGAGTGATCTGCAATATGTCGCTGTCATTTAAGGAACTCCCGATTGTTTTAGATAGGTTAATTAATGTATTTGCCAGATTTTCGTTATTGTGTTCAGGAATACCGTTGATTTCTAAATTGTTTTCACGCATATGCTGCTCAACTACATTTAAACGTGTTGTCAACTCATTGACATTGGTTTTCAAACGGTCATTATCGGCTTGCAGAGTCGTAATGATGGATTCCTTTTGTTCCAGACGAACCTTAAAATCCTCAAATGCTTGGTTAAAAAAAGTGAGTGAGTCGTGAAAGGCACTCAGACGCTCATTTATGCTGGATAGCTGGTCCGTCACTGACTCTTTAATGGTATCCTTGATAGTTTTTCCTAGTTCCTGCTGCATAATATTTCGTAGTGACTCCTTCGTAACCAGCTGCTCTTGATCGGCTTTCCATTTATACAGCATCTCGCGTAGCTCAGATTGGAAAGCACTTAAGGTTGAATCGGGTTCAGAATCCACCTGCTTGTTCGGTGAATCATCCAGACGAATACGCTTGCTACGCACAGTCACATTTATACCGTCTGTTTTTTCACTTGCGACAGACATCAAATCCGGTTCCGAAAGTGATTGTCCGTGAGTTAAACTTTTTGATGAATTGCGTTGCATTTTAATAAGTAATAATTTAGATGAAATATAGTTTATATGATTAAGGGAAAACCAATAAAGTCACAAAAAGTCAAAACAGAATACAATGGAACCAAAAAAAAAGAAAGCAAAAGAAAAGTGGTGAACATGTGATTCGAACTTAGACCTCTCTCAACGTAGGTCAGAGCGTTATGCCACTTAGCTGCGACGCTTTACAGAAATTAGTACGAAATAAGCCAGCGCTAAGTAAGTGGTCATGCAATCCGTGTGTGGCGGTCTCGACGATTCCTTTGTGTAGCTAATGGGGTCAAAGTCCAGAAAGCACACTTTAAAAATTTGCCAAAGTTAGTTTTGATTTTAAAACTGCTTACAACACCGGTAAACGTTGCAATTTCACTACGATTTTGCACACAATTGTCACCACTATGGTAAAGTTAATAACTGTGTCGTTTTATCCTCGTTTTATTAACTTTTTACACTGTTTATAAAATTTTAGCACAGAGGTAATTGAAAGTACGTATGTTCGCGGTGGCGCGTGTTGACAGTATTGGCATTGCTGTACACCTGGTCCCAATTTGCACCATGAAATATGATCGCTGTATCATCTGCATAAGCTATTATTTCAGCGCTGGGAAGAGAAGTATTCAAGATATCATTCATATAAAGTAAGAAAAGCGTCGGACCAAGTGCACTACCTTGCGGGATTCCATAGTTGATAGGGAGTGTGCTGCTAGAAATATCACCGAGCTTGACAAATTGCCTTCTATTGGACAGATAGCTTTTAAGCCAATCTAGGGGAGTACCGCGTATACCTGCTGCTTCCAGCTTCTTTAAAAGGAGATCTATTGAAACAGTGTCGAAAGCCTTAGCCAGATCTAGGAAAACGCACATAGTGTGTTCTCCTTTATCAACAGACGATGACACGGTGTTGGTTAGAAGCCTGGCTGCATCCACAGTTGACCTTCCCCGCCTAAAGCCGAACTGCCTATTGGAAATCAGATTGTGTTTGTCTAAAAAGTTCATAAGTCGTTTGTTTACAACCTTTTCGAGCAGCTTAGATAGTATAGGTAATAAGGCGATAGGTCGATAGTAATCAGGGATATCTGCTGCACCATTTTTGTGGATTGGACTGATCGCTGCAACTTTCCATCTGTCCGGGAATATTCCAGATTCTAAAAAATAAAAATAAATAAAATAAAAATAGCCTTTATTTACTCTGACCTCAATACATAAACAAGTAGTAAAATTAACTCTAACTTAAAACTAATAACATTTTCTAATAATTGTTTACCCTACATTGCCATTACCAGCTACCAGGTCAGGCTGTCTTTCGACATAGGCCTCCTCTAAATCCCTCCACTTATTCCTGTCCAGAGCAGTTCTTCGCCAACCTTTTGGCAGATCATCCTCCCACCTTTTTACCTGTCTTCCTTTACGTCTTTTTCCGTTTCTTGGGTACCATTCTGTGACTTTTTTGGTCCATTTTTCCGTCTTGCCTCTCATCATATGACCTATCCATTTCCATTTCAGAGTTCTGGTTTTTACTCTAACGTCAGCCAGTTTAGTGATGCTTCTAATTTTCGTAGCTTTCCATTTGTCTTGCAGTCTTAGGTTCATCATGCTCCTCTCCATTCCTCTTTGACATACACACAGTTTGTGTTCAATTTTTCGGGATAATGGCCAGGTCTGGCAGCCTTACGTAAGACATGGAAGAATGCAGGTGTTTTAAAGCTTCTTTTTTTCTGAAATGGGTACAGTTTTATTTTTCATTATTTTTTTTAGAGACCAGTATCTATTCCATGCATATTATATTCCAAGTGTTGTTCACTCTTCTGTTCATTTCTTTAGTAGATAGATCTCTCACATCTATAATTTGTCCCAGATATATATACTCTTCTACATATTCTACATATTAACATTCTTCTACATATTAATTTGGTCTTGCACGTATTCATTGATAGCCCTGCTTTTTTGCTTTCCGATGCTAGTTGTTGGAGCATGGTTTGAAGTACAGTAGGATCCTCTGCAAAAAGAATGAGATCGTCTGCAAATCTGAGGTGGTGTAAGTTTTCCCCGTTTATATTTACGCCAAATTCATCCCAGTTCAATTGTCTAAAGACGTTTTCCAGCACGGCATTAAATATTTTTGGTGAAAGCGGGTCTCCCTGTCTGACACCTCTCTGAATCTCAAAATTAACTCCAATTCTTTCGGGCTGTACTTTTGCTGTGCTGTTAGCATATATTTGTTGGATTATGTTTATATATTTGTTTTCTACTCCCTGGTTCATAAGTGCCTTCCAAATGTAACTATGTTTTAAAGAATCGAACGCCTTGTTATAGTCCACGAACGCCAGATAGAAAGGGCGGTCGTACTCGTTGCATTTTTGAATTATTTGTTTGACGACCTGTATGTGATCGATTGTCGAATAATCTGAGCGAAATCCCGCTTGTTCTTTCGGCTGGTTATAGTCTAGTCCTTTAGTCAATCTTTCCAAAATTATTTTTATGAATACTTTGTACATATTTGACATAAGACCAATGGGTCAATAATTGTTCATGTTGTTTCTGTCCCCCTTCTTGTGCAGTAGTACTATAGTGGACGTTGTCCATTGAGTTGGGATTTGCTCTGTATCCAATATTTCGTTGCATATGTTCGTAAACGGTTCTATTATCTGGTTTATGGTGTTTTTGAGTAATGTAATAGTTATTTTATCATCCCCAGGTGATTTGCCTGATTTTTGTGTTTCAATAGCTTTTCTTACTTCGCTTTGCATTATATATGGTACTGATTCTTGGTTGGTATTACGTTTTTCAGTTGTCTTATCCGTGGTTTCCTTTGTATCAGTGTACAGTTTCTTATAGAACTCTGTTGCAATGTTTAAAATCAATTGGCGTTTATTTGTGGTGTATATTTTCTTGTCTTTGTCCTTATCAATCACTTTTGGTATCCATGTTGAATGTTCCTTTAGCTGTTTAAGGGCTTTTTTAATACCCCCCATTTTAACAATTTGGTCTCTTATTGCATCTAGCCGTTTTTCCTTCCTATGTTTTTTGATTGATTTTGAAATTTCCTTGCTAATCTTTGTTTTTTGTTTACGATTTTGTTTCCTGTTATTTATCATTTCCTTTCTTTCTTCAAGTTTTTTTTCTGGCTTCTACCCCAATTTTATCTTTTATGTTTTTCCTTATTGTTAAACCGTATCACCTGTTTTATTTAGATTTAGTAAGATTTTTATATATTTAGTTTCGATGAGCTAACTAGATGGCGGTGTAGTCGAAATAGAAGTCGCTATGGTTTCGTTACATGCGAAAGTATATATAGACCAGACAAGCTTTTGTTTTTTTTGAGGATTGGCTCCGTGGCCACATCCAGTAGTTAGCTTTTGCCCTTCGCCCCCCGCCGCGCCGTAGCCTCTGCTGGCCGGAAGAAGGAGCGCGCGCGCCACCGTTGGCGATTGCCGCAGGCCTCCGCTGTGCGTAAGCGGGAGCCCGTGCGCCGCCGCTGGCGCTCGTCGCTGATTGGCCGCCCGCTCGGATTTATTAAACGAGTGAGGGTAGACGGCCAAATCGCAAAAGTTGAACATACCGCCCGAGCCGAAAACTAAATAGTGTTGTGAAGTGGGGTTTTCCGTCGCGGACCCATGGGTGCCCGGGTGCCTTAGCTTAGGCGCCCACGAGTTCGTGGAGGGAGACCGGCGCCGCCCGGTGCTAGGCACCGTAACGGCTGCGGTTGGCCACGACACCAAATGTCGCCGCCAACAAAGAACAATATGGGCGATCGGACGCAGTCGCTCCCCATCATTGGGGACGCGACGCCCGACGCCCCAACTACGACTGCACGGGAGGAAGGGAGGAGGAGGCCGCCTTTCTCTGCGTCGCCACCCGTCCCGATGTCGCCGACCTCGCCGACACCGAGACCAACCTCATCGGGCCAGTCCACACCAGTGGGCCGACCGCCGGCGGTGCCCGTGCGCCCGTCGGCGTTCCGCCCCGTGCCGACTCAGGCCCCAGGACCGGCAGGTACGTGCCACCACGAACCTGCAGTGCGCGCCTGCGCCCCCGCTGTGCGCGCTACCGCGCAAGCCGGGCGCCCGCCGCACTCGCCCGCGGCACGTGCCGCGCCTGTGCGCCCTGCGCACCCAGCACCCGCGTCCGCCGCCGCTCGTCCTGCGGCGGCGGCGCCCCCGTCACACTCGACTGCTCGCGCCGCCGCGCACGTCCGCCCCGCCGCCTCTACGGCGCGGCCCGCGTGCGCCGCACCGCCCGCACCCCGCCGCTTGCTGGCAGGCTCAGCCGCCGCAGCGTCACCGGTGCAGGGCGTGCCTATGTCGCCGCCACCACCACGTAGTGCAGCCCGCGACTCTCCAGCCGCTATGTCGCCGTACTCCTCCAGAGAGGGGAGCACACTGGGGGAATATAGCGACGAGGTAAGTGGAACTCCACTTACCCCCACAATAGCGCGCTCCGACGACCCACTGGCGTTCGGGTACGAGTTCCAACTCGATGCCCGCGCCCAGCGCCGACCGAGAAGCTCGGACGACGAGGTCGCCGAGGAGGCGAAACGCCTGTGCACCGACCCCCCGCTCCCGCAGCGCGTCCCGCGCGGTCGAGCCGGAGTCGGTTCACCATCGTTCGCCGAAGCGACTCGCCACTCGCCTACTGGCAATGTCCGCACACGGACCACGACGCCCGACGCCGCAGCCCCTGTACAGGGCACAAGTGCAGCTGGGTCAGCTGCGAGGCCACAGACTAGGAGACCCCGCTACCCTCCGCTGGTAGTAGAGAGGCTTCCCAACTGGGCCTCCCATTTCAAGGCTGTGAGGACCAAGCTGGGCTACCCACCTCATGCTCGTCCTTACCAGGGGGGAATTAAGTTCGTACCCGTGACGGAGGACGAGTACCGCGTAGTCCAGCGATACCTCACGGACCTGGAGAGGACGGAGGGCCTTAGTTGGTTCTCCTACTCGCTACCGGCGGAACGGAGCTTGAAGGTGGCCATCAGAGGGCTGCCGGCCGACACCGACCCGGAGGACATCCTGGAGGAGTTGAGGACGATGGGATACGAGCCGGAGTACGTGCGCAACATTAACGCGCGCGGAGGACGACCCGGCTGCATCTTTCACGTCGTCCTCAAGAGACAACCGGATTTCCGGGCCATCTACGACACCACCACATTCTTGTGCATGCGTGGTGTCCGTATTGAGGCCTGGAGGAGCAAGAGAGGGCCCGCGCAGTGCCATAGATGCCAACAATTCAGGCACAGCTCGCATCAGTGCCACCGCCCGCTCGCGTGTGTGCGATGCGGAGGCGAGCACGCGGCCAAGGACTGCGAACGCACGCGAGAGGACACGCCCACCTGCGTAAACTGCGGGGGCGACCATCCAGCGTGCAGCAGCGCCTGTCCGGTGTTCCGCAGAGAGGTGCGGAACAAGAGGGCTGGCACAGTCGCCATCACGCAGCCGCGCCGTCCCACGACGGCCACGACAACTGCTGCAACAGCCGACCACGAGGCCCCCAGCACGTCGCTGATGGCGACCGCCAACGGGCCCCGCACCAACAACGACGACGCTCCCGCCTCGAGACGGAGAAAGAGGCCGCGCGGAGGTAGGAACAGGAGGAAGAAGAAGCCTCAACCTACTGCGCAGCGACCTAGGCAGGAACCTATCCCTGCTCAGGCGCAGGCGACGACTACGGCGCCGACCACCACCGCCACCACCACCACTACGAAGCCTTCTGCCGCCGCTGCTGGCGCCGGTAAAGGTAAAGGGAGAGGGAAGCGAGCAGCAAGGCCCGCCCCACCCACAGAAGCGGCCCCAATCGCCGCCCAAACACAGGCGGCTAGCACTAGCCGCCCACCTACCGACGCCCAAGAGCAACAGCGGCGTCGCGTTCCTCGCACTGGCGCCAACAACGACGAGCGCCAGGAGAAGGATTTCACCGCCTGCGCCATCAAACTGCTGCTGGACCTTATCAAGGCCATCAGACAGGGTCAGGACGCACGGCAAGTGATCCTCGACGGACTATTAGCATTGTTAGAGAACTACAATGCTTAGTTCGCTGAGGATTCTGCACTGGAATGCCCGCGGCCTGAGAAGAAAGGTCGCGCCACTCCATCTCCTCCTCCACGAACAGAAGATCGACGTGGCGCTCATCAGCGAGACACTCCTGGGACCTGCGGACAGGCCCCGGTTCCCGGGATACTTTGTCTACAGAAAGGATGAGAAGTCACCTCTCGGCATCACCTACCGCGGTCTGGCGGTACTGGTAAGTCGGAGAGTCGTTCATCAACCGCTACCACAATTGTCACATACGACATTTTATTCCTTGGGTGTCCAGCTGCACGTCGCTGGCGAGGACATGAATATTTACGCCGCCTACTGCCCGCCGTCGAATACGGCCTCGCTCGACTTAGCGGAGCTGCGGGCAGTACTCTACGGTTCGCCTCACCCAACACTCCTCGCCGGTGACTTTAATCAGAAGCACCAGGCATGGAACAGCCGTATTTCCAACCCAGGGGGTAGAAGACTCTTCGCAGACGCGGAGGCCCGCGGGTACACGGTGTCCGGACCAGAGACACCTACCCACTACCCTGATAATCAGGCGCACGCACCGGACGTGCTGGACATCGTGATCCACAGAGGCCTGAGTTGTCAGATCGCCACCCAGGTAGTCGACGACGAGATGCAGAGCGACCATCAGCCTGTACTCGTCGTCTTGTCAGAGATGCCGACACGACTCTCTCCTACAGCGCCACGCCGCACTACGGACTGGTCGCAGTTCGGAGAGAGGATGAAAACCACCACTCCTACTTGGCCCATCACTACCGCCGCGGACGTCGACGGGCTAGCACAGGAGCTAACCACTTGCATCCAGAGCGCCCTTAGCGAGGCGACCACTACGCAAGAGCAGCCACAGAGGCCGGCTTACAGGCCTCTACCGATCGCCATCACGCGAATGGTCGCCCAGAGGAGGCGCCTGCGCAAGCGGTGGCAAGACACCGGGTGCCCACGCGACAAGCGCGACCTGAACCGCCTCGCGGAGAAGGTAAGGGCCAAGCTACAGGAGCACAACGCCGAGAGCTGGGAGGAACGTATCGACGCCGCAGCGACAGACTGGACGTCGGTACACAAGCTGTGCAGGCAGCTTGCGAATTCCCCAGCCCCGGTACGTCCGCTATTACACAGCGACGGGGCGCCAAGATACACCGCAGCAGACCGTGCGGAGATCTTCGCCGAGCACCTGGAGCGTCAATTCGTCCCGAATCCGACCTCTAACACCGAGCATGTCGCAGCAGTCGAGAGGCACCTTAGGGAGTACTTCTCGACGCCGCTAGCTCCCGACGACAACCCAATCCATTTCTCCCCTTGTGCAGTCAGACGCGCCTTCCTGAAAACTAAGCTGAGGAAGGCCCCCGGTGCGGACGGCGTGTCCAACACAGCGCTGCGCCACTTACCCTACCGTACAGTAGCGGCAGTGGCGCGCCTGTTTACGGGCATCGTCCGCACGGGCGCTTTCCCAGCCGCATGGAAGGAAGGGCGCGTGATTATGCTGCCCAAGGCAGGTAAGAATGTTCTTAAGCCGGAGAGCTACCGGCCAATTACTTTACTTCCCACTATCTCCAAGGTGTTTGAGCAACTCCTGCTGCGACACCTGGCCCAATACATCGTCCCTCGGCCTGAACAATTTGGGTTTCGGGCCGAACATTCGACGACGCTTCAGTTGTCAAGGGTACTGCACCTGCTGACCGCGGCACTCAACAAGAAAGAGCACGCAGTCGCAGTATTCCTAGATATGGAAAAGGCGTTTGATCGAGTCTGGCATGCCGGCCTGCTGTACAAGATGTCACAGACAGGCGCGCCTCGTCGCTTGATACAGGTGGTTTCTTCCTTCCTCACAGATAGGACCATTAGGGTGGTGGTCGATGGCACGGTATCGGGCGCCCGCCCGGTTGCCGCAGGGGTGCCGCAGGGCAGCTGCGTCTCGCCGCTCTGTTACACGTGCTACACCGACGACATCCCAACCACTCGCGACACCACGCTCGCGCTGTACGCCGACGACGCCGCGTACATCGCTGTCTCTATGAACGCGAGACACGCGGCCGTCAAAATGCAGCGCGCGCTGGACTTGCTGCCCGACTGGTTGTCGAAATGGAGGTTGTCGGTGAACGTGGGCAAGACGCAGGCGCTCCTTGCAGGCGCCTCTCCCCTCCCGCCACCCCTCCAATTGGACCGAGCCGACATCGCGTGGTCGCCCCAGGTAAAGTACTTAGGGGTCACTATCGACCGTCGGCTAACGATGACAGCCCATATTCGTGGCATTGTCGCCAGATGCAGGAACGCCCGCCTCCAGCTCCGGCCAGTGCTCTCGTCGAGACTCCCGCTGCGTACAAAGCTGGGCGTGTACAAGTTGTACGTACGCCCGCTGTTAACTTACGCCGCGCCAGCTTGGCTCGCCCTCGCCAGCGAGACCAATAAAAAGAAGCTCCGCGCGCAGCAATCGCTTGCGCTGCGGTCAGTCGCCGCCGCTCCTCGCTGTGTGAGGAATACTACCATTCAGCGGGACCTCAAGATTGAGAGTCTTGACGAGTTCTGCAGCCGCCTTGCGTCGCGCATGTTTGCGCGCGCCGACGCCTCTGCCTGGCCCCATCTGGCTCAGATAGCGCCATGGCACACGCGCCCGCCGGACGCGGGGCGCGCGGGGCGCACACGTCGCCTTCCGCGCGACCTAGTGCCCGCGGACGAGTAGCTGCGTCATCGTCGTCCCCCCCCCCCCCCCCCCCCGACACCCGGGTAAGTCGTTTACAGCTACACGCGACCTACCCAAACAATAACACTCCACATGCATAACATGCACTGGGACGCGTCGTGTTCTAAGTTTACATAGGCACGACGCGCACCGTCCACACATTACGTGACTCCACATTCGTTTATACTCACGCGACGAACAATGCAGTGCGGGCTCGCAATTCGTTGCTTACAAGAGCGGCGTTACACAAACATTGCCGCTCTAACTCATTCCATTCATAACTCATACCGGACAAAATGTCAACTACACATAGGCGAGTTGCGTCATAATAAATTAAATTACGCGCGCTCGCCCCCATTCATGCCTAAATTGGCACCCAAATTGAGGGTGCCCGTATTGACGGGCACACCATTTCTCCGCGGGCCAAAGGACATAGTCCATACCCCGCCTCGCGCGTCCCCCTGCGGGGACGTAGCGATTTCCACGAGCGTTTTTTTTGACACTCGCCGCCTGACCGCCGTCGCGTATGGACGTGCCGCTAACTGCTCGCATTCCCGCTCGCTATCAGTGTGTGTCATCGGTTCGTCGCTTCCCAGTGTCGTGACGTCATCAGTGGTCTTTCGACTACACCCCCGAACAATTGCTGTCTTTTTATTAAGACAGCACTTGCTCATTTGCTTCGGATATTATTCCGATTTAACTTCCTTTGCCCCATCAGGGAAAAATCCTCAATTTCGAGGTTCTTGGTGGGAAACCTAACGGTGCCAACGAAACCGAGAGAGGGTGGTGACCCAACCCGCCCGCCTAACCCCTTCAGGGTCTAGGTGAAAAATTGGGCTCCGTCGCGTTCGCATGCGCCGCCGATATACTGTGCTAGTGTTTCCCGTTTGAACAAGTTCCTGAAAGCAAAGTTCCCTGGACTGGAGTTGGAGTTGCTACCAAGCCAGGACCCTCGGACTGTGCCTGCGGGAAGGTTGAAGCGGGTGAGTCACTGATTCAGTAAATTCCCTAAATAATTGGTCAAGAAATTAGGTTGTTAGGCGCGCTGAGCTTCACTCAAATGTCCGCTAACTTTTAGCCGATAAAATGTCGTCCCTCGACGACACAGATAAAGCGCTTTTGCGCTTTTTCTTGCGCGTCTTCACGACCGACCCATATTTACAAAAATATGGGTCAGAAATTGCTGCCATTCAGCAAACCACCGATACCGTCACTGACTTCAGTGACGCGCTCGAGAGCCCCTTGTCACCGCCACCTGCCGACAGAGGCTTACCGCCAGCCGTCGCCGCCGCGATTAAGGCAACTCCAAGACCCATTGTAGTGAAACCCATTGTTTCGCAAACAAAGGTCCAGTCCGCACCTGCGTCCATTGTTCCCGTTTCTGAGAACATGGACAAAGGCTCACCGCCAGCCGTCGCCGCCGCGATTCCGGCTAACCCCGGACCCATTGTTAAGCAAACAATGGATCAGTCCGCACCTGCGTCCATTGTTCCCATTTCGGAGAAAATGGACACAACTGTGCCAGTCTCCGACTCGGAATCGGTTATAGATTCCTGCTCTGCTTCCTCGTCCTCTGAAGACGACTATCAAGTCGTCGGAAAGGGCAAGAGGAAAAAGGGCAAAAACTCTCAGGCCACCATGGCCAAAAAATTAGTCGCGCTCCCTCTCATCCCCTCTCCCGAGACCTCCCGCCCCACCTCCCCGGTCCCCGCACCAAAGTCCGCCGCTGCTCATACCAGCAGGCCATCCAGCCCTAAGGCTAACTCTTCAGCTGCTTCTTCAAAGAAGCTGAAGCCCCCTCCCCCGTTGTTCATTCAGGACAAAGGGAAATGGACAGACGTGTCCAAAATGTGTGTTGAGCGCCGCATTCAATACACTAGCGCAAAAAGCACCCAGCAGGGTATCAAAGTGGTAGTCCCTACGACCACCGACTTCAGGGAACTAACCCGTCAGCTGATCGGAAGGCACATAGCCTTCCATACATACTCCCTTCCAGAGGAGAAGCCCACCCGCGTGGTGATCAGGCGGATCCCAAAGGAAATCCCCACGGAGGACATCCTAAACGACCTCCAAGGCCAGGACATCCCGGTCGCAGCCGTCCACCGCCTTCATAAGGCGAGAGGTGGAGACCAGTACGATATGGTACTGGTCATCTGTGACCCAGTAGAAGGACACCACCCGATCTTCAAAGTGAAGTCGGTATGCTCCCTCACAGGCATCTCAATAGAGAAGCCTTACCGCTCAACCGTAGTAGGGCAGTGCCACCGCTGCCAGCTGTACGGACACAGCCAAGCCAACTGCCATGCGCCGCACAGATGCGTAAAGTGTCTAGGCGACCATGGTACGGCAGACTGCCCCCGTCTCAAAGACAAATCGCTATGCACGGAGCCACCGAGCTGTGTGCTTTGCGGCCAGTCGGGCCACCCGGCTAACTACCGCGGCTGCCCGAAAGCCCCCAAAGGCTCCTCCTCTAAACTGGCGAAGCGTGCAAACGCCCGCCAGCAGAGAGAAAGCCCATCGGTGAGGCTACCAACTGCACAGATGCCGGAGAGACTCAGCCCTCAGAGGCCCTCTCCCTGGACCTCGCTGAACCACCAGAGAGCCTTCCCGGCACTCGGCAAAGCAAAGTCCAGCCCCATTCCCGGGCTATTAGATGCCCCTGTCCCCACTCCCATGGCCCAAGCGAGCGCACCGGCGCCCGCTCGTCCCGCGCCTCCCAGCCCCGCGGCCGCGGTCTCCTCTCCTAACGTAACTTTAGAAACGTTAGCAAAGTTAGTCACCCCCGAAGCAGACCGCATGGCGGCAGATCTCAGGGAGGCTAACACTGACGGTGATAAGCTTAAAATTATCCTCAAGTCCCTAATCAAGTTAGGCGAAGCCTTCAGCGGCATTAATCTTTAATTTCAATGGATAATACGAGATTAACGTGTACCAAACCCCGATCCCTTAAATTAGGGTACTTTAATGCCAATGGCATTAGAGGCCAGCGTGATGAAATCGCCACCTTCCTCCGTGACCATCAAATTGATATCCTCCTCATACAGGAGACCTTCCTCAAGCCCAGTCACCGCGATCCGAGAATTGCCAACTATCGCATAGTTCGCAACGATCGGTCACGTTGCCACAAGGGCGGTACTTTAATCTATTATAGAAAGGAACTGCACTGCATCCCCTTAGATCCCCCTCCCATGGAGTCTCTGCTCGAGACTTCAGTTTGTCGACTAGGCATGACCGGTCATCATCGATCACTATCGTCTCCGCGTACATCCCTCCCGGCGGCACGTCCGAGGAGCACACTCTGTTCACCAAAGACCTTGCCGTCCTCTTCGGCTTGAGTGACTCCGTTATCCTAGCGGGCGACCTCAACGCCAAACACCCCGCCTGGAACAGCACGACGACCTCTGCCAGAGGACGTCACGTGTATAACCTGGGTGAGTCCCTCAACTTCGATCCCATCGCTCCTATGGAGCACACTCACTATCCCCACGACCCCGACCAACGTCCGGACGTTCTCGACATAGCGCTACTCAAGAATGTCAACCTTAAGTTGCATTCCATCGAGACTTTACATGAGCTTAACTCAGACCATCGACCAGTGCTCATGCACTTAGTTCCCCGCTCGGGTCCCTCTGACCCCAGCCAGCCCCCGCCGACCCAAGTGATAACCGACTGGAGGAAAGTCAGCGAAAAGCTGAAATCCACCACGTCGCCTCACCTGGAGGCCATCCCCGACCACATTGTCTCAGTCGCAGACACGACGGCCGCCATCAACTCGTTTACAGAACACGTGCAATCCGTACTAAAGGATTGCTTACGGGAAGTTCCAGCAATGAGCGATCAACGCTGGATTCTACCCGCTGACGTACGTGAACTGATTACCGAGAAGAACGCGGCCATCCGTGCCTACAGCAACTTTCCCTGCGACGCGAACAAAGCTCACATGCGTTATTTACAGCGTGCTGTAAAGAAGCGCACTATTGAGCATCGTTCAGATCAATGGGACAAGACGCTTAGCGAGCTCGAGCCTACCCACCTAGCCTTCTGGCAGCTTCAACGCAAGTTGCGCTCCACCGAAGAGGCTTCGATGCGTCCCCTCACCCGACCCGATAAGAGCGTCGCATTCGACGACTCTGAGAAGACCGAATGCCTAGCCGACAGCCTGGAGTCCCAGTGCTCCCCCAGCTCTCAACCGGTAGACAAGCGACATCTCGATGAGGTGAACGCATTCGTTGAACGTAAAGCCGCCCTCCCTCCCGTAGAAGACCCTGATGATCCTCTGCCTTCGGTCACAGCTGACGAAGTGCAAGTCATCATTAATAAGCTTCAACCGCGGAAAGCACCCGGCTCCGACGGAATCACCAATAGGGTGTTAAAACTCCTCCCCGCTCAGCTCGTCGTGTTAATGGCGGCCATCTTCAATGGCGCCCTGAGCAACAACGCCTTTCCCCAAATATGGAAAGAGGCCACTGTCATCGGTTTCGCCAAGCCAGGCAAACCCAAGTCTGAGCCCTCGAGCTACAGACCTATCAGTCTCCTGAACGCACTCGGCAAAATCTACGAGAGACTTATTTATAAGCGACTCAAAGACTTCGCCGAGGCTAAGAGTCTCATCCCCAACGAGCAGTTCGGCTTCAGGACCGGACACTCCTGCATTCAACAGGCCCATCGCATCGTAGAACACTTGAGCGCTGGCTTCCAGCGTGGAGCGATGACGGGTGTGTTGTACTTCGACATAGCAAAGGCTTTCGACAAAGTCTGGCACAACGGCTTATTATATAAGCTGTACAAACTGGGAGTGCCGGACCGTCTCGTGCTCATCTTACGAGACTTTCTGTCGGATCGCACCTTCCGCTATCGCATCGGGAAGGCACTGTCTTCCCCCCACCCCATTAGAGCCGGAGTCCCTCAGGGCTCCGTCGTCTCTCCCCTTATCTTTACGCTGTTCACCAGTGACATCCCCAAGAGCAAGAAGGCTCAGTTAGCCCTGTTCGCGGACGACACGGCCATTTATTACACTGGCCGCAGTCACGACGCTATCTATAGCACCCTCCAAACCTCAGCCAACGTCTTAGGCGCTTGGTTCCGGAAATGGAGAATCGAGGTGAACCCCGACAAGAGCCAGGCAGTTCTTTTCTCTAAACAGCGTAAAATTAAGCCACCCGCGCTCAGCCCGATCACTATGTACGGTAAGCCTATCCCTTGGGAGAAGCAAGCCAAGTACTTAGGAGTCATACTTGACAACCACTTGTCTTTCGCGGCGCACATCAAGGCAGCTCGCGACCGAGCTGCGTTTGCTATGGGTAGGCTTCATTTCATGATTTCGGCAAAAAGCAAGTTGTCACTCAAGTGCAAGTTGCGCCTTTATACCGCGGTGATCCGCCCCATTATGACGTACGCTTGCGTCGTGTACGCTCACACCAAGCCTAAGTACATCCATAGGATGCAAGTTTTACAGAACCGGTTCTTACGTAGAGTCACGGGAGCCCCTTTTTATGTCCGTAATGACCGTCTACACGTAGACCTTAGAATGCCCACCGTCCTTCAGTTTATGAAACGTCTTTCGAAGCGTTTCTTCGATAACGCCATTAAACACCGTAATCCCCTGATCGCAGCGGCCGCCCGTTACGAACCCTCGCGCATTAGTACAGTACGCCGTCCTAGGCATACCCTTGTCACTCCAGATGATGCTATCACCCTCCTCCAGGAGAGTAGCAAAGAGACTAGCACTCTTAAAAAGTTCCGACTCAAACCGCCGTCTTTCCGACCTCGCCGTCGAGGTCCGTCGCGACGTCCCGGTCCATGCCCTCCCCGACCCTCGCTCGAGCCAGCCCGCGATGCTGTGCCAGTAGTTTTAAATCAGCCCCTAAATAATGATACCATTCAGATCCAGCCTGTCCCCATGCAGTCTTCCCCCAGCGACGCCCTAAGCCGAGGTTCGTACCCCACAGGGGGTGCCCTTAGCGTGCAGTCGCTTAGTTTGTAAGTTTTTATGCCCTGGCTGGAGGCCTTACTCTAAAGGCACCCACAGGATAGTCCGGTTAAGCAGACGACAACCTCATAGGTTGAACTGCGAGATGCCATTCAAAAAAAAAAAAAAATTTGTTTATTTGACGATCTTCAAAGCGAAGTCGGTATGCTCCCTCACAGGCATCTCAATAGAGAAGCCTTACCGCTCAACCGTAGTAGGGCAGTGCCACCGCTGCCAGCTGTACGGACACAGCCAAGCCAACTGCCATGCGCCGCACAGATGCGTAAAGTGTCTAGGCGACCATGGTACGGCATACTGCCCCCGTCCCAAAGACAAATCGCTATGCACGGAGCCACCGAGCTGTGTGCTTTGCGGCCAGTCGGGCCACCCGGCTAACTACCGCGGCTGCCCGAAAGCCCCCAAAGGCTCCTCCTCTAAACTGGCGAAGCGTGCAAACGACCGCCAGCAGAGAGAAAGCCCATCGGTGAGGCTACCAACTGCACAGATGCCGGAGAGACTCAGCCCTCAGAGGCCCTCTCCCTGGACCTCGCTGAACCACCAGAGAGCCTTCCCGGCACTCGGCAAAGCAAAGTCCAGCCCCATTCCCGGGCTATTAGATGCCCCTGTCCCCACTCCCGTGGCCCAAGCGAGCGCACCGGCGCCCGCTCGTCCCGCGCCTCCCGGCCCCGCGGCCGCGGTCTCCTCTCCTAACGTAACTTTAGAAACGTTAGCAAAGTTAGTCACCCCCGAAGCAGACCGCATGGCGGCAGATCTGCCCTCCTTATTGCAAACGCAGTACTTGCAAAATGGCGGTTTGGAGATAAACGCGCAAAACATATTTTTTGATATCTAGACAACAAGACTATGTTATATAACTTTTAAATTGTACCTAAAAAACAAGAAAAAAAACAAGCTTTCTATTGACATATTTTTTTCTTTATTTAACTGTCTCATTTGGACAAAAAGCACAGTACTGCATTTTAATCTACCATCTCGGCTGGTGTGCATTACAGTATAACTAAGGCCAAATGCAGTATTCGTGTTCATTACTGCAAAATCATCTAGCACGTGTTCAATACTGCGTTTTTAGTTAGCAATCATGTCCTATTCTCATGCCCGGTACTAGTTTAAAGTTTGGTAAGCTTCTGTAAAAATAATTTCAATAGATTAGAAAAAAGGTTTTTTATTAAAATCTATAAATATTAATAATATTGGCACTTGATTTTGTAAAACCATGTATAATTATACAAGGTTTCACAAAATCAAGTGCCAATATTTTCAGTGATTAACTTACATAAGATATTTAACAACTTTTCCAAAAAAAAAACCGAAGAAAACTTGTTCAATTTTACCATATTCATGAAAGGGTTTCATATTTTTGGCCCGCATATACTTTGTGTTCTCACTTATAAATTAAATTACTCAAAAAGCAGAATGGGTTCCGAAGTAAGACATCTGCCCTAAGGTCTAACAGCCATAGGTAAGATTTTTGCAAAACATAATTCAAAACAGCTTTTCAAGGACAACCTTGCTACTAACACGAGTTTTGGCAATTCGCAGTACGTTCGGAGTTATTGACCTAAATTGATGACAAGCAAACGTTAGCCATAAGATAATTATACACTATTGAATAGAGCTTTTTAATTAAAACTTTTACTAGGTACTAGAACCAGTTATACTAATTCGTAGTCTGTTCGGAATTATTGGCCTTACTATGTGACTCATAATTCATAAAGCAACGAAGTTAGGATTTTTTGGGGTGACTAGTTAAAGTTTTCACCAATGGTGTATCATTGGAGAAAACTTTAACTACTTACTAATAAAACTTTTTCTAACTCATGGTCTGATCGGAGTTATTGACATTATTGATTCGGGACGAGAATCATTAGCATAGTTACCTCCTTAAAGGAGATGGCCAAGAATTGTATGGGCCCTTGCCCCAGACAGTACAGAGAAGAATTCTATATCATTTCTGTACTATATGTATCTATATCAGATCTGTACTTTATACAGATCTTTTATATAAAGAATTAGAAAATTGCATATAGCTACGCAGTAGTGGACAAAAGTTATGAAAGTTTAAAAAAGTTGATTTTATCGCTTGGTTTTTATCATAATTACACAATGAAGATATTCAAAAAGTTATAATTTCATGTGTGTTACATAGGTTAACGTGTATGCATTTGTTCTAGATGTTTAGGATACTATTTTAACTATAATATTGTTTACTGAAATGTAACTATTTTTTGTAACATATTTATATTAGACAGAAAATAAAACAACATGCATTATTTTATGCATTTAATCATTTAATGTTATTAGTACATTATCAAGAAATGCAGCTGGTGGAACAATACTTTCTTGGTGTCTCGCCCATCCCAAGTACCACAGAATGGTCATTATGTGTGCACAACAACCAACAGTCCGGTTTCCAGCTATGCAATTACACCAGTAACCTAAGATTGCATCTCTCGGTTGGATTTGATTTGAGGGTTGCTCATCATATAAAATATAAGTATAATACTCACGCCTAGAAGTATGTCTCGATTTAATGCGACCTCTTAATAGGACAGGGTGATTACCTCCTATGTGCATTACAAGTTCCTCAGAAAACTCTAGCTCTGGACTTATTTCAACTACATAAATACCTCGCTCTCTGATGTGTTCGCCATAATATGACCGAGCCTGTTGCACCTGGTAAGGTCCTAAAGAAATAAGTTTCAACTCACTTGTATCTTAATGTGGAAAAGTATTAAGTTCTGGCAGGTTTGCGTCAATACTTCTAAATAGGATTGACGTCACGGATGTCAAACAGTCATAATTCTCAGCACGTCTCGGTTATAAATAAAAACACTTACAAAGTTTTATTTGGCATAAATTTATTGTGAATGTACAGTAATAAGTGTAATTAACAAGTGAAATTGTTATCCAAGGTTTAGCTGCTGTAATTAATATAAATACGCTAAAGTTGTGTTTGCCGATCTCCAGCAAGTACTAAAGTACCCGAAACCTCAAGAAAAAGAGACAATTTTTACCAGTGAGCGAAAATAAATCTGTGGCTTAGTTTCAGTGTGTGCACAACTTTACGCCTATACTGTGTACAAGCCTATGGTGTTTATCTGCACCATACACACCGTGATACCTGCCATAAACGTCTTCCTGCAAATAGCGCCATCTATTGCCTCACCTGTGTACTTTTTCTGACTAGTCGATCGTACTAATTACGTTGTCAACAAGTTGTACTCATGGCTAAGTGCGGTGCGTGTGGCAAGTTTCTTTCACCGGCAGAGGCCGCTAATTGCAATAAATGCCGGCGCTGGTACCACCGAGCCTGCGTTGCCCTTCAGAGTACAGGTCCTGTGGCGACCTCCTGGCAATGCCCTGATTGCGAGAAGAACCTGGTTAGAGATAACCGGGCTGAAACACCAGTGAGGGCACGAGCACCAGTACCAGCTCCACACGAGGAAAGCCTCGTCAATCTCATGGACACGAGCCCTATCAACAGCACAGCCCTAGATGCCACACAGGAGCTAAATCTAGATATCCTGAAGACTGAACTCAATCTTTTTAAAGAAGAATTTTTGAAGATCGTACGTAGTGAATTCCAACTGCTGCGTGAGGATCTGTCTGAGCTAAGGTCCTCATTAAACTCGACAAATGATAGGATGAGTAATTTGGAGGAGAGGATTGCTGTTTTGGAAAATAGACAGACTGAGCCCATCGTATCACCTGTAGTAAATGACCTGATAACCCAACTGCGGAGTGACATAAATGACCGAGATCAAGAGCTACTTGGAAATGACATACAGATCTCCAATATACCAGAAACTAGTGGTGAAAACCCGGTCCACACGGCGATGCTCGTTGCATCAAAGATTGGCGTCAAACTCAAAGCGCGCGATGTAGTTAGCGCCGAGCGTGTCGGAGGCAGGCGTATCAACGCAACGCAGTCGACGGCGCCGGTGGAGACCCGCCCCCGCTTCCTCGTCGTGCGCCTCGCGCGCCGTGACCTACGGGACGAGCTGCTGGAAGGTGCACGAGTGCGTCGCGGCATGACCACAGCGGATCTCGATTTGCCCGGCCCTGCGACTCGGTTTTATGTAAACGAGCGCCTTACAAAGGTGAATCGAGAGTTATTTCGGAGCACGCGTGAGGCAGGCAATCGCCTCGGTTGGCAGTTCGTGTGGTCAAAACGGGGCCGTATCCTTGCACGGTACAAGCCTGGTGATGCAACTTGCCACATCCGTTGTGAGGGGGACATACTGCGCACTTTCGGACCGACAGCGACATCTGGTAACGGCGTTAATAACGCACTTTAGTGCTACTATCTTGTTTGTTTTTGTTTCTGTCTGTATTTTTCTAATTAAGGTCAATATTTTTTCTGTACTTATAGTCATGCTGATGTTAAAAGTAGGATTAGTTAGAACGAGTGACAGGCTCTCAAAAGTTATAAAAATAAGTTTGTTTTTTTATTTCGGCTATAGGCAATGCTTTGTTTTGGCAAGTGTGTGTCTCGCGGCACTCCATAGTGAGCTACACGTAAACCAGTTTTATAACACTACACACATTTATCTACAACTACTCTTCACAAATCTAGTATTCCATTTTATAAACTTTTTGTTTACACATGGTCTTTCTCTTAAGCTACTATTTACATACCACTATTTACAACCGTTATATACTTTAATCTTGCATACTATCTACATATCTATAATTCAAGATAAACTAATAATTTATGAAATTTCGATTAAAAGTGCACTGATGATCATATGGATTTTGCTAAACGAAGGAATTTATTTTTTACTATTCTAATGACTACTAAAGGAGAAAAACATTTTAAAGTAGGTTTTCTTAATGCTGGCTCATTGAGTACAGATCATGATGATTTGATTGGTGCACTCGACAAGCATTGTTTTGATGTTATGGCCATCAATGAGACTTGGCTCAGACCGGGCGAGGAGGGGCGCGCTCCGGTGGTGCCGGGCTATCGTCTGCGTCACAAGCCGCGGCCGGCGTGTGTTCGCGCGGGCCGTGGTGGGGGCGTCGGGTTTTATGTGCGGCGCGGGCTAAGCGCACGTATTTGTCCTAGCGCGGTCGATCCCAGGTTCGAATCGGTCGAACAAATGTGGCTAACGGTCTCTCTGAACGGCAAAAAAATAGCCATAGGCACGGCTTACCGTCCACCATGGCTTGACCTTGTCCTTTTCTTGGATGCCATTACGGACTCCATTAGTTTATTGGGAAATTGTGACCACTACATACTACTTGGCGACTTCAATGTTAATCTTCTAGACACAAACGGAATAAAAACTAAAAATATTAATGAATTCCTGAATTCCCTCAGTCTTACACAGTTGGTCACAACACCTACTCACTACACAGCATCCAGTCAAACTCTCATCGACCTATTATGTACCGACCTGAGAGCAAGATATACAGCAGTAGAATCGTTCAGTTCAATAAATGGCCACTGTATTGTAATTAGTGAGTTTAACATTAAGCGCGAAAAATTCAAACCATACTTAGTAAAATATCGGCCTCTAAACAATATCTGTTCAGAGAGATTTAACAAGGATCTATCATTATTAAATCTGGAAAAAATTTCATTGCTTGATACCGTTAATGATATGGTGCATGACTTTAACACCCGTCTTACTTTACTTTTTGATGCTCACGCACCAAGCAAAACATGTACTGTCAGGGAAAAATCGTATCCGTGGGTGACAGATACTATCAAAGTTATGATGCGTTTGCGTGACGTTGCACTAAGTAATTATAGGAAAACAAAATCTGATTCTAAAAAACAATACTACAACGACCTGAAACACTTGGTGATAAATTCGCTGCACAGTGAAAAAACTGCATACTTCAAACATAACATTAATAATAAAATTAAAAACCCTAAACTGCTTTGGAAAAATTTAAAATCCACCTTATCCACCTTTAAACCTAAACAAGACCTTCCGTCGCATTTTACAGATCCGGACTTAATAAATAGGAACTTTTTGATTGTCCCCGGTAACCCCGTGGCTTGCGTATCACTTATTAATTATTACGAAAATCATAAACATAATGAAGCGATTTTCTCGGTTACTCCAGTAGACCAGAACGATGTCTTACGCACTATCTCTAGTCTAAATAGTAACGCCGAAGGCTACGACAACATTTCCTTAGATATGATTAACATGACCCTGCCGCACGCGTTAAATGTTGTAACGGACATAATTAACCGCTCCATAATGACGTCAACGTTCCCGGACCAATGGAAAATTGCCTCCATTAGGCCCTTGCCGAAAAATTCTAATCCATCCACTCTAAAAGACTTACGCCCTATAAGTATTTTACCATGTCTATCTAAAGTGTTAGAGAAAATAGTTAGCCGCCAACTAACGCTTTTTCTAGAAAAAAATAACGTTCTACCTGATCTACAATCCGGATTCAGAAAACAGCGCAGCACATCTACTGCTTTACTAGATGTTACTGACAATATATTATCTGCCCAAGATAAGGGAATGTGCACAATACTGGTTCTGTTAGACTTTTCCCGTGCTTTTGACGCTATTAATATCCCACTATTACTATCGAAGTTGAATTACTACGGTTGCGACCGTGAAACTATCCAATGGTTCCGTAGCTACCTAAGTAATAGGAAACAACTTGTTGACCTTCGTTTGAGTGACGGCACTTCTCTAAGGTCAACACTAATTCCTGTAGAGAGAGGCGTTCCGCAGGGCTCTATTTTGGGTCCAGTTCTCTTCATTCTGTACTGTGCGGACATAATAAAAAGCCTCCACAGATGCAAGTACCACATATACGCTGACGATGTCCAACTTTACATTTCATTTAGGCCTGACGAATATGACAGTGCCATTAAATATCTTAATGAAGATCTTCAGCGAATCGCCGTTTGGTCTGAAGAGAACTGTCTATCGTTGAACCCATCAAAAACAAAGTTTATGGTGTTAGGCACTAGACAACAGTTGGCTCGTCTGCCTCCGACTTTTGACCTGGAACTAATGGGCGATACAATTGAGCGTGTGTATGAGGCGCGAAATCTAGGTCTTACAATGGACAAAGACCTTCGTTTTGAAAAACACGTAGCGGACTCGGTAAGAAACTGTTTCTATCGCCTGAAGGTCTTGTACAGGATGAGGCCTTATTTGTCCGAATCGCTAAGGGAACAACTTGTAGAATCTTTAGTTCTTTCTAGGCTGAACTATGCCGATACTGTGTACGGCCCGCGCCTACTAGCTCGTACAGATCGGCTCATACAAAGGGTACAAAACGCGTGCGCAAGGTTTTGTTACAACATTCCCCGCAGAAGTCATGTAACACCTTACCTCAATAAGCATTCTACTTTAAAAATGAAATCCAGACGCAAACTACACCTGGCGTGCCTTCTGTTTGGTGTTGTTAAATATAAAAAACCGGATTATTTATTTAACAAACTTAGTTGGGTAGCTAGTACACGTGAATGTGCAAGAAGGCAATGTGCGCAACAACTCTCGACTCACCCTCATCACACAGCAGCATTCAGAGGTAGCTTTCGGTATGCTGCATCCAAAGTGTGGAATAACCTGCCACCACCAATTAGATTGATAAACACAATAGACACATTTAGAAGACGTTTACGGCAGTATCTAGTAGAAGCGCAACGAAAACTCGATATGGTCGAACTAAATGTATCAATTATATGATGTTTGAACCTGCCCACCTTATTAACTATACAATTACTTGTCGTCTATGCTGCTCAATAGTGTAGATAGACGAAGTTAATTTTATTTACATTAGTGGGAATTTATACAGCGCTTGCTTACGCTCGGCTCGATTGTGATGTTTCATTATACTTGTATCCTCCGGTGGAGGGTGACGTCGTGTTAAGCGTGCCGCTGCGTCCCATTGCATTTTTAGGAGACCTGCGGCATGTAAAAATTGCACTCTAAACATGACCTAGTTATACAAGCATGCATTACTGCATCGTATGCGCACGTTTAAACTGACTTCTTTTAAACTTACCCATTGGCCTGGCCTACATGCATGTGACTGGAACGGGTGGAGCGTGGCGTCGCGTCGGGATGGCACAATATCACCGTATTTTCCACTAAACTGGCAGTAGAACATCCTGTGTTTGGTCTGCGTTTCATTTATTTTGCTAACTTTTTTAATGTAGGAAACCTATAAAAATTAATGCAAAAATTAAAGAAATATATCTCTCATTATAATCCGATGACATTTTATGCACATATATTATTATTAATTAGCACTTACTCTTTGTTTCTTCTTACTATTCGTTTATCCACGCAAGTTTTGACTATCCAGTTTCTCTTCTGTCTTAATTTTACATTGACGTCGTTATATTCCGCTTACATAACTACCATATGTATCGATTGGCATGACAAATAAAATAATTGACAATGCAACCCACACTTAAAAATGATAAAACGCTATCCGTATTAATTATAAGTCCGTGGTGCTTGGCTGCTCGCAGCGTAAGTAATGAAATGTAGTGTGCGTTAGAAATCTGGCAACGTGCGAAACAGGTTTCTAGATCCTTAGTTTGTTGTCATGCGTTCATCCCATTTGTTTACCTTCTTATTTTACTCGGCAATTATTTTGGTAATCTTATTGCGTAGTTTTTTATTTTGTTATTATTATTATTGCTGTACACAATCTTATTTTATTTAAGTACCCGTCTCACATACACATACACTCTGACACAAAATATGGAGCTGTTTTACGTCCGTCACATCACATTCGCAGGTCCAGTTGAAAACCAGCGTCAGGCAGCCTAGCTGCCCGGCATTTTGCTGAACTGGCCCTTTTTGGCGCAGCCGTGAGGCACACAATAATTATCCCTCTTTTCTTTTTGTTTTATTTAGCTACACATTTATTAACCCTTTTTTTCTTTTGTTTATATTTAAGTATTTTTTGTGTGCATTTTCGTTTAATGTTGTGTGTACTTGTGGTATGTGCCAAATAAACTTATTTTCTTTCTTTCTTTCTTTCTTCTTCTAAATAACACTCTTCGTCTATTTAAATTAAACTCTTGTATAAACTGACCTAAATAATTAGGCACGTTCAACTTAGTAGTTGCTATTTGAACAATTTCATCTGCATTTTGGGGATTTTCTATCACTTTGTGAAACTTATTTATAAGGGCAGCAGCAACCCTAAAATCTTCCATCAAATGTGCAGAAGCTAAGTTAAAAAATATGTTTCTAAACAGTTTAAAATCACGCTTAAACCTGCCATTAATTACTTCCACAACCCATCTACAAAGTGTTACACATCTGCTTTTATTAGCTTGTAAAGTTGATAGTTGTGTTTCCCCTTCGTCTCTGGTTTCAGGTTTATGTACTGTAAAGCCAAGAGATTCTAAATTGGAAATACAATCTCTAAAGCCGCGGTCTAAAATGAATACATCATTTTGATGAAAGTATTGAAACAAGCCACCATCGCTAGAAACTAAATGATTCATTATTTCTGCATCTGTTTGAGTTGCAGCAAAAGGTCCAAACACATCTATAATATATCCATCGCAACAGACTACTAAAAATGGTTTTGTTAAGTTATGATATTTATGAAGACTGTATGTCTTCTTTTGGTATTTGTAATTCGAACTCTTTTGCACATAGAGGTAGGTCCCATCACATTGTACTATAGCCCACCTGTTAGAGGAATCAGCCTGAGGATTTCCAAATAACTTCTCAGGTATAGTGGTGTTTCTTTCTACCACTTCCTGGTGAGATATGTGAGATGCTCCAAGATGTAGCGGAACAAAGTGACTAGTTAGACAGTTTCTCACAAGCTTCATCTTGTTCTGTAGAGTCGATTTAGGAATCCTAAAAATACTAGATATCCTAGCATCACTATCACCAGTCCTATATTTAATTAAAAGCATTGCTAATGCAGTTTTTGAATTTTTGGGAACAACAGTCTGTATAGGTATGCTATTATGCAATTCTATGAATTCCTGGGTAGTGCGCCCTGTCCAATAGTGACATACATGATTAGGCATTGATTCCATGTTTTCAAAATCAATAACATTTTCCTCACTTTTGTTATCTAACAAGCTTTCAATTTGATTTGCTGAGAAAGTATTAGTTAAACTTGTGTTCTCTAATAATAATTCCCATTCATTGGAATGTAAATGTTCTTCACATACCCTGGCACTACGAGGCACATAAAGTTTACTATCTAAGAACAATGCTGATTTAATCAGGGTAGGCACTAAATGACCTGCACTACTCTGACAGCCATCAAATATGCATCTTCTAGATGTATTAGCACAACGTCTATAATTCGGCAGGACAATTGTTGATGCATCTCGAATGTCTCTTACTGCTGGTCCAGCGGGGAGAGGTGGAGGATTTGGCACCTGAATTTCATGAACACCTTGGTTTCCTTCTATGTTTTCAAATCTGTCAGAATCAACAATATTTCTTCGGGCAACTTCTCTGCTAGCTCTTACATAACAACCATGACATAAAAAGTTGGCCGCTCTGACCTGAAAAAATATAAAACTTTGTTCACTTTCATATAGGAGACAAGCTGTTGTCACAAAATAATGACGAATGTTATGGTCAATGTATTTTGGAAAGCTAACAGCAATATATACTGCAAAATGACTATTTTGAGAAGTTAGTTTTAGTTTACAGTACAGTATGTACAGACAGCGACAGTATGTGCGAACCCCTCAACACTCCGGCGGAGTAGGCCAAGGGGTTAATTACTCAATAGACCTGTGTGTACCATTATAAACCACTGAAAGGTCCCACTGATTGTTAAACTATTGTTTCTGATTTGCAGACTGAGTTTTAATTATTATTGAAAATAATTTACTCACATGGTGATGCCATGATGATACAACTAAGGCGAGAGAACTAGATTCTGAAATGCTGTGTCTTCTTGCACGTGCAACTGATCTACCACAGCCATAGCAAACATTGTTGTGACCAAGTTGTCTTTCTCTTGAATTTGTTGCAAGGCATCTTGTTAACATGTCATAGCAGGCACCGCAGACGCAGCTTTCAGGTGACAACTGTGAAAGAATAACAAGTTCTCATTTATCTAAGACTAAGGCCACGAAGCGAGATTATAGGGTAAATATTATCCCAATCTAATTCTTCTCGTAAAAGTTGTAGGTACGTAATATTCTATAAATATTTTACTAGAGCTTACCTCAAAAGTTAACCACTCCGATAAAAGAACAGTCATATCAGGAGGTAATGATGATATTACATGCCGCCTGATGCGTTCTCTTACAGCGATACCACAGTTAACACACGCTTGTAAAAGGTCCATTTTCCTTATTAGACTTATGTATTACACAGTTTATAATTAGTGGAGCACTCGCGTGGGGCTACGACACTTAATAAATTAAGATGAAATACGATAAAGCACAAATACGAAGGGAAGCGAAAGGATACCGAGAAACGGCGCCTGAGTCGGGTAAGCGTGAATCAAGTTTGACACTTGAACTGTTTTGACACTCGACGGACGGATTAGGTGTTGCCAGTACCAAAAGTAAAATAATGCAATCCTAAAATGTAGTGCTACATGTTCAAGCTGTTGTTGTATTTGGTAAATAAATAAAATCCTATACGTCAGTGTATTTGGATTATTTTGATCTATTAATTATGAATAGAAGGTTTGTTTATATAGATAACATATCATAAAAAAGTATTTTTATGAGTTTAGTTATTGTTTTTTCCCTATTCTGATGTTTTTTAATATTATATGGCTACATTAAAGGTACTTAAATGCAATAGAGTGACATCAAATAGAATAAATCACTATAAATACTTTTAAAATTGATTATTTTTCAACAGCTGCTATGACATATTAATAGTTATTCAAAATTATTTGTTTATTTTATTTAAATGAATAGCAATGATTTTATTTTTGTACAGCTTGGGGCACATTTTGGCTATGTCCTTTGACGAGGTTGCAAAACAACACCTTGTATATATGTTACTGGTTGGACACCGTAGTTAAGGTTGTTTGCAACCAATTAACATTTTCTTGGCAACCAATAGTAATAATTTATAAAGCTTTTCAAGGAATAAGTGCCAGTAACATGACTTTCGCCAATTCGTAGTCCGTACGGAGATTTGAAATAGGTGACTATTTGAGCACCGTAATTAAGATTTTCTGGGTTACCAATAACACAACTTTTGCTTTCTCACGGTCTGTTCGGAGTTATTGACCTAAGTAGGTGACAAGTTGGACACCAAAGTTAAGATTTTATTTGCAACCAATTAAGATTTTCCCAACCACTAGCTATAAGATATACAATATTGAATAGAGCTTTTTAACGTGAACCTTTGCTTCTAGCACCTCTTTAACTAATTCGTAGTCTGTTCGGAATTATTATCCTAAATACATTAAGGACCGAAGCGAAGTTAAGATTGTTAGGGTGACCAATAGCAATACAATTACACCATTCGAAAGTGCTTTTCAATGAGAACACAACTACTAATACAACTTTTGCTAATTCGTAGTCTTTAAAAGGATTGGCGGAGTGGCTGAGCTCCACACTTGTTCAGTCCGTGGATGACGTCGACGCACTGATGTGCTAGCACTAAATGCGGCACTGTACTTTGCGGCTTCGGTGTATGAGTAGCTCTTTGTTTCCCTCGCTACTCTCAAACGCAGCACTGTAGAATACTGCGTTAAGTTTTGGAGGCGCAAGAGTAGCTCTTTATAATACTCGCTACACTCAAACGCAGCACTGTAGAATACTGCGTTTAGTTTTAGTTAGTGTTGGTTGCAAAAAACTTATATGCTAAATGAAATTGCAGTAAACGTAGCAAGTACTGCACAACCTTGTAGCACATGTTGCATGCTGCATATATTGTTAGCAAAAGCAATATTTTTGTGCAAGTACTGTGTTTCTCGTTACATAAAAAATATGTTTATAGCAAAAAAAAATATGTAAATTATTTTTTTGTGTATAGGTTAGCCCCTTGAGGTGTCATTTTTGCAAAAAAGTGAAAATCCCAAAAATGTCGATTACTGCACGTACAATTAGCAGGGCAGCAGATCTCAGGGAGGCTAACACTGACGGTGATAAGCTTAAAATTATCCTCAAGACCCTAATCAAGTTAGGCGAAGCCTTCAGCGGCTTCGCGGCAATCTTTAATTTCAATGGATAATACGAGATTAACGTGTACCAAACCCCGATCCCTTAAATTAGGGTACTTTAATGCCAATGGCATTAGAGGCCAGCGTGATGAAATCGCCACCTTCCTCCGTGACCATCAAATTGATATCCTCCTCATACAGGAGACCTTCCTCAAGCCCAGTCACCGCGATCCGAGAATTGCCAACTATCGCATAGTTCGCAACGATCGGTCACGTTGCCACAAGGGCGGTACTCTAATCTATTATAGAAAGGAACTGCACTGCATCCCCTTAGATCCCCCTCCCATGGAGTCTCTGCTCGAGACTTCAGTTTGTCGACTAGGCATGACCGGTCATCAATCGATCACTATCGCCTCCGCGTACATCCCTCCCGGCGGCACGTCCGAGGAGCACACTCTGTTCACCAAAGACCTTGCCGTCCTCTTCGGCTTGAGTGACTCCGTTATCATAGCGGGCGACCTCAACGCCAAACACCCCGCCTGGAACAGCACGACGACCTCTGCCAGAGGACGTCACGTGTATAACCTGGGTGAGTCCCTCAACTTCGATCCCATCGCTCCTATGGAGCACACTCACTATCCCCACGACCCCGACCAACGTCCGGACGTTTTCGACATAGCGCTACTCAAGAATGTCAACCTTAAGTTGCATTCCATCGAGACTTTACATGAGCTTAACTCAGACCATCGACCAGTGCTCATGCACTTAGTTCCCCGCTCGGGTCCCTCTGACCCCAGCCAGCCCCCGCCGACCCAAGTGATAACCGACTGGAGGAAAGTCAGCGAAAAGCTGAAATCCACCACGTCGCCTCACCTGGAGGCCATCCCCGACCACATTGTCTCAGTCGCAGACACGACGGCCGCCATCAACTCGTTTACAGAACACGTGCAATCCGTACTAAAGGATTGCTCACGGGAAGTTCCAGCAATGAGCGATCAACGCTGGATTCTACCCGCTGACGTACGTGAACTGATAACCGAGAAGAACGCGGCCATCCGTGCCTACAGCAACTTTCCCTGCGACGCGAACAAAGCTCACATGCGTTATTTACAGCGTGCTGTAAAGAAGCGCACTAGTGAGCATCGTTCAGATCAATGGGACAAGACGCTTAGCGAGCTCGAGCCTACCCACCTAGCCTTCTGGCAGCTGCAACGCAAGTTGCGCTCCACCGAAGAGGCTTCGATGCCTCCCCTCACCCGACCCGATAAGAGCGTCGCATTCGACGACTCTGAGAAGGCCGAATGCCTAGCCGACAGCCTGGAGTCCCAGTGCTCCCCCAGCTCTCAACCAGTAGACAAGCGACATCTCGATGAGGTGAACGCATTCGTCGAACGTAAAGCCGCCCTCCCTCCCGTAGAAGACCCTGATGATCCTCTGCCTTCGGTCACAGCTGACGAAGTGCAAGACATCATTAATAAGCTTCAACCGCGGAAAGCACCCGGCTCCGACGGAATCACCAATAGGGTGTTAAAACTCCTCCCCGCTCAGCTCGTCGTGTTAATGGCGGCCATCTTCAATGGCGCCCTGAGCAACAACGCCTTTCCCCAAATATGGAAAGAGGCCACTGTCATCGGTTTCGCCAAGCCAGGCAAACCCAAGTCTGAGCCCTCAAGCTACAGACCTATCAGTCTCCTGAACGCACTCGGCAAAATCTACGAGAGACTTATTTATAAGCGACTCAAAGACTTCGCCGAGGCTAAGAGTCTCATCCCCAACGAGCAGTTCGGCTTCAGGACCGGACACTCCTGCATTCAACAGGCCCATCGCATCGTAGAACACTTGAGCGCTGGCTTCCAGCGTGGAGCGATGACGGGTGTGTTGTACTTCGACATAGCAAAGGCTTTCGACAAAGTCTGGCACAACGGCTTATTATATAAGCTGTACAAACTGGGAGTGCCGGACCGTCTCGTGCTCATCTTACGAGACTTTCTGTCGGATCGCACCTTCGGCTATCGCATCGGGAAGGCACTGTCTTCCCCCCACCCCATTAGAGCCGGAGTCCCTCAGGGCTCCGTCGTCTCTCCCCTTATCTTTACTCTGTTCACCAGTGACATCCCCAAGAGCAAGAAGGCTCAGTTAGCCCTGTTCGCGGACGACACGGCCATTTATTACACTGGCCGCAGTCACGACGCTATCTATAGCACCCTCCAAACCTCAGCCAACGTCTTAGGCGCTTGGTTCCGGAAATGGAGAATCGAGGTGAACCCCGACAAGAGCCAGGCAGTTCTTTTCTCTAAACAGCGTAAAATTAAGCCACCCGCGCTCAGCCCGATCACTATGTACGGTAAGCCTATCCCTTGGGAGAAGCAAGCCAAGTACTTAGGAGTCATACTTGACAACCACTTGTCTTTCGCGGCGCACATCAAGGCAGCTCGCGACCGAGCTGCGTTTGCTATGGGTAGGCTTCATTTCATGATTTCGGCAAAAAGCAAGTTGTCACTCAAGTGCAAGTTGCGCCTTTATACCGCGGTGATCCGCCCCATTATGACGTACGCTTGCGTCGTGTACGCTCACACCAAGCCTAAGTACATCCATAGGATGCAAGTTTTACAGAACCGGTTCTTACGTAGAGTCACGGGAGCCCCTTTTTATGTCCGTAATGACCGTCTACACGTAGACCTTAGAATGCCCACCGTCCTTCAGTTTATGAAACGTCTTTCGAAGCGTTTCTTCGATAACGCCATTAAACACCGTAATCCCCTGATCGCAGCGGCCGCCCGTTACGAACCCTCGCGCATTAGTACAGTACGCCGTCCTAGGCATACCCTTGTCACTCCAGATGATGCTATCACCCTCCTCCAGGAGAGTAGCAAAGAGACTAGCACTCTTAAAAAGTTCCGACTCAAACCGCCGTCTTTCCGACCTCGCCGTCGAGGTCCGTCGCGACGTCCCGGTCCATGCCCTCCCCGACCCTCGCTCGAGCCAGCCCGCGATGCTGTGCCAGTAGTTTTAAATCAGCCCCTAAATAATGATACCATTCAGATCCAGCCTGTCCCCATGCAGTCTTCCCCCAGCGACGCCCTAAGCCGAGGTTCGTACCCCACAGGGGGTGCCCTTAGCGTGCAGTCGCTTAGTTTGTAAGTTTTTATGCCCTGGCTGGAGGCCTTACTCTAAAGGCACCCACAGGATAGTCCGATTAAGCAGACGACAACCTCATAGGTTGAACAGCGAGATGCCATTCAAAAAAAAAAAAAAAAAAATTTGTTTTTTTGAGGATCGGCTTGTGGCTTCTCCCAGCTGGTCAAGTTTTTGAGTGCGCCGCGAACTTTTGCCGACTCGTCTGTGCAGGCCACCGTTGGCCGCCAGCGATACCCCGCGCCCCCCCCTTGGCGCGGGTCGGTGATTCATCCGCGTCACAAACTTTTTAATTTATTTAAAGTTGTGGGTAGACGCAACAAAAACTTTTTCCAGCTGTACCGTCCGAACCGTACTTTTATTGTTAACTGCGTAGCAGGTATCCTTTGGGTACCCATGGGTACCTAGTGCCTGTGGGTGCGCAGAGGGTGCTTCCGCAAGACCCGGTGCATCGGCACCGTAGCGGTTGCGGGAAGTCACACCCAAAGTGATCTTTTATTAAGTGTGAACTTTTAATCCATTGTGAACAAGACTATGAAGAAGACGCCGCCCAATGTCAGCCCTAAGGGGGACCGGGCGCCGTCGCTGCCGACTCTCGGGAGCCCGACGCCCGGCGCTGCATCCACCAGTGCCTTCATTGACGCGGAGGGAAGGAGGCCCTTTCCAGCCTCGCCCCCTTCCATTCCGCCTAGACTCAGCCCCGGAACCCTGCCTGCAAGCACGACGCCACCATCGGTGCGTGCCCCGGCGGTGCCAGTCCGCCCGCCGGCGTTCCGGCCGGTTCCGACGCAGGCCCCGGGTCCACCCGGGTCCAGTAGCCGCGCGCCCGCTGCTCGCGCTGTCGCCCCCCCCCTACGCGCTAATGCGCAGGTGGATCGGGCGACCGCGACGCATGCGCCTCGCGCCGCCAACCAGGCCGTGTCGGCCGTAGCGCGCCCCGCCGCGCCTTCATCCACGCAGGCGCGGCCCGCCGCCGCCGCCACCGCTTCCAAAGCGGGGCGCACCGCATCACCCGCACCACGCCGCTTGCTGGCAGGCTCAGCCGCCGCAGCGACGTCAGTGCAGGGACCGATGTCGCCGCCTCCGCCACGCAGTGCCGCCCAAGACTCGCCCGCGCCCATGTCGCCAAGCTTCTCTGTCGATGACAGTGACAGCGACATGGACGACGAGGATTACGAGGTAAGTGCCCCTGCCCTTATTAATACCCCGGCGTTCGGGTACGAGTTCTCACTCGAGACTCGCGCCCAGCCGCTGAAGAGGCGAAGCGCGTCTGCCCCGACTCCCCGCTCCCGCAGCGTGAACCGCGCGGTCGAGCCGGAGTCCGGTCGCCGACGTTCGCCGAGGCGACTCGTCGCTCGCCCACGCAACCCGACGCTAGACGCGTCACTGGACGTGACGTCACCGCCTCCCCCGGTACGACAGCCGCCGCCGCAGCCCCTGCCCAAGGCAAGAGCGCGGACGCAGCTGCCCGGAAGAGGGAAAGGGACCGGCCACGCTACCCTCCGCTGGTGGTGGAGAGGATGCCCAACTGGGCCACCCACTTTAGGGCCGTGAGAGCCAAACTGGGCCACCCTCCTAATGCTCGTCCTTATCAGGGCGGAATTCGTTTCATGCCTGAAACGGAGGACGGGTATAGGGTCGTCCAGAGGTACCTCACGGACCTAGAAAAGTCGGAAGGCCTTAGTTGGTTTTCATACTCTCTACCAGCGGAGCGTAGCCTGAAGGTAGCCATAAGGGGGCTGCCGGCCGACACAGACCCTGCCGAGATCGAAGAGGAGTTGAGGACACTAGGGTACGAACCAGAGTACGTCCGTAACATCCTAGCGCGCGGCGGACGACCTGGTTGTCTGTTCTACGCTGTCCTCAAGAGGCAGCCAGAGATACGGACAATCTACGACATCACGGAGCTTATGTGCATGCGTGGTGTCCGTATAGATGCCTGGCGGAGCAAGCAAGGGCCCGCCCAGTGCCACCGGTGCCAGCAGTTTCGACACAGCTCGCACCAGTGTCACCGACCGCTCGCATGCGTGCGATGCGGTGAGAGCCACGCAGCCAAGGACTGCCCACGCCCGCGGACGGAGACGGCCATCTGCGTTAATTGTGCAGGTGAACATCCCGCGTCCAGCAGTAGGTGCCCCGTGTTCCGGAGAGAGCTCCGGAACAAGCGAGCGGGCACTGTTGCCATGTCGCAACAGCGACGCGAAAGGGCCACGAAGGAGCCCAATGCAGAGGACCGTGAGGCCCCAAGCGCGTCGCTAATGGCAACAGCGAACGGGCCCTCGACCAAACAGGACGCTCCCGCCTCGAAGCGGAGGAAGAGGCCACGCGGGGGGAGGAACAAGAGGGGGAAAAAGCCCCAACCTCCCGCGCAGCAACCCAGGCTTGATCCTGGCCCTGCACCGGCGCAGGCGCCCATCCAGGCGCCCGCGGTCACACGTGCCGCACCGACCACCGACGCTGCTACAGGCGCCGGTAACAAGAAAAAGAAGGGGAAGCGGGTGGGGAAACCTGCCCCACCCACAGACACGGCTACAGCCGCCGCCCAACCAGCGGCGACGGCTAGCGTTATTCAGCCGCAAGCCGGCGCCCGAGTCAGAGGCCAACAGCGTCACGCCGTCCCTACCAGGGAAGTAACCGCCTGCGCCATCAACCTACTTATGGACCTTATAAAGGCCATAAGACAGGGCGAGGACGCGGAGCAAGTTATCCTTGACGGGCTAGCCAAGCTGTTGCAGCTTATTCATGGATAGTCAGTTAAGGTTAATGCACTGGAATGCCCGCGGCCTTAGGAATAAGGTTGCCCCACTCCGCCTCCTCCTCAGGGAGCAACGCATCGACGTGGCGCTCATCAATGAGACGCTCCTGGGGCCTGCTGACAGGCCCAAGTTCCCGGGATACGTCTTATATAGGAAGGATGAGAAGTCTCCGTCTGGAATGATCTACCGCGGTCTGGCGGTATTGATCAGACGAAGAGTCGTGCACCAACCGCTCCCCCCGACGTCACTGGGCACCTTTCACGCGTTAGGTGTCCAGCTTCACGTCGCTGGCGAGGACGTAAATATTTATGCGTGCTACCACCCGCCCGGAACCCCGCTTGACATAGCGGAGCTACGGGCGCTACTCTACCAGTCGCCGCACCCGACACTACTCGCTGGCGACTTCAACCTTAAAAACCCGGCATGGAACAGTCGGAGCACGAATACCGGAGGGAGGCGACTCTTTGCAGACGCAGAGGCCCGTGGATACATGGTGTCCGGCCCTGAGACGCCTACCCATTACCCAGGCAACCGAACCCAACAACCCGATGTGCAGGACATCGTAATCCATAGGGGCTTGAGAGGCCAGATTGCCCAACAAGTCATAGACGACGAGTTCCAGTCAGATCATCAACCTGTGCTCGTCGTACTATCGGGAATGCCCACGAGACTATCTCCTCCAGCGCCACGTCGTAAAACCGACTGGGAAAAGTTCGCGGAAGGGATGGAAGCCACCACTCCGGCTTGGCCCATCGCCACCGACGCGGATGTCGACGGACTAGCCGACCAAATCACCGCTTCAATTAAGCGCGCCCATGACGAGGCGACTACTACAACTACACTGCCACAGGGGCTTGTATACAAGCCTCTACCCGCCCACCTCAAGCAGATGATCGCCCATAGGCGGCGCCTTCGCAAGCGGTGGCAAGAGTCTGGCTGCCCGCGTGACAAACGCGACCTAAACCGCCTAGCGGAGAAGGTAAGGGCCAAGCTACAGGAGCTTAATGCCGAGAGCTGGGAGGAGTGTATTGACGCCGCAGAGGGAGACTGGGCGTCACTACACAAGCTGTGCAGACAGCTCAACAATACCCCGGCTCCGGTACGTCCGCTACTCCATAGCGACGGGACACCTAGATACACCGCGCCAGACCGCGCGGAGATCTTTGCTGAGCACCTGGAGCGTCAGTTCGTTCCAAACCCGACCACCAACACCGAGCACATCGCAGTAGTCGAGAGGCACCTTGGAGAGTACTTCTCCAGGCCGATAGCCTCCGAAGAGGACCCAATTTTCTTCTCGCCTTGCGAGGTCAGACGCGCCATCCTTAAGACGAAATTAAGGAAGGCGCCCGGGGCGGACGGTGTGACCAACACAGCGCTGCGCCACTTGCCCTACCGGTCGGTAGCGGCACTGGCGCGCCTGTACACGGGCATACTGCGCACGGGCGCCTTCCCAGCCTCGTGGAAGGAAGGGCGTGTCATAATGATACCCAAGGCGCACAAGAATGTGCTGAAGCCGGAAAGCTATCGGCCCATCACGCTTCTCTCCACTACCTCTAAGGTGTTTGAGCAACTCCTGCTGCGACACCTGAGGCAACATTTCACTCCAAGAGAGGAGCAGTTCGGGTTTCGATCTGAACACTCAACGACGCTCCAGCTGTCGAGAGTACTGCACCTGCTAGCTGCATCCCTTAACAGAAAGGAGCAGGCAGTAGCAGTATTCCTCGACATGGAAAAAGCATTTGATCGCGTCTGGCATGCCGGCTTGTTGTACAAGTTGGCACAGGCCGGCACGCCCCGTCGCTTGGTAAAGGTGGTTTCCTCCTTTCTAGGTAATAGGACATTCAGGGTGGTGGTCGACGGAGCGCTATCGAGCGTCCGCTCGATAGCCGCAGGAGTACCGCAAGGTAGCTGCGTCTCGCCTCACTGTTACTCTTGTTACACCGACGACATCCCTACAACACCCGACACCACGCTCGCGCTGTACGCCGACGACGCCGCGTACATAGCGACTTCGCTTAACGCGCGGCACGCGGCCGTAAAGATGCAGCGCGTGCTCGACCTACTCCCGGACTGGTTGTCTAAGTGGAGGTTGTCGGTGAACGTGGGTAAAACGCAGGTGCTGGTAACCGGCGGTGCGAAGAAACTCCCACCACCCCTGACACTGCAAGGAGTTGACGTCGCATGGTCACCCCGGGCCAAGTACCTGGGTGTCACTATCGACCGTCAACTATCTATGGCACAGCACGTCCGCGGCACTATCGCGAAATGCAGGAGCGCCCGCTTCCAGCTTCGCCCAGTGCTCACGTCACGACTCCCGCTGCGTGCCAAGCTGGGCGTGTACAAGACGTACATTCGCCCGCTAATCACGTATGCCGCCCCAGTGTGGTTCGCCCTCACGAGCGAGTCCACAAAGAAGAACCTCCGCGCGCAGCAAAGTCTTGCTTTGCGCGCCATTGTTGCTGCTCCTCGCTTTGTGAGAAATTCCACTATACAGCGGGACATGAAAATGGAGAGCCTGGACGACTTCTGTAGCCGCCTCGCGTCCAACATGTTCAAGCGCGCCGACGTCTCTGCCTGGTCCCATCTAACACAGATAGCGCCATGGCACACGCGCCCGCCTGACGCGGGGCGCGCCGGGCGCACACGTCGCCTGCCGCGCGATCTCGTGCCTGCGGATGTGTAAGTATGCCCCCCCCCCTGTTTGATTCCCCGGGTAGGTCGTTTTCACCTACACGCGACCTACCCAAACAATGTAACTATACAACACCACATTACATACAGTTGAAGCGCGTTGCATCTAAGTTAATATAGACGCGACGCGCATCGAACACACACTCACTACTCAACAAGCATCCTAACAACGCGATGAACGTGCGACGCGGGCTCGCTACTCACTCGCTTACAAGAGCGGCGTTACACAGTACACTGCCGCTCTAACACATTCATTACGGCCTCTTAGTCTGGAGCGTGATCGGCTAGCTCTGAGATCGTTGTGGACGGGGGCCATTCTTAGCGGTAGGATGCGCCACCAGAGTCACCTCTGTCGCAGGTCGTCATCCGCTGGGCCTCCTCCGGGCAACCGGAGGTCTCACCTGGCGGTGACAGACCGCCGACGTGGCGTGAAGAAAGCGGCGCTCGTTACGGTAAAGTTTTATCGTACGAAAGCGCGCAGCGCTAGCGCCGCTGGCGCCTCCTACCGGACAAAATGACAACCACACATAGGCGAGCCGCGCCATAATAAACTAATTACGCGCGCTCGCCCCCATTCATGCCTATATCACCCGACCCGATAAGAGCGTCGCATTCGACGACTCTGAGAAGGCCGAATGCCTAGCCGACAGCCTGGAGTCCCAGTGCTCCCCCAGCTCTCAACCAGTAGACAAGCGACATCTCGATGAGGTGAACGCATTCGTCGAACGTAAAGCCGCCCTCCCTCCCGTAGAAGACCCTGATGATCCTCTGCCTTCGGTCACAGCTGACGAAGTGCAAGACATCATTAATAAGCTTCAACCGCGGAAAGCACCCGGCTCCGACGGAATCACCAATAGGGTGTTAAAACTCCTCCCCGCTCAGCTCGTCGTGTTAATGGCGGCCATCTTCAATGGCGCCCTGAGCAACAACGCCTTTCCCCAAATATGGAAAGAGGCCACTGTCATCGGTTTCGCCAAGCCAGGCAAACCCAAGTCTGAGCCCTCAAGCTACAGACCTATCAGTCTCCTGAACGCACTCGGCAAAATCTACGAGAGACTTATTTATAAGCGACTCAAAGACTTCGCCGAGGCTAAGAGTCTCATCCCCAACGAGCAGTTCGGCTTCAGGACCGGACACTCCTGCATTCAACAGGCCCATCGCATCGTAGAACACTTGAGCGCTGGCTTCCAGCGTGGAGCGATGACGGGTGTGTTGTACTTCGACATAGCAAAGGCTTTCGACAAAGTCTGGCACAACGGTTTATTATATAAGCTGTACAAACTGGGAGTGCCGGACCGGCTCGTGCTCATCTTACGAGACTTTCTGTCGGATCGCACCTTCCGCTATCGCATCGGGAAGGCACTGTCTTCCCCCCACCCCATTAGAGCCGGAGTCCCTCAGGGCTCCGTCGTCTCTCCCCTTATCTTTACTCTGTTCACCAGTGACATCCCCAAGAGCAAGAAGGCTCAGTTAGCCCTGTTCGCGGACGACACGGCCATTTATTACACTGGCCGCAGTCACGACGCTATCTATAGCACCCTCCAAACCTCAGCCAACGTCTTAGGCGCTTGGTTCCGGAAATGGAGAATCGAGGTGAACCCCGACAAGAGCCAGGCAGTTCTTTACTCTAAACAGCGTAAAATTAAACCACCCGCGCTCAGCCCGATCACTATGTACGGTAAGCCTATCCCTTGGGAGAAGCAAGCCAAGTACTTAGGAGTCATACTTGACAACCACTTGTCTTTCGCGGCGCACATCAAAGCAGCTCGCGACCGAGCTGCGTTTGCTATGGGTAGGCTTCATTTCATGATTTCGGCAAAAAGCAAGTTGTCACTCAAGTGCAAGTTGCGCCTTTATACCGCGGTGATCCGCCCCATTATGACGTACGCTTGCATCGTGTACGCTCACACCAAGCCTAAGTACATCCATAGGATGCAAGTTTTACAGAACCGGTTCTTACGTAGAGTCACGGGAGCCCCTTTTTATGTCCGTAATGACCGTCTACACGTAGACCTTAGAATGCCCACCGTCCTTCAGTTTATGAAACGTCTTTCGAAGCGCTTCTTCGATAACGCCACTAAACACCGTAATCCCCTGATCGCAGCGGCCGCCCGTTACGAACCCTCGCGCATTAGTACAGTACGCCGTCCTAGGCATACCCTTGTCACTCCAGATGATGCTATCACCCTCCTCCAGGAGAGTAGCAAAGAGACTAGCACTCTTAAAAAGTTCCGACTCAAACCGCCGTCTTTCCGACCTCGCCGTCGAGGTCCGTCGCGACGTCCCGGTCCATGCCCTCCCCGACCCTCGCTCGAGCCAGCCCGCGATGCTGTGCCAGTAGTTTTAAATCAGCCCCTAAATAATGATACCATTCAGATCCAGCCTGTCCCCATGCAGTCTTCCCCCAGCGACGCCCTAAGCCGAGGTTCGTACCCCACAGGGGGTGCCCTTAGCGTGCAGTCGCTTAGTTTGTAAGTTTTTATGCCCTGGCTGGAGGCCTTACTCTAAAGGCACCCACAGGATAGTCCGGTTAAGCAGACGACAACCTCATAGGTTGAACTGCGAGATGCCATTCAAAAAAAAAAAAAAAAAAAACATTCATGCCTATATTGGCCATCAAAGGAGGTGCCCGTATTTACGGGCACAGTAAACAAATTCCGCGGGGAAAGGGTTCTACCCATATCCCGCCAGCCGCGCCCCTCTGCGGGGGCGTAGCGATATCCCGAGTGTTTTTTTGAGGGATTGGCTCCAAGGCCTATCCTAGTAGTTAGTTTTTGCCCTTCGCCCCCCGCCGCGCAGTAGCCTCCGCTGGCCGGAAGAAGGAGCGCGCGCGCCACCGTTGGCGATTGCCGCAGGCCTCCGCTGTGCGTAAGCGGGAGCCCGTGCGCCGCCGCTGGCGCTCGTCGCTGATTGGCCGCCCGCTCGGATTTATTAATCGAGTGAGGGTAGACGGTCGATTGCAAAAGTGAACTTACCGCCCGAGCCGAAAAATTTTATAGTGAAGTGGGGTTTTTCCGTCGCGGACCCATGGGTGCCCGGGTACCATAACTTAGGTACCCACGTGTTCGCGGAGGGAGACCCGCGCCGCCCCGTGCTAGGCACCGTAACGGCTGCGGTTGGCCACGACACCAATGTCGCCGCCAACGAGGAAGAACATGGGTGATCGGACGCAGTCGCTCCCCATCATAGGGGACGCGACGCCCGACGCCCCAACCACGACTGCACGGGAGGAAGGGAGGAGGAGGCCGCCTTCCTCAGCGTCGCCACCCGTCCCGATGTCGCCGACCTCGAGACCAACCACATCGGGCCAGTCCACACCAGTGGGCCGACCGCCGGCGGTGCCCGTTCGCCCGTCGGCGTTCCGCCCCGTGCCGACTCAGGCCCCAGGACCGGCAGGTACGTGCCACCACGCACCTGCAGTGCGCGCCTGCGGCCCCGCTGTGCGCGCTACCGCGCAACCACGTGTGTGCGATGCGGAGGTGAGCACGCGGCCAAGGACTGCGAACGCACCAGAGAGGACACGCCCACCTGCGTAAACTGCGGGGGCGATCATCCAGCGTGCAGCAGCGCCTGCCCGGTGTTCCGCAGAGAGGTGCGGAACAAGAGGGCTGGCACAGTCGCCATCACGCAGCCGCGCCGTCCCACGACGGCCACGGCAACTGCTGCAACAGCCGACCACGAGGCCCCCAGCACGTCGCTGATGGCGACCGCCAACGGGCCCCGCACTAACAACGACGACGCTCCCGCCTCGAGACGGAGGAAGAGGCCTCGCGGAGGTAGGAATAGGAGGAAGAAGAAGCCTCAACCTACTGCGCAGCGACCTAGGCAGGAACCTGTCCCTGCTCAGGCGCAGGCGACGACTACGGCGCCGACCACCACCGCCACCACCACCACTACGAAGCCTTCTGCCGCCGCTGCTGGCGCCGGTAAGGGTAAAGGGAGAGGGAAGCGAGCAGCAAGGCCCGCCCCACCTACAGATGAGGCCCCAATCGCCGCCCAAACACAGGCGGCTAGCACTAGCCGACCACCTACCGACGCCCAAGAGCAACAGCGGCGTCGCGTTCCTCGCACTGGCGCCAACAACAACGAGCGCCAGGAGAAGGATTTCACCGCCTGCGCCATCAAACTGCTGCTGGACCTTATCAAGGCCATCAGACAGGGTCAGGACGCACGGCAAGTGATCCTCGACGGACTATTGGCATTGTTAGAAACCTACCATGCTTAGTTCGCTGAGGATTCTGCACTGGAATGCTCGCGGCCTGAGAAGAAAGGTCGCGCCACTCCGTCTCCTCCTTCAGGAACAGAAGATCGACGTGGCGCTCATCAGTGAGACACTCCTGGGACCTGCGGACAGGCCCCGGTTCCCGGGATACTTTGTCTACAGAAAGGATGAGAAGTCACCTCTCGGCATCACCTACCGCGGTCTGGCGGTACTGGTAAGTCGGAGAGTCGTTCATCAACCGCTGCCACAACTGTCACATACGACTTTTTATTCTTTGGGTGTCCAGCTGCACGTCGCTGGCGAGGACATGAATATCTACGCCGCCTACTGCCCGCCGTCGAATACGGCCTCGCTCGATCTAGCAGAGCTGCGGGCAGTACTCTACGGTTCGTCTCACCCAACACTCCTCGCCGGTGACTTTAACCAGAAGCACCAGGCATGGAACAGCCGTATTTCCAACCCAGGGGTCAGACGACTCTTCGCAGACGCGGAGGCCCGCGGGTACACGGTGTCCGGACCAGAGACACCTACCCACTACCCTGATAATCAGGCGCACGCACCGGACGTGCTGGACATCGTGATCCACAGAGGCCTGAGTTGTCAGATCGCCACCCAGATAGTCGACGACGAGATGCAGAGCGACCATCAGCCTGTACTCGTCGTCCTGTCAGAGATGCCGACACGACTCTCTCCTACAGCGCCACGCCGCACTACGGACTGGTTGCAGTTCGGAGAGAGGATGAAAACCACCACTCCTACTTGGCCCATCACCACCGCCGCGGACGTCGACGGGCTAGCACAGGAGCTAACCACTTGCATCCAGAGCGCCCTTAGCGAGGCGACCACTACGCAAGAGCAGCCACAGAGGCCGGCTTACAGGCCTCTACCGATCGCCATCACGCGAATGGTCGCCCAGAGGAGGCGCCTGCGCAAGCGGTGGCAAGACACCGGGTGCCCACGCGACAAGCGCGACCTGAACCGCCTCGCGGAGAAGGTAAGGGCCAAGCTACAGGAGCACAACGCCGAGAGCTGGGAGGAACGTATCGACGCCGCAGCGACAGACTGGACGTCGGTACACAAGCTGTGCAGGCAGCTTGCGAATTCCCCAGCCCCGGTACGTCCGCTATTACACAGCGACGGGGCGCCAAGATACACCGCAGCAGACCGTGCGGAGAACTTCGCCGAGCACCTGGAGCGTCAATTCGTCCCGAATCCGACCTCTAACACCGAGCATGTCGCAGCAGTCGAGAGGCACCTTAGGGAGTACTTCTCGACGCCGTTAGCTCCCGACGACAACCCAATCCATTTCTCCCCTTGTGCAGTCAGACGCGCCTTCCTGAAAACCAAGCTGAGGAAGGCCCCCGGTGCGGACGGCGTGTCCAACACAGCGCTGCGCCACTTGCCCTACCGTACAGTAGCGGCAGTGGCGCGCCTGTTTACGGGCATCGTCCGCACGGGCGCTTTCCCAGCCGCATGGAAGGAAGGGCGCGTGATTATGCTGCCCAAGGCAGGTAAGAATGTTCTTAAGCCGGAGAGCTACCGGCCAATTACTTTACTTCCCACTATCTCCAAGGTGTTTGAGCAACTCCTGCTGCGACACCTGGCCCAATACATCGTCCCTCGGCCTGAACAATTTGGGTTTCGGGCCGAACATTCGACGACGCTTCAGTTGTCAAGGGTACTGCACCTGCTGACCGCGGCACTCAACAAGAAAGAGCACGCAGTCGCAGTATTCCTAGATATGGAAAAGGCGTTTGATCGAGTCTGGCATGCCGGCCTGCTGTACAAGATGTCACAGACAGGCGCGCCTCGTCGCTTGATACAGGTGGTTTCTTCCTTCCTCACAGATAGGACCATTAGGGTGGTGGTCGATGGCACGGTATCGGGCGCCCGCCCGGTTGCCGCAGGGGTGCCGCAGGGCAGCTGCGTCTCGCCGCTCTGTTACACGTGCTACACCGACGACATCCCAACCACTCGCGACACCACGCTCGCGCTGTACGCCGACGACGCCGCGTACATCGCTGTCTCTATGAACGCGAGACACGCGGCCGTCAAAATGCAGCGCGCGCTGGACTTGCTGCCCGACTGGTTGTCGAAATGGAGGTTGTCGGTGAACGTGGGCAAGACGCAGGCGCTCCTTGCAGGCGCCTCTCCCCTCCCGCCACCCCTCCAATTGGACCGAGCCGACATCGCGTGGTCGCCCCAGGTAAAGTACTTAGGGGTCACTATCGACCGTCGGCTAACGATGACAGCCCATATTCGTGGCATTGTCGCCAGATGCAGGAACGCCCGCTTCCAGCTCCGGCCAGTGCTCTCGTCGAGACTCCCGCTGCGTACAAAGCTGGGCGTGTACAAGTTGTACGTACGCCCGCTGTTAACTTACGCCGCGCCAGCTTGGCTCGCCCTCGCCAGCGAGACCAATAAAAAGAAGCTCCGCGCGCAGCAATCGCTTGCGCTGCGGTCAGTCGCCGCCGCTCCTCGCTGTGTGAGGAATACTACCATTCAGCGGGACCTCAAGATTGAGAGTCTTGACGAGTTCTGCAGCCGCCTTGCGTCGCGCATGTTTGCGCGCGCCGACGCCTCTGCCTGGCCCCATCTGGCTCAGATAGCGCCATGGCACACGCGCCCGCCGGACGCGGGGCGCGCGGGGCGCACACGTCGCCTTCCGCGCGACCTAGTGCCCGCGGACGAGTAGCTGCGTCATCGTCGTCCCCCCCCCCCCCCCGACACCCGGGTAAGTCGTTTACAGCTACACGCGACCTACCCAAACAATAACACTCCACATGCATAACATGCACTGGGACGCGTCGTGTTCTAAGTTTACATAGGCACGACGCGCACCGTCCACACATTACGTGACTCCACATTCGTTTATACTCACGCGACGAACAATGCAGTGCGGGCTCGCTATTCGTTGCTTACAAGAGCGGCGTTACACAAACATTGCCGCTCTAACTCATTCACTACGGCCTCTTAGTCTGGAGCGTAAACGGCTAGCTCTGTGAGCGTCTGCAGACGGGGGCCAACATCCTTAGCGGTAGGATGCGCCAACAGAGTCACCTCTGTCGCAGGTCGTCATCCGCTGGGCCTCCTCCGGGCAACCGGAGGTCTCACCTGGCGGTGACAGACCGCCGGGGTGGCGAGAAGAGAGCGGCGCTCGTTACGGTAAAGTTTGTTTATCGTACCTGAGCGCGCTGCGCCAGCGCCGCTGGCGCCTTCTACCGGACAAAATGTCAACTACACATAGGCGAGTTGCGTCATAATAAACTAAATTACGCGCGCTCGCCCCCATTCACGCCTAAATCGGCACCAAAATTGAGGGTGCCCGTATTGACGGGCACACCATTTCTCCGCGGGCCAAAGGACGTAGTCCATACCCCGCCTCGCGCGCCCCCCTGCGGGGACGTAGCGATTTCCACGAGTGTGTTTTTTTTGAGATTCTGTATAAGTGTGAATTAATATAATGTAGTATTAGCAACATTCCGCTCTGGGCTGTCGTAGCGCACGCACGCGTCGCTCCGTACTGACCACCCCCCGCACCTCGCCGCTCGATTTCGCCGCCGACCGCTACGCCGTAGCGCTACGCGCGACGCAGTGTCATCGTTGTCTCGCTCTCGCCCCGCCCGCTCGTAGCAGTGCTACGCACGCCAGTGCTACACTGCTACGAAGTGCTACTTGTCGACGTCATATCGGCTACGGTTATAGCTACGCAGTAGCGCCGTAGCTGATCTTTCGTTCACACGTTTTCGGACGTCATTTCGGCCCCTTAAGGGCTAAATCCACCGGGTTTTCGGTGGTTAACTGGGGGATACCTTACGGTGCCAACGAACCCGGTTAGGTGTTGACCCGACGCACCCGCCTATCCCCCTTCAGGGGCTAGGCTCAGCTCGGAAGGGCTCTGGTTTCGCGGCCTTGGGGGGCCTCCTAGTCGCGACCAGAGTTTAACCCCGTTTCATTTTCAGTTTTGCACCCGGGACGGTTGGGTGTTTCTACCCCTTCGGCCCGGATCGGTCGAAAGACCCATAGGGACCTGTCGCACAATAAGATTGGCGGCAGGAAACTCACAGCTTAGGTGAACACCTTAGAACTCACCTCCCTGTGTCACCCCACAGGGAGAGAACACATCCCCGGGTTATCCCGCCCGGGGAGTTAGGTGAATTGCTCTCCGGCCCTTCAGGCCAATCAGACAGAAGTTAGCTGCCGAGTTTGTTTGTGTTTTTCTTCTCGGCAGTGTAACTATAGGAAAAACACTCGGGGGGTTCGTTTTTAGGGGTCTGTCTGCCCGGGGCGGCACTTTAGTGTCTCCTCGGGGCTTGATTAGGAGTTAGGAGTCTAGGTATTCCCTTCCTCCTCTCTCTCCCCTCTCTCTCGCACGTAGAGAACTATGAGCGCCCCGCCTCCTATGGCGGCTCTTCCACCGGATGAACTCCTTAAGGAGTTCATCCGCCAATGTCTTTGGAACGACGAAACGTTCCAAAAACAATTCAACAGGTTCGTTGCCCTCCAGAGGCAACCTAGCCCCCCTCCCCCTTGCCCGACGGACTCTCCGGCTTCCCCGGACGAGCCCACCTCCCCAGCATTCTCCTCTGCAGAGGAGTCATCGGAGTATGACTCCTCCCCCTCCTCCCCCGAAGACGACTTCACGGTCGTCGGAAAGGGGAAGAAGAAGAGGCGCTCCCACCGCTCCCAGGCCAGCAAGGCCAAAAAGGCAGTAGCGGCGAGGGCCACCCCCCCGCTATTGGCCTCACAGCCCCCTTCCCCCGCCGTTTCGGCACCCTCCCCGGTGGTCTCCCGACCCCCGTCTCCGGCTGTGTCGATGACGTCGGCTACTGGTCCCACTCAACAGGCGAGCCGCCCGGTCAGTCCAATGACCACAGCCGACTCGGCTGCCCCCGCTCCCAAAAAGACACGCCCCCCTCCACCCTTGTTCTTACACGACAAGGGCATGTGGACGGAAGTGTCCAAGGCGTGCGATGCACGCCAAATTCGATACCTCAATGCCCATGCAGTCCAGCAGGGCATTAAGATCACCCTGGCCTCGACCAACGATTTCAGGAGCCTCTCCAGACTCCTTTCAGATCGTAAGATCTACTTCCATACCTACTCCTTGAAAGAGGAGACTCCAGTTAGGGTCGTTATTAAGAACGTCCCACTGGAGATCCCCTCTTCAGAAATCCTTCTAGACTTAGAGTCGCAGAAGGTCCCAGTCGCCGAGGTGCACCGCATGCACCGCGGCAAGGGGGGAAACCCCTATAACATGATCTTGGTGGTCTGTGACCCCACCGAAGGTCATCACCCAATCTTCAAGATCAGTAAGATCTGCGGCCTCTCTGGCATTAAAATAGAGAAGCCACGTCAAAGTGGCATTGTTGGCCAATGCCATAAATGCCAACTTTATGGCCACTCCCAAAGAAATTGCTTTGGGAAGGCCCGCTGTGTCAAGTGCCTGGGTGACCACGGCACCTCTGACTGTTCGCGTCCAAAGGACCGAACCCTCTGCACAGAGCCTCCCAGCTGTGTGCTGTGCGGCCAATCCGGCCACCCGGCCAACTACCGGGGGTGCCCTAAGGCACCGAAATCCTCGGCCCCTAAGCTGGCCAAGCGCGCTAGCGCCCGTCAGAACAGAGAGTGTCCAACTCTCTCTGACAAGCTCCCTGCCAACCTTAGCCCCCAGCGCCCCAGTCCGTGGAACGCGCTGAACCACCAGACCCATTTCCCGGCGTTGAGGCCCACTCAACAACCGGTAATCCCAGCACTGATGGCTAACCCCATCGCTCCCCCCCTACCCCCATCAGCCCCCAGAGCCGTCGTCAAGTCGGCCGCGCCTTCAGCGCCCACCCCTCCAACTGTAGCGTCAGTGCCTCGCGCACCAACCGCACAGCCCACTCCCCCCCCATTCAGGCCCCCCCTCAACCCGGTAGACAACCGGTTTGACCCCGCTAGGGTTCTTTCGAGCACGTTCAGCGTGTTCTACTCGCCCAGAGCCATCCAGATGTCTCAAGAGATCGTCGCTTGCGGTGGCGATTTCTTCAAACTCGCGACCGTCTTCGCAGCGTACGGGGACGTTACGCACGCCATGCAAAACCTCCCTCATAATAATCCGTAATGGATAAAGCCCCCCCCTGTAGGTTCAAACCGAAGTCCCTTAGAGTAGGGTCCTTCAACGCCAATAGCCTGAATGGGCAACGTGATGAGATCGCCAACTTCCTCCGCGACCATCACTTAGATATTCTGTTAGTCCAAGAGACCTTCCTGAAGCCTTCGAATCGAGATCCTAAAATTGCCAACTATCGCATAGTTCGCAACGATAGGACTCGTTGCCATAAGGGAGGTACTCTAATTTACTACAAAGCGTCCCTATACTGCATCCCAATGGATCCTCCCCCCTTGTCCCAACTTGAGGTCTCGGTCTGTCGGCTCGGCATGACGGGCCATCAGCCCATTACGATCATCTCTGCTTACCTTCCTCCCTCCGGCTCCCCGGCGATTAACGCCTCCCTAAGAGGTGATGTCGGCTCGCTTCTTGGCCTCAGTGACTCCGTCATCCTGGCGGGTGATCTGAACGCCAAACACCCTGCCTGGAATTGTCGCGTGACAAACACCAGAGGTAAAATCCTGTTCGACCTCAGCAGTCCACTCCACTTCGATGTCATCGCTCCGATGCATCCCACTCACTACCCTCTCGCACCCAACCAACTTCCCGATGTGCTCGACATCGCCCTCCTCAAGAACGTCAGCCTACGGCTGCACTCTGTGGAGGCGATCGACGAGCTCAACTCCGATCACCGTCCGGTGATCTGGGAGCTAGCTCCCAGACTCGGTCCCTTCGACCCCTCTCAACCCCCTCCCACCAAACTGATCACGGACTGGGGGAAAGTAAGCGAATTGCTGAAATCCACCAATTCTCCGCACTTGGACCAAATCCCCGACAATATCGAGTCCGTCGCTGACACGGAGGCTGCGATCAACTTGCTCACGGAACACGTGCAATCGGTCCTGAACGAGTGTTCAAAGGAGGCTCCAGCGACGAATGATCGTCGTTGGAAACTTCCGGACGATGTGCGTGAACTGTTGACCGAGAAGAACGCGGCCATCCGTGCCTTCAGAGCCTTTCCCTGCGAAAGTAACAAAGCTTTTATGCCTAGCTTACAGCGTAAGGTAAGCAAACGTGTCAAAGAGCTGCGTGATAATCAATGGGACAAGATGCTCAGCGAACTCGAACCGACCCATCTGGCGTTCTGGGAATTACAGAGGAAACTACGCACCTCTGAAGTCTCCGGTATGCCTCCTCTCACCCGCCCCGACAACAGCGTCGCTTTCGACGACGAAGATAAAGCCGAATGCCTGGCCGACAGCCTCGAGTCTCAATGCTCGCCCAGTTCCCAACCAGTAGACATAGCTCACCTTACTAAGGTGGATGCTGAAGTCGAACGTAGGACCTCCCTCCCACCTGTCGAGGACCCTGATTTCCCCCTTGCCCCCGTCACTCCTGACGAGGTCGAGGAGGTAATTAAGAACCTCAAACAGCGGAAAGCCCCTGGCTCTGATGGAATCAACAATAGGGTTTTCAAGTTGTTTCCATCAGCCCTCATCGTGCTCATGACCGCCATCTTCAATGGCGCCATGACGCACAACATGTTTCCACAGTCGTGGAAGGAGGCCACTGTCATCGGTATTCCCAAACCGGGCAAGCCCAAGTCCAACCCTAGTAGTTACCGCCCCATCAGTCTCCTCAACGTTCTCGGCAAAATCTACGAGAGGCTTATTTATAAGCGTCTCAAAGATTACGTCGAAGCGAAGAGTCTCATTCCCCAAGAGCAGTTCGGATTTAGACCCCAACACTCTTGTGTCCAACAGGTGCACCGCATAGTCGAGCACGTCAGCGCCCGCTACCAGCGTGGACTGATGACTGGTGCCCTGTTCTTCGACATAGCGAAAGCCTTCGACAAGGTCTGGCACAACGGGCTGATATACAAGCTGTACCAGCTCGGTGTGCCTGATCGTCTCGTGCTCATCTTGCGGGACTTTTTGTCGAACCGCACCTTTCGGTATCGCATCGAAGGTGCGCTTTCCTCCCCCCATCCTATTCGCGCCGGAGTCCCTCAGGGCGCCGTTCTGTCCCCACTCATTTTCACGCTGTTCACCAGCGACATTCCCAAAGAGGCAAAAGCGGAGTTAGCGCTTTTTGCCGATGACACAGCCATCTACTGTTCTGGCCTGAGCCCAGACAGTATCGCTCGTAAACTCCAAACCTCCGCAAACGCCCTAGGCGATTGGTTCCGGAAATGGAGAATAGAAGTCAACCCCGATAAGAGCCAGGCGGTCCTCTTCTGCAGGCCCCACCACGCCCTCCCACCCGACCCCATCCCGATCACCATGTTTGACAAGCCGATCCCTTGGGAGAAGCAAGCCAAATACTTGGGGGTAATCCTCGACCAACGCCTCACCTTCGGAAAGCACATAAAGTCGGTGCGTTCGCGCGCCGCTTTCGCTCTCGGAAGGCTCCACTCCCTACTCAACTCACGCAGCAAATTGTCACTTAAGTGCAAATTGCGTATTTACACCGCGTGCATTCGTCTCATCCTGACCTACGCTTGCCCTGTATTCGGGCAAGCTAAGGCTTACCAAATCCATAGGATGCAGACCCTCCAGAACCGGTTTCTCCGAAAGGCCACGGGAGCCCGGTTCGTTAGGAATGAACGACTCCATGTCGATCTCAAGATCCCCACCATCAAGCAGGTCATTAAACGCCTTTCAAAGCGCTTTCTTGACTCTGCTGAGAAGCACCCCAACCCACTAGTGGTGTCGGCCGCCCGATACGTCCCCACCAGGATAGGGAAGATTCGCCGTCCTAGGCATATCCTCACGGAACCCGACGATCCCACTACCCTCCTTCAAGAGAGCAGTAGGGAAACCAGCACCCTTCGTAAATACAAAAACAGACTCCGATCCGTTTACCGGCCTCGCCGACGAGGCCCGTCGCGACGTCCCAGTAATGTTACTCCCCGACCCTTGCACGACGAGCCAGCCCGCGCCGCTGAGCAAGTAGCTTTAAATTCCCTTAATAATAATACGACCCAGCCTGTCCCTTGCTGTCCGCCAATCAATGACGCCCTAAGCCGAGGTCCGAACCCCACAGGGGGTGCCCTTAGCGAGCGGTCATTTAGTTTAAGTTTTACCTAGTTTGTAAGCCCTGGCTGGGGGCCTTAAATTCATTTGAGGTCACCACAGGATAGTCCGGGTTAAGCAGTTAAAACCTTCAGAAGGTTGATCTGCGAGTGGCCATACCAAAAAAAAAAAAAAAAAAAAAAATGTAGTATTAGCAAGTTATAAATAGTTTTATTGAAGATCGTTGTGTGTGTGTGATTTTTTACACTTATACAATTGTTTATTTTTGATAGCGATTCTTTTAGGATATTGTATTTATGTTGTATGTTGGTTTGATTTGGAATTCTTTCTAGTGCTTGCTTCAATTCTTCTAAGTTTTGTTCTGGGATTTGTTGGTGGTCATACAGCTAGTTCCGTTAAATTTTCTTCTCTGTATTTTTAGGTCTTTACATGAAATAGTTCCTCGTACCAGTCTGTGGTCTGTGTTGAAGTTAAGGTCATTTATTACGCCGACATCGTTAAATATTTTTGGCATATTAGTAGCTTTGTAGTCTATCTCGTTTCTATCCTTACCATTAGGGAGATCCAGGTCCATTTTTTACAATATTTCTTGGGGAAGAAGGTATTCATTATTCTGAAGTTGTGCTCGAAACAGAAATTTGCAAACCGTTGTCCATTTTCACTTCTTTTTCCTTTGCCATAGTTTCCTAGTACATATTCTCCTACATCAGATTTCATTCCTACTTGACCGTTTAAGTCTCCCATTACTATAATATTTTTCTTAGCATCCCGCATTGCATGTGTAAGACTTTTATAAAAATTGTCTTTTTCTTTTTTCGTTGCTTGCTCTGTCGGGGCATAAATCTGGACAATTGAGAATGAATTTTTGAAACCCGGTAAATTAATATTTAATATTCCAATTCTATCTGATACTCCAATAAATTCTTCTATATATTTCTTAAGTTCTTTTCTGACTATGAAACCTATTCCGTATTTTCCTTGTATTTCGCCTTTGTAGTAGTATATGAAGTCTGCGTATTCTCTTATTTCTTCTCCCATTCTTCTAACTTCACTGAGCCCAATTATATCCCATTTAATCTTCATCAGGGCGTCTTCAAGTTCTATTAGTCTGTCGTCTGTTCTTAACGTTCTTGTATTTAGAGTTGCTATATATAATTTATTTGTCTTCAATGTGACTTTGTTATTCTGGGTAGTTGGAGTAATTATAGAGGGTGGTGGTCTATCAACCCCACGGTGACCAGCCGGCTTGGGGTTGTTCCGTCTCCGGTTGCTGATATCTGATTGCTAGTTGGTTTTAGTAGGTGCTGTTGAGGGGTTTGAGTTTGATCCCGCTCTCAAAAGGTCGAAAGCGTTGACTTTATTTTGGGTATTTGAAGATAAATTCATCTGCTTTCTAGGATTAGTATATGTTCCTGGAGAAGTTGACTGCTCCCTTTTTCTTTTTTCCATAATTTTATCTGCATTGTCTTCCTTCACAATCAGCTTGTCATATTTAATGAAGGCAATATTTCCTTTTTCTCTTTCTTCTTTAAGTTGTTGCTGTAATAACTTCCTTTTTTCGAGCACTGCTTTAGGGTAGTCTTCGGTGATATACACATCTTTTAATGTCTTTTTGTTTTTTAGTATTTCTTGTTTTTTCCAGTTATTTGTAAAGGAAATTAAAAGAGGTCTGGCTTTTTCGTTATTCTTATTGCCAATTCTGTAAATATTCTGTATTTCGTGACTTTCAATAGAAATGTTAAGGTCGTTATTAATCATACCTTTAATTGTTTCGAATAAGTCTGATGGGCTTTTCTCCGTTTCGTTCAGTATATTATTTTTCTTCTTTTATCTTTCAAAGTGATTTACCTTTTTTTCTAAAATTTCAATTTTCTCTTTCAGCTGTATATTTTCTTCTATTATGGGCTGTAATTTTTCGTCCATTTTCTCGATTAAGCTTTTTGTGATTATCTTAGTCTGTTTATCCATTTCTAGTTTCATCTTGTCGAAAAGTTGTTGGAATTGTTGCTCCATTTTAATTTATAAACTTTCTTTATGCTGAGTTTATTTATATAAGTGCAACTAAACGTTATAATACTTCGCGTGTTACGGAACGTTCAACTTTCTACGTTTTGGATGTGTATCCGAACGTTAGTTTTTCGCTAGGTTGGTAATGCTGATAATTCACAGTTATGTTGTATTGTCTATGGACGGTGAATATTGAGTTTGACAACCAACCTCAAATCACATATATGTTGACCGGTTCGATGTTGTTTTTTAATTTTTCGGTTCTCACTATTGTTATTTTACTGTGGTAACGTAACTAAGCACTTGCACTATTCAAATTGAACGCGTTTATCGCCACCGTATGACTATTAACGTGATTATACAATTATTTTCCGCAGCTAGATCGACGTAAGTGTTTGCTTTCGGACGACCGGAGGATATCTGCTGCACCATTTTTGTGGATTGGACTGATAGCTGCAACTTTCCATCTGTCCGGGAATATTCCAGATTCTAAACTAAGGTTAAATATATGAGTTAGTGTATGGATAATAGCGGTGGTGATTTTTTTTATTAATCTTACGTTGAGATTATCGGGCCCAGGAGCGCTGTCGTTGTTGAGTTGAGTTATGAGGGTTTCTAGTTCTGTTTCGTCTGTGGGGTGTAAGAAAAATGTGTGTGGACAGGTTATATTTGGATTATATTTATCGGCAAGGGAGGCTTGTGTTTCCGAGAGTCTTGAGAGAATTAAGTCGGACAGTTTTTTTCCCAAGGTAGTGAAGTAAGTATTGCATTTGTTAAGTGATTCTGTTGGGTTCTTATTGGTTACTAATTTATCGGAGTCATTCGACGTCTTATTGTTGTCGTTGTTTATGGATTTTATCGTCTTCCAGAGTTTTTTTGGATCAGCTTGGCTATTTTCGATTAGGTTACTGTGGTAGTTAGTTTTTAGCTTATGTAGCAGGCTGTTGCAAAAGTTTCTGTATCGGGTGTAAATTAATCGTTTCATTTGATCGTCTGGGTGGGCACGTGAGGCTAGATGCAGTTTGTCGCGTTGGCGCATGCATCTTATTAAGCCGGGGGTAATCTAGGGCTTGATGTTATAATTACTTCTGCCTACTTTTATTTTTCGTGAGTGTTTTTTTATGTATGTCGTGATGATTTCAATAAAAATATTAACGGCGGATTTGGTGCAGTGTTGGTTCAAGACTTCCGACCATGATATACTATTTAACTCAGCGACAACGGCTTCCTCATCTATTTTAATCTTCCATTTTTTCCTGATGGAGCAGGATTGATTATTTTTCATGCAGGTAGCAGCCATCGCTATGTCGTGGTCAGTGACAGAGCATTTAGAAACTGCTCCCGTAGATTTATTCCTAGATTTTATAAAAATATGGTCCAGACAAGTATTATTTCTCGTTGGCGTGGTTATTGCTGGAAGAAGACCGTGTGTGGTCGCCATCCGAAGATAATCCGCATTTTTGTTGTTAATTTCATTGCAAATGTCGATATTCATATCGCCTGTTACAAATAATAATAATAATAATAATAAAGCCATTTATTCCAAATCTCATTAACCTTATCTATTACAATGATTGTTAGTACTTAAATTTTATTCTTAAATCTAAAAAGGTTAGTATTATTAGTTAGTTAAATTATGTTAGTATTGTATGAGATTTGAACCCCTGTTTGGGTAAAGGCCTCCTCCATCTTTTTCCATGACTCTCTGTCCTTGCCTGACTTTATCCAGTCGTTTCCTGCGAGGTGTGTTATGTCATCAGCCCACCGTCTTAATTGTCGACCAACATTCCTTTTCCCCACTGGTCCTTTCCATCGAGTGGCTTCAATGGTCCATCTTCTGTCTTGGTATCGTGAGATGTGACCTGCCCATCTCCACTTAAGTAGGAGTGCGTGCCTGAGAGCATCGGTGAGCTTAGTTTTTTGACGAATGTTTTCGTTCCTAATTTTATGTATTCTTCTAATTTTCAATATGCTCCTTTCCATTGCTGTTTGACTGGATTTGATTTTTTGTTTTATTTTATTTGTAAATGTCCATGTTTGGCAGCCATACAGCAAGCAGGGTAATAGGCATGTATCATATATTGTCCTTTTCATGTGCAAGCTGTAGTTCCCTTTTAAGATTTCTTTTAATGCCCAGTATTTCTTCCAAGTTGTATTGATCCTCCTTGTTACTTCTTCTTCGTTACTTGACGTTTTAAATGATATTTGCTTACCCAAGTAAATGTATTTGCTGACGTATTCTATATTGTTACCTTTTATCACTATCGGGAGTTCGCGGTTGTTGGTTAATATCTTGGTTTTATTTATATTCATTTCTAGGCCGATTTTGGAACTTTCGCAGTCCAGTGATTTCATCATTTCCTTTAGGTCTTTGGCAGTTTCAGCAATTATGACAATATCATCAGCGAACCTTAGATGGTTTAAATAGTGTCCGTTTATGTACACTCCCTTGTTTTTCCAGTCTAGTTTTTGAAAAATATTTTCTAGTACTGCTATAAAGAGCTTCGGGGAAAGAGGATCTCCCTGTCTAACTCCACGCTCTATGTTTATTTCGTCTCCTCTAGTTTCTAACTTAACTCTACTCGTACTTTTTGTATAGATATATTTCAAGATATTGATGTATCCATAGTTTATATTTGACTGTTGTAGTGCCTTCCAAATTGAACAGTGGCTGATGCTGTCAAAAGCCTTGCTATAATCAATGAAGGCCACATACAGAGGTCTATTGTATTCTCTGTATTTTTCTATGATCTGTTCTAGTGTCTGTATGTGGTCCATTGTACTAAAGCTTGATCTGAATCCCGCTTGTTCCTTTGGTTGCTGCCTATCGATGTCGTCGGATATTCTCTTTAGGATTATGGATGAAAAAAGTTTATATGTACTTGCCAGCAGACTTATGGGTCTATAATTTCCTATATCCAAGGGATTTCCTTTCTTGAAGAGTAGAATTATGTCTGATGTACACCATTGTTTTGGTACTTTCCCTTCTTTTAGTATCTTATTAAACAATTGTGTAAAATGGCGTGTTAAAATAGGTGCTCCTATTTTAAGGGCTTCATTGCATAATCCATCAGGTCCTGGACTCTTATCAGCCTTCAGCTTTTTTATCTTTTCGAAAACTTCGGAATCTTCAATTGGTTTGATGCAGTCTGTCGCGTTCATGTTAGTTATTTGTGCTTCCATTTTAGTGTTATTTGGTTTCTTGTATAAGTTCTTGTAGAAGTCTGTTGCTCGGTTTATTACGTCTTTTCTTGATTTTGTTTCTTGTGATTTATGCTCGAGTTTTTGAACCCATGTCTTGTGTGTAGTTAGTTCTTTGTACGCTTTTTTGGCACTTCTGAAATTCTTTATGTTTCTTGAAATGATCTCGTATCTGTGGTTGTTGTAGTCCTTACGGATTGACCTATTAGTCTCTTTGTAAATTTTGCTAAGTTCTTCTTTCAGATCTTTAGTTTTATTATTTGTGTGAAGTAGTTCCGTGCGCCTTTTTATAAGTTGGATTGTGTCTTTGGAGAAAATATTGTGCTGAGGAGGATTTGCACTGTTGTTGCTTTTTAAGCTCTCTGTCATGCTTCTTTCCAGTTTGTTGTAGTATTTTTGAACATCAATAGAGTCTGCATTTATATTTTCTGTGTGTGTTCGGAGTTTTTCAATGTAGTCTGTGATTTCCCTTTCTGTCTTGGGAATGTTAGGTGGTGTTGTGTAGGTTTTTCTGCTCTTTACTGGCTGGCTTAAAAGTAAAGTTGCTCGCACCAATCTGTGATCGGAAGAGAATTCAAATTTGCTTAGTACCTCGATATTAGTTATAAGTTTATGGTTATTTGTCATTATAAAATCTATTTCATTTTTAGTTTTTTGATCAGGTGATAACCATGTCCATCTGCGGCTCTCTTTCTTTTTGAAGAATGTATTCATTATTGATAATTTGTGTTGGTAAGCATAACTTAAGAGACGTTCCCCTCTTCCATTACACACTCCGTAACCATGTTTTCCCATTATTGGATAATAGTTTGTTTTTGGACAACCTATTTTTGCGTTGAAATCTCCCATGACTATGACCTTGCCTTCAGTCTTGGTGTGAGCATATTCAAGATCTTTGTAAATTTTTTCGATTTCTTCTTCTGTTGATTTCTCCGTCGGTGAATATGCTTGGATGATTGATAAAGAGAAGCAATCAAATTTTACCTGTAAAAGTGCTACTCTTTCAGAGATTCCTATAAAGTTGGTGATGTTGTTTTTATATTTTTTCTTAATTAAGAATCCCACTCCATGTAGTCCTTTAGTTTCGCCAATGAAGCAGTGGATAAGGTCGCTGTGCTCTTCAATATTGCATCCCAGTTTTCGGATTTCTGCAAGACCTACAATGTCCCACTTTATATTTTTTAGAGCATTAGTTAATTCAAGGAATCGTTCAGTCGATGCCAGTGTTCTTACATTATAAGTGCATATTTTGAGGGTTTGTTTTATATCTTGATCTATTTCTATATTTGGTGGAGGGTTGCAGTCTAATTCCCCACGAGGACAAGGCGGGTTGGGGAATGTTTTGTTTCTGTTGCTTATAAGTTCTTGATTGTTTAAAGTTTTGTTCCGGTGGCTGATGGCAATATCCTATGCATTCTGATTGGTTGGCAAGTTGGCAGATGGCAGAGAGTTACTTCTATTTCTCATTAGGTCGAAAGCATTTAGACGATGTGTTTTTACTGATAATTGTTGTTTGCGAGGATGCTCTTTTTCAGTAGGCGAGGTCGATGGTTCTCTTTTGCGTTTCTCATTTCCTGGTTTCCCCTGTTTGATTACTAGCTTGTCATAGTTAATAAATGCATAGTTGCCTTTCTTCCTTTCTTCTTCTAGTTTTGGTAGTAGTTTCTTTCTCGTTTCGAGCACGTCTTTCGGGTAGTCTTCAGATACATATACGTTTTTTAAGTTCTTTTTATTTGCCATTATTTCGTTTTTCTTCCAAAGGTTAACGAATGTGAGGAGGATTGGCCTTTCCCTTCTATTTTCTGTGTTATTTTTGCCAATTCTGTAGATGGTGTTTACGTCCCTATCTTCAAAAGTAATATTTAGATCCTCTTTGAATTTCTTTTTAATAATTTCGATTAGATTGACAGTCGATGCTTCGGTTTCTTTTACTCCATATAGAATTAAATTGTTGAGTCTTTTGTGTTTTTCAAGATTGTATATCTTTTCCTTTAACTTCTCATTTTCTGACTTTAGTTCCAGCATTTCTAATATAAAGGGAACTAATTTTTCATCAATTCGTGTCATAATGTTTTCGGTTTGTTTTAACATTTCTACTTTCATTTGGTCAAGAAAAGATTGAAGGTTATCCATTTTCTGCTGTTGTCACTTGCGTGGAATGGAACGTAATATTTTGAACGCAGCGTAGTGAAGCTCTTATGTTGGTAGCACTGAGCTTACGTTGTCTGTCAGAGTTCGTCCATTGTCTATGGTCAGTTGACAGATAGATAACCTCTAAAGTTTCTAACAGTTATTTTTAGCCACTGAATATTTATATTGATAGCACAGTTCACACTTGGGTTTTATTTTTGCAATATAGTTTAGCACAATATGTATGGAGTTCGAATGTTTTTACACGGGATTTCACAGTGTGTTTGTAGTTTATACGTCGAAAATCGGAGCCCCACAACACTATGTCTTTTTCCGGTTCCGGCTGCCTGTTACAAATATTGTGTCATAATTATTTAACTGGTTCAGTGTGGCATCTAAGGATGTGGTAAAGTTTTCCGGATTGGTAAAGGATGGGGATCGATAGATACCTAGAATAGCAATATCATTGTTAATTTTGATTAAGAGACTGTCTGCGTCTGCTATTGTTGGTTCACTGACGGTGAAATTCCAAGAAGATTTTATATAAACGACTACACCGCCATTTTTGTTTGACTGTGAGTGTGTCCTAGAGCCTGTATAGCCTGGTAGTAGTTCAAACAACAACCCGTCGCTCAGCAACCATTCAGTCAAGACGATGACATCGAAATCGCAATCGAGACGTTGTAGAACCGAGTAAAAATTATCGAAGTTGCGTTGGTAACTCCTAATATTAAATGTTAGTATTTTAAAGTTGTAGTCAGTATGTAGTAGCTGTTCCCTGCAGCTTTCTATCAGATCGTAAGAGTGACACTCGATTTGGAGACTATCATCAATATCTTGGATTATGTTAAATAAAGCCATTTGTGTGAGTAAAAACTGATATTGTAATAAAAATTGTTTCGTGGAATGTCGCTGGTCGACTAACGGAGATTGCTGGTAGGGCGATAGTAGGAATGTGTATGAGTGTGAGTAAGTATGAGTGTGTGTTTAATTTTTGTGTGGTTTTCGAGTAAGGAGTAATATGGTGGAATGAAAGTATGAGTGAGTTGTTATGTGTACTTTGTGAGTAGAGAGCTAATGCTATTGTGACGAGAGTATTTAAAGTAATTGAAAATAAAGCAACAGTCAATGAATGCTTTGTTAAGAAAATAATATCATACCAATTAATCGTTATGTTAAGAATCTTGAGATAAGATTTATACTGATCTGTAGTAATTTTTGACGCTGAAGTCCCGATGCAGCAGGCGTTTAGGTGAGCGTTCTTAGGTAGCAGCAGGGGTCGGCAGAGCATCTGCAGTGGTGTCTGATGCAGGCTCAGGTCCAAATAGGCGATGTAAATCGTTTTTATTTTTGATGTGGATTGACGGGTTCCCTTCTTGTTTGCGGATAAGGATTGATCCGTTTTTGATCCAAGTAAATTTGAAGCCTTGCTCTTTTGCTGAAAGTTTTGCAGAACGAAATAACTGCCGGTTTTCACGAGTAAGCCGCTCATTAGTGTATAGTTTCCTCGGCGTTCCTTCTATTCCAATGTCAGAAGAGGTTAGATTATGCCTTGATCTTGCGGCCTTTAGAAACTGGTCACGTTTATAACGTCGTACAAATCTGACCACCATTTGTCTTGGAGAAGCTTCGGGTTTGCCCGTCAAGTTAGAGCGTCTAGGGCGCGCGCGGTAAGCCTCATCTATATCTGCCTCTGTCAGGTCGACGCCAATTGTCCGTGCTGCCAACATAGTTATGTGTACGAGATTTTCATTATTTTCTTCATGAATTCCGGTTATTTCCAGTTCATTTCTCATGTTGTTTTGTTCGAAATTGTTGAGCTTGCTGTGTAGTTCGCTTATAGAACTTTTAAGCAATATTATTTCCTTATCTCGTGACTCAATCTTCCTGTTAAAATCTTCGAGTTTTTGGTTGATGACTTCGGAAACATTAGCTAGTTTCAGACCGATGTCTGTATTCTGTTTTTTTAGGTCGCACACCTGTTGCCTCAGTAAACGTATTTCAGACAGGAGTAGCGACGATTCTGAACCTTTTGGTTTTTGTCTCGTCTCCAGAACGTCTTCAGTGTCAATTTTCGCAAGACTTGTTTCGGGTGAAAGTTCCAACCGAGGGCGTTTAGGGCGGAGAGATACGTTTGAAGTGTCCGTGGAGCCCTGCAAAGCTTTTTGGATGTCCGGTTCTGATTGAACATGCGCAATGTTTACTTCGACTGCGGTTTTGGGTGATGATCTTACTGCACGAAGCATGTTGCAAATTTCCCCAAGATAAAATAGCGGAACAAATCACAAAAAGTCCGATTAGAATGCAAAAAGTCAAAAAGAATCCAAAAAGATACTTTGTGGTATCCAGGATCGAAGACACGTCTATACGATCGCTACCGCTTTCAGAACCAATACGCCACGGTGACTACAACCAATTTGGTCGAAAAAGTCAGTCTGTTGTAATTAGCAGTACTTCTCGTTCACTCGGCGCTAATGAGGTCAAAGTCCAGTCCTTTGTTTGTATCACACAATCGGCAGTTAAAATATTTGGAATTAGTTCCACTTGTTGCACTTTTTAGCGTTTTAGAGCTTAATCACAAGATGAACTTAGTGTTTTTCTGCACTGATCGAGGTGTTTATTAAAGAGTAATTTGGTATGCCATAGTCACTAGTTTGATCACTTTTTCACAACTTTTTGAATAAAATTAGCGGAGCTACTAAGTAGCACGTGTGACTTGCAAAATTGCGCGCTAACAACTCCTAACAATGAAAAGAAGAGTGTACCAAAACCGCGTATTAAAAATATAGTCAATCAGTATTACAAATAAAGAAGTTTTGAAGTTATTTTCCAACTTTAAAATGCAAGACCTAAATTAAAAATAAACATTTTGATAAAAATAAGTTATAATTTACAATTTTGCGTAAAAAATACAATGAACATTCATTTGCTGGTTTTAGTCCTTGTAACTTTAGTACTTAAATCATCATATGTTTCCCAAGTATCATCCAGACGATTGCAGTGAGCGACGTTGAATATTTGGTAAATACTCAATCACTGACAATAGTGTAAATAATTTTCCTTGTAATGTCATAGTGTCTGGAATGTCATTTAAATCAACGCCTAAATCAATTTCAAATATTAATGAATAATTCAATGTATAGTTAATAATTTGTTTACCGGTACATTTTATACCGTCGTCATTACTTTTAACACATAGCACACCTTAATCAATCTCTAACATTGTTTGAGCCGATTCTTCAAGGGCTGAAATGCCTTTATCAGACAAAATAAGTTCATTCAGTGGCATGTACGAACATAGTTGCTGAGATGTGGAGTTTTTATTAACAAAAACAATTTTTTAGGGGGAGATTCGTCATGTCTGTCTGTCTGTCTGTCCGTCCGTATGTCACAGCCACCTTATTCCGAAACTATTAGGACTACACAGCTGAAACTTAGTAGGTAGATGTATTCTGTAAACCGCTTTAAAAAAAATAGATTAAGGACATCCCCTCCACAAACGGAACTGAAACTAAAAAAAAACATCAAACCTGTACGTGCGGGGTCTCTATAGATAGGTCTTTAAAAATGACATTGAGGTTCCTAAAACTTTTTTTTTTTCAAATTCAATCGTTTGAAAGATAAACACTTCCAAAGTGGTAAAACGTGTATCCCCCCCTCTAATTTCTAAACTAAGAGGAGAAAAATTCTGAATAAATATTTGGGATGTAGAACGTAAAAAAAAACTTTCAACGAAAATTGGTCTGAATAAGATTTGATATTCAGTTTTTGAGATATGGGACATTTTCACCAAACTGCAACAGTAACTTTGTTTTTCATTAACTTACTATGAAAAACAAAATTAGTTTTGCGGTTCAGTGGAAGTTTACTAATGAATGACCGTTCAAAATATTGTTATTATATTGTTTGGGGCTATGGAACCCTGTGTGCGAGTAAGACTCGCACTTGGCCCGTTTTTATTGCTTAGATTATGAAAATATATATTAATTTGTTTTTCGTATACTAATTGTTTATTTTAAACCAAAATTTTCACTTACTTCGTCAAATTAACTACTTATTCTTAGGTAGATAGGTAAACAAAAACCAAAAAAAAAAGTGCACCTTTTTCAAAATCATTGTTGGTAATAAAAATAAAAGTTTATAAATGAAGTCCAGGTCTTTTTATAAAGTACTTATTATGCAGTTTTCGTTGGCATAAAGAAATAAAGCATATTTCGTTATATTTGCTGAAAGTAATCCTCCCTAGCCGCGCCACATACCTTAAAGATTAGTTAATCGAAATGAATAGTTTCTTGAGAAAAAAAAATATCAACGAAGAGTAGAGAAAAGGTACTACTATATAAATTGATTTATGGATAGTTAATATTAAATATTGCAAAATTGACTTGCTGCAGAGTATACCTTCCGACCGGACCACACCCTACGACTAATAAGTCCTTAACTAAAGGGGTTTATTGGATCATATTTGTCGTATGCAAGGTACTCTTTAGGTAGTTTTTTTCGGAATATTGATTTATTTATAGTTCATTATACTCTATTTAATTTGAGGTGGCGCGGCCAGAGAGCACTGCCTGGCGGCAGGACCACATAAATTGTTAATTAAAAAAAAATACAAACATCCGAATTGAGAACCTCCTCCTTTTTTAGAAGTCGGTTAAAAAGATATCTCTTGAGGTACTAAAAATATATATATATATTCCGATAAAAGTAGAATTTCGGTAGGTATTATTTCGAACTATAGCATCTGAGTACTAAACTGTGGTCCGGCCACAGAGGATCACACGAATGAAACATATTTTACAGAAACATAATTCATAGAATTTTAAAGTCACATTTTTTTATTTGACAAACTTATCAAACAGCAGAATTATTTTTCAACGAATATTGTTTGTTCGATGTATTTTTCCATGGTATTTTATTTATTCGAAAATCCATAATTTTATAAATAAATATCTCATAAATATTTATTAAGATTAATTTAGCGTTTAGGAAATAGATAATTAAATGATAAAAGACTCACAGTGTTATTTTTTTTTGCTGCAACTGTGTTTTAATAATAATTGTTACAGTTTTCAGTTTGTAAGCCTTTATTTCGAACAGTAAATTACAATTTCAAATTTTTTGCAATTGATTTTATTAATTTAATTTCTGAATAATCTTGTATATGCTGTAGAATCCGATCAATACGATCATCTTTGTCTGAGTACTTTCGTTTTTTAGGTTGCGACGGGCTACCACCAAAAATTTTTCCAATTTCGGCCGTGTTTGATATTGTTTCTTTGATTAGTTCCTTCATAAGTAGGTAGGTCTTTGGATTGGGTTTATCAATCAAAGCATTGATTTTATGATGCCAACCTTCAGCAGCATTCTGTGTTCTTGGTATTTTCAGGGTATTTAATTCATAACAACTCCAAAATTCAGGTGAATATTTGGGTTGGCTACATACCGTACCAAAAACATAGTTTTCTTGAAACCAATTTGCCATAATTTTACTGTCGTTATCTTCAACGTTCTCCATAAATTTTTGAAAATAACAAGGTATATCTGTATGTTTCAAGTAACTTAGTGCTATAAGACATTTCATTTCAAGATTGAATTTTAAATCTTTCGCATATTTTTTTGCAAGTTTGTTCGCTTGAATTCTTCTGTAAAATAAAATAATATCAAAATTATCAGAATTCAGAAACACAAACGAGTTCCTACGAGAAAAGTAAATATTCTGCGTATTGATTATTTTATGAAATGATAATATAAGAACTGCATGTGAACGCCATTGGGCATAATAATAAAGTTGGCATTTCATTTGAAATAATTTCGAACGAATCGCTGCAAAACCGACTCCACGTAGTCTTGTGTGCAAGCCGAAGCTGCGGTGATGAGCGTTACTACCATCTGCGACGATAAGCTCGCGTGGGACCGCCGGCCGGAGCCCTGCCTGCTGCATGTTGCATGCTGCATGTTGCATGCAGCACACATGCAAACAGTAGGTTTGATTAGAACTGAGACCCCAACATAATTAACCTCAGCCAGACAATATACTTAATATTTTTAATCATATTATAATAATTAAAAATACTTTACCTGTAAAATTATTTGACTAAAATGAAAGTGGCAACCCTTTAAAATAGTATCTTCAAAAGTAGATCGTAAACTCCAAATTGCTGCCTTTTCAAAATCAATAATGCACACTTTCGGACATATCTTTATGTTATTTTCGGATGCATATTCCTATATCAGTTCAAATATTAAGTCATACGTTCGCTTGTCTTTGTGTGTACATTAACAAAATATTAGTGGAAATGTTTTTTTGTTGTCCAAAAATACATTACGTGTACAGTTGTTGGAAGATGAGGGGAGCAATCTTAAATGTGCCATCAAGTAATCTGATTCACTTAATATTTTAATAAAGTTTAATGTAGACATCAGGAGTATTCTTTTGTTGGTGTCATAAATCCGATCTTTTATGACAAAATTGACACCATTAATTTGAGTCTCTGAAACATTTATCTCAAAACTGACATTACTTGGTTCAACCATGCGTATTTTGTTTTTTGATTTTTGGCGATAAATTATTTGCTTTAGAGCAGATGTAGAAAGTAAACATTCTAAAATTTCGGATTTCGTTTCTGCTTTAGCATTTTGCAAAATGCTGCACACTTTTAGTCCTGAAGATGAGGTTTCTTTCAGTTTGTGTAAAGTCTGCCATTTCCTTTGCTGTCGGGTCTGGCCTATGGTTATGACTGCGCGGCTGTTTACATATTGTGTGTAAACCACAATCATTTACTGTTGTATTAACTGTAGAAAGGCATTTGTGAATATTATTACGATACATGTCACAAATCCAGTACATCACATTTTGGTTTTGTTTGTTTTTTGTGTATGTATAACCATCTACGTACAGTTTTAATCCTCCTCTCTTTGATTTAAACACTTCACAGGTACTATTTAGTTCTGTATCACTCATTTTAACACACAATATCCAAATAAACACAGTTAGTACGCGCATATGAAGTCACTATTCGCAAGAATAACAAAGATTGTTTTTCTGCTTGACAAACTTACCCACTTGACGAACTTTCTCGCATTCAAAAACTATCGTCGACCCCTTCGACTTCCTATGGGGTCAACAACATAACGAACGAAGAAAAAGAAGTGTTGTTGACAACCGTACTTCTGAAAGTCAAAACAATTGATGGAAACTTCATCAACTTGAGAGGTCTACTTGACCAAGGCTCCCTAGGCTTAGGTGAGCCTAATAACGGAAAACGCTGCAAAGCGTCTCCGATTACAGCGACGTAAAGTGAGCGCTGTTGTATCGGGTGTTGGAACCCTTAGCGGCAACTGCAAAGGGGCAATGAACTTAGAATGCCAATCAATACATTCAGACTACAATTTTAACTTTGAAGCCTTAATTATGAAAAAACTCATAAGCAACTTACCTACCGCATCGTTTTCAATCAGCAACTGGGACTATTTGGAAGACTTAAAACTAGCGGACCCACAGTTCAACCTGTCAGGTCCGATTGATCTACTCTTGGGCGCGGACATCTACTCGGAACTTATCCTAAACGGCGTCATCAGGAGTGACAAGAGATACCCAGTAGCTCAAGAAACCAAAGTGGGCTGGATTCTATGCGGGAATGTAAAGACATTCAACTGCTTGGTGACACTTAACGATTTGGAAAACATGGCAAGATTTTGGGAAACCGAGGAAATTCCAGACAAGTCTTCATCAACGAGTGAGGAACAACACTGTGAGGAATATTACAACGCAACTACCACAAGATTGACGAACGGACAATATGTGGTACAAATGCCTATGAAGCCTAACTTCGAAACTAACTTAAAAGATGCAAGGTCACAAGCTTTAGCACAGTTCCTTCAACTGGAAAGGAAAATGCTAAAAAACAAAGAACTCAGCTACGAGTACAAGCGTTTCATGAACGAATACATCGCTATGGGACACATGAAACCTGTCACAGGAGATAGTAGAGGCCAAGTCTATCTACCTCACCATGGCGTGTTGAGAGCTGAGTCCACTACAACAAAACTAAGAGTAGTGTTCAACGCGTACAAGACGAAAGGAGACAGCAGTCTCAACGATCATATGTACTGTGGTCCGAACTTACAAAAGGATATACTACTAATTAATTGGAGAACGTACAGATACGTCTTCACAGCAGATGTAGAAAAGCTTTATCGGTTCATCTGGCTGAACGAAAAACAACAACATCTGCAAACTATAATCTGGAGATCTTCCCCTAACGAACCTTTACAAGATTGGCAGTTGGGCACCGTAACTTACGGAACGAAAAGTGCACCTTATCTGGCAATGCGCACTCTACATAAACTCGCAGAAGATGAAAAAGATACCTTTCCGGAAGCTGGACACGTCCTTAAAAACTATTTCTACATGGACGATTTGGTTTACGGGGAGGATACTGTCGACGCATCGAAAACACTGGTTACACAACTAATTAAGTTGCTGAAAAAAGGAGGATTTAACTTGAGAAATTGGAAAACGAACGAACCGATTATCTTGGAAAACTTGCGAGATGATCAAAAGAGCCGTAATACAAACATCGACTTTAGTCCAGAACAAACAACGAACTCAAAAATGTTGGGCATGAGGTGGAATCAAGACGACGATAGCTTCACATACCAATGGGAACTACCAAGCAAGAAAAATCTTACAAAACGCGTACTACTGAGCGAAATAAGCAAGCTATACGACCCACTTGGATTACTGTCGCCACTTACAATAAAAACCAAACTTCTGTTCCAAAAAATCTGGATAAGCAAAATCAACTGGGATGAACGCTTACCCGACGATCTCGCTACGGAATGGGAAGCTATGAGAAAAGATATTCCGTTGCTAAACAAACTTTCCATACCACGATGGTTACAATGTCAAGAAAACAACCTAGAGATACACGGGTTTTGCGACGCAAACGAAAAAGCTTACGCGTGCGTCATTTATAGCCGAGTGAAAAATCAAGCCGGCGAATATAAGATTACACTAATTACGGCAAAAACAAAAGTTGCACCAATCAGCAATAGGATAGCTGTACCTAGAATGGAACTTTGTGGGGCCGTTTTACTAGCCAAACTGCTAGAAAAGGTTCAGAACACTCTCTGCCATAAAAACCTACATATTATTATAAGGTGTTGGAGCGACTCCAAGGTCGTTTTAGCCTGGTTGCAGGGCGACATAAACCGATGGGAGAAATATGTTGCTAACAGAGTGAAACAAATAAACAGCATTATCTCAGCAAACTGCTGGAACTATGTGAAGTCAGAAGAAAATCCTGCTGACTGTGCAACTAGAGGGCTCACACCTTTTCAGCTCCTAGAGTTTAAACTTTGGTGGAATGGACCAGATTGGTTAAAAACAAACATGCAAAAAATCCATCAAGACAATCGCCCGACCTATACAACAAACACTGAGTTGCAAGAAATAAACTGCTGCGCAGTCACATACCAGAAATGTGAAATAATTGATAAATTACTGAATAAAAACAGTAATTATAAACGCGTAATACGAGTGCTTGGATGGATTTTACGACTAAGCAACATACGAAAGCAAAAACGCACACTAAACTCAACCAATAACTTAACCGACTGCGGCAACAAAAAGGAGGTTATGTGTTTGTCACCACAGGACATTATGGGAGCAACAGAATTGGTCATCAAGAACGTTCAAAATGAAAACTATAGCGACGAAATTGAATGTTTAAAGAAAAATCGACCAATATCAACAAAAAGCAACTTGCTGAAGTTAACCCCATTTCTTGACGACAGTGGAATACTGCGCGTGAAGGGGCGGCTAGGCTACTCAACTCTATCTCCCGACGCTAAACATCCTATTATTCTTCCGGCTACGGGAAGATTAACGGAGCTTATTATTCAAGAGGCTCATCGGGACACTCTCCACGGAGGCGCCCGGCTCATCTTGGCCCATTTACGTCAAAAATTTTGGGTCATTGGAGGTAGCAGAACAGTCAAGAAGGAGCTTCGACAATGCGTCTGATGCCATCGTTTCAAACCAAACCGAAACGTGCAACTGATGGCAGACATGCCAAAGGAGCGTGTAACTCCATCAAGACCGTTCACAAATACGGGCGTTGACTATACCGGACATGTTGATGTGAAAATCAACAAAAGAAGAGGAGTTAAAACTTGCAAGGCTTACATAGCAATTTTCATATGCATGGTAACCAAAGCGGTGCACTTGGAATTGGTGTCGGACCTGACTACGCAAACTTTCCTCGCTGCATTCAAAAGGATGTGTGCCCGCAGGGTTACACCCCGACACGTATTCTCCGACAATGGAACAAATTTTGTGGGCGCAGCAAAACTACTTCAACAGGAATTTGAACAACACAATACGTTTAAGACTTCTGAATTTTTCGATGAAATGAGCAACTTTGAGACTTTTTTTGACTTTCAAATTGAGTGGCATTTCAATGCACCACTTTGGCCAACAGCAGGAGGCCTGTGGGACGCTGCCGTCAAAGCCATGAAATATCACCTACATCGAGTACTGGGGGAACAGAAGCTTACTTTCGAACAATTTATCACTTTACTAAATCAAATTGAAGCCTGTCTTAACTCTCGTCCGCTGTGCCCACTAACAGAGGATGTCGAAAACCTGGAATATCTAACTCCCGGTCACTTCCTCATTGGCGGCCCTCTATTGTCACTACCACAAGAAGAGCAAGATTTTGCTGAGCACGATCTAAGAAACAGATGGAGGTTAGTTGAACAAATGAACGTGCACATTTGGAAGCGCTGGTCGAACGAATATCTACATCAACTGCAAATCCGAAGAATTTTTTGAAAAAAAGTTTTTATTTTAGCCTTTTCAGTTGTGGTATCTCACTTTAATCCTAGTCAAGTATAATTTTTACATTGTAACTAGACACCAGCACATCGTCCATACATACGACCAAGGACAAAATGCATAATAAAGAGGATGACTCAAAAAGTACCTAAGCAAAGATAATAAAATTCATATGGCTCCACCGGGCAAGCTTCTCTACCAAATGAATGAAAAATCATCTAAATCGGTCCAGTAATCACGGAGAAATCGGTGTACATAAGTGAAAAATTTACATATAACAAAATTTTTAATAAAATGAAAACCATATGGCCAGACTATATCAATTTTTTATGGGACCAAATGGCAGGTATTCCACATCAAACTAAAGAAGAATCGCGCAAATCGGATGATAAATCTCAGCGTAATCGGTGTACATACATAAAAAAAAACTAATCGAATTGATAAGCTCCTCCTTATAGAAGTCGGTTAAAACACACAACCTTTTTTTTCAACTTATTATTGGTACACCTGGAAAGTGCATACCGTTACGATTCCAACAAGCCCAAACACAGCTAAGATTCATTGCCTTGTTATGGAGTTCCGAAGCCTGTCTCTTGGATTCATCATCAGATCTGATGGTAAAATGGTTGTTATTGGACGCAAATGCTTCACTTGTTGTAGAAAATACCAAAATCGCTGTACGTTTTCCTATAAAATTTGAAGAGTTTCCTCGATTTCACCAAGATTCCATCATCAGATCCTGACTTGGTGACTATGGGACCATTTGGGAAGTATACCCTTTCCAACAAAAAAAGAATTTTCCAAATCGGTTGGCAAGCGACGGAGTAATGCGCGAACAAACATAAAAAGAACCTCCTCCTTTTTTAGAAGTCGGTTAAAAAATAGTAGCCCATTGGCATCGGGAACAGGGTCCGGGCTACCGGTGGTCAGAGCTCTTGAGAGAGGAACCTCCTAACAATACGCGCCGTTTCCAGAAGTACTGCTTTCTGAATCAAGCTCTTGATCCAGCTGCCAAGCGAAAGCCTACTCAAATGTTATATATTTTATTTTTAGGGAGTGTAATTTTTTTACTCATGTAATTTTTTTATATTTATATTTGTCGCAGATAATGGAATGTCAAGCGTTAATCATAGTTTTAATTTAGTTTAATTTAATTTAATTTTTGGTCTGGCAATGCTTGAGTGTGTTTAGTCGAATGAAGTTATCGTTCGTCATTTTTGATGTTAATAAAAAGGCGGTAGATTTGTAGAGTGGGGACATTCGAATTGAAATCGGGGTGACGAACGGTTGACTTGGCTAACCTCACTACATTCCATTTTTATTTGATTTAAATCTGAAAATAGATCTTGAATCCTTTATTCTTTTCGATTGTAAAGTGTTTTGGACAGTAAAGTTAAGTGTACCGAACAGTGCCTGTGTGTCATTTCACGTTGGACTCCACTTTCCATCATGACCGACCAACAAATTAACGACGACAGTTCTCCATTGTCGTCATCAGAAGTGAGACGCCCACGTGCTTCCCGACCCGAACCTGATGGAGACGAAAAATGGCGCATGATGTTTGAGCAACAGAACCAAAACTTTCTCGCGCTGTTGCAAGCTATGTCACCTGCTTCAAACAAAAAAGTGCAGCTACCTGAGTTCGATCCCGAAAAACCAAACGTCGATGCACGTGCATGGATCACCACCGCTGATATGTGCATGGCAGATTGTGAGCTGCAAGGTGCGTCACTCATGATTACTTTAAGCAGAGCGCTGAAGGGCCAAGCATCGTCATGGTTGTCACAGATTTCATTTCCTGGTATGACATGGAACGAATTCAAAGATGTATTTGTTGCTAGATATGATTGCCCTGAAACACCTGCCGCCTCGCTTATAAACCTAAGCAATAGTGCACCAAAAGAAGATGAATGTTTAGCTGCTTATTCTTCACGTGTGCTTACGTCATTAATGTCACGATGGAAGAACCTGACTGTGGAACAGATAGCTATTTCTACCGTGCTAGCACACATGTCACACCTTGATCATCGTGTTCAGCGGCTGGCATTCACCACCGACATTGACACAAGATCTAAGCTACAACAAGAACTCCGTGCGATGTCGTTCTTAAAACGCAAAAACCCGTTTAACCAGGGTGCTCCAAGTGTGGATAGCAAGCATTCCAAGCCTAACCCTACAACTAGTGCAGTTAAGTGTTACGTATGTGGCAAGGCAGGCCACAAGGCTTCCACGTGTTACCAGAGAAGGGACAGCAAGACTGACAGAAGACCTCACTCCTCATCTTCTCATGGGAGTGCATCATCTGTTCCCGCGAAGCCCAAGGACAACAGCTCCGTCACCTGCTTCCGGTGCAAGGACCGAGGCCACTACGCGAACCGTTGTCCAGCAGCAGCCCAGGGTTCCGGCAGCAGCGGCACTGGTGGTGGCGCTGGTGTAGCTCCTGAACAACGCCGAGTCGACTTGTGCGTGGTTAACGCGCCTACCGGTATTCTTCGTCACTCTGGTGAGTCTTTTAGTTTTTGTTATGATTCTGGAGCAGAGTGTTCATTAATGAGAGATAATATTTTGTGTAAATTTAATGGTGAGCGTAATTATAACGTCGTTACTATGACGGGTATAGGTCAAACTTCCGTGAATAGTAACCTGAACATTTTAGCTAATGTTTATATTGGTAACATTAGTTTGGATATTCTTTTTCATGTTTTACCTGATGAATATCTTCAACATGACATAGTGATTGGACGTGAAATTTTGATTAATGACTTGGTAATTAACATGACGTTTAGAACTTTAAACTTTTCGAAAAATTTACCTAATATGAATACCATAAATGTAGAGTCGAATGTAGAGTCGAATGTAGAGTCGAATGTAGAGTCGAATGTAGAGTCGAATGTAGAGTCGAATGTAGAGTCGAATGTAGAGTCGAATGTAGAGTCGAATGTAGAGTCGAATGTAGAGTCGAATGTAGAGTCGAATGTAGAGTCGAATGTAGAGTCGAATGTAGAGTCGAATGTAGAGTCGAATGTAGAGTCGAATGTAGAGTCGAATGTAGAGTCGAATGTAGAGTCGAATGTAGAGTCGAATGTAGAGTCGAATGTAGAGTCGAATGTAGAGTCGAATGTAGAGTCGAATGTAGAGTCGAATGTAGAGTCGAATGTAGAGTCGAATGTAGAGTCGAATGTAGAGTCGAATGTAGAGTCGAATGTAGAGTCGAATGTAGAGTCGAATGTAGAGTCGAATGTAGAGTCGAATGTAGAGTCGAATGTAGAGTCGAATGTAGAGTCGAATGTAGAGTCGAATGTAGAGTCGAATGTAGAGTCGAATGTAGAGTCGAATGTAGAGTCGAATGTAGAGTCGAATGTAGAGTCGAATGTAGAGTCGAATGTAGAGTCGAATGTAGAGTCGAATGTAGAGTCGAATGTAGAGTCGAATGTAGAGTCGAATGTAGAGTCGAATGTAGAGTCGAATGTAGAGTCGAATGTAGAGTCGAATGTAGAGTCGAATGTAGAGTCGAATGTAGAGTCGAATGTAGAGTCGAATGTAGAGTCGAATGTAGAGTCGAATGTAGAGTCGAATGTAGAGTCGAATGTAGAGTCGAATGTAGAGTCGAATGTAGAGTCGAATGTAGAGTCGAATGTAGAGTCGAATGTAGAGTCGAATGTAGAGTCGAATGTAGAGTCGAATGTAGAGTCGAATGTAGAGTCGAATGAAGAGTCGAATGTAGAGTCGAATGTAGAGTCGAATGTAGAGTCGAATGTAGAGTCGAATGTAGAGTCGAATGTAGAGTCGAATGTAGAGTCGAATGTAGAGTCGAATGTAGAGTCGAATGTAGAGTCGAATGTAGAGTCGAATGTAGAGTCGAATGTAGAGTCGAATGTAGAGTCGAATGTAGAGTCGAATGTAGAGTCGAATGTAGAGTCGAATGTAGAGTCGAATGTAGAGTCGAATGTAGAGTCGAATGTAGAGTCGAATGTAGAGTCGAATGTAGAGTCGAATGTAGAGTCGAATGTAGAGTCGAATGTAGAGTCGAATGTAGAGTCGAATGTAGAGTCGAATGTCGAATTACGTACCATTTTAAATGTAAAGTCAGCTGCAGTTAAATTTAATGTCATTGATACCGACGTTTCTCCGGATATCAAAGCAAGACTAATTTTAATTTTAAGTCAATTCTCAAATAACTTTATTATTGGAACACCCAACTCTCCTGCAAATACTGACCCTATGGAAATACGACTCAAAGATCCCAATAAAACGGTTTATCGTCGTCCTTATCGTTTGAGTTCCCAGGAAAGACAGGTAGTACGCAATAAAATTGAAGACCTGCTCTCCTCTAATGTGATCCGCCCGAGCTCGTCACCTTTCGCCAGTCCTATTCTTCTGGTGAAGAAGAAGGACGGCAGCGACCGCATGTGCGTTGATTATCGCGAATTGAACGATAATACTGTACCTGATAGATTTCCAGTGCCAATAATTTCCGACCAAATTAATAGGCTTAATGGTACTCATTACTTCACGACTCTAGATATGGCTAGTGGATTTCATCAGATTCCAGTTCATCCGGATTCCATTGAACGTACCGCATTCGTTACGCCCGACGGGCAATACGAGTATTTAGCCATGCCATTCGGTTTACGCAATGCCCCTTCAGTTTTTCAACGTGCGGTGACAAAAGCCTTAGGAAAGCTTGCAAATACGTTTGTCGTGGTCTACATGGACGATTTAATGGTCGTAGCCTCAAATATCGATCAAGCCTTACATAGGTTGCAACTAGTTTTAGATGTTTTGACAAAGGCTGGATTCTCATTTAATTTAAAAAAATGTTCGTTCCTCAAACAAAAAGTTGAGTACCTAGGTTTCGAGGTTAGCTGTGGTGAAATAAGACCTAACCCTAGAAAGATAGAAGCTCTAGTTGCTCTTCTCCCCCCAAAGACTGTAACTCAATTACGACAATTTATTGGTCTGGCGTCGTACTTTCGCCAGTTCATTCCAAAGTTCTCGCAGATCATGGCACCTCTTTATGCTCTGACAAGTGTCTCTAAAGGTAACATCAAATGGGAACCTTCTAACGAGACTGTTAGGCAAACTATTATCTCTCCTTTAACCAACCACCCGGTTTTGACTATATTTGACCCAAACTGTCCCATTGAATTGCACACAGATGCAAGTTCGTTAGGGTATGGTGCAATTTTGATCACTAACAAGTAATCGCCATTATAAATACGCTCACGATCGCCTTAGAAAAATGCCTAATTCTAATGTTCCAATGGAAATTAATGATGATGAGACTAATTAATGAACCTGTTTAATTATTGAAGTTGTAAATCTTTTATTTCTACTATAACCCTATTGCTGGTTAAGCGAGTTATGTTGAGCTTTCGCTGGTTAAGCGTTAGTATATGGAATCGCTGGTTAAGCGGATTACGTTGAGCTTTCGCTGGTTAAGCGTAAGTAGTGTAATCGCTGGTTAAGCGGATTACGATGTACTTTCGCTGGTCAAGCGTTAGTAGTGTAATCGCTGGTTAAGCGGATTACGATGTGCTTTCGCTAGTTAAGCGTTAGTATTATCACTGGTTAAGTGATAGGATGTGTAACGCTGGTTAAGCGTTACAATGTTAAATACTGGTTAAGTGCTTTAGTGAATTACACTACTGAGTAAGTAGTAATGCATGGTGCTGGTTAAGTGCTGTGGATTTATTTTGGTAAAGTAATAATACTTTCTTCATTTTCTTTATAATTCTTTCATATTGGTTTGTTGTGTTTGGTTCCCAAGCAATAAGGCATTAAACGCAATACTCACATGGTTTAATTTGCCCCAATTATTTTTGTGATGATGTTCCCTGACGTGGGTCAGGATAGCCGAGTGAACTAGTTACTTTTTCTGGATTTTTGTCTTTTTAGGTACCTCATCCCACGAGGTCGTGTGAAGGTCAGAAATGGCCGTGTCGCAGATAATGGAATGTCAAGCGTTAATCATAGTTTTAATTTAGTTTAATTTAATTTAATTTTTGGTCTGGCAATGCTTGAGTGTGTTTAGTCGAATGAAGTTATCGTTCGTCATTTTTGATGTTCGAATTGAAATCGGGGTGACGAACGGTTGACTTGGCTAACCTCACTACATTCCATTTTTATTTGATTTAAATCTGAAAATAGATCTTGAATCCTTTATTCTTTTCGATTGTAAAGTGTTTTGGACAGTAAAGTTAAGTGTACCGAACAGTGCCTGTGTGTCATTTCGCGTTGGACTCCACTTTCCATCATGACCGACCAACAAATTAACGACGACAGTTCTCCATTGTCGTCATATTTAAATTTAAGTCTTTACGTTTTTATTTTGTAATAGTTTTTTACCTTAAAACTTCACTGTACACTATGTTGGCAGTGGTATTTGTAGGTGATAACAAAACATTGATTTTCAGGAGACTCGAGAAAGAGCAACATACAATTGCCCATGAGAAAAGCATTATTTCCTTAGGTAGATGCCAACCATCGAGAACATTTGTCCCTGGGATTTATTTATTTTGTAATAGTTTACCTTAAAGCTTCACTGTACACTATGTTGGCAGTGGTATTTGTAGGTGATAACAAAACATTGATTTTCAGGAGACTCGAGAAAGAGCAACATACAATTGCCCATGAGAAAAGCATTCTTTCCTTAGGTAAATGCCAACCATCGAGAACATTTGTCCCTGGGATTTATTTATTTTGTAATAGTGAGAATGCGGAATAGCGAGCTGACCGGCCGCGGGGCCCGTGATGATAGTTGCTACAATCACATTCTCTAAATTCCTTTATCAAAAGTCTTGTACCATTACACATACTGGGAGGGCTTAAATTTATCAATAGCGTAATGGAGTACCTACTATGCGAACACCCCTCTCCCACACTTCGGTGCCATCTCTCTCGCCGCGTTGCTCGCTGCGCTGCGTGGAGCCACAACGGCGCGTCAGCGTGTAATTTTTGTTTATATAGATATTTTTAATTTCGTAATATCTTCTGAATGGAATGTCCGATTTCAATAATTCAAAAAGTAAATAACAGGTATTGAAACTGTCTTGAATACGAAATAGTTTATTTGGATAAGAATTAATACTAAGTAATGGATAACATGGTCTGATTTCGATCAGCATTTCTATCAACTTTTAAAATGTAAAAAAGTAGTTATAGTGACATAACTACAATAGTTGGAGATATAGTTTTGTGGAGTTTTTTGTTGATATTGATGTGTTCTATAATATTGTAGAACATTTTTTTGTTCTATCATAAATATTTTCCGCAGCGCATGCGATGAAAGACATTTTAAGGCTCATTTTTTTACACCTTGGGTTGGTTTTAGTAGTGATTTCCAAGGATCTGTATCTTTTTCTAGTAATAAATATAGCCTATGTTACTCAATGATACTGTAGCTTTCTAACGGTAAAATAATTTTTTTAATCGGTTCAGTAGTTTTTAAGTTTATTCGTTACATACAAAAATACAAATCTTTCCTCTTTATAATATTATTATTAATATTATATTATATATTATACAGGCTGACTTTGAATAAATGCGACAAAAAGAAATGGGAGCTTCAGTTACAGTAACATAGTAATTATAAACTGTTTTTTCTACAATCTAAATCGTTAAAAAAAATACGTGATTATCGCTTTAAAATGCATTGATGTTATTATCTTTATTTAAGTACGAATTATCGGTACTCCAGCAAAATAAATTAATATGCAAAATAAATAAGAAAAATTAAAGTATCAAAAAATCTCGTCCTACTCATCGCAGTGCACAATAATCCCGTTGCCGTTCATAGCGGTCATTTACCTAATTTTGCCTATTTTCTAGTGTAAGTATCGCGCGACGTTGCCAAACCTCGCATGAGCGCCAGCGCCGACATCCCTTCCCGGCGACCGCCCCGCCGCGCGCCGCCCACCCTTCCTTAGTTCATTAGTCGTCCTAAAACGTTTGTAGGTCACGGTCGCGCGCGCATTCCGCAAATCCCACTTTACGTATTGCGAATAATTTGTATTTTTGTCTTGTGTTTGTCATAACAATGCCTAGGACGAGACGAAATAGTTGTGAACCGTTAACAAACGTACAGTATCTTGATATTGTCGTGTGGTACAACACCGTAAGAAATCTACGTGAAACGCAGCGAAGATTTCGGCTAAAATATCCTAATGTCCCACCTTCATTGGGAAGAATTCTAAGAATCACTGAAAACATGCTGGACAGACGAGCTAAAAAACAAAAAATCAGGAGTGCATTCGAAACTGTAAAATCACAAACTTAAATTAATAAAACTTAAGGACAATTTGCGGCGCCCGTGCTCAATTGTGTTTACAAAACTGAGGTGGACATTTTGAACAATTATTAAAATTCACGTAAGTGTACTGATTTGATTTAGTGTAAATACTTAATAATTATTGTAAATACTGTGATTCCAACGCTACGCCAAAAATACAATAATTGATTTGTTGTTGTAACAAACATTATTCAGGTTATACCTCTTACTAAAACATTGTTTTACTATTTACTTTTATTGTATTTTTGAACGTCCTCAGCCGACAAAAGTATGAAGGGAAAGGTTTACAAAAATTTTATTAATCGTGCGCGCGGGAAAGAGATGCGCGGGCGGCCGGGCGGACGGGGGCGGCGCGATTCATTCATAGCGAGAATGTATACCTAAATCGTGCCCACTACGCGAAAACGGTAGTACGCGAAATTCTTTGATACTTTAATTATTTTAACGTTTTTCGTAACACTGTTAGATTCTTTTTTAATTTTACATTTGATATGTTCTAAATTTTGTTGACAACACGTATTATTGAATATTTAAATTTGTCGCATCTGTTCAATTTCACCCTGTATAGTGTAGACGAACAAACGCGACCGATCAGAGTGTCACTCTAATCGTGGAATTGAGCAAATATCCATCTCAACCGCCCTATTCAGAATCAATCCTTCCAGAGACCCACTTTGGTTTTCGTCTTGGAAGCGGAACTTTTAAAGCTATATTCTCTATTCGCCAGCTTCAAATGTAAAGAAAAGAAAGAAAGAAAATAAGTTTATTTGGCTCATGCCACAAGTACACACAACATTAAACAAACGCTAACCAGGACTTCATAAATTTAAACAAAAGTAAAAAGGGGAAATTATTGTGTATCTAACTAATAACAATAAAAAAAAAACAATAAAAAAGAGGAATAATTATTGTGTGCCTCACGGCAGCGCCAAATAGGGCCAGTTCAGCGAAATGCCGGGCAGCTAGGCTGCCTGACGCTGGTTTTCAACTGGACCTGCGAATGTGATGTGTTTTTTTTTTTTTTTTTTTTTATGAATGGCATCTCGCAGTTCAACCTATGAGGTTGTCGTCTGCTTAACCGGACTATCCTGTGGGTACCTTAAGAGTAAGGCCTCCAGCCAGGGCATAAAAACTTACAAACTAAGCGACTGCACGCTAAGGGCACCCCCTGTGGGGTACGAACCTCGGCTTAGGGCGTCGCTGGGGGAGGACTGCATGGGGACAGGCTGGATCTGAATGGTATCATTATTTAGGGGCTGATTTAAAACTACTGGCACAGCATTGCGGGCTGGCTCGAGCAAGGGTCGGGGAGGGCATGGACCGGGACGCCGCGACGGACCTCGACGGCGAGGTCGGAAAAACGGAGGTTTGAGGCGGAACTTTTTAAGAGTGCTAGTCTCTTTGCTACTCTCCTGGAGGAGGGTGATAGCATCATCTGGAGTGACGAGGGTATGCCTAGGACGGCGTACTGTACTAATGCGCGAGGGTTCGTAACGGGCGGCCGCTGCGATCAGGGGATTACGGTGCTTAATGGCGTCATCGAAGAAACGCTTCGATAGACGTTTCATAAACTGAAGGACGGTGGGCATTCTAAGGTCTACGTGTAGACGGTCATTACGGACATAAAAAGGGGCTCCCGTGACTCTACGTAAGAACCGGTTCTGCAAAGTTTGCATCCTATGGATGTACTAAGGCTTGGTGTGAGGGTGCACGACGCAAGCCTACGTCATAATGGGGCGGATCACCGCGGTATAAAGGCGCAACTTGCACTTGAGTGACAACTTGCTTTTCGCCGAAATCATGAAATGAAGCCTACCCATAGCAAAGGCAGCTCGGTCGCGAGCTGCTTTGATGTGCGCCGCGAAAGAAAGGTAGTTGTCAAGTAAGACTCCTAAGTACTTGGCTTGCTTCGCCCAAGGGATAGGCTTACCGTACATAGTGATCGGGCTGTGCGCGGGTGGCTTATTTTTACGCTGTTTAGAGAAAAGAACTGCCTGGCTCTTGTCGGGGTTCACCTCGATTCTCCATTTCCGGAACCAAGCGCCTAAGAAGTTGGCTGAGGTTTGGAGGGTGCTAAAGATAGCGTCGTGACTGCGGCCAGTGTAATAAATGGCCGTGTCGTCCGCGAACAGGGCTAACTGAGCCTTCTTGCTCTTGTAGATATCACTGGTGAACAGAGTAAAGATAAGGGGAGAGACGACGGAGCCCTGAGGGACTCCGGCTCTAATGGGGTGGGGGGAAGACAGTGCCTTCCCGATGCGATAGCGGAAGGTGCGATCCGACAAAAAGTATCGTAAGATGAGCACGAGACGGTCCGGCACTCCCAGTTTGTACAGCTTATATAATAAGCCGTTGTGCCAGACTTTGTCGAAAGCCTTTGCTATGTCGAAGAACAACACACCCATCGTCGATCCACGCTGGAATATAATAATATAATATTTTAATATTATTGTGTGTGTGCGTGACTAACGTAAAATAAACATTTTTTCTTTCTTTCTTTCTGGAAGCCAGCGCTCAAGTGCTCTACGATGCGATGGGCCTGTTTTATGCAAGAGTGTCCGGTCCTGAAGCCGAACTGCTCGTTGGGGATGAGACTCTTAGCCTCGGCGAAGTCTTTGAGTCGCTTATAAATAAGTCTCTCGTAGATTTTGCCGAGTGCGTTCAGGAGACTGATAGGTCTGTAGCTGGAGGGTTCAGACTTGGGTTTGCCTGGCTTGGCGAAACCGATGACAGTGGCCTCTTTCCATATTTGGGGAAAGGCGTTGTTGCTCAGGGCGCCATTGAAGATGGCCGCCATTAACACGACGAGCTGAGCGGGGAGGAGTTTATCACCCTATTGGTGATTCCGTCGGAGCCGGGTGCTTTCCGCGGTTGAAGCTTATTAATGATGTCTTGCACTTCGTCAGCTGTGACCGAAGGCAGAGGATCATCAGGGTCTTCTACGGGGGGGAGGGCGGCTTTACGTTCGACGAATGCGTTCACCTCATCGAGATGTCGCTTGTCTACTGGTTGAGAACTGGGGGAGCACTGGGACTCCAGGCTGTCGGCTAGGCATTCGGCCTTCTCAGAGTCGTCGAATGCGACGCTCTTATCGGGTCGGGTGAGGGGAGGCATCGAAGCCTCTTCGGTGGAGCGCAACTTGCGTTGGAGATGCCAGAAGGCTAGGTGGGTAGGCTCGAGCTCGCTAAGCGTCTTGTCCCATTGATCTGAACGATGCTCACTAGTGCGCTTCTTTACAGCACACTGTAAGTAACGCATGTGAGCTTTGTTCGCGTCGCAGGGAAAGTTGCTGTAGGCACGGATGGCCGCGTTCTTCTCGGTTATCAGTTCACGTACGTCAGCGGGTAGAATCCAGCGTTGATCGCTCACTGCTGGAACTTCCCGTGAGCAATCCTTTAGTACGGACTGCACGTGTTCTGTAAACGAGTTGATGGCGGCCGTCGTGTCTGCGACTGAGACAATGTGGTCGGGGATGGCCTCCAGGTGAGGCGACGTGGTGGATTTCAGCTTTTCGCTGACTTTCCTCCAGTCGGTTATCACTTGGGTCGGCGGGGGCTGGCTGGGGTCAGAAGGACCCGAGCGGGGAACTAAGTGCATGAGCACTGGTCGATGGTCTGAGTTAAGCTCATGTAAAGTCTCGATGGAATGCAACTTAAGGTTGACATTCTTGAGTAGCACTATGTCAAGAACGTCCGGACGTTGGTCGGGGTCGTGGGGATAGTGAGTGTGCTCCATAGAAGCGATGTGATCGAAGTTGAGGGACTCGCCCAGGTTATACACGTGACGTCCTCTGGCAGAGGTCGTCGTGCTGTTCCAGGCGGGGTGTTTGGCGTTGAGGTCGCCCGCTATGATAACGGAGTCACTCAAGCCGAAGAGGACGGCAAGGTCTTTGGTGAACAGAGTGTGCTCCTCGGACGTGCCGCCGGGAGGGATGTACGCGGAGGCGATAGTGATCGGTTGATGACCGGTCATGCCTAGTCGACACACTGAAGTCTCGATTAGAGACTCCATAAGAGGGGGATCTAAGGGGATGCAGTGCAGTTCCTTTCTATAGTAAATTAGAGTTCCGCCCTTGTGGCATCGTGACCGATCGTTGCGAACTATGCGATAGTTGGCAATTCTCGGATCGCGGTGACTGGGCTTGAGGAAGGTCTCCTGTACGAGGAGGATATCAATTTGATGGTCGCGGAGGAAGGTGGCGATTTCATCACGCTGGCCTCTAATGCCATTGGCATTAAAGTACCCTAATTTAAGGGATCGGGGTTTGGTACACGTTAATCTCGTATTATCCATTGGAATTAGAGATTAATGCCGCTGAGGGCTTCGCCTAACTTGATTAGGGACTTGAGGATAATTTTAAGCTTATCGCCGCCAGTGTTAGCCTCCCTGAGATCAGCCACCATGTGGTCTGCTTCGGGGGTGACTATCTTTGCTAACGTTTCTAAAATTACGTCGGGAGAGGAGTCCATGGCCGCGGGGCCGGGTGGCGTGGGACGGGAGCGGGCGCCGGTGCGCTCGCTTGGGGCACGGGAGTGGGGACAGGGGTATCTAATAGCCCGGGGATGGGGTTAGACTTTTCTTGATTACAGAGTGCCGGGAAGGCTCTCTGGTGGTTCAGCGTAGTCCAGGGAGAGGGCCTCTGAGGGCTGAGTCTCTCCGGCATCTGTGCAGTTGGTAGCCTCACCGATGGGCTTTCTCTCTGCTGGCGGGCGTTTGCACGCTTCGCCAGTTTTGAGGAGGAGCCTTTGGGGGCATTCGGGCAGCCGCGGTAGTTAGCCGGGTGGCCCGACTGGCCGCAAAGCACACAGCTCGGTGGCTCCAAGCATAGAGATCTGTCTTTAGGACGGGGGCAGTCAGCCGTGCCGTGGTCGCCTAGACACTTTACGCATCTGTGCGGCGCATGGCAGTTGGCTTGGCTGTGTCCGTACAGCTGGCAGCGGTGGCACTGCCCTACTACGTTTGAGCGGTAAGGCTTCTCTATTGAGATGCCTGTGAGGGAGCATACCGACTTCACTTTGAAGATCGGGTGGTGTCCTTCTACTGGGTCACAGATGACCAGTACCATATCGTACTGGTCTCCACCTCTCGCCTTATGAAGGCGGTGGACGGCTGTAACCGGGATGTCCTGGCCTTGGAGGTCATTGAGGATGTCCTCCGTGGATATCTCCTTCGGGATCCGCCTGATCACCACGCAAGTGGGCTTCTCCTCTGGGAGAGAGTAAGTATGGAAGGCTATGTGCCTTCCGATCAACTGGCGAGTAAGTTCCCTAAAGTCGGTGGTCGTAGGGACGACTACTTTGATTCCCTGCTGTGTGCTTTTTGCGCTTGTATATTGTATGCGGCGCTCAACACACATTTTGGACACATCTGTCCATTTCCCTTTGTCCTGAATGAACAACGGGGGAGGGGGCTTCAGCTTCTTTGAAGAAGCGGCTGAAGGGTTAGCCTTAGGGCTAGCTGGCCTGCTGGTATGAGCAGCGGCGGACGTTGGTACGGGGACCGGGGAGGTGGGACGGGAGGCCGCGGGAGAGGGGACAGAATCCCTTCTGTTCCCTCTCCCGCTACTTCGCTGCCTGCGGTCGTGGTGAGCGAACGTGCGAAGAGCCTGCGCTAGTTAATTTTAATTCCTTTTTTTGTGATTGGCTGTTGTCAAAACTCGGTCCCTCTCGTACTATCTTGCGGTAGTTGCCATATGAGCCCGCGGCCATATTGGTTTTAGAGCGGGATACAAAACTGTGTGGGCGTAGCCCAGTATTGTGCGAAAGAGACGCGGTGTTTGAGTGACAGTGACACAAGTGCGATAGTGACGTTTATTCAGTGGCGTTTACGTGCCGGCCTGTCAGTGTGACAGTTGTCACCTGTCAGTGTCAAATTTGGAACTTTTTAAATTTTACCCCCCACCCCCGCGATAGTGACGTTTCCCCGCGATAGTGACGCTTGTGTGTTGTAACGTGTTCTTAAGGCTCGCAAGCTGAAAGTGAGTTTTTGTGAACCTCATCCAGGATTGTCCAGGATATTCCCGGATTATCCCGGGAACCACCCGTTCCCCTATACGGGGTAAGTACTTTGTATCGTTCCTTTGACTTTGTGTGCCTTGCTATTTCTTGGACTTAGCAAGTTTTCTGTTAGGCAGTGGTTCACGGTGCCGCTAGCGACATCGTGAACTGTACTGTATATGTGCGACCGCGAATTGGTGGTATCGGGCTGATACGAAACGGATCTTCGAAAAATTTTTCTAAGTCCGGTCAGTCAGTGACAGTTCGTGCATTAACGGGACTTAGAAAATTTTGAAATATTTTACACTTGGCTAAAATAAGTCTTCAGCATGGCGGATGATGAGGAGGCGGTACGCCGCCAAAAGGAACTCATCGAGAAAGAAATGGAGGTAAAGGCGCAGGAAATGAAGGCACTCGAAGAGATGTGCAGAGACTTCACTCCGCGGGCATCACTTGCGCGAACCCCACCACAAAATTTCAGCACTCCATCCACGGAGATGCTGGTGGATGTCTCATCCCCCCCTGCGCTCCCCGCACCAGTTGCGGCAAAGAGGCTGCTGACTTCTCCGGAGGACGTCCAGGAAGCAGTGCGGCGCAAAATTGGCGGCAGAAAGCCGCCGCGTCTCGACGTGCCACCGATCGGGGGACTGCTGTCCCGACCTAGTACCTCGCCGCCGCTGGCCCCCCCTCCAGTCGAAGATGGCAAGCAGCAAGAGAAGGCAGAGAATAGCGAGGCGCCACTGGAACAATGCCAACAAGGCGGCATCATCATGCAGGGTGTAGACCCAATGGCGGTTGCCCCCGTAGCATCACTGGCGGGACTGGCTACAGCATCGACGCAAGGAATAACTGAGGCAGTGCGGTCAAAGACGTCGAGGCTTAATAAGGGCGAGGTTGCCGCCATTGGGCTGCACGCGGAGAGAATAGCAGCCGTGATCATGCACCTCACCTTGCGCCTGCAAGCAACCACGGATGTGGCGGCGACAAGACTCCGGGCGGCGATTCCGGCTACGCTGAGGGTGACCGAGCCCAAGAAAAGGCAGCCGCTTGTCTGCCTGAACAGGCTGGATGGTGACCCAAGCTTTGAGGAGGTATTGGCCGACCTACACGAGCAAAATTTTAAGGAGGATGTGAAGTGGCCGCTCGCTCGCCTACAAAAGGAGGCCATTGGCGCTTTTAAAAAGAACCGGTCGCGCGGAGCGGCCCAGGCGACGGCTGTCATCTATGCCTGCTCAGCCGAGCTCCGTGAGGCACTATTGAGCAAAGGGCGTGTCTACATCGGATGGCAAGCAGTTGAGGTGACGGACTACGTGAACGTCACCTGCTGCACCAAATGCCAGCAGTACGGTCACCCCGAGCGCGCCTGTCGGTCGGCCGAAACCACGTGTCACCGGTGTGGTGCAATCGGCCACCGCGGCGAGGATTGCACGTTAAGCACGACGTGCTGCGCGACGTGCAAGCGCTTTGGCAAAAAGGAGGCGGCCAGTCACAAGACCGCTTCGAGGGATTGCCCGGCGAGGATCTATGCCACGGAGAGGAACGTGTCGATGACTAATTATGGATAAGACTATTGGAAGAATCGGGCAAATCAATCTCGCCGGGTCAGCGCTCGCCACGAGGGAGCTCCCAGCGGTGTGCCGGGACATGGGGATCGAGGTGGTGCTCCTGCAAGAGCAATACGCGCAGGCCAACGACGGAAACATCGTGCAGCACGGGCCCCTCCCAAAAGCGGGAGCATATATCCACCGGCAGGACACGGCCTGCGCGGTATTGCACCACCTCAGCACCGAGCACTGCCTGGTGGTGCACCTGGCAGATCTTGATGTGCACGTGGTTTCGGCATATTTTCAATACGCCGAGCCAATCGACCGACACCTGCACCACCTGGAAGGAGTGATGGATTAGGGGTAGTTTTCGATATGCAGCATCAAAAATTTGGAATAATCTGCCACCACCCATTCGATCATCCAACTCGATTAATATTTTCAGAAAACGTTTACGGCGGTACTTGATTGACGCACAACGAAACTTGGACATGGTCAATGTAAATGTTTCGATTATATAGTATGGTGTAATTTTTTCAGTGAAATGTGGTGTATGGGTTAGTGTAGTGCGTACAATGTAAAGATATTTCGGAATATATATAGCTAGAACATCAGGGTGGCACATTCTTATTCGTGCCAGTTCTATAACTCTCGCTGCCTCTCTCGTGTCCATGGCCCGGGGGTTGGGTTGCGGCTGTTGCGTCGTCCGTCCACTTCGCGTACTTGGATGCTGGTGGCCTGTGGAAAACAAAGCAACATGCCACCATGATATGTTTTTGACCACTATTTTGTTCATTGCAGCACGCCGCTGCGTTTTAACGTAGCTTAAACTCACCAAATGTTGCTGGCCAGCATGCGCCAAGGACGTGAAGTGTCGGAACACGCCGTTAGCCCTTGTTTTTAACTGGACCTTGAGTTTAGGCGAACAGTTGAAACTTTTCCGACATGCAACTACAAAAGAAATACGTTTTTAACTATGTCATTCTGAACAAACAGGCAATTAACTCAAATATAATTATTTTAGACACTTACCTTCCTTCGCGATATCTTTTTATTTTTTATTATCATTGGTTTATTACTATTCATCACTTTGAACGCTCTAAATTAACTTATGTAATAATCAATATCTTTCATCTATTATATATTTATTAGTATAAAGCAGCTACAAAAATTTTCTAGTTTTAAAATTGTGCAACAGTCACCGCCAGCCGCGGCGTAACTCGTGCATCGCACTCGGCTGCGTGCGGCGCAGTGTGATGCCACGGACTAACGATGGTGTGGTGGAAACTGCCTGATACCGGTTTTTTTAAATAGCTGATGTAGTTGTTGTCCCGCCGATCCCTTATTTTATTTTATTTTTATAAGACACACTATTTTACATTATTTACATTATTTTATCATATTGTACACAATATTTATATAATTACGGTTACAAACTGACATCCGTACACTCACCATTTAGGTTCAGTTGAAAACCAGCGTCGGGCACTAGTTGTCCGGCATTTTGCTGAACTGGGCCTATTTGGTGCAGCCGTGAGTCACACAATATTGTTTAGTTTTAAGTTTTTTGTTTTTTTACTTATTTCCTTTTTTTTATATTGTGTGTACTTGTGGCATGTACCAATAAACGTTTTTTTCTTTTCTTTTCTTTTTTTTATGGAGGCACTACATGGGAGGCGAATTATCATCTGCGCGGACACCAACACCCACTCGCCAATGTGGCACAGCGCGCCACGCCACTACACTGGCCGTGGCCACGCAACGGAGTACAGGCGGGTGGCCATGGAGGCATTCATCGCTGCGCATGGACTCACCGTTAATAACGCGGAGGGCCAACCGTTCACTTTCAGCGGCCCAAACGGTGAGTCCAACATTGACGTGACCCTGAGCACCAGGAACGTTAGGGTGCATGGCTGGAGAGTGGAGGAAGCTGCCAGCACTAGCGACCACCGCCTCATCACCTTCCAGGTGGGTGGGACAGAGAGCCACCGGAGCGCAGAGACAGGCAGGGAGCCGGTGCGCTTCCGGGATCGAGGAGTGGACTAGCCGCGCTTCCAGCAGACTATCCACGCGCGAATGGGGAAGCTTGACATGAACAAGCCGGCGTCCTTTGTCTGCAAGGAGTTTACAAAGGTTATCGTAAGCACGGCGCGCCAGTGTCTGGGCGTGAAAGGCCCACCAAAGGACGCCGGCTATGAATGGTGGAGTCCGGCGCTTGAGAAGCTCCGGAAAGCCAATTGTAAGGCGAGGTGTAAATGGCAGGGATCACGGAAGGATGGGGGTCCGAGAGAGGAGAGACTGAAAGGCGTATTTCACGATGTGCGAGCGAGATATCGCAAGGCTATGGAGGAGGCGGAGCTTGAGCACTTCCGTCAGATTGCCGAATCGGGCAACGCGGACCCGTGGGGGTTGGCCTACCGTGCCGCTAGCGGCAGGCTCAGGCCACCTTCCCGGGTCATCAATGGCACCAAACTGGCGGAGGGCTTTGCGTGCACAGTGGGCGACGCGGCGACTGGCCTCCTGCGGGCTCTCTGCCCGGACGATGACCCGTCCCGGGACACACCGTACCACAAGCAGATCCGGGTCGCCGCCTCGCTCATCCCGTCAGGTCAGGCTGCGCCTCCTCTGTCACGTGACAGTCTGGGTGGCATTATTCGGAGCCTGCCTAACACGGCACCGGGTTTAGACGGAATCAGCGCGCGGATAGTGAAGAATGTCCGGAAAGTCGTACCCGCGGAAGTCACCGCGGTGTACGGCAAGTGTGTGACAGATGGCGTGTTTCCGGACGTGTGGAAGGAGGGCCGGCTGCTTGTCTTGCCGAAAGGCAATGGCAAACCGCTGACCGACCCCAAGGCCTACCGACCTATAACGCTGCTGCCTGTGCTTGGGAAAATTTTAGAGCGAGTAATTTTATGTTGCGCTCCCACGATCGGCAACCAGATCTCTGCCTCCCAGCACGGATTCTCTCGCGGCAAGTCAACCGTCACGGCGCTCAACGATATCATGCGCGCCGCGAGGGAGGGCTCGGGCAAGTATGTTCAGGCCATATTCTTGGACATTGCGGGCGCCTTCGACAACGCCTGGTGGCCGATGATCCTGACGAAAGTCAAGCGGGGGTGTCCGCCCAACATCTTTGAGATGCTGGCGGACTACTTTGCCCGTCGACGAGTCGGGCTTTTCATCGGGGATCGGGTGGAGTGGAAGGTGTCTACAATGGGCTGCCCTCAGGGGTCTGTCCTGGGTCCACCTTTATGATCGCGCTCTAGCGCCAATTCTTGGGGCGTCACTTTAACAGAGGTAGGGGCACCTACCTCATAGTCCTCGTCGTCCATGTCGCTCTACTCCACGTCACTGCCCTCACTTGAGTAGCAGGGCGACATGAGCGCGGGCGCGGGCAAGTCTTGGGCTGCGCTGCGGGGCGGGGGCGGCGACATCAATCCCTGCACAGACGTCGCTGCGGCGGCTGAGCCTGCCAGCAAGCGGTGTGGTGCGGGTGATGCGGCGCGTTCGGCTCTCGGCGCAGCGGCAGCGGCGGGCGGCCGTGCTTGTGTGGGAACACTCAAGACGGGGCGCGACGCGGCGGGCGCGGCCTGGGTGACGGCGGTTGTTTTTTGTGGGCGCGTGTTGCGCGGGTTCGCGGCGCGAGGCGCGTGCGTCGCGGTCGCCCGGTCCGCCTGCGCAGAGGTGCGTAGGGGGGGGGCGACAGCGCGAGCAGCAAGTGGTGAAAAATGCCTAACGCATACCGCGCCGTCCGGGGAGACGGTTTGGTTATGTGGGGCTTGCACCCACTAAAAAACACCACCGTGAGCCTACTGTCGCCTTGGTGGATGGGCCACGAGAACTGCTACGCATGACATTCGCGACCCACCCAGCGTAGCCCGCCTCCGGGCACCAACTCCTTTGGCGATGTCCGGGCTCATTTGAGACATCGCCACCGCTCGCGAGGGCCGTACAATGCGACAGCGATAGACTCCCCGATCTATCGCCCGCTGGCACCTCCTAAGGCGGCATCAGGTCGCCATGGCGCCTCCTCCGCCGCCCTGTCCTCCTGCGACGAATCGCGTCAGCGAGAGCGTCTTCCTCCCTGACGCGCTCCGCCGCTTCCTTCTGCGAGATGACGTCCTCGCAGAAGGATGCCACTGCTTTCCAAGCCCCCACGCTGTCAACCATGGCCTTGGCCACAGCCGGCAAGGAGAGGTCTGCCCCGATTGCTGCCGCGAGAGCACGGCGCTGCACCACCCAAGCTGGGCAATGCTCGAGGGTGTGAAGGGCCGTGTCCTCGCTGCAGCCACACTGGTGACACACGGGAGTCGCCTCCCGTCTGGCCACTTTGTACAGGTATTTGCCAAAGCAGCCATGCCCTGACAACACCTGCACTATACGGAAGGTCAACGTCCCGTGTCGCCTCCGTACCCACTGTTCCAGGATCGGCTAGATAGCCCCCACGGTCCAGTGTCCTGCGCTGGGCGTCTCCAGCCTCACCCTCCACAGCCTCAGGGTTTGGGCTTGAGCCTCCCTGCGCCACCTCATGACCAGCTCAGGCGGCGGGCGTCTGCCGCTCTCTGCCTGCAGGTCTGCGCCTCGTCGGTAGATTTCGGCGAGCACTCGGGCCTCCAAGTCCCACGGGGGTGTGCCCGCAAGGGCGCATGCCACTTCCGTGGACACAGTGCGGTATCCGCGTATGACCCTGACCGCCATGACTCTCTGTGGCCTCCACAGTAGAGCCATGTTCTGGGCGGCCAGGGACTCCGCCCACACCGGGGCCCCGTAGAGTGCCATCGAGCGAACCACCCCTGTATACAGCCGTCGGCAAACCAAATTCGGTCCGCCCAGGTTCGGCAACAGCCGGCTGAGGGCAGAAGCCGTGCCGATCAGCTTCGGCACAAGCTGAGCAAAGTGCTCGCCGAAATTCCACCTCCGGTCCAAAACCAGGCCCAGGTATTTCATGCTTGCCCGCACCGCTATCCTTACACCACCGATAGTTAGGTGTGAGCCAGCCGGGGGCCGGCGTCGGGGCGCATGGAATACCAGGGCCTCCGTCTTTTCGAGCGCCACTCTAAGGCCCAGTGCCTCGATTCGTTCCACGACGAGGGACGCACCTTCGACGACAGAGCGTGCCGCTTCCTCGTAGTTCTCTCCCCGGGCCGTGACGAGAGTGTCGTCAGCGTAGCAGATGATGCCCTGCCCGGGGGAGAGCACACTGCGCAGCGCCCAGTCGTAGCCTATGTTCCACAAGGGCGGACCCAACACCGACCCCTGTGGAACACCGCATGCAATGGCCCTGCGCGAAACATGGCCGTCTTGTCCCTCGTAGCAGACGAACCGCCCCTGCAGGTAATCCGCTACCAGCTGCCTCAAGTAGACGGGCACCTTATGGTAGCGGAGCGCCTCACCAATGCAGTCGAACGGCAGAGTGTTGAACGCGTTAGCGATGTCTAAAGACACTGCCAACAACACCCCACCCCGCGCGACAGCATCCCTCGCTTCGGCCTTGAGACGCAAAATTGCGTCTATTGTCGAACGCCCAGCCCGGAAACCGAAATCGGCGTCCGACAAGTTGGGACCGACCGCTTCCAAGTGCCGGACGATGCGGGTAGCGAGAATCTTCTCTAGCATCTTCCCCACCTCGTCCAGCAGGACAATTGGCCTGTACGCGGATGGGGACTCCAGAGGCCGTCCCGGCTTCTGTAGCAGCACCAGTCGACCTTCCTTCCAGGCCTTAGGGAACCGCCTCGACATCTAATGGGTGTGGCCCTACCGCAACCGGCACGGTGCAGCTGCACCGGGCAGCACAGGTGGCACCCGCTGGTTACCCACGGAGCTAGGTAACCATGGGTATCCAGCCGGCGCCTACCATAATTAAAACTTTAATTAAAAATTTTATTTTCCGGTTCGGACGGTATGCGTAAAAACTTTTTCGCCCGCCTACCCTCTACCAAATTTATAAAATATGGGAGGTCGGCCAATCACAGTCTGCGCCAAAGGTGGCGCAGGGACTTCGGTGGCGGCCAGCGGAGGCCTGCACACTCGACGGTTGTGACTGGACGGTTGGAGCACGGACAAAAACGTAATAGCGCGTGGAGAGGCCACAGGCTAATCCCGAATTCACAAAAGGATTACACGTGATGCGTCACTAAGCTGCGCAGTGCAGGTTGCCACTAATTGCGATAGCGCTTTCCTAATAGGCGAAAAAATGTAAGGGAGCGTGGTTTGCCGCCGACGCACGATTTATGCGAAAAAATTTTTAAATGGTCAGGTGGCAATGGCCGTGATAGTACGTGGTGTGCGGAAAACAAAAAATGGAGGTGTTATTATCAGCACCGAGACCAAACAGGATGCTGATAAACTCAAGCACGCAGTCCAGATGTCTTCATCAGGACTGACCGCTGACGAGCCCAACAAGCGCAAACCACGGATCACGTAGTCGGAGTGCCGACTTCTTTGGCTGATGCTGACGTCTTAAGGTTTATGTACGAGCAGAACATTGCCGATAAGTTTCCAGCAATGTCATTGGAAACCTTCTTGGCCGACGTAAAATTTAGCCACAAATCCGGGAAGAAAGATGCATCTACGTGTAACTTTGTGATTGAAGTTCCAGCCAAGATACGTAGAGCCTTAATATCTCAGGCAAGGCTTTTTATAAATTGGACTTCCTGCCCTGTTAGGGACTTCACCTTGGTTACTAGATGCTACAAATGCCAAAAATATGGTCACGCAGCAAAAACATGCAGGGAGATACACTCTTCGTGTGGTCACTGTGGAGAAGCAGGACACTCGATGAGTGAGTGCGCGAGGAAAGCGGACACATCTAAATGTGCAACGTGCTCGCGGCTTAAAAAGCCCAACAGTCATAAAACAAGAGATGTTGAGTGCCCTGCTAGGAAAATGGCAGAATATAGATACATCCACTCCATTGATTACGAGGGCGCGTAAAGTGTCATACTGTAGATTAGACTTTATTAACTTAGTTTACTGTAGGTTTGTCACTCAACAATGAAAGTCCACTGCACTGACATACTATCCATCGATTTATTTTAATGTATAATCAAATTATTATAGTCTCTAGGTACAAATATCAAATACATAAACAAGAGTGCCTCGAATGTGTTTTTGCAACCTAGTTTATAAATATTCTGCTGACGCAAATACTTTCTTGTAATAAATATGTTTTTAGTTCTAAGATAGTAGGTTTAAGTTTATTAAAATAAGTTTGCCGTTATGTAATGTTAAATATTAAACAAAAAACTACTGTCCTACATATAGCATATTGTTAGTGTTCGATACTCATCGAACACATCATCATCAGCAGTTTTGACTCAAGTAGGTCGCGCGGCCGCACCAGCGGAAAGCGTGAGCTACGCGAGCCAGTGCGCGATCGACCGGCATACTTGTAGCACTCATTACCATCATTAGCATTAATTAGCGTAAAGTTTCGGAATAAACGTACTCTGAATCTTAGCTCAGACTTATCATTTAGCACCCGAAATAGCTAGCAGCACGAACCTTACCGTTCATAATGGTCCTTCGAAACCGTCAAGGACTCCGCGACCGCGATAAATCGTAACGCGAAGTGCTTGTACCGTACCAGCAACCTGTGGGTTGCCGCGAACTAGATTAGGCGTGAGTTCATAGGGATTCACAACCACCGTGGGAGCTACCCGCGCAGCAACAACAGCGAGCCAGCAGCATAGCAGCAATAGCCGTAGGACAAGGCGGCTTTCAAGTAAGAGCGTTCCGTATCTTCTGTCTCGCTTAAGTCTAACAGCAGCACAATGGAGACTTTATACTTCCAACAAACTGAATTAGCAGAGAGCATTGCCAAGGTCCTTATTAATTTCAATAAGGATAGCAAACAGCGTAAGACCATCGACTACTGTAAAAAGAGACTAGATCTTTTAGAGTCGTATTGGAGAGAGTATCAGCTAAACAACGAAAAACTTGTGCCGCTTGAAAATAGAGGTCATAAGTACTTCGTAAATTCGGAGTTCGAGCGGACAATGGAGTCTTATAAAGCAGCAAAAGACGCCATATCCGAATATTATGACGCGTTATGTCACCAAGCAAAGCCGCCAGGATTCTCTGATCTAGAAGACAACCCTTCTAATCAGCAAGTAGCAGCAACAGCAGGTCCTCCCGGGGGCAAACACTTACAGCACCAGGACCACGAGCCATCCTCAGCATCCGCCAGCCCGGCGCGCGCTCGTGCCGAGGTGTCTAAAGGTATTTATAGCAAACTAGATGATATGACGCGCAAGCAACATATCAATTTCAAAGCATTCGCAAGAACCGTAGAAAGCATAGATGTCGAATCCTTGTCCGATAAATGGGAGTTTGAAGACGCCTTGCGATTATTACAAACTCGATGGACAGCCGTAGACAACAGCCATTGGGAACTAATGATGGAGTTAGAAGACGACGAGGCGTACGAATTAAGCTACATTAAACATGAACGTACGTATAACGGCTTGAGAAAGGCTATCAGCTCTAAGATGTGGGCAACATCGTACCGTGACAAGTCCACACCGAAGATGGAAATTCCTGTGTTCTCAGGTAACTATCAGCAGTGGGTATCCTTCAAAGATCTTTTCGATGAAGCAATCCACAACAATCCTTCTCTATCAAAGGCACAAAAGATGCAATTCCTGAAGAGCAAGGTAAAAGGAGAAGCGGAGCGCTTGATCCAGCATCTCCCGATTAGCGCGGACAACTATAACACCTGTTGGGAAATTTTAACTCACAGGTTTAACAACAAAAAGCAGATATTTATGTCCCACGTAAATTCCTTTTACAATCTTGCCAATATACCGCAGCAGTCGTACACAGCCATCAAACGACTTCATGATGTCACCTTAGAGAGCCTCCACGCCATAAAAAATCTAGGCGTAGATATTACGACATGGGATCCTCTTCTTGTATATATACTAGCACAAAAATTGGATAGTGAGTCTTATTCCGAGTATATAGAGTCGTTGAAGAATTCGCGAGAGCTTCCGGTACTTCGGGACTTTTTGGACTACTTAGAGAACAAGTTCACTGCCCTAGAGTCATCTCGGCGACGTCAAGATGGGACAACTAAGGCAGTTTCATCTCAATCATCCAATGGTTCATCCAATTTTAATCGGAAAAATAATTTTAAATTGGGCAATGAATCTAAGAATAGCAAGAAAATGGAAATGGCGAAATCAATGCATGTGTCTGAGTCAGTAAATAAATGCCCTCATTGTTCGGCAAAACATAATTTAATAAGCTGCAAAAAATTTACAGAATTACCAAATGAGCAGAAAATAAAAATAATTAGCCAATTAAATTATTGCGTAAATTGTGTTTACGATCATAATGGCGCAAAATGCTACTCGACAAAAAGATGTCATAAGTGCAATGACGAACATCATACGACTTTGCATGACTATTTCGCAACACAATCAAAGTCTAACAGCTTGACCGAGATTGCGAAACAAAAATGCGAAAACAACAAAAGCATCTACGCTTCTCAGCAAGTAACATCGGAGATTTTGCTAGCCACAGCGCTGGTGAAAGTCACAGCAGCCGACAGGACCCAGCACGTCATGCGAGCACTGATCGATCAGGGCTCACAAATTTCCGTGATCAGCGAGAAAGCAGCACAGCAGCTAGGATTAAAGCGAAAATCTTGTAAAGGGGTTATTTTCGGAGTAGGTGAACGTGAAAACAACTGCAAAGGAAAACTAACGATCGCTTGTCAATCGACTTACACCGATTTTAAGTTTTCTACTGATGTTGTCATAGTGAACAACTTAATAAAAAATCTGCCAAACGAAACGTTCGCTAAGCCATATTGGCAACATACAGCACATCTTTGCTTAGCAGATCCAGATTATAACATCAGTCGTCCGGTGGATCTTCTCCTAGGAGCAGAAATCTACGCCAACATCCTTTTAGAAGGATTAATTCGCGGACAAACGTCCTCGGAACCGCTAGCACAGCAAACTCATTTAGGATGGTTGCTGTGCGGTGGCAATACAAGCACCTCATTCCAATGCAACGTGATCTTGCATAACGTTGAAGACATTCAACAATTCTGGACAATTGAAGACATTCAAGAACAGAATTCTATGTCCGTAGAAGATCAGGAATGCCTAGATTTTTATGAAACTACGACGAAACGTCTAGAAAACGGTCGTTATGTAGTTAGGTTGCCCATGAAACCAGAATTAGAAGAGAAGCTAGGATCTTCGAAAGAGATAGCGATAGCACAATTTAAAAATGTAGAACGTAAGTTTAGCAAGAATGAAGACCTAGCGAAGCAATACAAGCAATTTATCCGCGAATATGAGCAGCTGCAACACATGAAGTTAGCGACTTCTAACAGCAAACAGAAGACGGAAATAGAATGTTTCCTTCCTCATCATGCGGTACTGAGAGCAGAATCAAGCACAACAAAGTTGCGCGTAGTATTCAACGCGTCGTCTAAAACAACTTTAGGCCACAGCCTAAACGATCTAATGTACAGGGGTCCAAACCTCCAGTTAGACCTGTTAGAGCTTATCCTGAAGTGGAGGCAATATCGTTTCGCATTCACAGCTGATATTGAGAAATGCTTCCGTATGATTTTAGTCGATGAGCAGGACCAAAGCCTACAACAAATCGTATGGCGACAAAGTCCGGATCAACCTATAAGAAATTATAAATTAACAACCATAACGTATGGAACTAAAGCAGCACCATTCCTGACAATGATGACTCTGCGAAAATTAGCGCCAGATGAGCAGCAAAAATATCCCAGAGCAGCTAAATGCATCCAGGAAGAGCCCTATATGGATGATTGGGTATCGGGAGCGCATAGCATCAAAGAAGGAAAGCGGAGGATTACGGAAGTAAACGCATGCCTAAAAAGCGGCGGATTTTCACTAAGAAAGTGGTCCTCAAACGATAAAAGATTGCTTGACACAGTTGAGCAAACTGCCGACAAACAGCCAGCAGTCTTTACATTTAAAACTGAAAGCTCATCAAAAACTTTGGGGCTACAATGGAACTCAACCGAGGACGAATTCATCTTCAAATATGATTCAAACAGCACACAAACAGCAAAACTGACCAAAAGAATGCTTCTATCCGAAATCTCTAAGATTTTCGACCCTTTGGGATGGTTAGCGCCCCTAACCACAAAGATGAAAATTTTACTCCAGCAAGTATGGCAAGATTCTGAGGTCCAGTGGAGCGACGAAGTTTCTATTAAAACCAAAGAAGAATGGATCAAATTGAAGGGAGATTTAAATCTATTAAATCAGTTCCACATTCCTCGGTGGTTACAAAGCAAAGAGCATGACGTCATAGAATTACATGGGTTTTGCGACGCATCAATTCAAGCCTTCGCCTGTGTAGTATACGCACGAATCGTATCCAATAACTCTACATCAGTAGTGCTAGTAGCAGCAAAAACGCGGTTAGTGCCCTCTAGCAAGGCTGTATCGCTACCTAGGTTAGAATTATGTGCGGCCGAACTACTTACGAAACTCATGTCAAAAATCGTCAAAAGCATCAACAGCTTGGCCGTGAAGATATACGGCTGGAGCGATTCTAAGGTTTCCCTTAGCTGGATTCAAGGATCCCCGGAGCGCTGGAAGCCTTTCGTAGCGAACAGGGTGAAGAAAATCGCTAGCATTATGCCACCAAACACTTGGCATTATGTAAACACCAAAGAAAACCCAGCGGATGCAGCTAGTAGAGGCCTGACGACCTCACAATTGCTAGAACACGAATTGTGGTGGCAAGGACCGATCTTCTTATCTTCATCGCACTTCAAACCTACGGGTCAAACGAAGTATACTACTAACGAAGAGATAAAAAGGCAGGTAAACATTGTTCAAAATCCTATCATGGATAGCAGCATAGTCGACGATCTATTACATCGCTACAGCTCGTTTACAAAAACAACACGCATCTTAGCCTGGGTACGGCGGGCATTGACACCTGTCGTTAGTAAACAGAAAACAAAGCATCTCACTTTACACGAGCTTAGATCAGCAAAACTTATAATAATAAAAAACGTACAGCGCGCTGAATTTAAAACAGACATTGAACGCTTATTGCAAAACCAGGAAGTAAAATCTGATAGCAAGCTACTCAACCTTAATCCATACTTAGATCAGGACGGGATCCTTAGAGCAAAGGGAAGACTCAGGCAGGCCAACATAAGCATAGAAATGAAGCATCCAATCATCATTCCATACAACAGTCGACTGACTGAGCTTCTCATCGCGCAAGCCCATGAGCTCACATTTCACGGAGGAGCTCGACTTACTATGTCCTTTCTTAGACAAAAGTATTGGATAATTAAAGGAAATCGAGCCACCAAAACGCAACTTCATAGATGTGTTACTTGTAGGAAACAGGCACCCAGGAAGCTACAGCAGATTATGGGAGATCCACCTGATTTCCGCACCAACCCAGCTCCAGCGTTTTATCACACAGGTGTAGACTACACGGGCTTCATATCTGTGAAGGCAAATAAAGGGCGTGGAATAAAAACAACGAAAGGATACGTGGCTTTGTTCGTCTGCATGGTTACGAAAGCCGTGCACATAGAATTGGTGTCGGACTTGACCAGCACTTCCTTTATCGCAGCATTGAGGAGAATGTCAGCGCGACGAGGAGCCCCGAAACATGTGTACTCGGACAACGGCACTAACTTTGTGGGAGCTAACAAAGTAATGCAGGAGGAGTACGAGCAGCTAAAACAAGTTTTCGGTGACTCATTTCATAGTGAGATAACGGAAATGGATATAGAATGGCACTGGAATTGCCCTTCCTGGCCTAGTGCGGGAGGATTATGGGAACGATCAATACGAAGTCTAAAGCAACACCTCAAACGAGTTGTAGCGGACCAAGCATTGACGTATGAAGAATATAGCACCATTTTAGCGCAAATAGAAGCGGGTCTCAACTCTAGACCACTATGTCCGATATCTGAAGACATAGACGATTTAGACTTCTTAACACCCGCGCACTTCCTAACCGGTAGAGCAGGTCTAACCGTTATTGAAACAGCTAGTGACGCTAGGACTCGATGGCACTTAATAAACAAGATTTTCCAAGACCTTTGGAGGAGGTGGAAAACTGAATATCTTAGCCAATTATCTGTTCGTAGCAAGTGGCTAAAGCCAAAAAGCAACATTAAGATCGGAAATATGGTGACCATCCACGATGATAATTTTCCTTCTGGAAAATGGCCAGTGGGGAGAGTTGTCGAGGTACACCAAGGGAAGGACGGGTTTGTAAGGGTTGTGACATTAAAGACGAAGAACGGTTTAATAAAGCGACCTATTATCAAATTGTCCGTCTTACCAATCGAGCAAGAGGACGCAGAAAAGGAAGCTGAAGAGCAGAGTAAAAAAGCCAAACCCAAGATCACAAAGGATGAAACAAAAGCAAGTACGAGAAAGCATCGTAATTTCGTCAACATCGTTTTATCACTATTATTTTTTATCAGCATTTGGAGCAGCAGCGAAGCATCGAACCACATTACCCAATTTAGCGGTAATCAATCCTTATACTACGACCCAATAGGTAAATTAAATCTAATACGGGATCAATGGAAAATTGTGTCCTACTACAACATGCAACCTTATTGGCAAGGTGATAAAGCCGGGGACACCTTCATTAAATATCTAGAGCAGACATGTGAACAAATCAAAGAGCCTAGCCATTGTAACATGATTTTATTACAAGTGCAGCACGATTACAACGAGCTCCAATATCACAATCAGCTGCTGCTAAATCAGCATTTCGGCACTCGGTCAAGAACCCGACGCGGCCTTGTCAACGCGGTCGGCTCCATAGCCAATACATTATTTGGAGTACTCGACCAAAGTTTCGCTGATAAATACCAACGTGATATTGAAATTATAAATAGCAACGAAAAGCACCTATTACAGCTTTGGAAAAACCAAACATCAGTGGTAGAAGCTGAGTATAATATTCTGAAACGAACTGAGAAGACTATTGATACTCAGTATAAGCTCATAAATAGACATCTAAACCTCTTAGATCAAGCGACTAAGCAGATACAATTGCAAGGTAAAAGTACATCAATGTTACAAGAATTCACTCTCGCAGCCATGGCTACGACAAACATGATACACAACTTAAAGCGTGTCCAAGATACATTAATCGACACCTTAGCGGATATTTATCATAGTAAAATTAACATGCATCTACTTACTCCAGAGCAGCTCAGCAACGAACTTCAAATCATTTCCGGTCAAATATCAAAAGAACTTACTTTACCTATCAACAACATCCAGGCCGATTTATATGAAATCTACAAACACCTAAAGATCAAGGCGAGAATGAGTAAAGAGTACTTCATGTTTGAGATCTCCGTGCCACTCATTAGCAGAGACAGTTTCCAACTGTACCGCTTAATACCTGTTCCTCTCCAGGTGGGAAAGGACATGATCAGCATTATTCCCCTCACAGATTACATAGCAACTAATCTGATGAGGGACTCCTATATCGAAGTCAAGAACGACGATCTTCAAACCTGCACCTATCAGGAGGAAAGTTATATCTGTCAGCTACGAGGTCCAGTCAAGCGACTGGGTCTAGAAGAAAAGTTCTGTCAAACCGAACAAATAGGTATCTGCCAGTCTAAGAAAGAAACCTGCAAGAATATGTGGTTACAATTACACGACCTATCGTCTTATTTGTATTTCGCATGCGATACCTATTCATTTACAATCATATGTGACAATGAAACCCGAACGCGCCGTGTCAGCAAGGCCGGGCTCATTCAACTCGATAAAGAATGCATAGCTAAGGGCCGTGACATAACACTTTATTCATATCAGCAGGAAAACAAGCTGACTTTAAAACCTGACCTATTATTAGCGAACATAGCTCCAATACAGCACTATCATTTGGTCAATATTACGCTACCGCTTCTCGAAACAACAACAGAAGATGCACAGATCAACAACACACTAACAAGTCTCGGCAATCAGATAGCCGCTATGAAGAAAGCAGCTTTAGAAGAAGGAACATTAACTACGCATGATATACATCACTATGCCATATCATACGTATTGCTAGCAGCAGTCGTCGCCGTCGTAGCGTTCCTGGTGTTCCTGTGGTGGCGAGGCAAGCAAGCCTCACCCGCGCCCGCGCGTGACCCGCAGGCTCCAAGCGAACCTGCCGCGCCGCGGGCGGCGCCTACCAGCAGTGTGAGTGTTAGTGCTAGTGCGCGTAAATCACCCGTGCCCGAGCAAGGGCCCAGTGTTTGTGGGACCAAACGGTGGTCCAGTTTACGGTACAAAAGAGACAAATCAACGTCACCTATCAGTAAAAGACAATCGGTCTTTACGGTAGATCTAGATAGAGATCAGCTATCACTTAGGATAAGAACATTCAGCATTGTATTAACCTTCATTTAGCATAAACAAATACTGGTTCACCTATGTGTTACTAACCCTCTTAATTGTGTATTCATCTCATCTCATCTTTCCCATTTCTTCCACTCGGGAGCATGTTCGATACTCATCGAACACATCATCATCAGCAGTTTTGACTCAAGTAGGTCGCGCGGCCGCACCAGCGGAAAGCGTGAGCTACGCGAGCCAGTGCGCGATCGACCGGCATACTTGTAGCACTCATTACCATCATTAGCATTAATTAGCGTAAAGTTTCGGAATAAACGTACTCTGAATCTTAGCTCAGACTTATCATTTAGCACCCGAAATAGCTAGCAGCACGAACCTTACCGTTCAGTTAGTGCTCCCGCAGCCTGTGATACAGGATTATCCTAGTACAGGCATCTAAAATTATTATACCTAAATCGTTATTTTCGGATTCAAATTGTATTTTCCCTTTTAAGATTTTGAATAAAGATTATTATATTTCTTTAAAAAATCTGGGTCGTTCAGGAAAACGCGTTTGAAAAACGACAAAAGGAGTTCATCATCCGCGTCAAGGGCCATATTGTCTGCTAAGAGTTAGCGGACATTTGAGTGAAGCTCAGCGCGCCTAATAACCTAATTCCTTGAACAATTATGTAGGGAATTTACTGGGTCCAGCGACTCACCCGATTCAAACTTCCCGCAGCCACAGTCCGAAGGTGCTGGCTTGGTAGCAACTCCAACTCCAGTCTAGGGAACTTTGCTTTCAGGAACTTGTTGAAACGGGAAACACTAGCACAGTATATCGGCGGCGCATGCGTTCGCGACGGAGCCCAATTTTTTACCTAGACCCTGAAGGGGTTAGGCGGGCGGATTGGGTCACCACCCTCTCTCGGTTTCGTTGGCACCGTTAGGTTTCCCACCAAGGACCTCGAAACTGAGGACTTTTCCCTGATGGGGCAAAGGAAGTTAAATCGGAATAATATCCGAAGCAAATGAGCAAGTGCTGTCTTAATAAAAAGACAGCAATTGTTCGGGGGTGTAGTCGAGGGACTACTGATGACGTCACGACACTGGGAAGCGACGAACCGATGACACACACTGATAGCGAGCGGGAATGCGAGCAGGTAGCGGCACGTCCGTACGCGACGGCGGTCAGGCGGCGAGTGTTACAACGGCCTCTCGAGCAATCGCAACGTCCCCGACATGGGGGCGTGGCGGGCGGGATATGGGCAAGCCCTTTCCCCGCGGGGTCAACACAGTGCCCGTAAATACGGGCAACTCAATTGGGTTGCCTTATAGGCGTGATAAGTGGCGAGTGCGTGTAAAGGGATTGGCTCCGTGGCCTCTCCATATTAAAAAGTTGTTTTTAGTGCGCGTCTTCAACCGCTCCGGTATCGACCAATCGCAACTCGTTGTGTGCAGGCCTCCGCTGGCCGCCACTGAAGTCCCCTGCGCCACCTCTGGTGCAGGCTGCGATTGGCCGACCTCCCAAATTTTATTAAATTGGTAGAGGGTAGGCGCGAAAAACTTTTTAATAAAATACCGCCCGAACCGTTTCTGTCTTAAATTTTACGGGAAGGTATCCGTTGGGCACCCATGGGCACTTAGCGCCTGTGGGTTCGCAGCGGGTGCCCCCCCGCGCTGCCCGGTGCAGCTGCACCGTAGCGGTTGCGGTCTGGCCTCGTCCCAAATGACGCCGCCAAAGAGGAGCAGCATGGGCGACCGGACGCGATCGCTTCCCTTTATTGGGGACTCATCGCCTGGCGCCCCAACCCCGGCCTTACAAGAGGAAGGGAGGCGCAGGCCGACTCCCCCAGCATCACCACCAGCCCCGATGTCGCCGACTTCGCCGACATCGAGTCCACGCACCGGCCCGCTGACGCCAGCGAATCGACAGCCGGCGGTACCCGTCCGTCCGCCGGCCTTCAGACCCGTGCCTACCCAGGCCCCAGGACCCACAGGTACTTGTCACCATGCGCCTGCTGTGCGAGCTTGCGCCCCCGCTGTGCGCTCCACCGCGCAAGCCGGGCGCCCACCGCTACCACCCGCGGCACGTACCGCGCCCGTGCGCCCTGCGCACCCCGCACCCAAGCCCGCCGCCGCTCGTCCTGCGGCGCCAGGGCCTGCATCCCATCCAACCAAAAGCGCCACCGCGCACGCCCGCCCCGCCGCCTCTACGGCACGGGCCGCGTGCGCCGCATCGCCCGCACCCCACCGCTTGCTGGCAGGCTCAGCCGCCGCAGCGTCACCGGTGCAGGGCATGCCCATGTCGCCTCCACCACCACGTAGCGCCGCGCGTGACTCACCGGCCGCCATGTCACCATGCTCCTCCAGGGAGGGGAGCACCCTGGGCGAGTACAGCGACGAGGTAAGTGAGGGCTCACTTACCCCCACAGTCGCGCGCCCCACTGGCCAGCTGGCGTTTGGGTACGAGTTTAGTCTCGACACCCGTGCCCAGCGCCGGCCAAGAAGCTCAGACGACGAGGTCGCCGAGGAAGCGAAGCGCCCGTGCACCGACTCCCCGCTCCCACAGCGCGTCCCGCGTGGTCGAGCCGGAGTCGGCTCACCTACGTTCGCCGAGGCGACTCGCCGCCCATCCACTGGACAAGACCGTACCGAAGTGACGAGATCCGACGCCGCAGCCCCTGAACAAGGCACGAGCGCCACCGCACCTGCCAAACCTAGGCAGGATAAGAGACCGCGCTAACCCTCCGCTGGTGGTGGAAAGGTTACCCAATTGGGCCTTCCACTTTAGGGCCGTGAGGGACAAGCTGGGCCACCCACCTAATGCCCGTCCTTATCAGGGGGGAATTAAGTTCGTACCCGAAAGCGAGGACGAGTATCGTGTGGTCCAGCGCTACCTCACTGACCTGGAGAGGTCGGAGGCCCTGAGCTGGTTCTCATACTCGCTGCCGGCGGAGCGCAGCTTGAAGGTAGCCATCAGAGGGCTGCCTGCAGATACCGACCCCGAGGACATCCTGGAGGAGTTGAGGACGATGGGTTATGAGCCGGAGTACGTGCGCAACATTAACGCGCGCGGAGGACGACCCGGCTGCATATTCCATGCCGTCCTCAAGAGGCAGCCAGACTTCAGAGCCATATACGACACCACCACATTCCTGTGCATGCGGGGTGTGCGTATTGAGGCCTGGAGGAGCAAGAGAGGGCCCGCACAGTGCCATAGGTGCCAACAATTTCGTCACAGTTCGCACCAATGTCACCGCCCGCTCGCTTGTGTGCGATGCGGGGGCGAGCACGCTGCTAAAGACTGCGCACGCACGAGAGAGGAGACGCCCACATGTGTCAACTGTGGGGGCGATCATCCGGCGTGCAGCAGCGCCTGCCCCGTGTTCCGTAGAGAGGTACGGAACAAAAGAGCGGGCACCGTCGCCATCACGCAGCCGCGCCGATCCAAGACGGCCGCTGCCACCAACACGGACGACCACGAGGTCCCCAGCACGTCGCTGATGGCGACGGCCAACGGGCCCTCTAACCAAACACAAGACGCTCCCGCCTCGAGGCGGAGGAAGAGACCGCGCGGGGGAAGGAAGAAGAGGGGGAAGAACCCCCAGCCTACCGCGCAGCAGCAACCTAGGCAGGATCCTGTTCCTGTGCAGGCGCAGGTGTCGACCACGGCGCCCACCACGAAGCCCACCGCCGCCGTCGCTAGCGCCGGCAAGGGAAAGGGGAAGCGGGCGGGGAGACCCGCCCCACCTACAGACGCGGCCCCAGTCGCCGCTCTACCAGCGGCGACTGCGAGCAACCAGCCGCCCGCCGGCGCCCACGATCAGCAGCGGCGCCAAGCACCTCGCACTGGCGCTCCTAAAATCCGAAAAATTTCACCACCTGCGCCATCAACCTACTGTTGGACCTCATCAAGGCCATCAGGCAGGGACAAGACGTGGAACTCGTCATCCTCGACGGGCTAAAGGCACTACTGCAGCTTTACCGTGCCTAGCTCGTTGGGGATACTATACTGGAACGCCCGCGGCCTAAAGAGAAAGGTTGCCCCACTCCGCCTCCTCCTTCGGGAACAACGGATCGACGTGGCGCTCATCAACGAGACTTTCCTGGGACCTGCGGACAGGCCCCGGTTCCCGGGATACTTCGTCTATAGGAAGGATGAGAAGTCGCCACTCGGCGTCACCTACCGCGGTCTGGCGGTACTGGTCAGCCGAAGAGTCGTCCATCAGCCGCTACCGATGACCTCACACTCCACTTTTTACTCCTTGGGTGTCCAGCTGCACGTCGCCGGCGAGGACATGAACATTTACGCCGCCTATTGCCCGCCCTCGAACGTAGCTACGCTCGACTTAGTGGAGCTGCGGGCATTATTATACGGATCGCCTCACCCAACACTCCTCGCCGGTGACCTTAATCACAAGCATCAGGCCTGGAACAGCCGCATCTCCAACCCAGGGGGTAGACGACTCTTCGCGGACGCTGAGGCCCGCGGATACACGGTGTCCGGCCCTGAAACACCGACCCACTACCCAGATAACCAGGCGCACGCACCGGACGTGATGGACATCGTAGTCCACAGGGGCCTGAGTAGCCAGACCGCCGTCGCCTTACAGGTGATCGACGACGAGATGCAGAGCGACCACCAGCCTGTACTCGTCGTCCTATCAGAGATGACGACGCGACTCTCTCCTCCAGCGCCACGCCGCATCACGGACTGGAATAAGTACGCAGAGAGGATGGAGACCACCACTCCTACTTGGCCCATCACGACCGCCGCGGACGTCGACGGGCTAGCAGAGGAGCTCACCGCTTGCATCCAGCGCGCCCACCAAGGGGCGACCAGCACACCAGAGCAGCCACAGAGGCCGGCCTTCAGGCCTCTATCCACCGAAATAAAGCGGATGATCGCCCAGAGGAGGCGCCTACGCAAGCGGTGGCAAGACACAGGTTGCCCACGCGACAAGCGGGACCTTAACCGTCACGCGGAGAAGGTCAGGGCCAAGCTCCAGGAGCACAACGCCGAGAGCTGGGAGGAACGTATTGACGCCGCCGATGGGGACTGGGCGTCTCTACACAAGCTGTGCAGGCAGCTTGCGAACACCCCGGCTCCGGTACGTCCGTTACTACATAGCGACGGGGCGCCTAGATACACCGCAGCAGACCGTGCGGAGATCTTCGCCGAACACCTGGAGCGTCAATTCGTCCCGAACCCGACCACCAACGTCGAGCACGTCGCAGCAGTCGAGAGGCACCTTGGGGAATACTTCTCCAGGCCGATAGCCTCCGACGAGTGTGCGATTTACTTCTCGCCTTGCGCAGTCAGACGCGCCATCCTAAGGACAAAGCTGAGGAAGGCCCCTGAAGCGGACGGCGTGTCCAACACAGCGCTGCGCCACCTGCCCTACCGTACAGTAGCGGCACTGGCGCGCCTGTTTACGGGCATCGTCCGCACGGGCGCCTTCCCAGCCGCATGGAAGGAAGGGCGCGTCATCATGCTGCCCAAGGCGCACAAAGACGTCCTCAAGCCGGAGAGCTATCGGCCCATCACGCTGCTCTCTTCAATCTCCAAGGTGTTTGAGCAACTCCTGCTGCGACACCTGAAGCAACACATCGTCCCTTGGGCCGAACAGTTCGGGTTTCGGGCCGAACACTCGACGACGCTCCAATTGTCGAGAGTACTGCACCTGCTCACAGCGGCGCTCAACAAGAAAGAGCATGCAGTTGCAGTATTCCTCGACATGGAAAAGGCGTTCGATCGTGTCTGGCATGCCGGCCTTCTGTATAAGATGTCACAGACAGGCGCGCCTCGTCGCTTAGTACAGGTGGTCTCCTCCTTTCTTTCCAACAGGACTTTTAGGGTGGTGGTCGACGGCACGGTATCGGGCGTCCGCCCGATCGCCGCAGGGGTGCCGCAGGGCAGCTGCGTTTCGCCTCTGTGCTACTCGTGTTTCACCGACGACATCCCCACCACTCCCGACACTACGCTCGCGCTGTACGCTGACGACGCCGCGTATATTGCGACCTCGCTGAACGCGAGGCACGCGGCCGTCAAAATGCAGCGCGTGCTCGATCTACTGCCTGATTGGCTGTCGAAATGGAGGTTGTCGGTGAACGTGGGCAAAACGCAGGCGCTCCTTGCAGGCGCCGCTCACCTCCCGCCACCCCTCCAACTGGACCGAGCCGACGTCGCGTGGTCGCCCCAGGTCAAGTACCTAGGGTTACCATCGACCGTCGACTCTCGATGGCAGCACACGTCCGCGGCATAGTCGCTAGATGCAGGTATGCCCGCTTCCTGCTTCGTCCAGTGCTCTCGTCTCGCCTCCCGCTGCGTACCAAGCTGGGCGTGTATAAGATTTATATCCGCCCGCACCTCACTTACGCCGCCCCAGCCTGGCTCGCCCTCACCAGCGAGACCACAAAGAAAAAGCTCCGCGCGCAGCAGTCGCTCGCGCTGCGGACAATCGCCGCCGCCCCTCGCTGTGTGAGGAACTCCACCATCCAGTGGGATCTTAAGATTGAGAGCCTGGATGAATTCTGCAGGCGCCTCGCGTCCAACATGTTTGCGCGTGCCGACGCCTCTACCTGGCCCCACCTGGCGCAAATAGCGCTATGGCACACGCGCCCGCCTGACCCGGGCGCACGCAGCGCTTCCGTCGCCTTCCGCGCGACCTATTGCCAGCGGACGACTCGCTGCCATCCCCGCCGGACTGACGCACCCGGGTAAGTCGCATCCATCCACACGCGACCTACCCAAACAATGAGACTCCAAACTCATAACACACACTCGTAGCGCGTCTTGTTCTAAGTTAATATAGGCAAGACGCGCACCGAACACACATCCATACTATACATGCATCTATACTCACGCGACGAACATGCGGCGCGGGCTCGCTATTCGTTCGCTTACAAGAGCGGTGTTACTCAGGTACATTGCCGCTCTAACTCACTCACTACGGCCTCTTAGTCTGGAGCGTGATCGGCTCGATCTGAGAGCGTCTGCAGACGGGGGCCAGCATCCTTAGCGGTAGGATGCACCAACAGAGTCACCTCTGTCGCAGGTCGTCATCCGCTGGGCCTCCTCCGGGCAACCGGAGGTCTCACCTGGCGGTGACAGACCGCAGAGGTGGCGTGAAGAAAGCGGCGCTCGTTACGGTAACGTTGTACCGTAACTAAGCGCACAGCGCTAGCGCCGCTGGCACCTCCTACCGGACAAAATGACAACTACACATAGGCGAGTTGCGTGCGCGCGCTCGCCTCCATCCATGCCTATATCGGCAACCTAGTTGAGGGTGCCCGTATTTGCGGGCACACCATCGATCCCGCGGGACAAAGGACCAAGTTCATACCCCGCCAACCGCGCACCCCCTTGCGGGGGTGCAGCGATTTCTTGAGTGAGTGCGTGTAAAGAGTCACACTTGCCGCCTGACCACCGTCGCGTACGGACGTGCCGCTACCTGCTCGCATTCCCGCTCGCTATCAGTGTGTGTCATCGGTTCGTCGCTTCCCAGTGTCGTGACGTCATCAGTAGTCCCTCGACTACACCCCCGAACAATTGCTGTCTTTTTATTAAGACAGCACTTGCTCATTTGCTTCGGATATTATTCCGATTTAACTTCCTTTGCCCCATCAGGGAAAAGTCCACAGTTTCGAGGTTCTTGGTGGGAAACCTAACGGTGCCAACGAAACCGAGAGAGGGTGGTGACCCAATCCGCCCGCCTAACCCCTTCAGGGTCTAGGTGAAAAATTAGACTCCGTCGCGAACACATGTGCCGCCGATATACTGTGCTAGTGTTTCCCGTTTTAACAAGTTCCTGAAAGCAAGTTCCTAAGACTGGGGTTGGAGTTGCTACCAAGCCAGGACCTTCGGACTGTGGCTGCGGGAAGGTTGAAACGGGTGAGTCGCTGACCAAGTAAATTCCCTACATAATTGTTCAAGGAATTAGGTTGCTAAGCGCGCTGAGCTTCACTCAAATGTCCGCTAACTTTTAGCCGATGAAATGTCGTCCCTCGTCGAGACAGAAAAAGCCCTTTTGCGCTTTTTCTTGCGCATCGTTGCGACTGACCCAAATTTTAAAAAATATGGGTCTGAAATTAATGCTATCCGGCAAACCAGTGATAACGTCACTGACTTCAGTGACGCACTTGAAAGCCCTTTGTCTCCGCCACCTGCCGACAGAGGCTTACCACCAGCCGTCGCCGCCCCGATTAAGGCTACACCAAGACCCATTGTTGTGAAACCCACTGTTTCACAAACAAAGGCCCAGCCCGCACCTGCGTCCATTGTTCCCGTTTCCGAGAACATGGACAAAGGCTTACCGCCAGCCGTCGCCGCCGCGATTCCAGCTAAACCGAGTCCCATTGTTTCGAAACCTTTTGTTTCGCAAACAAAGGATCAGTCCGAACCTGCGTCCATTGTTCCCGTTTCCGAGAACATGGACACAACTGAGCCAGTCTCCGACTCAGAGTCAATTTTAGACTCGTGTTCTGCCGCCTCGTCCTCTGAAGACGACTATCAAGTCGTCGGAAAGGGCAAGAGGAAGAAGGGCAAAAACTCCCAGGCCGCCATGGCTAAAAAGATCGTCGCGCTCCCTTCTGTCCCCTCTCCCGCGGCCTCCCGTCCCACCTCCCCGGTCCCCATACCAACGTCCGCCGCTGCTCATACCAGCAGGTCAGCCAGCCCTAAGGCTCACCCTTCAGCCGCTTCTTCAAAGAAGCTGAAGCCCCCTCCCCCGCTGTTCATTCACGACAAAGGGAAATGGACAGACGTGTCCAAAATGTGTGTTGAGCGCCGCATACAATATACAAGCGCAAAAAGCACACAACAGGGCATAAAAGTGGTGGTCCATACGACCGCTGACTTCAGGGAACTAACCCGTCAGCTGATCGGAAGGCACATAGCCTTCCATACTTACTCCCTTCCAGAGGAGAAGCCCACCCGCGTGGTGATCAGGCGGATCCCGAAGGAGATATCCACGGAGGACATCCTAAATGACCTCCAAGGCCAGGACATCCCGGTCGCAGCCGTCCACCGCCTTCATAAGGCGAGAGGCGGAGCCCAGTACGATATGGTACTGGTCATCTGTGACCCAGTAGAAGGACACCACCCGATCTTCAAAGTGAAGTCGGTATGCTCCCTCACAGGCATCTCAATAGAGAAGCCTTACCGCTCAACCGTAGTAGGGCAGTGCCACCGCTGCCAGCTGTACGGACACAGCCAAGCCAACTGCCATGCGCCGCACAGATGCGTAAAGTGTCTAGGCGACCATGGTACGGCAGACTGCCCCCGTCCCAAAGACAAATCGCTATGCCGAATGCCTAGCCGACAGCCTGGAGTCCCAGTGCTCCCCCAGCTCTCAACCAGTAGACAAGCGACATCTCGATGAGGTGAACGCATTCGTCGAACGTAGAGCCGCCCTCCCCCCTGTAGAAGACCCAGATGATCCTCTGCCTCCGGTCACAGCTGACGAAGTGCAAGACATCATTGATAAGCTTCAACCGCGCAAAGCACCCGGCTCCGACGGAATCACCAATAGGGTGTTTAAACTCCTCCCCGCTCAGCTCGTCGTGTTAATGGCGGCCATCTTCAATGGCGCCCTGAGCAACAACGCTTTTCCCCAAATATGGAAAGAGGCCACTGTCATCAGTTTCGCCAAGCCAGGCAAACCCAAGTCTGAGCCCTCGAGCTACAGACCTATCAGTCTCCTGAACGCACTCGGCAAAATCTACGAGAGATTCATTTATAAGCGACTCAAACACTTCGCCGAGGCTAAGAGTCTCATCCCCAACGAGCAGTTCGGCTTCAGAACCGGACACTCTTGCATTCAACAGGCCCATCGCATCGTAGAGCACTTGAGCGCTGGCTTCCAGCGTGGAGCGATGACGGGTGTGTTGTTCTTCGACATAACAAAGGCTTTCGACAAAGTCTGGCACAACGTCTTATTATATAAGCTGTACAAACTGGGAGTGCGACCGTCTCGTGCTCATCTTACGAGACTTTTTGTCGGATCGCACCTTCCGCTATCGCATCGGGAAGGCACTGTCTTCCCCCCACCCCATTAGAGCCGGAGTCCCTCAGGGCTCCGTCGTCTCTCCCCTTATCTTTACTCTGTTCACCAGTGACATCCCCAAGAGCAAGAAGGCTCAGTTAGCCCTGTTCGCGGACGACACGGCCATTTATTACACTGGCCGCAGTCACGACGCTATCTATAGCACCCTCCAAACCTCAGCCAACGTCCTAGGCGCTTGGTTCCGGAAATGGAGAATCGAGGTGAACCCCGACAAGAGCCAGGCAGTTCTTTACTCGAAACAGCGTAAAATTAAGCCACCCGCGCTCAGCCTGATCACTATGTACGGTAAGCCTATCCCTTGGGAGAAGCAAGCCAAGTACTTAGGAGTCATACTTGACAACCACTTGTCTTTCGTGGCGTACATCAAAGCAGCTCGCGACCGAGCTGCGTTTGCTATGGGTAGGCTTCATTTCATGATATCGGCAAAAAGCAAGTTGTCACTCAAGTGCAAGTTGCGCCTTTATACCGCGGTGATCCGACCCATTATGACGTACGCTTGCGTCGTGTACGCTCACACCAAGCCTAAGTACATCAAATTTTACAGAACCGGTTCTTACGTAGAGTCACGGGAGCCCCTTTTTATGTCCGTAATGACCGTCTACACGTAGACCTTAGAATGCCCACCGTCCTTCAGTTTATGAAACGCCTTTCGAAGCGTTTCTTCGATAACACCATTAAACACCGTAATCCCCTGATCGCAGCGGCCGCCCGTTACGAACCCTCGCGCATTAGTACAGTACGCCGTCCTAGGCATACCCTTGTCACTCCAGATGATGCTATCACCCTCCTCCAGGAGAGTAGTAAAGAGACTAGCACTCTTAAAAAGTTCCGACTCAAACCGCCGTCTTTCCGACCTCGCCGTCGAGGTCCGTCGCGACGTCCCGGTCCATGCCCTCCCCGACCCTCGCTCGAGCCAGCCCGCGATGCTGTGCCAGTAGTTTTAAATCAGCCCCTAAATAATGATACCATTCAGATCCAGCCTGTCCCCATGCAGTCCTCCCCCAGCGACGCCCTAAGCCGAGGTTCGTACCCCACAGGGGGTGCCCTTAGCGTGCAGTCGCTTAGTTTGTAAGTTTTTATGCCCTGGCTGGAGGCCTTACTCTAAAGGCACCCACAGGATAGTCCGGTTAAGCAGACGACAACCTCATAGGTTGAACTGCGAGATGCCATTCAAAAAAAAAAAAAAGCGCAACTCGCCTGTGTGTGGTTGAAATTTTGTCCGGTAGGAGGCGCCAGCGGCGCCGGCGCTGTGCGCTTAGGCACGGCGAAACGTTACCGTACCGAGCGCCGCTTGCTTCACGCCGCCTCGGCGGCCTGTCATCGCCAGGTGAGACCTTCGGTTGCCCGGGGGAGGCCCAGCAGATGCAGGCCAGCCAGAGGCGGCTCTGATGGCGCATCCTACCGCTAAGGCGTTGACCCCCGTCCGTTGCGCTCTCAGAGCTAGCCGATTGCGTTCCAGACTAAGGGGTCGTAGTGTATGAGTTAGAGCGGCATTGTATTGTGTAACGCCGCTCTTGTAAGCGAATGAATGGCGAGCCCGCGCCGCACATTCATCGCGTGAGTTTGGATGCATGTGGAGTGATGAATGCATGTTCGATGCGCGTCATGCCTATATTAACCTAGATCATGACGCGTTTCGAGTGTATGTGGCGATTGTGGAGTCTTTTTGGATTGGGTAGGTCGCGTGTAGACTGGGGCGGCCTACCCGGGCGAGTCAAGTCCGGGAGTGACGACGGCTACGTCACATCCGCAGGCACCAGGTCGCACATGTGGCGACAAGGGCAGGAAGCGGGCGCTCCTGCGGTTGGCGAGGTGCCGCGGACGTGACATGCCATCGTGAGTCGGCGGTCGCAGGTGCTCCCTCGGTGCAATACCTGGGGCAACCGTGCGACGCCGGCTTCCGTCGATCCGGGTAATCCTACAAACCTAGAGGAGGAGGCGGAGAGGGGCTGCCTTGTTCCTAAGGCCGCGGCAATCCAGTATTACTCGACGGCTAGCCCTGGTAAAGCTGTAGTAGCTGGGCAAGCCCGTCGAGTATGACGAGGTCTGCGTCCTGGCCCTAATAAGGTCCAATAATAGCCTAATGGCGCAGGCGGTGAACTCCGATGTAGGAGGGAATGTGCGCTGTTGCGCTGGGGCGCCGGCTTGCGGCTGGAATGTTCTCGGCGCCGCTGCTGAGAGAGCGGCGGCCGGAGCCGTGTCTGTGGGAGGAGCGGGTTTCCCCGCCCTCTTCCCCTTCTTCCTGCCGGCGCCAGTAGCGGCGTCGGTAGGTACTGTGGCAGCGAGTGAGGTGGTAGCTACCGCGGGCGTCTGGAACGTCGCCTGCGCTGGGACAGGGCCAGGGTCCTGCCTGGATTGCACCGCAGGGAGGTGGGGTTTTTTTCCCCTTCCTGTTCCTCCCTCCGCGTGGTCGCTTCTTTCTCCGCCTCGTGGCGAGAGCGTCTTGTTGGTCAACTTGGGGCCCGTTCGCTGTCGCCATCAGCGACATACTGGGGGCCTCATGGGCCTCTACTTGGGTGGCAGCAGCCGCCGTTTCTCGGCGCTGGCGAGTGATGGCGACAGTGCCCGCTCGTTTGTTCCGGAGTTCCCTCCGGAATACTGGGCACCCGCTGCTGTTGGCCGGATGGTCACCCGCGCAATTGACGCAGGTGGCCTTCTCGGCCTTTGGACGTGGGCAGTCTCGGGCGGCGTGGCTTTCCCCGCAGCGCACGCATGCGAGCGAGCGGTGGCACCGGTGCGAGCTGTGTCGAAACAGTTGGCACCGATGGCACTGGGCGGGCCCTTGCTTGCTCCGCCAGGCATCCACACGAACACCACGCATGCATAGCAGCTCCGTGGTGTCGTAAATGGTCCGGAAATCTGTTTGCCTTTTGAGGACGGCGTGGAAAAGGCAGCCGGGACGTCCGCCGCGCGCCTTGATGTTGCGGACGTACTCCGGCTCGTAACCAAGCGTCCTCAACTCCTCTAGGATATCATCTGGGTCCGTGTCCGCTGGCAGCCCCCGGATAGCCACCTTGACGCTGCGCTCCGCTGGCAGTGAGTAGGAAAACCAGCTTAGGCCCTCCGATTTTTCCAGGTCCGTGAGGTACCGCTGGATCACCCTGAACTCGTCCTCCGTTTCAGGCAGGAACTGAATCCCACCCTGATAAGGACGAGCGTTCGGTGGGTGACCCAGGATGGTCCTCACCGCCCTAAAATGGAAGGCCCAGTTGGGCATCCTCTCCACCACCAACGGAGGGTAGCGGGGCTTGTCCCTGGGCTTGGCCTTGGCCGCGGCTGCGGCTGCACTCGTGCCTTGCGCTTGGGCTGCGGCGGCGGGTGGCGTCACTTTGAGTGAGGCGTCTTCTTGACCGGTGGGCGGGCGGCGAGCCGCCTCGGCGAACGTCGGCGACCCGGCTCCGGCTCGACCACGCGGTTCACGCTGTGGGAGCGGGGAGTCGGTAGGCAGAGGCTTGTATACAAGCCCCTGCGGTTGCGTGTTAATCTCGGTCGCCTCTTCGTTGGCGCGCTGAATGCAAGCGGTGATCTCCTCAGCTAGCCTGTCGACGTCCGCGGCGGTGGTGACGGGCCAAGTAAGAGTGGTGGTTTCCATCACTTCTGCGAACTTTTTCCAGTCCGTCTTTCGACGTGGCGCTGGAGGAGAAAGTCTGGTCGGCATTCCTGATAGTACGACGAGTACAGGTTGATGATCCGACTGTAACTCGTCGTCTATTACCTGCTGGGCGATCTGGCATCCCAGGTCCCTGTGGATAATGATGTCCAGTACATCCGGTAGGTGGTTCTGGTCATCTGGGTAGTGGGTGGGCGCTTCAGGGCCGGACACCATGTGTCCACGGGCCTCTGAGTCAGCGAAGAGTCGCCTCCCCCCGGTATTCGTACGCCGGCTGTTCCAGGCCGGGTGCTTCAAATTAAAGTCGCCGGCGAGGAGAGTAGGGTGCGGGGATGAAAATAGTACCGCCCGCAGCTCCGCTATGTCCAGCGGGGCGTCGGGTGGGCAGTAACTAGCGTAGATGTTAATATCCTCGCCGGCGATGTGTACCTGGACACCTAGTACATAAAAGGTGCCCAGTGGCGTCGGAGGGAGAGGTTGGTGGACGACTCTGCGACTAATCAAGACCGCCAGACCGCGGTAGATTGAGCCGAGTGGAGACTTCTCATCCTGACGATACAAGACGTATCCCAGGAACTTGGGCCTGTCTGCAGGCCCCAGGAACGTCTCGTTGATGAGCGCCACGTCGATCCGTTGGTCCTTGAGGAAGAGGCGGAATGGGGCAACCTTATTTCTGAGGCCACGGGCGTTCCAGTTGATTATCCTCAACGACTCAGCCATGGTAGAGTTGGAGGAGTTGGGCGAGTCCGTCGAGGATAATTTCCTCCGCGTCCTGACCCTGTCGGATGGCCTTAATTAGGTCCAACAGCAGTCTGATGGCGTAGGCGGTAAACTCTCTATTGGGAGCGGCACGACGCCTTTCTTGATCTCGGGCGCCGGCTTGCGGCTGGGCAGCGCTACTCGTTGCTGGGTGTACAGCGACTGTAGCCGTGTCTGTGGGTGGAGCGGGCCTTTCCGCCCGCTTCCCCTTCTTCTTGCCGGCGCCAGAGGTGGCGTCGGTGGTACCAATGATTTTATTTTTATTTTTATTTTATTTTATTAATTTTAAGAAAACTTACAGCTAATACAAACAAGTAGTCAGAAGTAACATGTAGAAGAAGGCCAATTACAAGTTTCCACTTATATAAACTATTGTATAACATTGAAAAGACGGCATTGACAACGTGAGAGATAAACATAGAAAGAAGCATTAGAAGGGATTAAACAAAGATAAAATACATTTCACAACAAATTTGTTACACTTCAAAGAAAAAGTTACTTAACATTTTTTTAAGTTTCTGGACACTGTTTGTAAATAGATCAAGCTCGACATCACGGCACACCATATTGAACATTCGACATACTCTTAAAATGTATGAATTTTGTCTGTAATTGGTTTTCACAATAGGTACATGAAGTAGATGAGGTCTTCGAAGAAACACAGACGGTACACGAAGTCCAATCTTGGCCACCAGCTCAGGGACGTCAGTAGATCCGTTCATTATATTAAATAGGAAAGCAAGATCTGCAATGTTTCTTCGCTCGTGTAAGGGAAGAATATGGAATTTCTTACACCGACTAGTATAGTTAGGAAGATAACAATTTGAACGACATTGAGTGTACCTTAAAAATCGCCTTTGTATGCTTTCAAGGCGGTTTATATAAACATTGTAATTTGGATTCCAAATTTGAGAAGCATATTCGAGATGGCTACGGACAAAAGCACAGTATAAAATTTTCATGGTTTTGACATTCTTAAACTCAGCAGAGACCCTAAAAATAAAACCTAACGCTTTAGAAGCCTTGTTGACTATATTGCCAATGTGCGCATCAAACAAAAGCTTTGAGTCAAAAATTACCCCAAGATCCTTGATGACGTTGACTCTGGCAATTGAGATGTCCGATAATTTGTAATCATACTTGATAGGGTTTGGCTTACGAGTAAATGTACATACATAACATTTTGAGATATTTAAATCCAACCTATTACTATTGCAGTAATCATGGAACCGGTCCAGATCCTTCTGCAATAGGTGTGCATCCTCAATGGATGACACCTGACTCAGAATTTTTATATCGTCTGCATACAATAATATTTTAGAATTATGAAAACAAGAGGCGATGTCATTTACGAAGATATTAAATAAAAGAGGCCCTAATAACGATCCTTGGGGAACCCCCGACGGAATGTACATCGCTCTCGAGGTATAACCATTGAGGACTACAGTCTGGCATCTATTTTCAACATATGAAACAAACCATCTGTACAAGTTACCCCTCACACCAATCCCTGACAGTTTGTGCATTAGAAGCGCATGATCTATTCGATCAAAACATTTGCTGTAGTCAGTATATATAACGTCGACCTGAGACCTCCTGGACATATGTTCTGAAAGATAATCACTACAGACCACGAGATTGGATATGGTGGAGCGACCTTTTAAAAATCCATGTTGGTGTTCAGAGAAACTTAATTTAAGTGAAGAAGAAAGTTGTACATGTACAATTTTCTCCATTATTTTAGCGAACACGCAGAGTTTGGAGATCGGTCTATAATTTTCAACGCTGTCCTTAGGTCCTTTTTTATGAATCGGCGTTATATATGCTGACTTCCAGATTGTGGGCACAACTCCCAAGTCGAATGACCGTTTGAATAATAATGTCAATGGAATGGATAGACACCTAGCACATTTGGATATAAAAATTGGTGAAATGTTATCCGGGCCAGCGGATTTGTTAATGTCCACATGCTCTAGCAAACGAAATACCTCTTCCTCGCGCACATCAATAGAGCAGATGTCTGATACGAGACCAGTAGACTGATCCATAGTCGCAGAGGCTAAGAATTCATTAGCGTCGCGTCGTTCTTGGAAGTTAGAAAAGAAAAAGTCGCCAAACATATTGCAGATATCCTCCCCATGACCCGAAGACACTTCACCAAATCTTAGTACAGAAGGGTAACAGTTGGTTTGCTGTTTGGATTTAACGTATTGCCAAAAAGCCCTAGGATTTTTAGAAATGGCTAATTCAATGTTTGCTATATAGTCGTCAAACATTTCCTTCTCCAGATCTTTAACCCGTTGACGTAAGGTAACAAAAGATTGATAGTCCGAGATATTTCCATAGGTTTTAAATTTTGAGTGAAATTTTGACTTTTCTTTAATTATTTTGATAAGAGGGCTTTTGTACCAAGGAGGATACTTACCCCTTGGAGCGATAATTTTATATGGAATATGCTTGTTATGAAGCAAGTTGATCGTGTCATAAAAAATTTTACACTTTCTTCAAGAGGCTTGAAACTTAGCTCCACTGGCCAATCGATTGACATCATCATATTTTATAGGTAACTTTAGGTTTCTTTTGGTTTAAAGTTAAGGTAACCCACAGATCCTCGGCAGACGAGCACCATTCATTGCAAACATCGGCAACTAGTTCTCGACGTATGGTTATTAAAACCCCCCCACCCATAGTTTGATTAGTGTGTGAATAACATCGATCACGTCTCTATACGAAATATCTATCATCAAACAATTCGCTATCGGATATACCATCAATAAGCCATGTTTCCGTCAGACAAATGATATCAAAAGAATTCATACAAACATTTCTGTAGAAAACAGATGTTTTCGTCCGCAGCTCCCGAACATTCTGATAGAAAATACTAATAGGGGCCATAGTAATTCAATTGAAACACCAGAATAATGATTGAAAGGATATAAGGTACACTCAGACTTAGTTCTAAGATAAGGCTGTAGGTAATAAAAGTCGGCTTAAATAGCAAGTGATAGCAAAATAATACGAAAACTATATTAAATAAATCTGATTGCATAGAATAAGCGCAAGAAATCGTATTCAAAGTGTAGAAAAAAATAGTTTTAAAGTTGTCTAAGGTATAAGTAAGAAATTCCATGTTTAAGCAGATCTCACCTCCAATTGCACACGCATAGAGTATAAAATGACAATTACCAAAGCTTAATGAGTCGAATGAATAGGCGACACCAAGCGATAAGAGAACAAAAGGCAGGCGAGAATGGAATGCGTGCAAAAAATACGTACCTATGTTTCTTAAACTTAAGCCGAACGAGTTCACGATTAATAATGTGTCCACAACATTTACTAAACAAACCTTTTTAAGAAGGGTGAACAACTCACAAGAAAGAATAGACATTTTAATTAAAATAAAAACTTTTTTAAATCTTGCTCTGTTTTGATTTGATGTTTTGGAGACGTGATGTTTTTTCGAATCAGTATTTTGCATCCTCTAACCCACACATGTTCAAAGCCACGCTCTATGGCTTAAGCTTTGGTTTTGTTCAATAGGAGTTTATTTTCCAATGTCAGATGACCGTTGATGTACACTCTGCTAGTGCCCTGCAAGCCCAGATCTCCGGCATTCAGTTTTTTAAGTTTCCTCGCAGCAGCTATAAAATCGTTTTTCAGGTAGCTGTTGTGAACAGAGCAAATAATGTTTTTGTTTATTTTATCATTACGTGTCGGCCTTGCTATGTAGTTTATGTGTTCCTTTTGAAGATGAAAATCAATTTCTTTACCAATCTTGGCGATAATTGCGAACAGGTCTTCATCCTTGGACATTGGCACTCCTTTTATCTCAATATTGTTCATGCGAGACTTCTGTTCGTTCTCAGACTGCCGATTCTCTAGCTGGATAATTCGATCCTGTAAATTGAGTATCACATCTTCGGTGTTCTTCATGGTCTCGATTTCATCTTCCAGAACCGACACTTTACTTGCTAAAGCTTTAATTTCCTGACCGTAGGACTCAAAGGACGATTTCATTTCTGAAACTTCTTGCCGTATGGTTTTAAATTCCGCAAGCTCACTCTGGATAGCCTTCACACTCTCTATCAACGCAGGCAATGCTTCCATTTTAGCTGACAGACGTTGAAGCTCAATCATGATTGTCTCCGAGTTCGCTGGTGATTATACCTTCAAACAATCAGTTTGAGGACTAGCAACCGGAGTAGCCTTGCAGCTTTGACTTCTCCACGTCAATTTACGGTCACCAAGTTTTCTCCATCCAGACTCGGTTATCCCAGCACAGGGAAAGTCGAATTGCGCCTTACAGGCAACACACGTAGCACCATCTCTCGATTCCGCGTCACAACGTTTGCAGGTAAACATTTCGACTTTTATAGTAATTAATTTAATGACGCTTTGAGAAACACTGCCAGCGGTCGGTTTTTAAAGAAATAAATATGTAGTAGCTGTTAGCAACGCCGTGTACTCGTGTGATCGGTACGCTGACTACCGCCGAACTGAGAGATGGTGGTGGTTGCCGCGGATGTCGCGGGCGCCTGATACGTCGCCTGCGCCGGCACAGGGCCAGGATCTGGCCTGGGTTGCTGCGCGGGAGGCTGGGGCTTTTTCCCTCTCCTGTTCCTGCCCCGCGCGGTCTCTTCTTCCGCCTCGAGACGGGAGCTTCTTTATTTGTGGGGGGCCCGTTTGCTGTCGCCATCAGCGACGTGCTAGGGGCCTCATTGGCTTCTGCAGTGACGACCGTGCTCTTTGGTTGTCGCTGCTGGGTGATGGCGACAGTGCCCGCTCGCTTATTCTGGACTTCTCTCCGGAATACGGGGCACGCACTGCTTGACGCCGGGTGGTCGCCTGCGCAATTGACGCACGTGGGCTTCTCTGCTCTTGGTCGTGGGCAATCGCGGGCTGCGTGCTCCTCGCCGCATCTCACGCATGCGAGCGGGCGGTGGCACTGGTGCGAGCTGTGTCGGAATTGCTGGCACCGGTGGCACTGGGCAGGCCCTTGCTTGCTCCTCCTAGGCGTCGATACGAACACCACGCATGTATAGAAGCATGGTGATGTCGTATATTCGACGGAAGTCCGGTTGTCTCCTGAGGACCGCATAAAAGAGGCAGCCAGGTCGTCCGCCGCGCGCTCTTATATTTCGGACGTACTCTGGCTCAAACCCCTGCGCCCTCAGTTCCTCCGTGATCTCCTCCGGATCCGTATCCGCTGGCAGCCCTCTTATAGCCACCTTGATGCTACGCTCCGCCGGTAGAGAGTAAGAGAACCAGCTGAGGCCCTCCGATCTCTCTAGGTCAGTAAGGTATTTCTGAACCACCCTGTACAGGCCCTCCGATTCGGGTACGAACCGGATTCCACCCTGGTAGGGGCGAGCATTGGGAGGGTGGCCCAGAATGTCCCTCACGGCCCTGAAATGAAGGGCCCAGTTGGGCAGTGTCTCCACCACCAGCGGAGGGTAGCGTGGCTTATCCCTCTGTCTCTCCTTGGCAGCTGCTTCTGCGCTCTTGCCTTGGGCAGGGGCTGCGGCGGCGGCTGTCGTGGTTGGTACAGTGGTTAGTCCAGTGGGCGGGCTACGAGCCGCCTCGGCGAATGTCGGCGATCCGGCTCCGGCTCTACCGCGCGGGTCGCGCTGCGGGAGCGGGGAGTCGGGGCAGACACGCTTCGCCTCTTCGGCGGCCTCGTCGTCCGGGCTTCGTGGGCGGCGCTGGGCACGGGTCTCGAGAGAAAACTCGAACCCAAACGCCATTGTATCGTCGGGATTCGTCAATTTCATTGAGGTAGGATCACCTACCTCGTTGTCCTCGTCGTCGTCGTCCATGTCGCTGCCCCCAGTCAGGGAGCACGGCGACATGGCCGTGGGGGAGTCCTGCGCCGCGCTGCGAGGCGGAGGCGGCGACATCAGTCCGGGTACAGTCGACGCTGCGGCGGCTGAGCCTGCCAGCAAGCGGTGGGGTGCGGGCGATGCGTGCGCGGGTCCACTCGCGACGGATCGTGACGCGGCCGGCACTGCTTGGGTTTGGTTTGCGGCGCGGGGTGCGTGTGTCGCGGTCACCCGATCCGCCTGTGCAATAGGGCGCAGGGGGGGGGGACAGCACGAGCAGCACACGCGCGGTTGTTAGGTCCGGGTGGCTTCGGGGCCATGGTAGGCACAGGGCGAAACGCCGGTGGACGGACCGGAACGGCCGGTGTACGGACGGATGGCGGCGTCGGAGAATCGGCTACAAGTCGCGCACTGGGTGGTGGAGGGGAGGTAGGAAACGGCCTCTTCCCTTCAGCGTTGGCATCGGCAACGTGGGCACTGGATGCAGCGCCGGGCGTCGGGCTCCGGATGATCGGGAGCGACGACGCTCGGTCCCCATTGGGATTGGTTGGTGGCGGCGTCACTTTCTTCGGCATTACGTGGGTGTGGCCGACCGCAACCGCTACGGTGCAGCTGCACCGAACAGCACGGGGGGCACCCGCTGCGAACCCACAGGCACTAGGTACCCATGGGTACCCAACAGGCTCCTTACCGTATAATTTTTAAAATGTTCGGTTCGGGCGGTAGGCTAATAAGTTTTATTTTGCGCGTCTACCCTCAACCAACTTTATAAAATTGGGAAGTCGGCCAACGGAGGCCTGCACACGTCGAGTTGTGATTGGTCGGATCCGTACGGAGCTAAGTCGCGGCACTAAAAACTTATCAGCTCGTGAATGTGATGTGACGGACGTAAAACAGTTTTATATATTGTGTCAGAGTGTATGTGTGTGTGAGACGGGTGCTTATATAAAATAAGATTGTGTACAGCAATAATAATAACAAATAAAAAATAAAACTACGCAATAATAATACAAAGTAAAGTGCCGAGTAAAATAAGAAGGTAAACAAATGGGATGAGCGCATGACAACAGACTAAGGATCTAGAAACCTGTTTCGCACGTTGCCAGATTTCTAACGTACACTACATTTTATTTCATTCGCTGCGAGCAGCCACGCACCACGGACTTATAATTAAACGGTCAACGTTTTATAAAACTTTGAAGTGTGGGTTGCATCGTCAATTATTTGTCATCCCAATCGATTCGATATGGTTGTTATATAAGCTGCATAATTATAACGACTTCAATGTAAAATTAAGACAGAAGAGGACAAAGTCGACTTCTGTTGGTACCTCTGTTTTGTCGATCTTGAAAAATCTTTTGATGGTACCTCTGTTTTGTCGATCTTGAAAAATCTTTTTCCGAGAAGCTGTTGATAAAACAAGAATGTTCTAAAAACTTGTGTTTACACTCTTTGCTGTCGTCATTCAGGAAACTTTAAAACGTACTTCAGAAGGCCTTTAAATTCGTTTCCTTACTGGTATTAGCCGCACGAAAAACTCGCTCTTATACCGGCAATACAAAGATTATCTATGTACGCTAATGACCTGTGCTTCCTGGCGGACACTTACAAGAGTTTGCAAGAGCGCAACTCTAAAAGAGAGCCAAAGTCCTTGGCATATAGGCCTGGTTGAGGAGACGCCAGCGAAGTTTGGGTACGTCTCTAAAATTTACGATGTCTCTCATCGTACCTTTAAGCTTCAAGCTTGTTCAGAATTCTTCCAATTACTGAAGGTTAGCCATTTATTTCTGCTTCTCGTGTGTGAGGTGGAACATCTCAGCAGCAGTTCCTGATTCCGGTCCATTCGAAAATGTTTTTAAGTCAAAACTGTTTTATCTCCAACCGACATTACGATTCCTTATTAGTTTTCCCACTTCTGGTCTCTTTTCGTCTTAAGATTTCGTTATGTATGACTTTCTTCGTCCAGCTCACTTTCAAACTTTCAAAGTGACCTTAATTTCGACGTCATGAGCAGCGGCAAATTGCATTAAACGTGATGACCTTAAAGCTAGACCACCAACAGCTATAACTTACAATGTCTTCAATGGTGTTCTGACATGTCCGCTTTGAACTCATAGTTTTTCGCCCAAAGTTAGATATGCTAATAACTTGAGAGCACATGAAAGAGCATCACACCAAAACACCTACAAAAACGTCGAACAAAGTCGCTGTGGCCGAAGTCGGCTGGACGGCATCATCATCAATTCACAGTCAGTATGCTAGTATATATAATTAGAGTTTGATATTGATGATTAAGGACGTTTATTCATCCATCACACCTCAACGTCTGATCGGATTTCATAGAAATTCGGCACATTGGTAGAACATGATCTGGAATAAGTCATAGAATACCGAACCGTAAACGAAGCGCAAGAGTCGGAAAACTGCCTTTTAGCTAAGTAATGCTGCTTAGCTGCTTTGTAGCTAAGCATAATTTACAACCAAAGTATTAAATACTTAACTAAAACGCCGTTACGGGCGGATAACTGCATCTAATCTAGCTTCTCAAAACTTGTGCATAAGAAAATACTGAATTATAAAGTAGTTATAATCCCTTAGCGTCTTTATAGTCAAGAAAAATCAGATAACGTATTTGTAGTTAAGTAAAAGACCAGAAAATAATCGACAGATCCGGCAGTTAAGGTATTTTAACGTACATTTAGCGAAGAAATGTGGGTTAGACGCTTTCAAGTTATGGAATCGTCACAAATTCTGTTACTTAACGGCCTACAATTTTTTTATATCTCTGGAACTGTTCACATTATAAAAAATGTTTCTTAGACAGAAAGGTAGAGAATTTTGAACTCTATCAGGTAGCATCAAAAAGTGAAAATTGACCATTTGAGGGTTAACGGCTTTCCGGCGTGATCTCATGGCGACATGGAGACAGCGACTGTCGCAACCACGTGCAGGGCACGCCACAATAGTGGCGATAAGTCCCCTCTTTGAGGAGTGGCTAGAGAGGCGCCACGGCGCCCTCACCTTTCGCCTGACGCAGGTCCTCACCGGACACGGTTGTTTCGGGAGGTTCCTGCACCGAATCGGTCGGGAGGAAACGCCCGGGTGTTACCACTGCGAGGATCGGCCGGAGGACACGGTGGAGCAGACCGTGGAGCTCTGCCCCGCTTGGACTGAGCACCGCCGTGTCCTCGTAGCGGCGATTGGCGGCGGCGACCTCTCGCGTCCGGCCCTGGTTCAATCCATGGTCCGGAGCGAGAGGGAATGGGATGCCGTCGCCTCCTTCTGCGAACAGTCATGCTAGCGAAGGAGGTGGCGGAACGTGAGAGGGAGAGAACCTCACGTCCCAGCCGCCGCGGGAGACGCCCCGGGCGTCGGGGGGCAACCAGTGGCCCCCGGCCACCGTAGGCGCGAGCCTGTGGACGGTGAGTAATGGGCTAGCTCACCGTCCGTCCGTCTCATGACGACAGGCCGTGTCGACGGCGCGTACGTGTTCCACGCGCGCCTCAAGGAGATGTCAGCAAACCGGAAGGGGTCCGAAAGGGCCGATGCCTGCCAGGGCTGCGGGTTGTTCGAAAGAGATACCGCGGACCTGGAACACAAAGGGCGAAGAAAGAACATGGGTGGGTTTTAGTCAGTACAAGTCTGACACTCCCTCCCGCTCCGCCCAGAGCGGGAGAAGTCATTTGATGATATCCCATCCGCAAAAAAAAAAAAAAAAAGGGTTAACGGCTTTTTAGTGATAGGACGGCAGAATTGCTCTTGACACAGTCATTTGTGAAACATTATGGAGAGCACTCTGTCCAATCAAATTCTGGTAGGACCCTGATGCATAAAATGCAAGAGCTATTAGAATCTGCAATAAAAAATACAACATTAATCAACCTATTTCGTGTTTAAAGCTATAGAATACAATATAAAATTCAGTTTTCTCACCTTCATTTCTGCCGATATGCTATCGTTTCGACGCGGTCTGGCCATAAGGGGAATGAGTTTTTCAATTAACCCCCTTACTGAGTCCTTTCCAAGGCGAAACGTTTGTACAAATTCCGCCTCGGGAATATCAATAAAGGGTTCTGTATTCACTCTCGTCATGCGACGGGCTCGACGACGATGCTAGAGAATATTTGCTCATAATGAATACATAGTCTCCATTCAATATTCCACAAACAATTTAAGGTGGTTGCGCTGACGATCCCGCCGCCGTTTTTTCAGTAGATGGCGTTGTAGTCTCGCATTTGGGTTACGCCTAACTTAAATATCTTTGATGGACAATATTCTATTTGCGTAAACTAGCCTTTTGTCTTGATTTTTCCACATATACAGTTTACTTGTTAACTCTTCTCAAACGGAGATTTTCGAAAATTCCACCAGCCGTCTCCACTTCATATCTGTACACACATGCACACACACACATGCACACGTAAATGGTTACATTCTGAACCGCTAGATGGCGTTCTCATCAAAAACGTTTAATTAGGAAAGATGCAGATACCATATTTATCAATATTTTATGACTAAAATGTTAAAAAAAAAACATACAAGAAGCGCCACTGCAACATTTTTATTTTAGTTATTTTTTTTTTAAATTAACTACCAATCAAAAGTACTTAACTTGAAACGGCAATTTACATAATATTCATATGTCAGTGACATTGACAGTCTTCGCGCGAACTCGGTAACGTTCGGGTGCAGAAGAAATGTCTTCCGAAAAGATAAAGTGTGTAGTGTGTAACATCGTTATAAACGAGTTATTATGTTTTGTGCAAAACAAAATTGACGTAATGGACGAAGAAAGTTTAATTCGGTTATGTGTAAGCTCGTATACGGCCGCGGAAATTACCACAGGGAAGGATTTGTTGTTTGAATCCATTTCTACGAGTACCCGCAACATTTCACGACGCAAGAACCGTGAACAAAAAGAAATGGAGGATATTATTTGCGTGTTTAAAAGTACAGATCCAGATAATACCCCTATCTTTGTTGCAAGAGAATTAGAGAAATTACCCCCAGTATCCTTCGATCACATTGACGTCACGGCCTTACTAAAGGACATCGTCGTTCTGAAATCGGAGGTTAAAGATTTAAAGGAATCCTGTGCTACGGTCGACCAACTAAACATAGTAAGATCAGAGATAAACGACATGAAATATGCATCGTTAGTAGATACACAACGCACTCGCACCGCAAACGTAAACATTAAACGAGGTGCTTACTTACTGGATAGCGGTCGTGACAGTGGTCCAATAGGTTTGTTAAATCTTTCAAACCGTAACAGCGACAATAGTTCACCTGAGAAAAATGTGTCATCTACTGATCATGTGGATTGGCGATCTCCGTTATCCCTTGAGAAAATTAACCCGGGTACAGATCGTACTAAGACATACGTGCGCAGGGCAACAGATCACACGATCGCTGTCTCCGCCGTCACTGCGGCTGCCTGCGAGCCCCAGCCTCAGGCAAGTAGTGGGAGTGGAGCGGTCAGCTGTTCGCCGACACATGAAGCGAGGCCTACGTCGTTGGACAGTAAACCTAAAGAGATTAGAACGAATACGTTGCCAGCGGCGGGTAACATTAATGTTATGCTCGATGTAAACAAAGATAAATCATTAGCGGAAATAACGCGCGATGGAGAATGGAAGTCACAAAATCCTAAAAACGAGTGGATTCTAGTGCAGAAAAAAAGACTCACAAATAAATGTTCTGAGTCACAATTAGTTAGAGGTAAGGCTGCCTGTTTGCCTGGAAATAAGTTTAAGTCCGCAAGTGTAACGATACCGCTTTTCCTCTCCAACGTGCACAAAGATGCATCAGAAAATGATATCACAGAGTACGTACTTTCAAAAATAAATGAAAAAGTCGCATTACAGAAAATTAAAATGAAACAAAATAAAGAATATAATGCGTTTAAAATAATGGTTCCGAGTGCTAAGCTAGACATGTTTTTGAATGGTAAACATATAACATGTAGACGGTTCAGACCTTATAAAAACCCTCAGTCTGAAGGTGTTGAAGAGCTCAGAAAACCATTGAAATAACTATGCTTAATGTGAATCTCATTTCATACAACTGCAAAAACATCAAGCGGTCTATTGAGGGTGTAAAACAGCTTTGCAGTCTTGCGGACATTATCGCACTGCAAGAGACGTGGTTACAGCCTGAAGAGCTACCGTACCTGTCCAACGTGCATGAGGATTTCGGAAGCACGGGAACGTCTGCTATGGACACGGCGGCCGGCATCATCAGAGGTCGTCCCTTTGGTGGAGTTGCGCTACTGTGGCGTAAGGCGGTGTTCCCTTGTATTTCAGTGATTGCGTGCCCTAATCCGCGTATTGCAGCAATTCGTCTTACGACGAACGGTAGGCCAGTGCTAATCGTAAGTGTTTATATGCCAACTGACAGCATAGAAAATGTGTCGGAGTTCACGGATTGTCTGAGTTGTATCAGTGCTATAATAAGTGACAGTGACATCGAGTCTGTTTTCATGCTTGGTGACTACAACGCACATCCATAGACAAGAACCGTGGAAGTGACAGTGTTTTTTCATATGAACATCTATAAACTGTGAAAACGGCGTAAAAATCACTCAAATATGTGGAGAAGTGAAAAAGACCATTTCAAGTGAGAATATAAGCAGTGAAAGTGGTAAACCGTACAAAAAACTTGAACTTCTCATCACAAACAAAACGTTGAGAAAAATATTTTAAATAATGGCACTGTCATAGTGTTAAATACTTAAAACAACGCCATCTATATTTTAACGCCCGCATTAACTTATACGTAAAGTGAAGTCGATAAAACAGAACATCTACCAAATTACTGGCTGGGCAAAGCGATCAACATATTTGACTTAACTACGTAAGCCCAACAATAGCCACGAAGCGAAACTGTGTGCCTCCTTTGGAGTGAACGCAAGATCGTGGGTTCGAATCACAGTTAAGCAGTTACTTTTTGGAAGCATATAGACAATTTAAAGGAATACTGATAATATCAATAACATAACTACGCGTCAAAAACACAAAAAAACTTCTACATCATTTGAACGACTATGTTTGACAAGCCCGTCGTCATCTGAGAAGTCGATAGCAGATAGTCTACCCGAACAAATTACAAATTACGACGATAATGACCATACAAGAAACTTAAGGGAACAAATAAAATCACTGACTAACCAACTCAATAGTGCACATCAACAAATCGACGAACTGTCACTCGAGAATGGCTCTCTTACCAAACTAACACAGGAACAACAAAAACAAATCGCGTACCTAAAAACCATATGTACAAGCACTCCCCTGAGTATGAATCCAGCTCGCAGAAAAAAGACTAAAAAGCAATGTAGGAAAACACTTGATTTTGAGAAAGAAGATAGTGATCCTACATTCAAGGACCGTGAGACGAGTGAAAGTGGAATAAAATCTTCTCAAGAACACGGTCCAGACAGAGTTTTGCAGAACGAGACAAATATACAGTCTTTTGAGAAACCCAGAATAATAATTCTTGGGGATGAACAAGTTCGTGGTCTTTCACAAGTCCTAATAAATAGAAGGACGGCAGAGTGGAATGATTGTTACACGGTCTCTGCCATGGTTAAACCAGGTGCAACATGCTCCAAAATTCTTTGTAATAACCTAGAAATATATAACTCGCTGACCGAACAAGACATTGTTATACTTTCGGTTGGAGCAAATGACAATAATCCAACTCATGTCCTGAAGGAAGTATGTATAGCACTTAATAGCCTAAAAACTTGCCAACAAATATATTTACTTGGCCTACAATGTAATTATTATTTAAATGAGAACATGTTAAACCAAAACTTACAACTTTTAACGCAAAATTTCCCAAACTGTAAATTTATAAATTTAAACGAATTTTCTTATTATAAGCGATACTTTTATACAAGACAAAATAATCGCAGATATTTGAATGAACTTAGCTCTAAATTAAATATTGAAATTGACTATCTTAAATATACAAAAGAATTTCTCATGAAAAAACCTTTGTTGTTTACTGCACCTAATCTGGAAAAACGTAGTGAATTAACTAATAAAGTATGTTCTAGTCAGAAGACAATTTTGGATTTTTTCAAGCCGGTGGCATGTAACAGGAAGGTAGCAATTAACACCAATGCCCAATTTGACACTAGACAGGCCTCTTATTCAGCCTGTGATAGTCTTTTTCGTGTATGAACATATATTTATACTGCACCAAAATATTAATGGACTTGTAAATAAATCGGACTTACTAGGTGTGCACCTTAATAATTTTAAAGATAAGGGTAAATCGGTGGACATAGTATGCATAACAGAAACTAATATGAAAGAAGACGATCATATGCATCTTTACGTACCTAATTATACTCTCCACACATATTATTCACGAGAAAATAGGAATGGGGGCTCGTGCATACTACTAAAGAATACTTTAACGGGGCAAAAATTTGATTTAGGAAAATGGTGTAAACCAAATCTTATTGAAGTTTGCGCGGTTGAGTTGCAGAATCACCTCGTAATAGTAGTGTGTGTTTACAGACCTCCAAATCTGGATAAAGCTTCATTGAATACATTTCTCTTTAATTTAGATATGATTCTCAATGACATATGTTTTAAACGTAAGAAAAAGATAATTTTATGCGGTGATTTTAATATAGATATTTTGAAGGATAACTATGCCTCTCGCAATTTTAAAAACTTATTGCAAAGTTTTAATTTGAAACTGGGTGTGCGCACTCCAACAAGACTATGTAGCGGAACGTGTATTGACAACATTATCGACAATATAAGGGGAAGTAAATGCGTAACGGTCGAATTGGCGTTGTCAGATCATACAGCGCAACTACTACAATGTCCTGTTAAAGAAACTTGCACACTTCCATATTGGTACATATTTAGACGTAGCTTCTGTAAAGAAAATATGCAAAAGTTTAAAAGTTGTTTACAAAATTTGACATTTAATGATATTTATTTATCCACAGAGCCCAATGACGCATTTAATAAGTTCCACGACATGTTTATGCTATTTTATGATATATGCTTTCCGCGTAAGAAATTAAAACGATATGCAGTAAAATCACCTAAATGGATCAGTAAAGGTATAAAATTATCCCTTTACTGATCCATTTAGGTAAAGGGATAATTTTAAGGTATAAAATTATGGGGTGCTGAGTCAGAAAACCTCCCCGTGCGCCTAGTGGCTGCTAGTCCCTCTCGATACGTCTGGAGGGAACAGCAGCTGCTAGGACGGTGCACCCCGGGCGCCGGCAGTGTCCTTCCCTGAGGAGTGGGAAGAGATTCCCATTCTCCGGGAAATGTCACTGCCGGTGGCAAATATTCTGACGTGGAGGGGTCCAACCTGGACCAACGCGGCGTTTCTCCGCGTGACCCTCTGAAAAGCAGAGGGCACAGCGGAGGAGCAAGGGCGGGCTCGGTGTGCACTCACCCTGCCTCCGAGCAGACAGTGAGGGACGTTGTCCTTCGCTGTCCCCGTCGTTCTCGTAATCCCATCATCGGAGTGTCGTGGATCACGTCTCGCGGCTTCGATCGGGACCGAGGGTCTTGGCTTAACCACCTGGACCGCGAGGTAGAAAACCTCTATAAAAAGTTACCCCGAATCTCAAGCGGCGGCGCACCGTGAGGGGATGAATGGCTGACGGGTGTTCCCATGGAACAATCAGTCTCTAGTGCGACCCCCGCCAGGGTACCAGCCGACCCCCTGGCGGGTTATAAATGTTAAAGGCTTATCCGGGTACAGGGGGCACTGCCCGGATGGACCTCGTATTTCCCCCACACTCGTGGGACCAAATATGGTAAAAAAAATAAACAAAAAACCAGCCGGTGACGGCAAAGTGAGGGAGAGAAGGGATGCGGGGTCGGAGTCCGACGCCGCGTCCTGTGAGGTGAGTGCGGGAAGCTCAGAGAGCTTCCGCCTCGAGAGGGCCAGGACTGCTGCGGAGGAACGCAAGCGGTCCAGACCGGAAGGCGACCGCGAGTCGTCTTCCGAAGGGGAGCTTGCCTCGGCTCCAAAAATTTCCACCAGCAGGCGTGGTGGAATAAGGGGCATGGGGAGGGGGCTCTCAGCCCCCGAGAGATCGGGGGTGGCCGGTCGCGGGCAGGCCCACATGGGCACCTGTGAGGACGCGGCAGGCGAAGCTGGCGGCTCCGACCCGTCAGACGGGAAGGCCGTCAGACGGGCGATCTCCAGGCGGAGGTCGCCCGTCTGACGGCCGCCACGGAGCTTCTCCGCGAGGAGAACATGAAGCTTCGGGCAGACCTGACCGGTCTGCGAGAGTCTGGCTCCCGCGAGGTGCCTCAGCAGCAGCAGAGTCAGCCCTTGCCGGAGGTGAGCCAGGTCCTGCACCTGGTTCGGCAGGAGCTGGCTGCCTTCGGGGCGCGGTTCTCTGTCCTGGAGGGCATTGTACTGCGCCCCCCCCTGGCGGCAAACAAGGCGGCCGCTGGCCCGGGGGCGGGCTCGGGCCCGAATGCGAACCCGGGCCCGAGGGCGGTCTCGGGCCCAAAGGCAGTCTCATATGCGGCTGCTGCGGCTGCCAAATCTGGGCCAGGGCAGTCTGGCCAGCCCTCAGGCAGGACTAGGCCGGGCCCTGGAAAGTCGGCTCCGCCGAAAACGACAGCGGCCCAGAAAAAGGGCAAGGTGGCTCCTCAGGTGGTGGCGGTGCCTGCGCCAGCAGTAAGCCGGCCGCAGCCACCGCCGACACCCACCATGCCTGCCACGGCCGAAACCGAGTGGCAGGTGGTCGGGGAAAAAAGGAGGAAGGGACGAAAGGCGGCCAAAAAGGCCCGCAATGAAGAAAGAAGGCGTCAGCACAAGGCGCGAAGCGTCGCGGCTCGACTCCGCGCCCCGAAGACCGCAGCTGTAGTGATCACACTACAGCCGGAAGCGGAAAAGAGGGGCGTGTCCTACCGCGACGTGCTGACAAAGGCGAAGGCGACGGTGAATCTCGGGGAGCTTGGGATCACCGGGGGACTCCGGCTCAAAGTCACCGCGACAGGGGCTCGAGCGCTGGAGATCCCCGGAGAAAATAGCGGCCTGTCCGCTGACGCTCTGGCTGAAAAGCTCAGAGCGTCCCTAGATGCGGATGAGGTCCGAGTGTCCAGGCCTGTCAGATGCGCAGACATGCGCATCCTGGGTCTGGATGACTCAGTGACCCAAGAGGAGGTGGTCGCCGCCGTCACCAGGACCGGTGGGTGCCCTGCCGAGCAGGTCAGGGCAGGCACCCTACGTCCGGACCACTCGGGCATGCGAACTGTAATGGTAAGCTGCCCTGTGACGGCGGCAAGAACGATCGTGGAGGCTGGAAGGCTCCTGGTAGGCTGGGTGTCAGCGCAGGTTAAGCTGCTGGAGCCCCGACCTCTGAGGTGTTACCGGTGCCTCGTGGGGCACCACGTGAGTTGTCAGTGCACCTCGGAGGTGGACCGCAGCGACGTCTGCTTCCGTTGCGGTCTTCCCGGTCATATGGCCGCGGCCTGCTCTGCCCCACCGCACTGCACTGCATGTGCGGCAGCGGGCAAACCGGCCGATCACCGGGCAGGGGGCAGGGCCTGCGCACCACCCACCAAGACCAGGGGCAAGGGAAGGCCTTCAGCCACCGCCTCCACCGTCGCCACCGCCTCCACCGTCGCCACCGCCTCCACCGTCGCCACCGCCGCAGCCGCCGCCACTGTTGCGCCCACTGCTGCCGTCAGCACCGCCGCCGCAACAACTGCTGCGGGGCCCTCACGGGGGGCCCGGGAGGGGGCTGAAATGGAGTGCCAATAATAGCCCCATTACGCCTCCTCCAGGCGAACATCAACCACTGCCGCTGTGCTCAGGATCTGTTGCTCCAGAGCATGGCGGAGTGGTTGATTAACGTCGCCGTGGTCGCTGAGCCGTACTTTGTCCCACCCAGGGAAGACTGGGTGGAGGACCTGAGCGGCTCAGTGGCCATAATTTCGTCGGCCGCCGCCGGTACCCCGACCCTTGAGAGTGTCAGGAAGGGTCGGGGTTGCGTAGCAGCACGGTTCGGGGAGATCGTCGTAGCGGGAGTCTACTTCTCCCCGAGCCGAACTCTCGCCGAGTTCCACAACTCCCTCATGGAGTTGAGTGTCGTCATCCGAAGCTATTCCCTCCCAGTGCTTGTGCTCGGGGACTTCAATGCCAAAAACTTGGCTTGGGGTTCTCGTTGCACAGATGTGCGGGGTAGGATGGTGGAGGACTGGGCTCTGGAGGTGGGCCTGGTCGTCCTAAATCGGGGTTCTGTCCCCACGTGTGTGCGGATACGGGGCGAGTCGGTGGTGGACATCTCGTTCGCTAGCCCCGCTCTGTCACCGCGTGTCGTTGACTGGCGCGTTATGGAGGGGGTGGAGACCTATTCCGACCACCGGTACATCCGGTTCGATGTCTCCGCCCAGGACTCAAGCGCGCCGGTCTCACAGGCCCCGAGTGGTCCGCGTTGGGCACTGAAGCAGCTGGACCGGGAGCTCCTCCTGGAAGCCTCGATAGTGCAGGCCTGGGTGACATCACCGAACAGGCCTGCTGACATCAACAACGAGGCAGGGTGGTTCCAGGAGGCCATGTCCGACATATGCGACGTGGCAATGCCCCGAGTTCGGCCAGGACGCGCCCGGCGTCAGGTGTACTGGTGGTCGCGAGAGCTGAAGTCTCTGCGCGAGGCGTGCGTCGCCGCGCGGCACCTGTACGCCAGGCATCGCAGGCTCCGCATCCGCCCTACGGATGCGGCAGCCATTGAGGCGGAGCTGTACGAGGGATACAGAGCAGCGAAGACCGCCCTCCAAGAGGCTGTCCAGCGGGCCAGGGACCTGGGCCGCGAGGAGATGCTGGGGACTCTCGACAGAGATCCGTGGGGGCGCCCTTACAAGATAGTGCGGGATAAACTCCGCACCTGGGCCCCCCCGCTGACGCAGAGTCTCCGCCCTCAGCTCGTGGAGGACGTGGTGAGCGCTCTGTTCCCTCTGCGAGGGGAACATCCTCCCCCGCCTATGGCTCCGCCGCTTGCGGTGCCAGATGTGGACCACATCGAGGACGATGACGACATTCCGGAAGTGACCGGGGTAGACCTGAGAGTGGCGGTAGGCAGGCTTAAAGCCAAAAATACCGCCCCGGGACCCGATGGCTTGCCTGGCAAAGCCTGGGTCCTGGCCTCGGAGGCTCTCGGGCCCCGACTGGAAGGGCTCTTAAGCGCATGCTTGGAGAGAGGCCAGTTCCCGCTTCGTTGGAAGACGGGGAAGCTGGTCCTCATCCGGAAGCCGGGGCGCCCTGCGGACTCTCCGTCCGCATACCGGCCCATTGTGTTGCTCGACGAGGTGGAGCGGGCAGGAGCTGCATTCAAGCGGCTCTTGCCCAACCTGGGGGGTCCAAACGCCTCCTGCCGGAGGCTCTACGCGGGGGTCGTGCGGTCCATGGCCCTTTATGGGGCCCCGGTGTGGGCGCGTTCTTTGAGGCGGCGAGCCGCCCATTACCTGAACGCGCCCCAGAGGGTGGTAGCCGTAAGGCTGGTCCGGGGGTACCGTACGATCTCCGGCGAGGCGGCGAGCCTCTTGGCCGGATTGCCGCCATGGAATCTGGAGGCGATGGTCCTCGCGCGCCTGCATGAATGGCGCGCGGAGGCACTACGCCGGGGGGAAACTCCGCTGCCGCGGCAAATTGTCGCTCAGCGGACAGACCTCCGGCGCGATCTCATGGTGGCATGGAGACAGCGACTATCGCAACCACGTGCAGGGCACGCCACAATAGTGGCGATAAGTCTCCTTTTTGAGGAGTGGCTAGAGAGGCGGCACGGCGCCCTCACCTTCCGCCTGACGCAGGTCCTCACCGGACACGGTTGTTTCGGGAGGTTCCTGCACCGAATTGGGCGGGAGGAAACGCCCGGGTGTTACCATTGTGAGGATCGGCCGGAGGACACGGTGGAGCACACCGTGGAGCTCTGCCCCGCTTGGGCTGAGCACCGCCGTGTCCTCGTAGCGGTGATTGGCGGCGGTGACCTCTCGCGACCGGCCCTGGTTCAATCCATGGTCCGGAGCGAGAGGGAATGGGAAGCCGTCGCCTCCTTCTGCGAAGCAGTCATGCTAGCGAAGGAGGTGGCGGAACGTGAGAGGGAGAGAACCTCACGTCCCAGCCGCCGCGGGAGACGCCCCGGGCGTCGGGGGGCAACCAGTGGCCCCCGGCCACCGTAGGCGCGAGCCTGTGGACGGTGAGTAATGGGCTAGCTCACCGTCCGTCCGTCTCATGACGACAGGCCGTGTCGACGGCGCGTACGTGTTCCACGCGCGCCTCAAGGAGATGTCAGCAAACCGGAAGGGGCCCGAGAGGGCCGATGCCTGCCAGGGCTGCGGGTTGTTCGAAAGAGATACCGCGGCCCTGGAACAAAAAGGGCGAAGAAGGAACATGGATGGGTTTTAGTCAGTACAAGTCTGACACTCCCTCCCGCTCCGCCCACAGCGGGAGAAGTCATTTGATGATTTCCCATCCGGAAAAAAAAAAAAAAAGGTATAAAATTATGCTGTAAACGTAAGCGTGAAATGTTGTGGCAATTTCGAAAAGACCCTAACCCCAATAATAAAAAATATTTCAAAACATATACGAAACGCCTAAAAACCATAATTCGGCTGACTAAGAAATCCCAAAATAACTACCACATTAATAATGCGTCTAATAAATGTAAAGCGACATGGCAAATAATAAATAAGAGCAAAAATAATAAGCCGGTTGAAGGAATACCAAGACTTAGGATAAATGACGAAGACATAACTGACCCACAAAGTATCTCTCAAATTTTTAATGACTACTTTATTGACGAAATTGAATTAGCATCTGACATTAATAATAGTAATCAAAATTTAAAATTTGACATGTATCTTGACTCATTATTTTTAATACCCAGCGTTCCCCCTGACATTATAAAATTAATAAATTCATTAAACAATACAAACAGTTCTGGTTATGATGACATAACAACAAATGTTATTAAGAGCGTTTACGCCTTAGGACATTTCATACAAACTTTCAAGTCGTTATTTTCCGAAATGACTGAACTGATTTTGATGAAACTTCGTACACATAAGCAGGATACACAGATCTAAAAAGTTACTAAAAAACATTTTCGAAAAATAGTGTTACAGTTAAATTAGACCAAATTTAAATTTTCTAAAGAAACAGAAAATTCCAATTATCTCTTGTTTTAAAACACATTTTGAAAATATTTTTTAGTAACTTTTTAGACCTATGTATCCTGCTTATGCGTATAAAGTTTCATTTAAATCGGTTCAGTCATTTCGGAAAAAAACTACTTGAAAGTTTGTATGAAAAGCGGTAAGGAATAAACGCTCTTAAATCTGTTTCAACCATTATAGCACCAGTACTTAGTTATATAATAAATATGTGTTTAGAATCGGGTGTGTTTCCGGATAGGTTGAAAGTAGCAGTTATAAAACCACTGTATAAGAAAGGTAGCAAACACGATCCAGCCAACTACCGGCCTATTGCCTTACTGCCCATATTCTCAAAAATTGTAGAAAAAGTGATATACAATTCCTTATACACATTTTTTGAACGTAACAATCTCTTTGCGGATGAACAATACGGATTTAGAAGAAAAAAAAATATAAATATGGCAATTTTTAAGCTCTTTGAAAAAGTTATAACTGGTATTGATATGAGAAGTCCGGTCGCTGCTTTATTCATGGACATGAGCAAGGCTTTTGATTTTGTGGATAGAACAGTTCTTTTAGAGAAGCTGGAAAGGTATGGAGTTAGGGGCAATGCTTTGAACCTTTTGAAATCATACTTGTCCGACAGAAAACAAGTAACGAAAATAGATAAGATCTGCTTTCGCTCAAAAACAGAGCGTACGTATGTATCGAGTCAGAGGGCTAATAACTACGGTGTACCCCAAGGAAGTATTGTAGGATCTTTATTATTTATTATTTACATTAATGACATGCCCAGAGAAATACGTCACCCGATGGTTTTGTTTGCTGACGATAGCACGGTCGTTTTTAGTGGTAATAACGATGCGACGACACTTGAAAGAGAGATAAACCACTGTCTCCAAGTACTAATAGAATGGATGAGCGCGAATAACTTAAAAATTAATATTGATAAAACTAAAATAATGACTTTTGAGCAAAGGACAAATCATAAAAAACCGGACGTAAAATATGGAGATAGGTTAATTTCAGAAACGAAAACTACAAAATTTTTAGGGCTTGAACTGGATAGGGACATGTCATGGAAAACACATACTGACAGTGTTTGTAATCGCCTGAGTCAGCACTCATATGCTTTACGTAATCTCGCAAAGGAAGTAAATCAAAAAGTTTTGGTTACGGCGTATCATGCTTATGTTACATCTACATTAAGATACGGGATTATATATTGGGGCAACTCCACCAACATGGAGACAGTATTTAGAGCCCAAAAAAGGTGTGTTAGGGCGATATGCGGTATAAAAAGCACGGAAAGCTGCAAACCGTTCTTTGCGAATTTGCGTATATTAACGGTAACCTGTTTATACATATGTGAGGTGGCTGTATTTGTCAAGACAAACTTCCACTTATTTGAAACTTTACACAGCTCGCGACATAGAAATAAAATAAGCAGTAGGCAACACAAAAAAGCGGTATTCCATAAAAACCTCCTAGGAATGGCACCACAGATTTATAATAAATTACCTAATTCTTTGTTAAGTATTAAAGATATTAATGTATTTAAGAAGCAACTCAATAATCTAATGATAAGTAAGACATACTACACTTTAAATGAATACCTGTCAGATAGAAATCTGTTTGTTTAATATTAACACATATAATTTTTGGTGAATACTTGAGAGTCCGATTTATTTCATAAAAATATTTTGATTATTTTGACATTATTGTAACATTATATACCCTGACATTATGGACTTACTTATTGATTATTGAAACTATGACATTACTTACTTATTAATTGAATTTATGACCTTTTACAGGCTATTATTTTGAGTCTATAACATTGTATTAGATATTATATTATTTTGAATCTATGACATGGTATAATGTATTAATTTGAATTTATGAATTTGTGTATGATAAATTTTGCATGCCTGAATTGGTACAACACAGTGGACTGCGCATTCACTTGACATCTGGAAATGTATAATTATGTACTGTGTTAAGCAATAAAGATTTGAATTGAATTGAATTGAATCCAGGTGAGCGTTTTTACCGCGAACTAATAGATTTCTCGATGGAGCAAGATTGGACTTGTATTGATACAAATAGGTTGCAACTGTCGTCAGGAACGTTCACATTTGTAAGTGAGGCTCACGGGAGCAAGCGGTGGCTTGACCACTGTGTTGTGACTGACTCTGCTATGCACTGTATAACAGATGTGTCCGTAAAATACGACGTTTATTGGTCTGATCATTTGCCACTAGTTATTTCGTGTAATCTCGATGTTATTAGGCAGAAAACGACTGCAAAAAATGATACTTGTAATAAAATACAATGGGGAGAAAGGAATGCAGACCAATGTTATGCCTATCAGAATATGTGTAATTCTCGATTTAGACATATTGATTTATTATTAGACTTGCAAAATTGCTGTGGTAAATATTGTAGTGATCAGTATCATAAAGAGATAATTAATAATGTATATAATGATATAGTTAATATTTTATGTTCATGTGCTATTGCGACATATGAAAGCGGTCGAGGTAAGTGGAAACCCTTAGCTGGTTGGAACAAGCATGTGAGCGAGGCTCACAGGAATGCCAGGTTGCAGTTCAATATATGGTGTTCGTCCGGTCAACCGTCCACTGGCCCTATTTTTGACGCCATGATGGGGGCACGGAAGATCTTCAAAGGAAAGCTTAAATGGTGCCAAAAGCATCAAGAACAAATTAAAATGGATCTTCTAGCTGAACACCATGCTAAATCAGATTTTAAAAGTTTTTGGAAAGCTACTAATAAGTTGAACCCTAAGCCTGGCGTTCCAGTGAGCGTCGACGGGATGTTCTGCCCTAAGGATATAGCCGAGATGTTTCAGAAACAATTCGCTATTAAGTCGACGCTGGGGCCGCCGTGCCCGTGCGGGGTGTTCGATGCTGGGCCCGAGCATGCGGAGGTGAAAACTGTCATTAGTGCAAAGGAGATCAGGCACATAATACAGAAGATGACAAGAGGCAAATCGCCTGGTCATGACGGACTCAGCATCGAGCACCTGCAGCATGCAGGTCTACACTTGCCTCGAGTGCTGGCACTTTTATTTAATCTGTGTCTGAGTCATTCACATCTTCCGCCTGATCTAGTGCGAGCTCTGGTGGTGCCGGTGGTCAAAAGCAAGACTGGAGACGTATCGGACGAGTCTAACTACAGGCCTATTTCACTCGCCACCATCAGAGCCAAGGTACTTGACAGCGTGCTAAACTCACATCTTAAGATTAATGTACAGCTCAGTGACGCCCAGTTTGGATTCCGGCCTGGGTTGTCAACGGAGACGGCGGTTGTAAGCTTGAAGCACGCTGTCAGGTATTATACGGCTAGAAAAACACCCGTATATGCTGTTTTCCTTGATCTGTCGAGGGCCTTTGACCTTGTCCCATACGATCTTCTTTGGAAAAAACTAGAGGAAACGGCACTGCCGCCTGAGTTCACATTGCTCCTCAAGCACTGGTATCTAAACCAGGAGACTCAGGTGCGTTGGGCGGGTGAGCTGTCGAAGCCATGCCGGCCGGAGTGCGGGGTGAGGCAGGGGGGACTGTCCTCGCCTTTGCTTTTCGGCCTGTATGTCAATGCACTGATTGAGCGACTCAGCAGCATGCATGTCGGTTGCTACATAGATGGAGTGTGTTTTAACAACATAAGCTATGCGGACGACATGGTGCTGCTGGCTCCCTCAATCGGCGCTCTCCGAAAGCTACTCGATGTGTGCGAGTCGTATGCTGAGACTCATGGATTAGTTTACAACAGCAGTAAGACAGAGTTCATGGTCTTCAGGTCTGGCACCAGGTGTCCCACTACAGTCCCTCCTCTTTTAATTAAAGGTCACCCGATAAACCGGGTCTACAAATTTAAATACCTGGGCCATCTGGTTACGGATGATCTGAAAGATGACCTGGATCTAGAGAGGGAGCGCAGAGCATTATCAGTTAGGGCGAATATGCTGGCCCGCAGGTTTTCTCGTTGTACAGCTTCAGTTAAAATAGTTCTTTTTAAGGCATATTGCACATCGCTGTACTCCGGAGCCCTGTGGTTCACTTATACCCAAAAGGCTTATAATGCTCTGCGTATCCAATATAATAATACGTTCAGGGGATTGTTGCGACTGCCACGCTTCTGTAGTGCATCAGCAATGTTTGCCGATGCACGCACTGACAGTTTTGATGCGTTGTGACGTAAAAAATCTGCCTCGCTACTCCGCAGGTTGCGTGGCAGTCCCAACACTCTCCTGCAATCGATAGCCGCCCGGGCAGATAGCCCGCTAGTGTGGGCGCTAACCAATCGCACTCGATCTCTTCTAGTTATTAAGTACTAACATAGGCTAAGTTATTCTGTTACTAACAAAGTGGACCTTTTATATAAGTAGTCTGATAAATAAATAATGAAATAAAAAAATAAAATAAAATTAAACCATTCAAGTGCGAAAATCTAATTCTATTCTATTCTGTTCTGAACAGTTCTTTCAACAAGGGAATCTTATGTTCTGGTTCAGGAATCTCAAATTAGTTGTGATAAATGTGTTGTGTAAGTGTCATCATCATCATCATCAGCAGCCTACCGCAGTCCACTGCTGCACATAGGCCTCTTCAATCGCTCGCCACTTAATCCGATTCTCGGCAACTCTCATCCAGTTGCTACCAGCTACCCTGCGAAGATCGTCGCTCCACCGAGCCTGAGGGTGTCCCATCTTACGCTTGTTGATACGTCTCCACTCAAGAACACGTCTACCCCAACGGTCATCGGTTCTACGGCTAATATGGCCGGCCCATTGCCACTTCAGATCATCTCGTTCCGGATGCGATCCTTCAAAGAGACTCCTTATGTTGTGTTTTATTAACCCCCGACCAAAAAAGAGGGGTGTTATAAGTTTGACGTGTGTATCTGTGTATCTGTGTGTCTGTCTGTGGCATCGTAGCTCCCAAACGGATGAAGCGATTTTGATAAAATTGGTGTCATTTGAAAGGTATTTTAATCGAGAGTGTTCTTAGCTATGTTTCGAGAAAATTTGCTCAGCCGTTTGAAGCTCATCACCTCTTTTCTAGTTGATGAAGGGATTTAAACAACTTTTACGGGTCTAGTTGATTGGAAATTTGAATTCTTGTCATTTTCGCATCGCCAGGGGGGTAGGCTGCACACCCCCCCTCCCCCCTATAAGCTCAAGTTTTTTTTTAAATTCATATCTCACCTGGTTTTCGTTAATAAGCGAGAAGAGGCGCAACACCAAGAAAAATGGAAGGAATGGGACTAGAGCTATGCCCAGGAGTGGGACAGTCAAGGCTAAGAAAGTCTAAGAAAAAATAATTTAAGTTTAAAAAGCATGAAATAAAAATTAAATTTAAAATAAGTAAGTAGACCGCTTAGTACATAAAAATATATATACAAACAAAGCGGTCCCCCGACGCTACGACGCTTGGATTAATTTTATTTTTGGTTTTGTAGAGGTTTTGTCCGTCGGGGGTTTTTTAAATTTTAAATTTAATTTTTATTTCATGCTTTTTAAACTTAAATTATTTTTTCTTAGACTTTCTTAGCCTTGACTGTCCCACTCCTGGGCATAGCTCTAGTCCCATTCCTTCCATTTTTCTTGGTGTTGCGCCTCTTCTCGCTTATTAACGAAAACCAGGTGAGATATGAATTTAAAAAAAAACTTGAGCTTATAGGGGGGAGGGGGGGTGTGCAGCCTACCCCCCTGGCGATGCGAAAATGACAAGAATTCAAATTTCCAATCAACTAGACCCGTAAAAGTTGTTTAAATCCCTTCATCAACTAGAAAAGAGGTGATGAGCTTCAAACGGCTGAGCAAATTTTCTCGAAACATAGCTAAGAACACTCTCGATTAAAATACCTTTCAAATGACACCAATTTTATCAAAATCGCTTCATCCGTTTGGGAGCTACGATGCCACAGACAGACACACAGATACACAGATACACACGTCAAACTTATAACACCCCTCTTTTTTGGTCGGGGGTTAATAAAACACAACATAAGGAGTCTCTTTGAAGGATCGCATCCGGAACGAGATGATCTGAAGTGGCAATGGGCCGGCCATATTAGCCGTAGAACCGATGACCGTTGGGGTAGACGTGTTCTTGAGTGGAGACGTATCAACAAGCGTAAGATGGGACACCCTCAGGCTCGGTGGAGCGACGATCTTCGCAGGGTAGCTGGTAGCAACTGGATGAGAGTTGCCGAGAATCGGATTAAGTGGCGAGCGATTGAAGAGGCCTATGTGCAGCAGTGGACTGCGGTAGGCTGCTGATGATGATGATGATGACACTTACACAACACATTTATCACAACTAATTTGAGATTCCTGAACCAGAACATAAGATTCCCTTGTTGAAAGAACTGTTCAGAACAGAATAGAATAGAATTAGATTTTCGCACTTGAATGGTTTAATTTTATTTTATTTTTTTATTTCATTATTTATTTATCAGACTACTTATATAAAAGGTCCACTTTGTTAGTAACAGAATAACTTAGCCTATGTTAGTACTTAACCTCTCCAGCCCCGTGGTTCCCATATGGGAACGCCGAACAATTCGGTTGAGCCCCGAGGTTCCCATATGGGAACGCCTCGTACAAGCAAACTTAAACCCTTATCGTACGTACAGTAAGGGTCTAATTCGTTTGTAAAAATTTACGTCTCTGGCCAACTAGAGTTCGATTAAAATGAAACCAAACATACCAACCTAACAACTGCACAAAATTATTAAAAAAATAAAGAAACGCGTCTTTGTCGACTGTCAAAATGAGTCATGGCGGCCAGTGTGGAACGGTGGTGTTTTGTTTTGGAATGCAGTGAATTTTTTGTGTTTTGTGTTGTTAAACTTTGGTAAGTAAATGTATAGTATGTTATTAGTGTATAATGTAACTTTTTAGATAGTCATTTGCTGGAAAAAATATCTAAAAATTATGTTTTTGACCAAAAAATTTCTCCAAAAATTCCTTTGTTGTGAAGTTCGTCAGTCGAAATTGAAAATATGAATTTGACTCTTTTACAATGAAATATGGTCTTGGAAACATTAGTAATAAGCGAAAAAATAGTGATAATTCATAATTTCATGCATTCGAGGCATATTTATTCATATTTATTGATATTTCAAGTATTTTCATGCATTGAACTGCGCAGTTAGAAAATGGCCGATTCTAATAGGACGTTTGAATTGGAATCTTGCAAGAATAATTTATGTAGGACTCCTAAAAAACACTGTCATTAGATTACTTGTATATTTGTTATGTTAGATCTAAAGTTTCGTGTAAATTGATTCAGTAGTTTTACCAAAAAAAAACAAACTACGACAACAGTATGTTTGCGGCGAGCTCTCTGAATTCTATGCGATGTTTATAATTCTCAAGTAGTTATAAAACAGTTGTTTATATTGTAATACATGGTCTCGTTAATCAAGAACCCGAAACTGTTTACCGCTTGAGATAAGAGCTAATAGAACTCGCGCGATAAGCTTTTTATGAGCGCAGGACACTTGACACGCTCGATGACGTCATTGTGAGGCCGGCTGGGTGTTTTACCGTTTAGCCGCAAGGTTGGAGAGGTTAATAACTAGAAGAGATCGAGTGCGATTGGTTAGCGCCCACACTAGCGGGCTATCTGCCCGGGCGGCTATCGATTGCAGGAGAGTGTTGGGACTGCCACGCAACCTGCGGAGTAGCGAGGCAGATTTTTTACGTCACAACGCATCAAAACTGTCAGTGCGTGCATCGGCAAACATTGCTGATGCACTACAGAAGCGTGGCAGTCGCAACAATCCCCTGAACGTATTATTATATTGGATACGCAGAGCATTATAAGCCTTTTGGGTATAAGTGAACCACAGGGCTCCGGAGTACAGCGATGTGCAATATGCCTTAAAAAGAACTATTTTAACTGAAGCTGTACAACGAGAAAACCTGCGGGCCAGCATATTCGCCCTAACTGATAATGCTCTGCGCTCCCTCTCTAGATCCAGGTCATCTTTCAGATCATCCGTAACCAGATGGCCCAGGTATTTAAATTTGTAGACCCGGTTTATCGGGTGACCTTTAATTAAAAGAGGAGGGACTGTAGTGGGACACCTGGTGCCAGACCTGAAGACCATGAACTCTGTCTTACTGCTGTTGTAAACTAATCCATGAGTCTCAGCATACGACTCGCACACATCGAGTAGCTTTCGGAGAGCGCCGATTGAGGGAGCCAGCAGCACCATGTCGTCCGCATAGCTTATGTTGTTAAAACACACTCCATCTATGTAGCAACCGACATGCATGCTGCTGAGTCGCTCAATCAGTGCATTGACATACAGGCCGAAAAGCAAAGGCGAGGACAGTCCCCCCTGCCTCACCCCGCACTCCGGCCGGCATGGCTTCGACAGCTCACCCGCCCAACGCACCTGAGTCTCCTGGTTTAGATACCAGTGCTTGAGGAGCAATGTGAACTCAGGCGGCAGTGCCGTTTCCTCTAGTTTTTTCCAAAGAAGATCGTATGGGACAAGGTCAAAGGCCCTCGACAGATCAAGGAAAACAGCATATACGGGTGTTTTTCTAGCCGTATAATACCTGACAGCGTGCTTCAAGCTTACAACCGCCGTCTCCGTTGACAACCCAGGCCGGAATCCAAACTGGGCGTCACTGAGCTGTACATTAATCTTAAGATGTGAGTTTAGCACGCTGTCAAGTACCTTGGCTCTGATGGTGGCGAGTGAAATAGGCCTGTAGTTAGACTCGTCCGATACGTCTCCAGTCTTGCTTTTGACCACCGGCACCACCAGAGCTCGCACTAGATCAGGCGGAAGATGTGAATGACTCAGACACAGATTAAATAAAAGTGCCAGCACTCGAGGCAAGTGTAGACCTGCATGCTGCAGGTGCTCGATGCTGAGTCCGTCATGACCAGGCGATTTGCCTCTTGTCATCTTCTGTATTATGTGCCTGATCTCCTTTGCACTAATGACAGTTTTCACCTCCGCATGCTCGGGCCCAGCATCGAACACCCCGCACGGGCACGGCGGCCCCAGCGTCTACTTAATAGCGAATTGTTTCTGAAACATCTCGGCTATATCCTTAGGGCAGAACATCCCGTCGACGCTCACTGGAACGCCAGGCTTAGGGTTCAACTTATTAGTAGCTTTCCAAAAACTTTTAAAATCTGATTTAGCATGGTGTTCAGCTAGAAGATCCATTTTAATTTGTTCTTGATGCTTTTGGCACCATTTAAGCTTTCCTTTGAAGATCTTCCGTGCCCCCATCATGGCGTCAAAAATAGGGCCAGTGGACGGTTGACCGGACGAACACCATATATTGAACTGCAACCTGGCATTCCTGTGAGCCTCGCTCACATGCTTGTTCCAACCAGCTAAGGGTTTCCACTTACCTCGACCGCTTTCATATGTCGCAATAGCACATGAACATAAAATATTAACTATATCATTATATACATTATTAATTATCTCTTTATGATACTGATCACTACAATATTTACCACAGCAATTTTGCAAGTCTAATAATAAATCAATATGTCTAAATCGAGAATTACACATATTCTGATAGGCATAACATTGGTCTGCATTCCTTTCTCCCCATTGTATTTTATTACAAGTATCATTTTTTGCAGTCGTTTTCTGCCTAATAACATCGAGATTACACGAAATAACTAGTGGCAAATGATCAGACCAATAAACGTCGTATTTTACGGACACATCTGTTATACAGTGCATAGCAGAGTCAGTCACAACACAGTGGTCAAGCCACCGCTTGCTCCCGTGAGCCTCACTTACAAATGTGAACGTTCCTGACGACAGTTGCAACCTATTTGTATCAATACAAGTCCAATCTTGCTCCATCGAGAAATCTATTAGTTCGCGGTAAAAACGCTCACCTGGATTCAATTCAATTCAATTCAAATCTTTATTGCTTAACACAGTACATAATTATACATTTCCAGATGTCAAGTGAATGCGCAGTCCACTGTGTTGTACCAATTCAGGCATGCAAAATTTATCATACACAAATTCATAAATTCAAATTAATACATTATACCATGTCATAGATTCAAAATAATATAATATCTAATACAATGTTATAGACTCAAAATAATAGCCTGTAAAAGGTCATAAATTCAATTAATAAGTAAGTAATGTCATAGTTTCAATAATCAATAAGTAAGTCCATAATGTCAGGGTATATAATGTTACAATAATGTCAAAATAATCAAAATATTTTTATGAAATAAATCGGACTCTCAAGTATTCACCAAAAATTATATGTGTTAATATTAAACAAACAGATTTCTATCTGACAGGTATTCATTTAAAGTGTAGTATGTCTTACTTATCATTAGATTATTGAGTTGCTTCTTAAATACATTAATATCTTTAATACTTAACAAAGAATTAGGTAATTTATTATAAATCTGTGGTGCCATTCCTAGGAGGTTTTTATGGAATACCGCTTTTTTGTGTTGCCTACTGCTTATTTTATTTCTATGTCGCGAGCTGTGTAAAGTTTCAAATAAGTGGAAGTTTGTCTTGACAAATACAGCCACCTCACATATGTATAAACAGGTTACCGTTAATATACGCAAATTCGCAAAGAACGGTTTGCAGCTTTCCGTGCTTTTTATACCGCATATCGCCCTAACACACCTTTTTTGGGCTCTAAATACTGTCTCCATGTTGGTGGAGTTGCCCCAATATATAATCCCGTATCTTAATGTAGATGTAACATAAGCATGATACGCCGTAACCAAAACTTTTTGATTTACTTCCTTTGCGAGATTACGTAAAGCATATGAGTGCTGACTCAGGCGATTACAAACACTGTCAGTATGTGTTTTCCATGACATGTCCCTATCCAGTTCAAGCCGTTCAAGCAGGGGTTTTTTAAATTTTTTATTTTACACAATTTGTTTGGTTATGTTGTGTTTTACACTAATTATACAGGGTGTTTGGTGCATCGTTTGCCAAATCGAATAGGCCGAAAGGAGAGGTCATTTGCTATCTCTTTACGACCTTTAACTCATTCCTTGCCACACCAGTTTTTTTATAAGAACTTTTCAATTTAAATTTTTAAAAATTCCAAAATTCAACATTTTAGGTCAAATAAAAAAATTGTTTAAGCTTAAAATTTTGATTTAATTTTGATGTCTACTGTTGTATGATTCTATCAAATACAAAATTACTTGCTAGGAACAATTACTTTCTTTTTTAATAGCTCGTAAAGTTTTTGTAAAAAAAAAATGAACTTAAAACTCAACTTTAAATGGCTATAAAAAAAAAAACTAAAAGCGATCGGGATCTTCGAATACCTTTAAAAAGTTCTCTAGTCTGTCCCCTTTCCAACGGTATGCAATATGCCCAAAAAAACGTTTAATATCTTTTAATTTTTAACTAAATGTGTAATCGAGACACTAGGCTGATATTCGACATTACAGTAAGAACAGTAGTTTTAGCATAAATAACATGCCTCAAGTAAGTAGATAGATACTGTTATGTCACTAGTGCGTAGTGTCCTATCTCTTTCTTAAACAGGAACCAAAGTTTCAAGAATTTGAAATAAAAAAAAAGGATTTTGTGGTTTTATGAAACCACGGTAAAAGTAAAAGTTTTTTTCACACTATAGACATTTAACAAAAAATTTTTGGAATAATATTCCATTAAGGGTATAAAACGTGGAGTAGGGATAAAGTGAAAGGCTCTTCAGAGCGCCTTTCAATTTATCCCTACTCCGCGGCCGAGCGTCACGCGACATGCAACACACAGACGAAAAAGTTTGAGACGATGTAATAAATGTTTCACTTTAAAAAAAAAAACGAAATCACAAATCTTGTTCGAGTTGTCCGCCACTGTTGCGAATGCACGCGCGGCATCTTCGTCTTATCTCGACTGTAGTTGTGCGTAAACGTATTTTTGCTTTGATAGTCACAAAAGCCACATCTATGTGTTGGACTAAATCCTCCCTTGTCTCGATTTCCAAGGCGTAGAAAATTTATTTGGCTCGTCCCTAGACGTAAAAATCTAACGGAGTTAAGTCTGGGGATCGTGGAGGCCATAGAATAGGGCCATCCCTCCCAACCCATGATTCTGGAAACTGACGAATTAGGTACTCCCTGACAGTTAAACTCCAGTGAGTGGGACAACCGTCTTGTTGGAATACAAAAGAGATGTCTACACGGAAAATTAGCAGCTCAGCTAACAATAAGGGGAAGTCTGCTTCGGTGTTTTGGGATGGCTATTTCATGACCTCCACGTTCCCTCAGACTTAACTCTGTTAGATCTTTACGTCTAAGAACGAGCCAAAGAAATAACGCAACGGAAGTTGAGACTAGGGATGATTTAGTCCAACGCATTGATGCGGCTTTCGTGACTATCAAAGCAGAAATACGTTTACGCTCCACTACAGTTGAGATAAGATGAAGATGCCGCGCGTGCATTCGCAACAGTGGCGGACAACTCGAACAAGATTTGTGATTTCTGTATTTTTTTTTTTAATTTCAAATTCTTAAAACGTTGGTTTCTGTTTAAGAAAGAGATAGGACACTACGCACTAGTGACATAACAGTATCTGTCTACTTACTTGAGGCATGTTATTTATGCTAAAACTACTGTTCTTACTGTAATGTCGAATATCAGCCTAGTGTCTCGATTACACATTTAGTTAAAAATTAAAAGATATTAAACGTTTTTTTGGACATATTGCATACCGTTAGAAAGGGGACAGACTAGAGAACTTTTTAAAAGTATTCGAAGATCCCGATCGCTTTTAGTTTTTTTTTATAGCTATTTAAAGTTGAGTTTTAAGTTTAATTTTCTTTTACAAAAACTTTACGAGCTATTAAAAAATAAACTAATTGTAACTAGCAAGTAACTTTGAATTTGATAGAATTATACAAGAGTACACATCAAAATTAAATCGAAATTTTAAGTCTAAACAATATTTTTACATTTTTATCTGAGCTAAAATGTTGAATTTTGGAATTTTTCAAAATTTAAATTAAAAAGTTATTATAAAAAACCCGGTGAGGCAAGGAATGAGTTATAGGGCGTGAAGAGTTAGCAAATGACCTCTCCTTTCGGCCTATTCGATTTGGCAAACGATGCACCAAACACCCTGTATAATTAACTATTGTAAGTAATGCTTTTTATTCAAGTAGTATTAGTATTAATTTACCCAAAGTAACGAGCCTGTCAGGGTTCGAACATACAACCTACAATTCATAAGTCAAGGCCATTTTGACTAGGAGGCTATCACTCCCACCTTTCAACTACATAATACAATAAATTGTTTATAAAAAACAATCAAAGTCAAATCATATAGGCACTTATAAGGCAAAAAAATGCAATTGATACAAACTCAAAGCATTTATTTAAATACCATTTACAGGCAGTTTTGAATCAAAATCAAAATATTTTTATTTCACATAGGCCTACAAAGGCACTTGTAAAACGTCAACAAAAAAGGTGCACGGTTCGGGTTCTTCTGAAGCTAGAGTTATTTTTCACTTTTTTGAAGTCGTTTTGTTTTTTGAAAAAAGTTTTTATTTATCCATTTAGTTGTATTATCCTATTAAAATTTTTGCTATGAATGTAAATACATTGTTAACAATACAAAAACATGGCTATACAGTATGTTAGGTTAAACGAGGGACATATTGAAGGAGGGTATTCAGTATTCGATTCTCGTCCCAAATATGTAAAAAAACCTATAACGTCTATAGAAGAATTTTTAATGTTTTGTTTAGTGCCTAGATACTGTGACTAGACTGTCCTAAGCCAGGTAAGTTTAAAGTATGAGGGGAAAATGGATTATACCTAAGAGTCATTGCCCCGCTCACATGTTCTGCGATAGTATTAAGTCGCTAGCGCAAGGGTGTATACACGTTGCGTGTCATTTGCGAAAATGTTGGTATGGTTCTGTCTGTTATTTATCAGTGTTTTTTTTTTTGTTTATATTTTTTTTAGTATCATGTTAGCATGTACTATTATGGGTTTGAATATGTCCCTCGTTTAAACTAACATACTGTATAAATAAAAATCAATTGCTGTTCGTTAGTCTCGCTAAAACTCGAGAACGGCTGAACCGATGTGGCTGATTTTGGTTTTAAAATATTTGTCGTAGTCCAGGGATGATTTAAAAGGTAAGAAAGGTAGGGTAGGGTAGGTAGGGTGGGTAGGTAGGTAGGGTAGGGTAGGGTAGGTAGGTAGGGTAGGGTAGGTAGGGTAGGGTAGGTAGGGTAGGGTAGGTAGGGTAGGGTAGGTAGGGTAGGGTAGGTAGGGTAGGGTAGGTAGGGTAGGGTAGGTAGGGTAGGGTAGGTAGGGTAGGTCAAAATCAAAATCAAAATCAAAATCAAAATATTTTTATTTCACATAGGCCTACATGGGCACTTGTAAAACGTCGACAAAAAGGTGCTCGGTTCGGGTTGGTCGTTTCCTATGGAGAAGAACCGGCAAGAAACTCCATGGTTACTCTTTTAAAATAATTTGGCTTTACAATTTTTCTATGTTACAGCAGTGGCACTTAAGTATGAGTGGACATCGTAGGCCCGACAATAAGTCGTTGCTTACTACAAAACGTAGAACAAGATAAAAAGTTACCAAGGATCTAGGAATCTATAAGGCCTACAATGTCCATACATTTACAAACAATCGGTAAATAAGAAAAAGAGTCTATACAAAAAAAAAAAAAAAGATATTGCAAAAAGACTAGATGAAACAAGTGACACAAATGTTGTCATCCGTGCTGTAACTATTCTAAACAAAATGGTGTAATGATTAAGAAACTATTGTAAAACATCTGATTAAAAATAATGGAAAAAAGTAAATAAAAAAGTAAATAAAAAAAAAAACAAAATAAAAATAAGATTGAGAATAGTTAGAGACATCCACACATTTGTGCCGTTTTATGAGCTACCAGGGAAGCCGCATGTGCGTAGGGGCTCAGGCCAAACTTCTCTATCTTCAACGTAGTCCTTAATTTTGTAATATGCTTTTTTAATTAGGACACGTTTGATATAATTTTTAAACTTTCCATCGGTCAGTTCTGTAACTGACTTCGGCAACTTATTATAAAAGCGTATACTGTTTATAAGAAATGACTTGCTAGTTTTTGTTAATCTAAATTTTGGTATTACAATTTCGTGTTTACTGCGCGTGTTTATATTATGGAAGTCGCTTCTAATTTTGAAAAGTCCTCGGTTTTTGCGGACATATAAAATACATTCTAAAATATAGAGTGAAGGCAGAGTCAGTATATCGATTTCTTTAAATTTTTCTCTGAGGGACTCGCGAGGACCCATTTTATAGATGGCGCGGACTGCCCTCTTTTGCAGTATGAAAATTGATTCAACGTCTGCTGCCGATCCCCACAGCAGAATGCCATAGGACATAATACTATGGAAATAAGCGTAGTATACTAACCTAGCTGTGGCTACATCGGTTAACTGCCTTATTTTCCTAACTGCATAGGCAGCTGAGCTTAACCTTCCCGAAAGAGCTTTAATGTGCGCGCCCCACTGCAGTTTTGAATCGATAGTAATCCCCAAGAATACAGTTTCCGCTATGACATCAAGTTTTTTGCCGTCAAGATTTAAATTTAGGTGACGTTGTGGTACATTTGGTAAAGAAAACTTAAGACATTTTGTTTTATTCGTATTCAGTAAAAGATTGTTGGCTGCGAACCATTTTGAGAGAATAGTTAAGCTTTCGTTGACATTTAAGACGTCCGTATCTTTTCTATGAATTTTAAAAATTAGCGAGGTGTCATCAGCAAATAGAATTATATCCGAAAATTTGGCCATCATATAAGGGAGGTCATTAATATAAACAAGAAACAGGAAAGGACCGAGAATTGAACCTTGGGGCACGCCCATCTTGACTATAGACCCGCAGGACGTCGCCCCATTTACATTTACTTTTTGTTGCCTGTTTGATAAATAAGAAAGAACAAGATCAGCAGCTTGTCCACGAATTCCGTAGTGGTGTAATTTACAGATCAGTGTGTTATGGTCGACGCAGTCGAACGCTTTTGAGAGGTCACAGAAGATGCCAATAGCATCCTGGGACTTCTCCCAGGATTCCAAAATGTAACTGATGAGTTTTACACCCGCGTCCGTTGTCGACCTACCCTTCGTGAAACCAAACTGCTGACCATGCAGTATCCTATTAGAATTGAAGTGTGACAACATCTGGTCCAGCATGATTTTTTCATAGATTTTACTCAATGCTGGAAGCACAGATATAGGTCTATAATTAGAGGGATCACTCTTACAACCTGATTTGAAAATTGGTACTACTTTACTATGTTTCATCAAGTCAGGAAACTTGCCACTGTCCAAACATTGATTGAATATGCCTGCTAAGACAGGAGCAATTGAATCAATAATGTTTTCAAGAACCTTGACTGATATCCCCCATAAGTCTTCAGTATTTTTTATATTGAGACTTTTGAATGCGTTTTTAATTGTATCAATACATACTGGTTTAAATTTAAAGTTAGGTAAGTCCTTAGTAAAGTTCTCTTTAAGAAGGGCTTCAGCTAGTTTAGCTGAAGAGGGGAGAGATTTCGTAACCTCTAACGGAATGTTGGCAAAAAAATTGTCTAGAGTTTCAGCGACTTCTAGCTTATCACAAATGGTTTTATTATCTATTTTCAAAGTCAGTTCATTCTTATCTCGTTGTTGAGTCTTTCCTGTTTCTCTGTTAATTACCTGCCACACGGTTTTTATTTTATTCTTAGAAATACCGATTTTATTGCTTATTAATTTAGATTTTGCCTGAGCGCAGACACTTTTGAATATTTTTGAATAGTTTCTAACATAAGTGTGAAAGACTTGATCTGAGGTTAGAGATTTTTCGTGATATAAATTGTATAAAATATCTCTGCTTTTTCTTATTCCCGCAGTGGCCCATTCGCTAAATTTAGACTTTGAGTTGACTTTAACTTTTTTTATAGGACACGTTTTATTAAATTCCTGGCAAACTGTAGAAAATAAAATATCGTAGTTTATATTGGGATCTTCTAAATCAAAACTAGCGTCAGCAAGATTGCTAAGAACATTATTATTAAAAGATTTTAATTTATTTTTAGAGAGAGGTCTTATCTGAATTGATTTAACTAAGTGTAACTTTTTTTTTAACTCAAAAGATACAAGTTGACCAGTATGGTCTGACCTAACGCCACTAATTAATGAAGACTCTTTTACTGTGCAATTAGTAAATATATTATCTATGCATGTAGCTGAGGTTGTTGTTATTCTAGTTGCTTCGCTAAATAAATATTTTAAGTTGAAGGATTTAAACAATGAGACCAGCTTACATTTTTCTGGTGAATTGACTAACAGATCAATATTTAAGTCACCACAAACAAAAACTAATTTATTATCTGTGAAAAGTTTACTTAATATTTCTTCCATTGTGATTAAAAATAATGTCAAGTTTGATGCTGGTGGTCTATACACACATAAGACAGTATGACCCTCAACCTCCGCACATGCTACCTCACATAAGCGATCAACAGAGTAAGCAGTGATATCCTTCCTCTCCTTATATCTGAGACAGCTATTACAAAGTATCAGGGTACCACCACCCACTGATGATCTGTTGTACGCACTGGCAACTGAAAAATTATTTACATTAAACAGCATCCTATCTGGTTTTAACCAAGTTTCACTAAAACATAAAATATCCATGTGGTATTTATCTACTAACATTTCCACGTCTAAAATTTTGCCAGAGAAGCGATTTATATTCTGGTGATAGAGTAAAATATTGTTACCAGGCTTCTCTTTTGTCGGCTCTAATAGTTTAAAGAATGTATAACAGTATTATTGGAGACACAAGATAATACTGTTTCATCACTTAACCTAGTCTCAGTTAAATCATCAATAACTGCGTGTATAAAAAATGCTAAAAGTGAAGCCAAAAAATGTCGACTTTTTTTGGCAAGAAACGTATGTTCCCGAATCAAAACAAAATCTCTAACAAAATTGTTAGTATCAAAAAACAATAGACGGTCACTATGACGACACGATAAAATATGCATCAAGTTATTTAGAGAAGAAATATAATCGTTTTCCTGATCAAGTAAATTGTCCGAGTATGGCAATGCACATAAAATTAATTTGCCTAATCTTAACTTAAGTAAAGTGTCGATACCATTAACTATGTCCCTTTTTGAGATACTCAGACTATTTCCAATTAAAAGTACAACTATGGTCTGCTCATTCAATTGAGTGTGTTGAATTTTATTAATGAGCTCATTAAAATGTAGATTATGGTGACAATGGTTCACTACTGTGTGTTTAGACCGGTTATTTAATAAAGATCCAAAGCCTGTTCCTATTCTATCAGAATAAACTAAGATATTACTTTGGATGGGGTTCACAGTTGCTGGAGTATGATTTAATATGGGTACAGCGATAGGAGCAACATGCTGTGACATGAGAGGTGGCGGAGGGGCAGCACAACTGCAGGTGAGATTATTAGTCAGTGACTCATACCTTTCTGCGTTATACTTCACCAGGTCCACCAGCTCACATGCCTCCTGCATACGCTCACTCAACATCTGTTGGCTACACTCATATTTATAGAAAATTTCCTTAAGTGTATTTTCCCTACTCAGTAATTCCCTTTGTAGGTTCTGTATGTCAACATCATACATTTGTTTGCTGGTTTCTAAGCTACTGTTACATATATTTAATTGTTTTTCTAAATTTCTAGATTCTCTTCTGAGTTTAACATTATATTTATACACACTTTGAGTTTTTAAAAGTTTCTTATACTTCTTTATACTTTTGTTGATTTTAATATACTTCTTTATTTTAATATGACTACTTAGAATTGGACATTTAGTTAAGGTATCGTCCCCCGTTAGGTCTATAGTGATGGTGGGCTGCTCACACTCCAGTCCGGATACACTATCCATCAGCTCATCGTACAGGTTGTTGGTGTTACAAACCTCTTCACTGGTTCTCTGAGAGTTGATGGAGGTAATGGTGTTGTGTGCCTCGCTCAGTTTTACTTCCAGTTCAGAAATTTGTTTCAGCGCCTGGTCATGAGTGTCATGGCATTGCTGAAAATCTGACACTAGTCGACGAAGATGGTGATGCTGGTCCAGTATATCAACGTGCTGGGTGTGAAGTTCTGCAAGCTGGCTCTTTAGTTGTGTGTTTTTGGTCACTATCAATTCAATCTCAACTTCACTTTCTTCTCGTTCCCGCAGCAGCTTGCTGCACTCATTTCTACATAAATCCAGCTCTCTCAACGCTGCTTTCAGTTAGTCGCTCATGTCACGAACAGTAGCTCCACGGGTCATCATGTTGACTGATTACCTCAAGCGACACCTGAAATGTGACAGGACACAGCTGAGTATGTGAAGAGAATATTATGTTAGAAGAAAACTTGAGAAAGTTATAAAGTTAGAATGCAAAGGAAGAATTAAACAAAAAACAAAAATAAAAGGATGAAGTTATAGATTATGAGAAAATGAAGGTATATGAAAAAACAAAACTAAAAATATAGAAAAGCTATTGGATTTAATATACTCAGACTTTTTACAGTTGAAACTGTAAATAATAACTATTTTAATATTTATACTGATTGCTAGACTAGTTAATTTTTCTACAAGGAATGGTAAAGAACATGAGTTTAAATGGGAACCAAGTCTATTTGCCTATTTTACATAATTATGAATTAAGTGGTTTACTTATAATATTTACAGCATATTATAGACAAATATTTTGTGTGCAGTAGGGTTTGTAGTGATATTTCATGTCTGGGGCAGGTGTTTGCGTCCTCAATTTTACTTCCACAAATTGTCAAGCAAAATGAGACATGAACGTAGCCGATGTGTACTGGACGTCGCTCAGAGCCCTGAGCAGTGTTTGAGTGATGTATAGTGTGTAAATAAGACAACATTAATAAGTAAATTAGAACAGAATACTCTCCCGGTTCGAAGAATTCAAATCCACAGTCCAAACGTTGACAGCCGGTAGATGACTTAGCGAAATATCGATTGATATGAGTTATCACAATTTAAACAGGTCACAAACACTACGTGTGTCACTTTATACATTGATTCTAATATAAACAAAAGATTTAACACAAACTAAACACAATAAAACAATATTTTTAAAATAAATTAGCTACGAGGTCGTTTTTTCACGACCAGTCGCTAGTGTTGCCACCGCAAAAAAAAAAAAAAAAAAACAGGTACAAAAAGGTAGGGTAGGGTAGGTAGGGTAGGGTAGGTAGGGTAGGGTAGGTAGGGTAGGGTACGTAGGGTAGGGTATGTAGGTAGGGTAGGGTATGTAGGTAGGGCAGGGTATGGCAGGTAGGGTAGGGTAGGGTAGGTAGGTAGGTAGGGTAGGGTAGGGTAGGTAGGTATGGTAGGGTAGCGTAGGTAGGTAGGGTAGGGTAGGGTAGGGTAGGTAGGTAGGTAGGGTATGGTAGGGTATAATAATAATAATTGTTTATTGAAGTAACGATTCACACAAAAATTTTACAAAAATAAGGGCATTAAAAACTAAAGGTATATAATATTAGGGTTCTACCTGAACTAGGAATAAACCTGTATCTCAGGTAACACACTCAAGTCCTTGCACAAATATTATAAGATTTCTTCAACAATTACCTAGTAAATAACATATCTATAAAATGTCATATAATTATAAGAAAAAAAACAGTTTGGATTCACAACTTCACTGTAGCGTTCTATTATTTTTGCAGTGAAGCATTTGTAATGCATTTCATGAAAACCTAGGTCAAGTTTCCTTTGCCAACAGAGAAAAAATGTCATGTCACTAAAATGTAAACTATAACACAAATTCTTAAAAATAACTTATTGAATAATGTCAGCACTCTCACGCAACGTCATTGTAATCGATGGAATTTACGTATCTTGCCTCAGCTAGTTTCTTGGCGGGGCATTCTTGATCGCCAGTTTTGTGATTGCTTGGTTTTTTAAAACGCATGCATGTAGCACACTGTGAGTGTTCAGCATTTTTAGTGCACTCTTTAGACTGATGACCTTGTTCTCCACAATGTCCACACGTGTAGGTATCCTCCCGACAAGTCTTTGCGGCATGTCCATACTGTTGACATTTGAAGCACCTGGTCACGAGTGTGAAGTCCCTCACGGGGCAGGATGTCCAATTTATGTACACTCTGTTTTGGTTTATTAGGGCCTTTCTTATGCTAGCAGTAACTTCAAGAATGAAGTTACATGTAGGTCCTTCCTTTTTACCCGATTTGTGACTCAATTTTATAGAGGCCATAAATGAGTCGCGGGGTAAATTAGGAAGCTTGTCAACTAAATTCTGCTCATAAATGCAATTTAACACTTCTTGGTCAGTCAAAACTGTTGGAACGCCTATTACTGCAATTCTTGGTCTTCTCTTATGGGGCTCTTCCACTTTCAGGCTGGAACTACTAAGCTCAGCAGATTTTTTTAGTTTTTCTATATCGTCTTTGGTCTCCGTGCTAATAATAACCCCTCCGTTTTTTGTTTTGCGCAATCCTCTAACGTGCAATTTCATTTGTTCAGGACATATTATTTTGTGTACTAGCGATTTTGTGTCTTTAGTCTTTGGCCTTTAGTTTCAAATCCTGGTAGTAAACTGCCATTTGAGAAACACCATGTTCTACCTTGCGCGAAAGGGTATTGATCCTCAGCTTTTGCTCGGAGTTCAGCTTTCCTTCCTGAGCAATACGACAGACTTCGTCCAGGCATCTATCGATGGAGTTTAACCAGTTGCTAATATCGCAGGTTTCCAATGCTTCTAAATTTTCTTCTGCTGCATGGTCAGGTGGTTGAGGTATGGTCGCAGGGCTGCTAGGAGGTGGAAAACTCCGAGGGCTGTTTTCGATATTTGACATTTCTACGTAGTTAGTACTTAGATTTGTTTCATAACTACTTTTTATTCACGAAAGCAAATCACAAACTTAGTACAAAAGTCGATTCGGTATCTAGGTCACTGTGAATAATATTATTACGACATTTAATAAATAAAATCGGTAATAGGTACACACGTCCGCTCTACTTGAGTGTTAGTAGAGTTCTGTTAGAGAGCTGGTATGGTAGGTAGTTAGATAGGGTAGGTAAAAAGTGCATTGCAACGCACGCCGTGGACAGCTAGTACTATAATATAACTAACTGTCGAAATCTGGTTTTACTGTACACATCTGCATACCCCCTCAGAGCATACAAGCGTGATGTAACGTTATGAATTGTGATGTTGTCACGACAGATTTGCTGTCTATTATTGAAGAGTTCTATTGTATATCTCCAAAGATAAAAAAAAACCTCCTTCTTTAGGAAGTCGGTTAAAAATATACTAAATGGCCACATGGTGCATTTACAATGAAATTAATTAATTAATTTATTTGGTATACAAAAAAAAAAAACTTCCGAATTGATAACCTCTTTCTATTAGAAGTTGGTTAAAAATAGGTAAAAGGAATCAAAAATGAAGCATTGACAGATAAATTAATTATGTGATAGATACATGGTGTTCACATATTTACAAACTGATTCAAGATCAATGAACAAAATTGGTTGGAGTGTAGCCTTAGGGGCGCTATGGCGGGGTGCTGAGTCAGAAAACCTCCCCGTGCGCCCAATGGCTGCTGGTCCCTCTCGATACGTCTGGAGGGAACAGTAGCTGCTGGGACGGTGCACCCTGGGCGCCGGCAGTGTCCTTCCCCGAGGAATGGGAAGAGATTCCCATTCTCCGGGGAATGTCACTGCCGGTGGCGAATATTCTGACGTGGAGGGGTCCAACCCCGACCAACGCGGCGTTTCTCCGCGTGACTCTCTGAAAAGCAGAGGGCACAGCGGAGGAGCAAGGGCGGGCTCGGTGTGCGCTCACCCTGCCTCCGAGCAGACAGTGAGGGACGCAGTCCTTCGCTGTCCCCGTCGTTCTCGTAATCCCATCATCGGAGTGTCGTGGATCACGTCTCGCGGCTTTGATCGGGACCGCGTGTCGTTGACTGGCGCGTTATGGAGGGGGTGGAGACCTATTCCGACCACCGGTACATCCGGTTCGATGTCTCCGCCCAGGACTCAAGCGCGCCGGTCCCACAGGCCCCGAGTGGTCCACGTTGGGCGCTGAAGCAGCTGGACCGGGAGCTCCTCCTGGAAGCCTCGACAGTGCAGGCCTGGGTGACATCACTGAACAGGCCTGCCGATATCAATAACGAGGCAGGGTGGTTCCAGGAGGCCATGTCCGACATATGCGACGTGGCAATGCCCCGAGTTCGGCCAGGACGCGCCCGGCGTCAGGTGTACTGGTGGTCGCGAGAGCTGAAGTCTCTGCGCGAGGCGTGCGTCGCCGCGCGGCACCTGTACGCCAGACATCGCAGGCTCCGCATCCGCCCTATGGATGCGGCAGCCATTGAGGCGGAGCTGTACGAGGGATACAGAGCAGCGAAGACCGCCCTCCAAGAGGCTGTCCAGCGGGCCAGGGACCTGGGCCGTGAGGAGATGCTGGAGACTCTCGACAGAGATCCGTGGGGGCGCCCTTACAAGATGGTGCGGGACAAACTCCGCACCTGGGCCCCCCCGCTGACGCAGAGTCTCCGCCCTCAGCTCGTGGAGGACGTGGTGAGCGCTTTGTTCCCTCTGCGAGGGGAACATCCTCCCCCGCCTATGGCTCCACCGCTTGCGGTGCTAGAAGTGGACCACAACGAGGACGATGACGACATTCCCGAAGTGACCGGGGTAGACCTGAGAGTGGCGGTAGGCAGGCTTAAAGCCAAAAATACCGCCCCGGGACCCGATGGCTTGCCAAGCAAAGCCTGGGTCCTGGCCTCGGAGGCTCTCGGGCCCCGACTGGAAGGGCTCTTAAGCGAATGCTTGGAGAGAGGCCAGTTCCCGCTTCGTTGGAAGACGGGGAAGCTGGTCCTCATCCGGAAGCCGGGGCGCCCTGCGGACTCTCCGTCCGCATACCGGCCCATTGTGTTGCTCGACGAGGTGGGCAAGCTCTTTGAAAGAGTCATTGCGAACCGCCTCGCCGGGCACCTTGTGGGGATGGGGCCGGACCTTGCGGAACACCAATTTGGTTTCCGCAGGGGGCGCTCGACGGTGGACGCCATCATGCGCGTGAGGGCTCTCACGACGGGGGATGCAGTGTCTCGGGGCGGGGTCGTCTTGGCGGTGTGTCTTGACATCGCCAACGCCTTCAACACCATGCCCTGGAGCTGCATAAGGGAGGCACTTCGGTATCATCGGGTGCCGACCTACCTTCGTCGTGTGGTCGGGGACTACCTGACGGATAGGGCCGTCATCTACCCCGGTCGCACGGGAGAATGGAATCGGCGAGAGATGTCGTGCGGTGTTCCACAGGGATCGGTTCTGGGGCCGCCCTTGTGGAACATCGGCTACGACTGGGTGCTGCGCGCTGACCTCCCTAGCGGTGTCAGCGTAGTTTGCTAGGCTGACGACACGCTGGTGCTGGCACAGGGGAGGTCGCACGAGGCGGCGGCCGAATTAATGACACGCGGGGTTGCGATAGTCGTGGAGGGAATCCGGCAACTGGGTCTCGAGGTGGCATTGCACAAGTCCGAGGCCATGTGCTTTCATGGGCCTCGGAATGCGCCACCGTCGGGATCCATACTGACGGTAGGAGGGGTTCCCATCGGCGTCGAGTCGACGCTGAAGTACCTAGGGCTTGTCCTCGACAGCCGGTGGAACTTCGTGGAGCATTTCCGACGTTTGGCCCCCAAACTGGAACGGGCAGGCGCTGCATTCAAGCGGCTCTTGCCCAACCTAGGGGGTCCAAACGCCTCCTGCCGAAGGCTCTATGCGGGGGTCGTGCGGTCCATGGCCCTTTACGGGGCCCCAGTGTGGGCGCGTTCTTTGAGGCTGCGAGCCGCCCATTACCTGAACGCGCCCCAGAAGGTGGTAGACGTAAGGCTGGTCCGGGGGTACCCTACGATCTCCGGCGAGGCGGCGAGCCTCTTGGCCGGATTCCCGCCATGGGATCTGGAGGCGATAGTCCTCGCGCGCCTGCACGAATGGCGCGCGGAGGCACTACGCCGGGGGGAAACTCCGCTGCCGCGACAAATTGTCGTTCAGCGGACAGACCTCCGGCGTGATCTCATGGCGACATGGAGACAGCGACTGTCGCAACCACGTGCAGGGCACGCCACAATAGTGGCGATAAGTCTCCTCTTTGAGGAGTGGCTAGAGAGGCGCCACGGCGCCCTCACCTTTCGCCTGACGCAGGTTCTCACCGGACACGGTTGTTTCGGGAGGTTCCTGCACCGAATCGGGCGGGAGGAAACGCCCGGGTGTTACCACTGCGAGGATCGGCCGGAGGACACGGTGGAGCACACCGTGGAGCTCTGCCCCGCTTGGGCTGAGCACCGCCGTGTCCTCGTAGCGGCGATTGGCGGCGGTGACCTCTCGCGTCCGGCCCTGGTTCAATCCATGGTCCAGAGCGAGAGGGAATGGGAAGCCGTCGCCTCCTTCTGCGAAGCAGTCATGCTAGCGAAGGAGGTGGCGGAACGTGAGAGGGAGAGAACCTCACGTCCCAGCCGCCGCGGGAGACGCCCCGGGCGTCGGGGGGCAACCAGTGGCCCCCGGCCACCGTAGGCGCGAGCCTGTGGACGGTGAGTAATGGGCTAGCTCACCGTCCATCCGTCTCATGACGACAGGCCGTGTCGACGGCACGTACGTGTTCCACGCGCGCCTCAAGGAGATGTCAGCAAACCGGAAGGGGTCCGAAAGGGCCGATGCCTGCCAGGGCTGCGGGTTGTTCGAAAGAGATACCGCGGCCCTGGAACACAAAGGGCGAAGAAGGAACATGGGTGGGTTTTAGTCAGTACAAGTCTGACACTCCCTCCCGCTCCGCCCAGAGCGGGAGAAGTCATTTGATGATTTCGCATCCGCAAAAAATAAAAAAATAAAAAAAAAGGGTCCTGGCTTAACCACCGGACTGCGAGGTAGAAAACCTCTATAAAAAGCTACCCCGAATCTCATGCGGCGGCGCACCGTGAGGGGATGAATAGCTGACGGGTGTTACATGGAACAATCAGTCTCTAGTGCGACCCCCGCCAGGGTACCAGCCGACCCCCTGGCGGGTTATAAATGTGAAAGGCTTATCCGGGTACAGGGGGCACTGCCCGGATGGACCTCGTATTTCCCCCACACTCGTGGGACCAATATGGGAAAACGAAAAAATAAAAATCAAGCCGGTGACGGCAAAGAGAGGGAGAGGAGGGATGCGGGGTCGGAGTCCGACGCCGCGTCCAGTGAGGTGAGCGCGGGAAGCTCGAAGAGCTCCCGCTGCGCGAGGATCGGGGCTGCTGCGGAAGACCGCAAGCGGTCTAGACCGAAAGGCGACTACGAGTCGTCTTCCGAAGGGGAGCTTGCCTCGGCTCCTAAGATTTCCACCAGCAGGCGTGGTGGAATCAGGGGCAAGGGGAGGGGGCTCTCTCTCTCGGCTTCCGAGAGATCGGGAGTGGCCGGTTGCGGGTAGGCCCATTCGGACTCCGGTGTAAAGGAGGTGGATGGAACAGGCAGCTCCGATGCGGAGCGTATGGGATGCCGTCGCCTCCTTCTGCGAAGCAGTCATGCTAGCGAAGGAGGTGGCGGAACGTGAGAGGGAGAGAACCTCACGTCCCAGCCACCGCGGGAGACGCCCCGGGTGTCGGGGGGCAACCAGTAGCCCCCGGCCACCGTAGGCGCGAGCCTGTGGACGGTGAGTAATGGGCTAGCTCACCGTCCGTCCGTCTTATGACGACAGGCCGTGTCGACGGCGCGTACGTGTTCCACGCGCGCCTCAAGGAGATGTCAGCAAACCGGAAGGGGTCCGAGAGGGCCGATGCCTGCCAGGGCTGCGGGTTGTTCGAAAGAGATACCGCGGCCCTGGAACACAAAGGGCGAAGAAGGAACATGGGTGGGTTTTAGTCAGTACAAGTCTGACACTCCCTCCCGCTCCGCCCAGAGCGGGAGAAGTCATTTGATGATTTCCCATCCGGAAAAAAAAAGGGGCGCTATGGCGCGAGGACTTAGAAAAAAACATCCATTTTTTTTCTCCTTTTTTTTTGTTTTATGTACTCCATCTCATAGTTTTCTACTAGAGCAATAGTTTCTTTCCAGAAAAGATTTTCATCTGAGCCATACCATTACCGTTTCGGAAATATAGAGCGTTTTGTAAAAACAAGAAAAAAAATAAAAAGCTTCTAACTCGGAAACGGTGCGTCGGAGGACCATGCCTCGCTGAACCTAAATAGTTTCTTTGGACAAGGATAATAAGGTTCTGCAAGAAAATGGACGAAATCTGTTAGTTTTTTCCGAAAATTTGTCTTTGCCCCTAACGATACTCAAGCTGAAAGATCGACAGACTCTTTTTTCTCAATATATCTATAATTTCCAGCTGGTAGGAATATGGGTCAGAGGTCATAACCTGGTCAGCTGGGGGGTTACATAAGTAAGGGGTACCATAACATTACAATCTTATACTACACAAACAAAACCTTAGTTATAAATTAATTAAAATTATTACATAATAACATCTTCTGTTCTGTTAAACTATTAAATCTTTTTAAGTCATTTGATTTAGCGAATTTTTTTCTAGAACCAACTAGAGTCACTCCATCCTCTGCTACTTGTATTGATAATGTTTTCTGCGATTGTGATTACATAGATAAAGCCATAGTAAGTTGTCTGCGTTCGGATCATAGCGGACAAACGGTAACTTTTAGTTGTAACACACCAGTGCAAAAAGTTCAGATTAAATTTAGACCTATAACAACTAGCAAATTAAATAGATATAATAATTCCCTACAGAACAAGTTAACTGTCATGAGTCATCATATGGACGATGTTAAGGTAAATCTGTTGTATGATAATTTCTTTTCACTAGTTCACACTGAATTCAGTAAAACTTTTGAAAAGAAGATGAAAAGCATTTGCCCTAAATTTATATTTAGTGATTGGGCAACTCCAGGTATTAGAAAAAGTAGGGAAAAACTATTTGAGCTGTATGGCCTTAAGCCTTTTATAAATACTGAAAGTTTTAACAAGTATGATGCTAATTATTCAAAAATCTTTAGACATATATGCAAGGTTGCTAAAGCCTTGCGCATTAGCAACAAGATCAGAAACGCAGAAAATAAAATAAAGACAGTTTGGAAAGTTATAAATAATGAGACTAACAGGAAAAAAAAACTTAACACTAGCTATAAATTAGATACGAAATGTGGTCTTAAAAGCTCTGATCAGGAAGTGGCCCAAGAGTTTGTGAATTTCTTTACCGATATACCGTTTAAAACAACGGAGACTCTAAATTCCTCACCTGAAGTCTCACTTATTAAAGGCTTTATTAAAGGCGAACGTGTCTGGCTGCCCGGCTGAATTTAAATTTAAACACATAAGCCCTATGACAGTTATTAAAGCTTTCCGGCAAATAAAAATCAAACTGACCGAAGATCTATGGGGAATGTCTATCAAAGTTTGTACATCCATTATTGAGACTATAGCACCATACTTAGCTTTAATTTTTAATTTGTGTGTGGACCAAGAAGTTTTCCCTGATTTAATGAAATACAGTAAAGTCATCCCCCTTTTCAAATCCGGAGACAGTAAAGATACTAATAATTATAGACCTGTATCCGTGTTGCCAGTCCTTAGCAAGGTATTTGAAAAGGTAATGCTTAATCAAATGCTCAATCATTTTAACACTAACAAAATTTTACACGATCAACAGTATGGTTTCACCAAGGGACGTTGTACAACTGACGCCGGTGTAACCTTATTAAATCTTTTAGCGGTAAGCTGAGCTAGTTTAGCTTCTTGCTTGCGGGTAGCCATTTTGAGGTACTAATGAAGCTATGTACCCTAACGTAATGACTTGTACTTAATTTTACTGGTGCCTATTCAGGCTCGAATGGACCATCTAATGGAGGGACAGGCGTGTAAATAGCCGTGTATCTCTGCGGTTTGAGGACTTGTTACAATCAAACACCTGGATTGCGTGCTGATTCAAATGCCTATATTTGTCCGTATAATTTTCAAGTTGGGAGTGGCGGTAGCAGACGGCGTATGGTGGCCTAACTCTAGCATGTAAAGAAAAGCGGTACCTGGTTCTTCCTGGTTCAGTCTCGAAGGTCTTCGCAGGTGGTACCACCTGTCTCTCTGCCTGGTTTGGCGCGCCGATCACCTTCCTTTTTCTTGAGCACAAATTACACAGACGCGGTAATATGGGATTATTATTAATCCTGGGTAAATCCCCAATGTTTACGGGATAATACTCTGGATTTAAGGGTTTGCGGGGGATGATGTCTTAAGATTTAAAACACGCGGTGAGACGTGTGCGTACTGCGCGAGCGCACTATGACACCTAGTTCATGATGGCCACTGATTCCTCCAAAATGGCGGTCCCACACGCTATATCTATACACGCCTATAGCCAGGCACGCACATACTCCGTGATGCTACACACCAACCAACTTGAAACTGTGGAACGGTACTCGCCACACCAAATATTTTGAAGCATCTTTTACAATTGCAGATAGAATTTATGGGTCAACATTTTTTATAGCAACAGGATTTCATGGGTTACATGTAATTATTGGAACATTATTTTTATTTATTTGCTTAATTCGACATTTAAATAATCACTTTTCTAGTAATCATCATTTCGGATTTGAAGCAGCAGCTTGATATCGACATTTTGTAGATGTAGTATGATTATTCCTCTATATTTCTATTTATTGATGAAGAAATTAATTATTTATATAATATATTTAGTATATTTGACTTCCAATCAAAAGGTTTAATAATTTTAATATAAATAATTATCTTAATAACATATATTTTTTTAATTATTATATTTATTTATAATATTTTAATATTATTATCAATTATTTTATCAAAAAAAACTTTTTCAGATCGAGAAAAATGTTCACCTTTTGGATGTGGATTTGACCCAAAATCTTCAGCTCGAATTCCTTTTTCTTTACACTTTTTTTTAATTACTGTTATTTTCTTAATTATTGATGTAGAAATTGCACTTATTTTTCCTATTATTCCCTTATTTAAATAAGTAAATTTTATTTTTTGATTTTTTTTATTTTAATTTTATTAATTGGTTTATATCATGAATGAAATCAAAATACATATATTAAATTGAACAAATTAAAGATTATAGTTAAAAACAAAACATTTGATTTGCATTCAAAAAATATTATTGATTATAATTTATCTTAAATAAGAAGCAATATGCAGTATTGCTTCTTCTTCATTTCGACTTAAAAGAAAGAGTTATAAAATAACTCCTTATTTAATTATTTATTAATTGAAACCAAAATAGAGGTATATCACTGTTAATGATAAAATTGAATTAAAATTCCAATTAAATTATATAGAAATATAAAGATTAAAGTTAAGCTGCTAACTTTACTTTTAGTGGTTAAATTCCATTAATTTTTTTTTTTTTTTTTTAATTCAGGTAGAACCCATAAATTTGTTAGTATTTCTTAACCTATGTTAGTATAATAGACTAAAAACATACGATAATTAATAAATACCTAATTACGCCACCTCACGGAGACACCCGGCAACAGTACATGCACTGCGCACAAGTGCCCTATAAGGCGGCCCTCAGTCTTACTAGCAACAACGCTCAGAAGACTGTTGTCGCTGCCCCGCATCCGACGCAGTAGTGAAGCAGATCTTTTACGAACGATCGCAAAGAAGTCGTCGGTACGCGCTGTTGCGAACATCCCCGACGCGCTACAGAAACGAGGCAGCGACAGCAGTATCCTAAAAGCATTGTTGTATTGCACACGCAGGGCATTAAACGTTTTCTGCGAGTATCTGGTCCACAGACTGCAGGTGTAAAAGGTCTGGCAATAAGCCCTAAACAGAGTTATCTTGACATTGCTGTCACACTTTGCAAATCTGCGGGCCAGCATGTTGCATCTTACGGCCAATGCCCTACGCTCCCTCTCAATATCACAGTTATCAGTGCCATCTTCTGTAACCCAGTGACCAAGGTACTTGAACTCCTTGACTCTGTTTAGAGTGGCACCACATAGCGAGACTGGAGGTACCACTTCACATTTCTTGTTTTGTGCCATAAAAACTAACAGCTCGCTTTTCTTGGCATTATACCTCAGTCCATGGGCCCCAGCATAGCACTCACATATATTTAACAACTTCCTAAGAGCACTGATTGATGGACTCAGCAGCACCATATCGTCAGCATAACTGATGTTGTTGAAAGACACACCATCGATCGTGCATCCGATGCCAGTGCTGCTGAGTTCCTCGATCAGCTTATTCACATAGATGTTAAACAACTTGGGTGAGGTCAGACCCCCTTGTCTTACCCCGCACTCTAACCTGTACACATCTGAGTATGAGCCTGCCCACCTCACAGCGTTCTGCTGTTTATCGTACCAGAACTTTAGTACATTAATTAATTCAGGCGGCAGGTTAACTTCATTAACGCCCCGGGCGTCGGGGGGCAACCAGTGGCCCCCGGCCACCGTAGGCGCGAGCCTGTGGACGGTGAGTAATGGGCTAGCTCACCGTCCGTCCGTCTCATGACGACAGGCCGTGTCGACGGCGCGTACGTGTTCCACGCGCGCCTCAAGGAGATGTCAGCAAACCGGATGGGGCCCGAGAGGGCCGATGCCTGCCAGGGCTGCGGGTTGTTCGAAAGAGATACCGCGGCCCTGGAACAAAAAGGGCGAAGAAGGAACATGGGTGGGTTTTAGTCAGTACAAGTCTGACACTCCCTCCCGCTCCGCCCAGAGCGGGAGAAGTCATTTGATGATTTCCCATCCCGAAAAAAAAAAAAAAAAAAAAAAAAAAAAAAGGTTAACTTCATTATACAATTTATTCCATAAGATGTCATACGAGACTAGGTCGAAAGCACTGGATAAATCCAAGAAGCATGCATACACAGGTGTCCTCCTCCCAGTGTAATATTGCACTGTACTCTTTAGTGTCATGATTGCAGTCTCAGTTGATAACCCATCCCTAAAACCAAACTGTCTGTCGTTAATTTTTAATTGTTTACCTAGACAACGGTCAAGCAAACAATCAAAAACTTTCGCTGTAACCGTTGCCAACGATATCGGTCTATAATTATTAACATCAGACAAATCACCGGTCTTGTTCTTAGGAACGGGCACCACAACTGTTTTCATTAAATCAGCCGGCAGATAAGAATGACTGACACATAGGTTGAATAGTAAGGCAAGAACCCTTGGGAGATGAACACCTGCGTTCTGCAGATGCTCAATACTTAAACTATCATGACCAGGTGACTTACCCCTGGACATGTTTTTGATGACGGAAGACACGTCCCGGGCAGTGAAACGTACACTTAGGTCATTGCAGCTAATATTTGATGTTTGGTCTGCAGTACCCAGGGGTGGATCAATTTCGAAACGCTGTCGGAATAAGTTAGCAATCTCGACCAACTCACTTTTACCCCCAACACTCGAAGGGAGACTCGACTCAGGATTCAACTTTTTCGTTTCTCTCCAAAAGCTTCCAAAATTCCTCGCAGAGTGGTGAGAAGCAATAATGTCCATTTTAATTTGATGCTGGTTATTTTGACACCACTTTAGCTTTGCCTTAAAAGCTTTTCGAGAGCCACGCATTTGACTGTAAATGGGTCCCACACCGGGTTTACCATATTGCATCCATAGCTCAAACCTAAGTCGAGCCTCCGCATGAGCCTCTTTCACATATTTGTTCCAACCCGTGACATACCTCCGCTTCAGTTCAGTCCGACGCAAACAAGTCGCCACTGCTGACTCACTTAAACAGTCAATAACAGTTTTATAAAAGCTATCTATATGTAATCTGTGCTCCCGGTTGTGGCACATATTATCACAGCATTCATGAAAAACAACCGGAAAGTCAACTTCTCTCAACTTCTCATGACACAACTCACGGTACCTATTTATCTGGCTAGCTTCTCTAATCCCCCACTTAATCCTATTACATGAGGCTTTAGTGCTAACAATTTTAGGCTGCAATACTTTTAAGTTGCATGTCAGCTGTACGGGTAAGTGGTCTGACCAAAAAACATTATACACAATCTTAACATCTTTGGAGGTATGTTAGACAGCGGAATAATACTCGGCAATCTCAGTAGATATGTATATTAAACAAAGCACAAGCGAAGATACAACTACATACAGAAATAGAAGGAAGTTAAAGCGAGAGTAGAAAAGGTTTAGAGTGAAGAAGAATATAAAACGAAGTTAAAAGTAATAGCGAGAAAGAAAAGTGAATTTACGATAGGCAATATTCAACAAGCGGTAGCGAGCCAAAGCGACGTGGGTTCGCGATGAAGGCGTCTAGTTCACTGGTCGGCGGCCGGCGCGATCTGTTGCTGGAGCGGGCTGCGGCTGGCGGTGCGGCGCGCGGCGTGCGGGGTGAGGTAAGCCAACCGGTTTCCGTCGGCCGGGCAGCGCACGCTCATGATGATGACGCGCGATGTGCGCGCGCCTTTACGCCAACATGGAGATTAGAGGACAGCAGAGTTTACGCTGTAAGTTTAATTTAACAATATAAATTTGTGGGTCAATAAATGTATGACGCCACAGGACCCCCTTACGAATAAAAGGGCCACATTATGGTGCAAAACGTTCAGGAAATTTGACTTTCCGTCCTGAACGTGTAATATGCACCGGTTGCGTCTCCTGCATAACATGACTACGGGCCTCCGCGTCCTCACGCCATGTATATGCTGGCTTTACCCTGTCAATTGACACCTTGACGGTTTTATTGTTGAGCACAATGTCGATTGTCTTCGGACTTCTTGAAATGACCTTATGAGGGCCACTGTAAGGTGGTTCTAGCGATCCTCGCAGCAGATCTTGGCGCAAGAACACATGCGTAGCGGTACGTAAATCCTTGTGCTCAAAAACTTTATGCTGCGAATGGTCGGACGCTGGTTGCGGCCGTAAGTTGGACATTCTTCGTCGTAATAGGCTGACAAAATCGGGGTATTCTACCTTGTCGTTTGTTGCGGTGATAAACTCACCGGGGACACGTAACTGCTCTCCAAACACCAATTCGGCTGGTGAACACTGCAAATCCTCCTTATATGCTGTACGCAGTCCTAGGAGAATTATAGGAAGAGAACTAACCCAATCCTTCGTACCATGCGTCATCATGGCAGCTTTGAGTGTGCGGTGTAGCCGCTCAATCATGCCATTGCAGGCTGGATGATATGCTGTCGTCCTCGCCAACTTGATTCCATATGTCTCTGCTAGATTTTGGAATAAGTGTGACTGAAATTGTCTACCTTGGTCCGTTATTACCTTCTTCGGGCAACCATACCGCGCGATCCACTCCGACACGAACGCCTTCGCCACAGTCTCCGCTGTCATGTCAGGAAGTGGGATCACCTCGGGCCATCTAGTAAACCTGTCAATTATAGTAAGACAGTATTTAAAATTGGAAGATACTGGAAGTGGGCCAATTAGGTCCATATTAAGCTCTGCGAAACGAGCATCTGGCACCTCAAATCTACCGAGCGGTGATATGGTGTGTCTTGTCACCTTTGACTTCTGACACGGTACGCATTCTCTAACCCAAGCGCGAACATCTTTCCTAAGGGAAGGCCAAACGTAACGCTCACTGACCATTTTGATGGATGCCTTCGCACCAGGGTGGCTAAGGCTGTGTAACGTCTCGAACACGCGGCGTCTATGGGTAGCTGCTACAAAAGGTCTATGTTTTGACAAAGAAACATCACAATAAAGTTGTACGTCTGAGTTTGGTACTTGCGTTAATTCCAGTTGCAGCGAATGGTTACCCTTTAGAAGTTCCAGTAGCTCTGGATCACCACGCTGCGCCAGAGCAAGCTCCATGGCGTCCACAGGTGAAGTGACTGCCTCAATTCGAGACAAAGCATCTGCCACCTGGTTGTCCTGCCCAGAAACGTGCTGTATGTCAGTGGTAAACTGTGAAATAAAATACAGTTGATTAATTTGTCGCGGTGAACCTTGTTGGTCCTTCTTTTTAAATGCACTTATCAGCGGTTTATGATCAGTGTACACAGTAAAATTTCGTGCTTCTATCATATGCCGAAAATGTTTGATGGAAAGGAGTTCACGATCATAAGCGCTGTATTTCTGTTGCGTGGGGCTCATCTTCTTCGAGTAGAATGCCAAAGGCTGCCAGATGTCATCTACTCTCTGCTGCAAAACAGCTCCTATAGAAACATTGGATGCATCTACTACTAGCGCCAGCTGCGCATCAGTAACTGGATGAACCAGCAGAGCTGCATCGGAAAGGCTTCTCTTGCAACGCTCAAAAAACTCTAATAACTGTGGAGTCCACCTCACTGGTTTAGATCCTTTCATACCTGGGCCTGCCAACAAATCATTCAAAGGGGCCTGTAATTCAGCAGCGCTCTTCAAGAAACGCCTGTAAAAATTTAGCATTCCCAAAAATCTTCTCAAGCATTTTATTGTTTGAGGTGGTGGGAATGTCTGTATGGCCTTTACCTTTTCCTCTAATGGGCGTACTCCTCCAGGCGAAACAGTGTAACCAAGAAAAGTTACTTCAGGCTGTCCGAACCTGCACTTAGCCACATTGATGACGACACCGTACTCTTCGAGGCGTGAAAACAACTTGCGTAGATGTTTTTCATGCTCCTGCTCACTTCTAGAAGCTATTAGGAGATCATCGATGTAAGGGAAACAAAAATCAAAATCACGTACCAGGCCATCGATGAAACGTTGGAACGTTTGTGCAGCGTTCCTCAACCCAAACGACATGAAGGGAAACTCGAACAAACCAAACGGTGTCGTGATGGCTGTCTTCTCAATGTCCGCTGGATGTACAGGAATTTGCTGGTAAGCTTTGACTAAGTCTATTACCGAAAAGATTGTGCTGCCATGTAAATGCTGAGAAAAATCTTCAATGTGACGAACCGGGTACCTGTCTGGCACTGTCCTTGCATTCAGCGCACGGTAATCACCACAAGGCCTCCACGTGTCGTCATGTTTCGGCACCAGGTGCAGAGCTGATGCCCAAGGTCCGCTAGAGCAACGAGCTGTTCCTTCCTTCACCATAGTTTGAAATTCAGCCTTAGCTATTTTCAACCGGTCCGGTGCTAAACGGCGTGGCCGGCAGAACACGGGCGGGCCGGGGGTGGTATTAATAAAATGGACGGTAGAATGACGTACCTCTCTTGGTGCACCAGATGGACGTGAAATGTCTGGAAACTCTCGCAACAGCTCATGGTACCGAGAAGTACCGGAAACAGCCTTGACGCTGGGTATCTCCGTCTTCGCAACAGCTCCGGCAACAAAAAGTTTGGTTAAACCATCAATCAACCTATTGTTGTAGCAATCTACTAAAAGATTATAATGGGATAGAAAATCATACCCAATTATTGGCTTGGATACATCCGCTACGACAAACTTCCAGCTAAACTCCCTCCGTAATCCTAAATTCAGCTGCAAATTAATATATCCATATGTGGATATAACAGAATTATTAGCTGCGCTAAGGTCGTAATTTACACGTACCCGCTTTTCATTTAAATAGTTGCGAGGGTAGACGCACAGATCGGAACCTGTATCGACGAGAAATAGTTTTCTAGATTGGAGATCTGTGACGAATAAACGGCTGGAAATACTGCAGCAATCGCTCGCCGTCATTAGCGACTGGCTTTGGCGTTTTCCGAATCAAAATCGCAAGGCTTGTTGCAGTGATGAGCTTTATCTCCAAATTTATGATGGTACCAACATAACCGACGGTTGTCCACCATTTTGTACGAACGCCCTCTTGAATGGCTTCTTGAGCGGGAAAATCGCTGGTTGCGACTCCTATCTGGCCTACCTGTACGGGACTGTCGTTCCACCGACGAGGACAGCTCATCAAACTTCCGCGTGAGACTGGCTATTTCAGTACGCATTACCTCGAGTAAGCTCCCAGCAGAGGACGAAGTACTCGCGACCTGGGCCACCGGGTTTACCGGCGCAATCTCTAATACCCGGTCAGCCAGCTCCGCAACAGCTTCCAGGGGCGTGGCAACTTGAGACGCTATGATCGCCTGCAGGCTGGTGGGCAGACGGCTGGTCCAGATGGTGCGCAAGAAGTCATCAGGCACACCACGGCCTGCCAAGCTCTGCAGGTGGCGAAGAAATGCAGATGGCTTGCGGTCGCCAAGCTCCTCGTGGATAAGGAGTTGTCGCACTTTCTTCTCCTGTGAAACTGATAATCGCTTAATTAGCTCCGCCTTAAGCTTATCGTACTTATTGGTAGCTGGTGGATTTTCTAAAACATCCTCTAGCTGAGCCATAATGGAAGGCTCCAGATTACCCACAACTGTATAATATTTTGTTGCATCAGAGGTTATATTGGATAATGCAAACTGGGCTTCGATCTGAGCGAACCATACAGTGGGCTTATCCTGCCAAAAAGGAGGAACGCGTACTCTGACCTTAGCTATCTCTGCTGATCCCAACGCTGCAACCAAGGCTTCCTTCAATGTTTCATCCGCCATCTTCGCAATGACTTGCAGAATAAAATCGCTCGACGACGTCAACGTATTTCTTCGAGAACGTTCCGGAAACTTTTATGACGTCACGCGGTTGCGCTACGAAATGTTCGCGCCGTGTTTCTCGATCGGGGTCACCACTTTTGGAGGTATGTTAGACAGCGGAATAATACTCGGCAATCTCAGTAGATATGTATATTAAACAAAGCACAAGCGAAGATACAACTACATACAGAAATAGAAGGAAGTTAAAGCGAGAGTAGAAAAGGTTTAGAGTGAAGAAGAATATAAAACGAAGTTAAAAGTAATAGCGAGAAAGAAAAGTGAATTTACGATAGGCAATATTCAACAAGCGGTAGCGAGCCAAAGCGACGTGGGTTCGCGATGAAGGCGTCTAGTTCACTGGTCGACGGCCGGCGCGATCTGTTGCTGGAGCGGGCTGCGGCTGGCGGTGCGGCGCGCGGCGTGCGGGGTGAGGTAAGCCAACCGGTTTCCGTCGGCCGGGCAGCGCACGCTCATGATGATGACGCGCGATGTGCGCGCGCCTTTACGCCAACATGGAGATTAGAGGACAGCAGAGTTTACGCTGTAAGTTTAATTTAACAATATAAATTTGTGGGTCAATAAATGTATGACGCCACACATCTACCATAGTTTGACAGGCGGCCTTAGTGACCACACAGTGGTCAAGCCATCTACGACAATTATTATGAGCGTCACTCACATATGTATATGTATCCGAATTCAGTCCAAGTCTCTCAATATCTGCACATAACCAGTTTTGTTCATTACAGAAACTAAGTAACTCAACACCAAAACGTTCACCGGGGTGTGAATTAAAATCTCCCAACACAAATACTACACTTTCAACGTTCTCGTTGTCAATAATTGCACTTACTTCGCTTAAACATTCCGTAAACTCAATAAGGTTGTCCATTGAGTCGGTTGGCATGTAAACAGAAAAAACTATGAAGTCGCGCTCCTCCACTACAAACATAGCCGCCACTAGACGCACACTTAATATTTCTGTTTATATAGTTTAATCAAAACGTTACATTTTCATTGTAAAAATAAAATAAATATATATTTAAAGATTTTATATATCTCCTTAATATCTTCAATATTATGCTCTCATTTATAAGCTATTTAAATTTAATTAATTATTAAATAATTATAAAAATAAAATAATTATTATTCAAATAACAAATCTAAATAAATAAATTTTAAAATTATTTATTTGATAAATATTATAAAATATAGAATATTTTTTTTTTAAATTTCCATTATTCCAAACCCTCTATAAAGTTCTCTTCAACCTAAATCAATATTTTTTAATAAATTTTGACTAAAATTTAAAAAATAATAGCTTAAACCATAAGTTGATAAATTAGGTATAAATCATATAATTCTTAAAAAAATCATAAGTCATAATAAACTTATTTACAGAATAAATTGTTATATTTCTAATTAAATAGCCTATAAACCCTCCAATTAATCTCACATAAACTACTATTATTTTTAAGTTAAAAGGCAGATAAATTATATAAGGATAAGAAAAAAATATTCATCTTAAAAATCTCCCTCTAACAATTCTTATAAATAATAAAACAAATATTCTTTTTAATATAATATAATCTTCATCATATAAAATATAAATTCTTATTAAATTATAATCATTTACATATTATATTAGTTCCGCGCGCGCAGTCATTACCTGCGCTCGTGCTGTCGGTTGTCGCGCTGCGTGTGCGCAATTACCGAAAAATGTCCGCGACAGTAAAGTGTGTGTCGTGTAACATTGTTATCGATGAGCTATTAGCTTATATTCAGAACAAAGTGTCGCTTGCTGATGAGACTAGTATCGTGAAGATATGTGCATCAACTTTCTCGAGCGATGAGATTCAAAAATCAAAGTCGTTGTTGATGGAATCGTTGTCTTCGGAGGTGCGTAGCACTGTCCGCAAAGGAAAAGGCAAAGAGAACAGGGTTTTTGAATCAAATCAAATCAAATCAAATTATTTATTTGCATAATACAGGTAGGTATAGAAAGATGTTACAATTAGATATAAAGTGCACTGTATCATTACCTAATTAGATGTGCAAATATATAGGCAGTCTAGTTTTTCAAATGAAATTACAATAGTTCTTTTGTAACATTACAAACTTATCATGTTCGAAAAGAAAATCTAATAATAATAAATTCAGAATAAATACCACAAATGTCAAAAGGATTAAAATACAAAATGTCAGAAGAATTATAGTTCATGTCGTAGTTTAAAAAATTAAATACATTAAAATATCAAGTACCACAAATGTCAAAAGGTTGAAAATACAAAATGTCAGAAGGATTATAGTTCGTTCGTGGTTTTAAAAATTAAATATTAGACATAGTAAAAATTATTACGGCATTTCACATTATTTTATGGCTACATCAAAATGATACAAAATTTCTCTTGCTATAGGTAACTATCTATATCTTTATCCTGTAAGTACTCCTTGACATTATAATAACATTTATTTACCAGTAGTTTGTGCAACTTCGACTTGAATTGGTGAACAGGTAACGTTTTGACATCATCAGGCAGCTTGTAATGAATCAATGATGCCATACAAAGGATACTTTTATTGATTAATGCTGTTTTCCCATAAGGTATATCAATTTCAATTTTTTTTAGAAATTGATATACTTTTTTTTTTTTTTTTTTGCGGATGGGAAATCATCAAATGACTTCTCCCGCTCTGGGCGGAGCGGGAGGGAGTGTCAGACTTGTACTGACAGCTGCAGCCCTGGCAGGCATCGGCCCTTTCGGACCCCTTCCGGTTTGCTGACATCTCCTTGAGGCGCGCGTGGAACACGTACGCGCCGTCGACACGGCCTGTCGTCATGAGACGGACGGGCGGTGAGCTAGCCCATTACTCACCGTCCACAGGCTCGCGCCTACGGTGGCCGGGGGCCACTGGTTGCCCCCCGACGCCCAGGGCGTCTCCCGCGGCGGCTGGGACGTGAGGTTCTCTAAATTGATATACCTTATGGGATATACCTTATGGGAACGACATCATTGCCATTTTCAAAACCACTGAACCCGATATTTTGCCGGTTTTTGTAGCCCGCGATCTCAACAAGCTGCCTCCGATCTGTTTTGATCATTTGGATGTGTCAAAGCTGCTGAAGGATTTAGTGCTAGTAAGAGCGGAGATTGATCAAATCAAATCATCTTATGTGACTCAAGATGAGCTGCAAAGTTTTAAAACGGAGTGTAACATGAAATCGATATCGCGTTCGTGTGCGGACACAAATGTAAACACAATTCGAGGTGCATCCTGTGATAATAGTACTATATGCACATTTCAAGAAGATACACCTGGCAGCTGTGGACAGTTAGTATCGACCGAAATAAACCATCAATTTAGCCACAGTAGGTCGAATGAAAATCAAGTGGCGGGTAGTACTAAAACTCATCTTCCAACGGTCAACCGTTGTGAATCAGACAGCGGCGAGAGAGACGGCGAGATCCGTGTGACGAGAGGCAGGGACCGGAGCGATGCGTCATCGTTACCGTCATCAGCCGCTCGCGCTGCTAGTGAGCATAGTAAACAACTGTGTGAAGCCGTGACGCGTTCGTTGCGGCCGGCGCCGTTTCCATCGTATGCAGGCGTTGCTGCTGTAAATGTTGATGATGGTTTTACAGTGGTGCATATTAAGAAACAAAAACATAAGAATCGCCTTAAAGGAAGCACTGGTAGCAATATTGTCGAATCTGAGGAGAAATTCAGATCAACTGACAGAAAAATCCCCATGTTTATATCAAATATAGGGACGCTTCTGAGTCACTCATAACCGATTATATTGAAAAGAAAACTGGTGAAAAAGTTGACCTAGAAAAGATTAACATTCAGCGGCAGTGCGAACATAATGCGTAGTAATTCTTTGTGTCCCAGAGTAAGCTTCAATTGTATTTGGATGATCAGCTGTAGCCTCAGGGGATTATTTTTCGACGTTTTGTGAACTACAGACCGAAGCGTTTAAATAATTTAGTCACCGTCAAGGAAGTCGGCGCACAAATACGTATGAATGCTGGATAACGATAATATTTACAATGTCAGCAAATTGGTGTCATTTAATTGTAAAAATGTCAAACGCTCCATTCAAAGTGTTCGTGACTTATGTAAGCAGTCTGATGTCATTGCGCTACAGGAAACGTGGTTACTGCCTGAAGAAATCACGTTTCTTGACTCAATAAGCAGTGAATTTGGCTGTACCGGAGTATCGGCGGTAGATACGTCAGCAGGCATTCTTCGTGGTAGACCCTACGGTGGCGTCGCCTTGCTGTGGAGAAAAAGTCTGTTCCAAAATGTTGTTGTTGTGCAGTGCGATAATTCACGTATATGTGCCGTGAAAATTGTTATCAGTGCAGTGCGATGCGCGGTCGAATACGGACGTGTTTCCACTGTGCAAGGAACGAATTTTATTCGCGTGTTGCGTGGCCATAGCCGCTGCCCGTACTATCACTATGAGTTCCAAACCTCTCATTGTTAATGAATTGCTGGCATTCCTAGTCCATGCCATCGACTACATGGACGAGGTTAGCATCCTACAGATATGCCGGTCCAATTTCAAGGAGGACGAGATTAGCAGTGGTAAACTGTTACTGTTCCAATCACTTGGAAAGCTGGATCAGATGCCGTCTCGCCGCAGAGATGGAACGGAGAAGAGTCTTCAAGATCACGTTCGATCATGTCGACATTACACGGCTGCTGAAGGATATCACTACCTTGAAAGTGGAGATGACCAAGATACAGTCCCGAATGGAGGTTTCGGAAAAAACCAATGCTGAACTACGAGCAGAAATAGCTTTATTGCGCAAAGTGGGTTCGGTAATTGGGTCACCTGAGGCCTCTAAGGTGAACACACGTCGAGGCGCGCAAAATGCATCAATCGGCAGTTTTGAATCGGCGAACACAAGTGCGTCACCAGCTGCCGATAATGCTGACCAAGCGCCGCCCGCCGTCGCCGTCACCCGCGCCACAACACCGGCTGCGAAAACGTCACGCGTAGGTACGACGACCCCTAAACGTGCCTACGCTGCCATTGTCACCGGAAAATCTGATGCGTCGCAGCCTAAGCGACAAAACAAAACAGGGGAAAAACAGAAGAAGGGTGCTCAACCTGCCCTGATTGCGGTCCGTAGGTCCTTGCCGAGAACGGGCCAAGTTGATGAAGAGGGTTTCACAAAAGTGGAGAAAAAGAAGAAGAAGCCCAATTCCCGCAACCAATGCGGCACTGCACCGTGTAGACCCAATATGCTGCTGCGTCCTGCAGTACCTACGACACAGCTGTATATTTCGCGTCTACATTACTCCACGAAGATAGAGGATGTGGTGGCGTATTTGAGAGTGAAGACCGATTATACTAGCGGCGATTGGCGGCGGCGACCTCTCGCGTCCGGCCCTGGTTCAATCCATGGTCCGGAGCGAGAGGGAATGGGATGCCGTCGCCTCCTTCTGCGAAGCAGTTATGCTAGCGAAGGAGGTGGCGGAACGTGAGAGGGAGAGAACCTCACGTCCCAGCCGCCGCGGGAGACGCCCCGGGCGTCGGGGGGCAACCAGTGGCCCCCGGCCACCGTAGGCGCGAGCCTGTGGACGGTGAGTAATGGGCTAGCTCACCGTCCGTCCGTCTCATGACGACAGGCCGTGTCGACGGCGCGTACGTGTTCCACGCGCGCCTCAAGGAGATGTCAGCAAACCAGAAGGGGTCCGAAAGGGCCGATGCCTGCCAGGGCTGCGGGTTGTTCGAAAGAGATACCGCGGCACTGGAACACAAAGGGCGAAGAAGGAACATGGGTGGGTTTTAGTCAGTACAAGTCTGACACTCCCTCCCGCTCCGCCCAGAGCGGGAGAAGTCATTTGATGATTTCCCATCCGGAAAAAAAAAAAAAAAAAAAAGACCGATTATACTCTGAGGGTTGAAACGTTGGAGTCGCGCCACAACATAAACTTTAAGTCGTTTGTGGTACGAGTTCCAACCCAAAATCTGCAGACCTTTTTAAAAGAGGACTTTTGGCCGAAATGTGTCGTTTATCGACGGTTCCGAGGACGGTTACTCGACACCACGCAGCGAAACACGACGACGACAACGTTACGTGTATAGTTATAGTTTATAAGGTTTTTAATATGTGTTATTTTATTACAGACAGGGGAGGGTCGACAGGGGAGGGTCTGTATTTATGCTTTCACGGTTGCACAACGACACGCTTTGCCTACGCTCTGCATGGTAGTATAGATGCAGGCCTACCTTACTGCCTCCCTCAGAGGTGGTAGGGTGGCGGGGTCTTGAGGGGGAGCGCCACGGTCGTGTAGATCCTCAAGGCAAGTCTGGGGGATTCACCTTCACGAGGTTGCCACCCTGTTCTTGGTCTAATTCCATAAGAAATAGACGCAACAAAAACCCCCGGGCGCTTTTTCGTACTCTTTTCCGAAAGCCAAAATCCCAGGCCTATGGAAATCCCTTACCCCACTCCCATGATCCCACGCCCAGACCCTCCCTCCTTTTCCCCCGTTTCCTTTCGGTCCCTGAGGACGGGCAACCTCAAATCCAAAAAAGCCCACCCCAAAATCCAAAATGCAGAATGGAAAAAATAATATTCCCCAGGTGGGTCCCGGCGATGCCGGGGAATCCCACACCGATTCGTCGGTCTGCTCCCACCGTAATCTGGGGGGGGGCACCAATCTGCCAAGTAGTGCCGCGCCTTCTGCGCGGCTGGCCTTAGCGCCAACAACACCGGCTGCGGATCACGCGCCCACACACACTGAAATGGCTGCGACTTCTGCGCCGACTGACACGAAAACGACTGCGACACCTTCCACAAGTGCCTGGCAACAGAGCATTGTAAGGAAAAGTGTGACGAACAACCCTGACAACGACACTAATAATGCCAGAATCTCCAGCCTTAACAGCGAACTCCGCGCGCTGGCACTCCAGCGCGAGAAGATCGAGTTAAGGTTGAGAGACATAGGCTCTCTCGGGACGGGAAAGGAAGCGGAATCTGGTGGTTCTGGTTTTATCTCTGTGGACGAAGTACGCATGCTGAAAACCAAGCGCGGAAAGATCCGGAACAGAGAAAGAGAACTCAACAACCGTTTGCGCAGAACCCGCGAAGGCAATAGCCAGCGCGAAGCGCAAGCGGTTAGTTGTAAGGGAGTACGCGACCAGCTACAAATACGCGAAGGGGTAACCCAGCGCGAAGAGCAGCCGGACGCGGAAACGAGCGGGCAGGGAACAGTACGCGAAGGGGAAACCCAGCGCGAGAAGTCACTGCCCGTACCAGGACCATCCGGAGGACACAACCAGAACCGCATCGAGGTGACCCAGGACCGACTACGCACGAGACAGAAACGAGGCAAGCGGGCTGGGTCCTCGCGCGGGGTGACCTTGGCACATAAAAGTTCGCTAGGCCCCACAGAACCACAGCCCGGTCCAAGTGGCCGGGCAGCGGCAAAGAGGGACCGACCGGACGACACGGCCTCGCCGAGTATGCTCCAGGGGGACACTAAGCGCCTGAGAACCCAGACTGCTCAAGGGGAGCAGAGAACCTACGCGCGAGCCACACGGGATATTCCTGCGAGACTTGCCGTAGCGATCTGCCTCTCGCCTCCATCCAGAGATATGACAACTGACGAGGCGGAGCATATCAAGCTAAGCCTGGAGGACCTGATCATGGACACGTGTGCCGACCCCTCCCAAACCATCATCCCATCCTTCCGAGGGTACCCCAGGGTAGCAGACGGCACGGTACACGTGTGGTGTGAAGATGAAAATGCCCTGACTTGGCTGACCCAGAACGTGCCCAGACTAAAACTACCGAACACAGACGCGACAATGACTGTCATGAAACAGTCTGACGTACCGACCCGGATCCGAGCAGCGCTCTTTGTACCCAGGTATAATGGGGACATAGCGCGGCTGCAAACTATCCTGACCCGCCAAAATCCCTGGTACACCGTCGGTAGGTGGTCTTTGTACAGGGCGACATCGGTCGGTGGCGATAACCACGGGACTTATTTGACCCTGGGAATCCCACCGGAAGAAGTCGAAAAGGTCTTGGGGAGGGAGCGGCGGGTGTCGTACCTACTTGGGTCGATATACGTGCGCTTTTTCCCCAACACCCATCCCTCCGACACCCCGACGGTCACTGAACCGACAATACCGGCACCGACAGCACTTGACGTGACAATGACTCAGCTAGAGGAGGAAATGGCCAAAACGGCGATGGCTGACGCCGACGCTATGTGCATGCCAACCTCACCGTCAAAATGGACGGAGCAGCTGCTCTCGTCGTCACCAGCACTGAGCGAGGACCGGCACGGACTGACGGACGGGGGAGAGTTATCCGATGCATCCGTCTCCTCCTAACTCCACCCCACTACCCCCCACATCCCGACCCCTAAACATCATCCAGACAAACCTCCAGCACAGCCAGACGGCTACCGCCTGCCTACGCAGGGCACTGGAGATGGAACCCCGAACTATCGCACTCATACAAGAGCCGTGGATCCGCAATAACAGAATATGCGGCCTCGGTAACATTGGAGGTAAGCTGATCCTCGACACCCAAGGCACAAATAAACCACGAACCTGTGCCTATATACCCAAAGATATACCTACCACCACACTCACGCAATTATGTTCCAGAGACCAAACAGCCGTCAGGCTCAAAACCGACGGCGACGCACCCGATATCGTCCTAGCCTCGATATACATGCCAGGCGAGGATGCTGACTGCCCACCGAAAGAGATGGCCGACCTGGTAAGGTACTGTGAAGAAGCCAACCTGGACCTGGTCATCTGCACGGACTCTAACGCCCATCACCCACTTTGGGGTTCCAACAAAGCCAACACTAGAGGTGAGGTACTATGCACATATCTGTTTTCCACTAACCTTAATATCGCAAACCGCGGCTCGGAACCCACTTGGGTCACATCTCGCGGACAAACGATTATTGATCTAACGCTGGCGTCGGATAACGCGACAAAACTTATCACTAATTGGCACGTATCCAACGAGCCTTCCTGCTCTGATCATAGAAGGATTCGCTTCTCACTAGTGGCCACTATAGATAGACCCGGACCCAGGCGTAACCCACGCCGCACCAATGTACCAGGCTACAAGCGGCTGCTGGCCTCCCTACTAGCACAGCACCAAACGCCACAAATCCTAATGGACCCCAAACAACTAGAAGACACCATAACAAAACTATCAGAATCGATAATCGAAGCCTACCACGCCTGTTGCAAGCTAAGAGATCCAAACACCAAGAACAAGGGTAACTCCTGGTGGAATGCGGAACTTAGTGAGTTCAGGCAAACCATGCGCAAACAATTCAACAGAGCTAAAAACTCCAGACTACCAGAAGATTGGGACTCATACAAGAAAACACAATGCACCTTCAAGAAACAAGTCAGGTATGCCAGTAGGGCAGCCTGGCGGAAATTCTGTGAAGAAATTGAATCAAACAGCGAAGCCGCGCGTGTAAGGAAGATCCTATCTACTGATCAGGACCGCACCCTCGGCTCGCTGAAAACCTCAGACAACACCTACACCAAGTCGGACCACGAAACTAGCAAAGTCCTTGTGGAAACCCACTTCCCAGACTGCAATCTATCTGAAGACAGAACCTGGGCGAGTGAACCAAGGCACATACCAAATGACCAAGACTGGGCCAGAGCCCACACCATAGTGACTACAGAGAAAATAAAATGGGCAATAAAGACTTTCAAACCATACAAATCCGCAGGCTTAGATGAAATCTTCCCGGCCCTGCTACAATGGGGAGTAGACGTCCTAACGCCATGGCTGACAGCCATCTTCCAAGCCTGCATAGCACAGAAATACATACCACTCACATGGCGGGAGGTGAAAGTCATTTTCATCCCCAAACCAGGCAAACCCGATTATACACAACCCAAGGCGTACAGACCAATAAGCCTGACATCCTTCCTACTGAAAACTCTCGAGAGACTCTGTGATCGGCATATTCGGGACGGACCTCTTCGGGAGCGGCCACTTCACAAACAACAACACGCGTATTCCACAGGGAAATCAACAGAATCTGCACTGCATAGTGTGATCTCCAAGATCGAATGTGCTATGGACCACAAATGCTCTTCACTAGCTGTCTTCATTGATATAGAAGGCGCTTTTGACAAAACCATCTTCCATAGCATCAGCACAGCCCTCGAGGAACACGGTGTGGACTCGACCCTGCGGGGATGGATCACAAACATGCTCCGACTAAGGGCCGTACAAGTTACGGTAAATGACACAACTAGAGCCATGGTAGCGAAGGGCTGCCCCCAAGGTGGTGTCCTTTCACCGCTACTGTGGAACCTTGTAGTAGACAGCCTCATCAAGCGTCTAAATAGCAGAGGCTACTACACGGTGGGCTACGCTGACGATCTGACCATAATAATAAATGGAACACACGAAAATACACTATGCAACCTTATGCGCCAAGCCTTGAGGATAGTAGAAGACTGGTGCAAGGAACATAAGTTAGCAGTGAACCCTACCAAAACCGAACTCGTCCTCTTCACAAAGAAAAGGAAGCTGCCAACTTTACAGCTACCAAGCTTCTTTGGAACCACACTAAGCCTGTCGACTGAAACCAAATACCTGGGTATCTTTTTGGACAAACAGCTGAACTGGGCGAAACACACTGATTACATCACCACAAAAGCTAGTATAGCCTTATGGCAATGCAAAAGACTACTCGGGAGGAATTGGGGCATTAGCCCCAAAATCACCTACTGGCTATACACCACAGTTATCCGACCAATCATCACATACGGCTCTTTAGTTTGGTGGCCCAGGACCAATCTTAGTACGACACAAAAGGATCTCGAGAAACTACAAAGATTTGCCTGCGTAGCAATCACCGGCAGTATGAGAACTTCTCCCACTGCCGCCTTACAGGCGATGCTGGGGCTTCCACCTCTACACCTTGTCGTAAGAGAGGAGGCAGCCAAAGCGACTTTCAGACTCGAAGCATCCGGCACTTTAAGCAATGACTCCAGAATCAAACACACACGCATCAGAGTAGATGCCATAAAAGAACAGCCTATGATGGCATCACCCATCGACAGAACCCTGAAAACCCACTGCTTCCAAAAACATTACAACGTCGTACTCACAGCGGAGTCGTGTGACTACTCAGGCACAAAAGAGCTAAGAATCTACACTGATGGATCAAAAACCGATGACGGGACAGGTGTCGGAGTGTTCTCCGACGACCTAAATATAAAAATATCCAAACCACTTGGAATGCTCAACTCTGTTTACCAAGCGGAGTGTGTAGGTATTATCCAAGCGGCACACGCTATAGAGGTCAGAGAGGTCACGTATACCAACATTCGTATACTTTCTGACAGTGCCTCGGTTCTCCAATCCCTAAACAGTAATCAGATCACGTCGAAACTAATACTAGAATGCCATAACGCCCTAGAACGAATCACGGTACTAAGCCACAACACGGTAACACTACAATGGATCAAAGGTCACAGTGGATCCCTGGGGAACGATGCGGCGGATGAACTCGCCAGAAGAGGATCTAGCACAAAACCCTATGGACCCGAGCCCATTGTGCCCGTTCCTTTCAAGCAGCTAAGAAACTGGTTAAAGGATCACACTCGAACACAAGCGGAAAAATGGTGGACCTCGACACCCGGATGTAGGCAGGCCAAGGAAGCCATGCCATCCCTTGATACAAAGCTGACCAGGCGCCTTCTGCGTCTGGACAGGGATGGACTGCGCCTGGTGTCGGGGACCATCACTGGACACTGTTCACTGAATAAACACTTTTACACTCTAGGAATCACTGAGACTCCCCTGTGCAGAGCATGCATGAATGCGGAGGAAACGGTGGCGCATGTGCTGCTTGACTGCACCGGTGTCACTAAGATTCGCGAGGCAACCCTGGGAACACCAGGATCCCTCGCGGATACCCTGAGAAGACCGGGAAGTCTAATCTGCTTCTGGAGGGAGGTGGGCTGGTTGGAATAACGGCCACTATGGCTCACGCACAATGGTCCACTTAAGGGACTAAGTGCGGAAACCAGAAACCCCATGAAGAAGAAGAAGAAGCCTAAGCGACAAAACAAAACAGGGGAAAAACAGAAGAAGGGTGCTCAACCTGCCCTGATTGCGGTCCGTAGGTCCTTGCCGAGAACGGGCCAAGTTGATGAAGAGGGTTTCACAAAAGTGGAGAAAAAGAAGAAGAAGCCCAATTCCCGCAACCAATGCGGCACTGCACCGTGTAGACCCAATATGCTGCTGCGTCCTGCAGTACCTACGACACAGCTGTATATTTCGCGTCTACATTACTCCACGAAGATAGAGGATGTGGTGGCGTATTTGAGAGTGAAGACCGATTATACTCTGAGGGTTGAAACGTTGGAGTCGCGCCACAACATAAACTTTAAGTCGTTTGTGGTACGAGTTCCAACCCAAAATCTGCAGACCTTTTTAAAAGAGGACTTTTGGCCGAAAGGTGTCGTTTATCGACGGTTCCGAGGACGGTTACTCGACACCACGCAGCGAAACACGACGACGACAACGTTACGTGTATAGTTATAGTTTATAAGGTTTTTAATATGTGTTATTTTATTTGTTTATTTTTGTGTAACATTATTTTGTGTATTTTATCTATGGGCCTTGGGTGCCTGACAATAAAATGTTTATTATTATTATAAATCCTTTTTTTTTAAAGCTTTTATTTAACTTGCAATGTATGTATGTTTGTATGTTTGTTACGGTGGAATCTTGGAAGCTAAATTAGAACCACTTCCCGATGTCCGATTGAGCTCAAATTTTGCACACACCTTTAGTTCTGGTGACGATACATTTTTATGACAGACATAACTTAATCCTGCGGACAGGATCGTCTTCTCACGTGGGAACTCCTCAACATTTAATAGCACAGACACGAAACTTTGCATGCACGTTCATATTTGATAGATAATCACAATTTGTATCATGATCTTCTCCTGCAGCCAGGATCGTCTTCTCACGAGGGAACTCCTCAACGTTTAATAGTACAGACACGAAACTTAGCATGGACGTTTAAATTTGATGGATAAACATGAATTCTATCATAATGTCATCCTGCAGCCAGGATCGCTTCTCATGAGGGAACTGCTCAACGTTTAATAGCACAGACATGAAAATTTGCGTACAAGTCATATTTAATGGGTAAACATGAATTCTATTATGATCTCATCCTGCAGCTAGGATCGTCTTCTCACGAGGGAATTCCTCAACGGTTAATATCACAGACACGAAAGTATGCACGTTCATATTTGATGAATGAACATGAATTGTATCATGATCTCATCCTGCAGCCAGGCTGGTCTTCTCACGGGGGAATTCCTCAATGGTTAATAGCACAGACACAAAAATTTGCGTACAAGTCATATTTGATGGATAATCACAATTTGTATCATGGTCTCATCCTGCAGCCACGATAGTTTTCTTACGAGGGAACTCCTCAACGGTTAATAGAACAGACTCGAAAATTTGTATGCACTATTAAAGTTGATGGATAAACGTGAATTCTATAATGATCTCATCCTGCAGCCAGGATCATCTTCTCACGAGGGAATTCTTCAACGGTTAATAGCACTAGCATGAAAATTTGTATACACATTCATATTTGATGGGTAAACATGAATTCTATCATAATCTCATCCTGCAGCCAGGATGGTCTTCTCACGAGGGAACTGCTAAACGTTCAATAGCACAGACACAAAAATTTGCGTACAAGTCATATTTGATGGATAATCACAATTTGTATCATGGTCTCATCCTGCAGCCACGATAGTCTTCTTACGAGGGAACTCCTCAACGGTTAATAGAACAGACTCGAAAATTTGTATGCACGTTTAAAGTTGATGGATAAACGTGAATTCTATAATGATCTCATCCTGCAGCCAGGATCATCTTCTCACGAGGGAATTCTTCAACGGTTAATAGCACTAGCATGAAAATTTGTATACACGTTCATATTTGATGGGTAAACATGAATTCTATTATGATCTCATCCTGCAGCTAGGATCGTCTTCTCACGAGGGAATTCCTCAACAGTTAATATCACAGACACGAAAGTATGCACATTCATATTGTATGAATGAACATGAATTCTATCATGATCTCCTCCTGCAACCAGGATGGTCTTCTCACGAGGGAATTCCTCAACGGTTAATAGCACAGACACGAAAGTATGCACGTTCATATTTGATGGATAAACGTAAATTCTATCATGATCTCATCCTGCAGCCTGGATCGTTTTCTCACGAGGGAACTCCTCAATGGTAAATAAATAGCTTGGAATGAAAAAAGGGTTGAGATTGTGATAATGATGTGTGGTCAGAAAAGATTACGACAAAACTAAAAAAACTTTTTTACAAAAAAAAAAAAATAACCGACTTCCAAGAAAAATCACTAAAAAGTGGCAAATAATTTTAGTTTCGGAAGTCGGTGACTTGTTTGTTTCATTTACTTTTTTGCCACAGACTTCCGAAACTAAAATTATTTGCCACTTTTTAGTGATTTTTCTTGGAAGTCAGTTATTTTTTTTTTGTAAAAAAAGTTTTTATTTTAGCCTTTTCAGTTGTGGTATCTCACTTTTATCCTAATCAAGTATAATTTTTACATTGTAACTAGACACCAGCACATCGTCCATACGACAAAGGACAAAATGCATAATAAAGAGGATGACTCAAAAAGTACTCAAGCAAAGATAATAAAATTCATATGGCTCCACCGGGCAAGCTTTCTCTACCAAATGAATGAAAAATCATCTAAATCAGTCCAGTAATCAAGGAGAAATAGGTGTACATACGTGAAAAATTTACACATAAAAAAAATGTTAATAAAATTAAAACTACATGGCCAAACTATATTATTTTTTATGGGACCAAATGGCAACAATTTCGCATCAAACTAAAGAAGAATTACGCAAATCAGATCATAAATCTCAGCGTAATTGGTGTACATACATAAAAAAAAAAAACTAATCGAATTGATAAGCTCCTCCTTATACAGGGTGTAACGGAAAGGGTATATACATCCTTAAGGGTGTGCTACAGACCATCAAACTGAACATGTTTCTCATCATAAAACATGTTTTTAAGCAAAAAAAATATCTGCTGCCCCATAGAAAATTACAATACCTATTCGACCCAAATGTATAGGCAGCTGATATTTTTTTTTGCCGCAATTTTTTTTTTAAGTTGAGAAACATGTTCAGTTTGATGGTCTGTAGCACACCCTTAAGGATGTATATACCCTTTCCGTTACACCCTGTAGAAGTCGGTTAAAACAGAAAAAAAACTTTTTTTTAACTTATTATTGGTACACCTGGAAAGTGCATACCGTTACGATTCCAACAAGCCAAAACACAGCTAAGATTCATTGCCTTGTTATGGAGTTCCGAAGCCTGTCTCTTGGATTCATCATCAGATCTGATGGTAGAATGGTTCTTATTGGACGCAAATGCTTCATTTGTTGTAGAAAGTACCAAAATCGCTGTACGTTTTCCTATAAAATTTGAAGAGTTCCTTCGATTTCGCCAAGCCCTCCCGCTCCGCCCAGAGCGGGAGAAGTCATTTGATGATATCCCATCCGCAAAAAAAAAAAACAAAGGGTTAACGGCTTTTTAGTGATAGGACGGCAGAATTGCTCTTGACACAGTCATTTGTGAAACATTATGGAGAGCACTCTGTCCAATCAAATTCTGGTAGGACCCTGATGCATAAAATGCAAGAGCTATTAGAATCTGCAATAAAAAATACAACATTAATCAACCTATTTCGTGTTTAAAGCTATAGAATACAATATAAAATTCAGTTTTCTCACCTTCATTTCTGCCGATATGCTATCGTTTCGACGCGGTCTGGCCATAAGGGGAATGAGTTTTTCAATTAACCCCCTTACTGAGTCCTTTCCAAGGCGAAACGTTTGTACAAATTCCGCCTCGGGAATATCAATAAAGGGTTCTGTATTCACTCTCGTCATGCGACGGGCTCGACGACGATGCTAGAGAATATTTGCTCATAATGAATACATAGTCTCCATTCAATATTCCACAAACAATTTAAGGTGGTTGCGCTGACGATCCCGCCGCCGTTTTTTCAGTAGATGGCGTTGTAGTCTCGCATTTGGGTTACGCCTAACTTAAATATCTTTGATGGACAATATTCTATTTGCGTAAACTAGCCTTTTGTCTTGATTTTTCCACATATACAGTTTACTTGTTAACTCTTCTCAAACGGAGATTTTCGAAAATTCCACCAGCCGTCTCCACTTCATATCTGTACACACATGCACACACACACATGCACACGTAAATGGTTACATTCTGAACCGCTAGATGGCGTTCTCATCAAAAACGTTTAATTAGGAAAGATGCAGATACCATATTTATCAATATTTTATGACTAAAATGTTAAAAAAAAAACATACAAGAAGCGCCACTGCAACATTTTTATTTTAGTTATTTTTTTTTTAAATTAACTACCAATCAAAAGTACTTAACTTGAAACGGCAATTTACATAATATTCATATGTCAGTGACATTGACAGTCTTCGCGCGAACTCGGTAACGTTCGGGTGCAGAAGAAATGTCTTCCGAAAAGATAAAGTGTGTAGTGTGTAACATCGTTATAAACGAGTTATTATGTTTTGTGCAAAACAAAATTGACGTAATGGACGAAGAAAGTTTAATTCGGTTATGTGTAAGCTCGTATACGGCCGCGGAAATTACCACAGGGAAGGATTTGTTGTTTGAATCCATTTCTACGAGTACCCGCAACATTTCACGACGCAAGAACCGTGAACAAAAAGAAATGGAGGATATTATTTGCGTGTTTAAAAGTACAGATCCAGATAATACCCCTATCTTTGTTGCAAGAGAATTAGAGAAATTACCCCCAGTATCCTTCGATCACATTGACGTCACGGCCTTACTAAAGGACATCGTCGTTCTGAAATCGGAGGTTAAAGATTTAAAGGAATCCTGTGCTACGGTCGACCAACTAAACATAGTAAGATCAGAGATAAACGACATGAAATATGCATCGTTAGTAGATACACAACGCACTCGCACCGCAAACGTAAACATTAAACGAGGTGCTTACTTACTGGATAGCGGTCGTGACAGTGGTCCAATAGGTTTGTTAAATCTTTCAAACCGTAACAGCGACAATAGTTCACCTGAGAAAAATGTGTCATCTACTGATCATGTGGATTGGCGATCTCCGTTATCCCTTGAGAAAATTAACCCGGGTACAGATCGTACTAAGACATACGTGCGCAGGGCAACAGATCACACGATCGCTGTCTCCGCCGTCACTGCGGCTGCCTGCGAGCCCCAGCCTCAGGCAAGTAGTGGGAGTGGAGCGGTCAGCTGTTCGCCGACACATGAAGCGAGGCCTACGTCGTTGGACAGTAAACCTAAAGAGATTAGAACGAATACGTTGCCAGCGGCTGGTAACATTAATGTTATGCTCGATGTAAACAAAGATAAATCATTAGCGGAAATAACGCGCGATGGAGAATGGAAGTCACAAAATCCTAAAAACGAGTGGATTCTAGTGCAGAAAAAAAAGACTCACAAATAAATGTTCTGAGTCACAATTAGTTAGAGGTAAGGCTGCCTGTTTGCCTGGAAATAAGTTTAAGTCCGCAAGTGTAACGATACCGCTTTTCCTCTCCAACGTGCACAAAGATGCATCAGAAAATGATATCACAGAGTACGTACTTTCAAAAATAAATGAAAAAGTCGCATTACAGAAAATTAAAATGAAACAAAATAAAGAATATAATGCGTTTAAAATAATGGTTCCGAGTGCTAAGCTAGACATGTTTTTGAATGGTAAACATATAACATGTAGACGCTTCAGACCTTATAAAAACCCTCAGTCTGAAGGTGTTGAAGAGCTCAGAAAACCATTGAAATAACTATGCTTAATGTGAATCTCATTTCATACAACTGCAAAAACATCAAGCGGTCTATTGAGGGTGTAAAACAGCTTTGCAGTCTTGCGGACATTATCGCACTGCAAGAGACGTGGTTACAGCCTGAAGAGCTACCGTACCTGTCCAACGTGCATGAGGATTTCGGAAGCACGGGAACGTCTGCTATGGACACGGCGGCCGGCATCATCAGAGGTCGTCCCTTTGGTGGAGTTGCGCTACTGTGGCGTAAGGCGGTGTTCCCTTGTATTTCAGTGATTGCGTGCCCTAATCCGTGTATTGCAGCAATTCGTCTTACGACGAACGGTAGGCCAGTGCTAATCGTAAGTGTTTATATGCCAACTGACAGCATAGAAAATGTGTCGGAGTTCACGGATTGTCTGAGTTGTATCAGTGCTATAATAAGTGATAGTGACATCGAGTCTATTTTCATGCTTGGTGACTACAACGCACATCCAGGTGAGCGTTTTTACCGCGAACTAATAGATTTCTCGATGGAGTAAGATTGGACTTGTATTGATACAAATAGGTTGCAACTGTCGTCAGGAACGTTCACATTTGTAAGTGAGGCTCACGGGAGCAAGCGGTGGCTTGACCACTGTGTTGTGACTGACTCTGCTATGCACTGTATAACAGATGTGTCCGTAAAATACGACGTTTATTGGTCTGATCATTTGCCACTAGTTATTTCGTGTAATCTCGATGTTATTAGGCAGAAAACGACTGCAAAAAATGATACTTGTAATAAAATACAATGGGGAGAAAGGAATGCAGACCAATGTTATGCCTATCAGAATATGTGTAATTCTCGATTTAGACATATTGATTTATTATTAGACTTGCAAAATTGCTGTGGTAAATATTGTAGTGATCAGTATCATAAAGAGATAATTAATAATGTATATAATGATATAGTTAATATTTTATGTTCATGTGCTATTGCGACATATGAAAGCGGTCGAGGTAAGTGGAAACCCTTAGCTGGTTGGAACAAGCATGTGAGCGAGGCTCACAGGAATGCCAGGTTGCAGTTCAATATATGGTGTTCGTCCGGTCAACCGTCCACTGGCCCTATTTTTGACGCCATGATGGGGGCACGGAAGATCTTCAAAGGAAAGCTTAAATGGTGCCAAAAGCATCAAGAACAAATTAAAATGGATCTTCTAGCTGAACACCATGCTAAATCAGATTTTAAAAGTTTTTGGAAAGCTACTAATAAGTTGAACCCTAAGCCTGGCGTTCCAGTGAGCGTCGACGGGATGTTCTGCCCTAAGGATATAGCCGAGATGTTTCAGAAACAATTCGCTATTAAGTCGACGCTGGGGCCGCCGTGCCCGTGCGGGGTGTTCGATGCTGGGCCCGAGCATGCGGAGGTGAAAACTGTCATTAGTGGAAAGGAGATCAGGCACATAATACAGAAGATGACAAGAGGCAAATCGCCTGGTCATGACGGACTCAGCATCGAGCACCTGCAGCATGCAGGTCTACACTTGCCTCGAGTGCTGGCACTTTTATTTAATCTGTGTCTGAGTCATTCACATCTTCCGCCTGATCTAGTGCGAGCTCTGGTGGTGCCGGTGGTCAAAAGCAAGACTGGAGACGTATCGGACGAGTCTAACTACAGGCCTATTTCACTCGCCACCATCATAGCCAAGGTACTTGACAGCGTGCTAAACTCACATCTTAAGATTAATGTACAGCTCAGTGACGCCCAGTTTGGATTCCGGCCTGGGTTGTCAACGGAGACGGCGGTTGTAAGCTTGAAGCACGCTGTCAGGTATTATACGGCTAGAAAAACACCCGTATATGCTGTTTTCCTTGATCTGTCGAGGGCCTTTGACCTTGTCCCATACGATCTTCTTTGGAAAAAACTAGAGGAAACGGCACTGCCGCCTGAGTTCACATTGCTCCTCAAGCACTGGTATCTAAACCAGGAGACTCAGGTGCGTTGGGCGGGTGAGCTGTCGAAGCCATGCCGGCCGGAGTGCGGGGTGAGGCAGGGGGGACTGTCCTCGCCTTTGCTTTTCGGCCTGTATGTCAATGCACTGATTGAGCGACTCAGCAGCATGCATGTCGGTTGCTACATAGATGGAGTGTGTTTTAACAACATAAGCTATGCGGACGACATGGTGCTGCTGGCTCCCTCAATCGGCGCTCTCCGAAAGCTACTCGATGTGTGCGAGTCGTATGCTGAGACTCATGGATTAGTTTACAACAGCAGTAAGACAGAGTTCATGGTCTTCAGGTCTGGCACCAGGTGTCCCACTACAGTCCCTCCTCTTTTAATTAAAGGTCACCCGATAAACCGGGTCTACAAATTTAAATACCTGGGCCATCTGGTTACGGATGATCTGAAAGATGACCTGGATCTAGAGAGGGAGCGCAGAGCATTATCAGTTAGGGCGAATATGCTGGCCCGCAGGTTTTCTCGTTGTACAGCTTCAGTTAAAATAGTTCTTTTTAAGGCATATTGCACATCGCTGTACTCCGGAGCCCTGTGGTTCACTTATACCCAAAAGGCTTATAATGCTCTGCGTATCCAATATAATAATACGTTCAGGGGATTGTTGCGACTGCCACGCTTCTGTAGTGCATCAGCAATGTTTGCCGATGCACGCACTGACAGTTTTGATGCGTTGTGACGTAAAAAATCTGCCTCGCTACTCCGCAGGTTGCGTGGCAGTCCCAACACTCTCCTGCAATCGATAGCCGCCCGGGCAGATAGCCCGCTAGTGTGGGCGCTAACCAATCGCACTCGATCTCTTCTAGTTATTAAGTACTAACATAGGCTAAGTTATTCTGTTACTAACAATTTTTTTTTCCTTTGTGGGTAGACATAGTAACAACACAAATTTTTTTGGGCTCTTCATTGAATATTTATTTAAAATTAGTTTTTCTATTTATTTAATGAATTAAACTAGTTCAATTGACATTAAGCCCCCCCACACTTGCTGTCTATTGGTATCAAGTCTGTTACACCTGTTCCTGGATCACTATCACTGCTCACAAACATGGACACTAAACTTGCTGCCAGTCTGGAGGATATCCAACAATTGTTTGGTTCCCGAATGCAGGAATATGAAGCAAAACTGCAGCAGGCTGTCACTAACACTACTCCAGCTTCACCTGACATTGCATCCATCGCACGTGAGTTCTCAGAATTTAAGCTTTTTGTCTGTCAAGCTCTCTCCGCATTGAAATCTCAAATTGAGCTGCTCGCTGCTGGGTATGACAGGCATGAAACTGCCATGCGTAGAAAGGTCCTGCTATTCCATGGTATTCCAGAGCAGACTAATGAAAATTTACTTGCTGTGGTCAATGACATATTAACCAACCAAATTAAATTTACTGAGGTTAACAGCGAGAAGAATACTATTCATGTTTGTCATCGACTCGGATACTCTCAGCAGAAGGCCCGTCCCATACTAGTACGATTCTTCAAGATGGAGCACCGGCAACTTGTATGGGATAGTAAGAAAACTCTCAAGGGTACTGGAATCACCATCTCCGAGTTCTTGACTCAAGCTAGGCATCGTGTGTTTACGTCCGCTCGTAAGCATTTCGGCATGCCAAACTGCTGGTCCATGGAGGGCAAGATTGTTATTATTTGCCCAGACAAATCCCGCCGCAAGATCGAGATGGCAAGCGAACTTCACGATCTGATTGCCAAATTCCCGTCCACTGCGGCCGACGCCGAGGATTCTGTACAGTCGGAAGATCCTGGGTCTCCAACTGTCGCTACATCAGCTACACCAGCCAAGAGATCGAGGAAGACGCGTCTGCGCAAGTAACTCCTCCGCTGTTAATACCGTGTACAATCAGTCTATTTACGTCAACGCGATTTGGCCGCTTTGTACGACGCAATCGTTTTATTTCTTGTGACGGTGTTTAAATAAGTATATATAAGTATTTTATTTGGTTAACCGCCGAACTTTTTAATATTTAATAGTGTCGGTGTTTCGTGTTTTGAACTTTTGATATTTCGTTCATGTTGTCGTGACGGAATGTTGACGATATGTCAGTTGAAGACAGTTGTCAGCTGTCAGTAGTCAGTGCCCTTATGTCACTCACTCGTTACGTTTCATTACACGTCAATGTAATTGGTAAATCGATTGCTGATTAATTTGTTCAATCTTGTTAGTTTTTTTTTTCTTTAATATTTTTTCCTTTTTCTTGTATTAACTAATTTAAGTGTTTCTTTTAAAATTATGTTGTAAAATTTCTGCCAATAAACCAGCAAGTTGGGGTGGTTTTCTCACTGTAGGAAACCTATATTTTTTTTGTATTTAAAATATTTAAGTATAGTTAGGTTATTACTAGGTTAATTAGTTAGGTATTATATTATTTATTATTTTTATATTATGGATGATATAGCTGATCTTAATGACAGCTTCTTCTCATGCTCTTCCTCTGCTAGTTTTGTTAGTGCGGGTAGTGATTATTCCTTACCTCTTACTTTAAATGACAAACTTTCTTCTTTTTTCTCCAATGACCTTAAAAATCTACATATAGCACACATCAATACCCAGAGTGTTCCTGGTCACTATTCTGATCTTCTGGCATCCTTTAACAGTGCGCACCTTGACGCTCTATTGATTTCGGAATCTTTTCTGAAGCCTTCTCTCCTTTCTACTCAATATTCTCTCCCTGGCTTCGTACTGATCCGCAATGATAGGACTGGCAAGGGTGGTGGAGGTGTTGCTATATACTTGCGTGCCGATTTACCCTATAGAGTGGTTGCCTCATCTCCTTCACTATATTCTGGATCGGCTGAATACTTGTTTTTGGAAATTTCTTTTCATAATACTAAGGTTTTGCTCGCAGTGCTCTATTTCGATTCCCTCGACTCTACTCTCAGTGATCTTTGTCCTTTGTATGAGCACGTTATTTTAATGGGTGATTTTAATACTTGCTTGATTAAAAACGACGCCCGCTCTCTAAAACTCCTTTCCGTCTTGTCATCCTTTAATCTTCAAGTATTGCCTCTCTCTGCAACTCACTATTTTCCAAATTGTACACCTTCTTTTCTAGATCTTATGATTGTTTCATCTCCTAATAATGTTAAATACCATGGTCAACTTACTGCTACTTTTTCCTACCACGATCTAATTTATATGTCGTATCGCATCCGTGTTCCTAAGCGTAAGCCTCAGCTATTATATCTCCGGAACTACAAAAACATAGATTTGGAGGCATTGCAGCGTGATGCCAACAATCTCGACTGGTCCCCTCTGCTCGAGAAGGACAGTATTGAAGAGAAGGTGGGCTATTTTAACAAAACGGTTCTCGACTTGTATGACCAGCATGCGCCTATTCGACGTGTTAAAGTTAAATATAACCCCGCACCATGGATTACTGCTCAAATTAAAGAGCTCATGGCGCGTAGGGATAAAGCTAAGAGCAGGTATAAGCGCAGACCGTCGGAGCTAAATCTCTCTTATTACAAATCGTCACGTAATCGCTGCAGTCATTTGTGTCAAGATGCCAAGAGACGGTATTTCAACGACCAACTCAACAACCGTAGTTCTTCCGATGTTTGGAAATTCCTAAAGTCTGTAGGCATAGGCAAATCACCTACAAATCAGTGCAAGGATGTGAACCTCAACGATCTTAATAAACATTTCTCTTTCCTTCCCTTTTCTCTCGATTCATCTGCCAAAGCCATGACCTTGGAGAACCTTTCCAGGTTGCCTTTGCCACAATGTTCTCCTTTTAACCTTAGTGATGTTTCTGAGGATGACGTTGAGAAATCAGTCCTTGCAATTAAATCTTCAGCAGTCGGTAACGATAAGGTGTGTTCTAGAATGGTTAACCTTATCCTTCCCTCTTTACTTCCGGTTCTGACTTACATCTTTAATCACTCTTTTTCTTGTTGCTCTTTTCCTTTAGTTTGGAAGCAGGCTCACATCATACCTTTACCCAAAACTAACAATCCTTCCTCGCTATCCCACTTTAGACCTATTTCGATTCTCCCCTTTCTTTCTAAAGTTTTTGAGCACTTAGTCCATAAACAATTGTCATTTTTCTTGACGTCAAACACTCTAATATCCCCTTTCCAATCGGGTTTCCGCTCGGGTCATAGTACTGTCACTGCACTCCTGAAAGTAACAGACGATATCCGCTGGGCAATGGAAAATAAGTCACTTACCGTTCTTGTTTTGCTTGATTTCAGTAGTGCTTTCAACTCAGTGGATTTCGACATTTTGCTAGGTATCCTCAAATCTTTAAATTTTTCTTGTTCTACTTTAGCCTGGTTTAATTCTTATCTTCGGGGACGTTCTCAGTGTGTTCGCCTTGATGAGACTTTCTCTGATTGGTGTAACCTCACCGAGGGTGTTCCTCAGAGGGGGTTCTCTCTCCTCTTCTTTTTTCAATTTTCATTAACATGGTGACCAGTGTAATCTCTTCTCATTATCATCTTTATGCAGATGACTTGCAGCTATACCGGCATTTTAATGTTGCTGATGCGGATTCCGCCATTGCTGCTATGAATCATGACCTGGCTTGTATCAGCGCCTGGGCTAAATCCTTTGGTTTGCAAATTAACCCAACAAAATCTCAGGCCATGATCATAGGCAGCCGATTTGTTCGCACTGCAGCTGTTGTTGCATCCTTGATGCCCTTGTACCTCGATGGTGTACGCATCGAGTATACAGATACCGCCAAAGATCTGGGTGTTACTGTTGACTCGACTCTGTCGTGGCGAGCTCAAGTCAACGAGGTCAGCCGTAAGGTACATTTTTCTCTGCATTCGCTGAAATGCCTTCAGAGTCTCCTGCCTTTGAAGACTAAAATTTCCATGGCACAAACACTCATTCAGCCGATAATAGATTATGCCGACGCCTGTTACCTGAATGCTACTGAGGAGCTATTAAATAAGCTTGAGCGCTTGCAAAATTTATGTATTCGCTTTATTTTTTTTAAAGCGAATACATAAGTATTCGCTTTATTTTTGGTCTCCGTAAATATGACCACGTTTCTCACCTTCGCAAGGAACTCAAGTGGCTCCCAATCCGCCTTCGCAGGAACACTAGGATCCTATGTCTCCTCTTCAATATACTACACAACCCGTCCTATCCTTCTTACCTGCGCGAGCGTTTTTCTTACGCACGCCCGAGTGACGTACCGTGTCGATCGCACCTTAGATCAATTCATAAATCCCATCCTCATAAATCCAGCTATTACTCCTATTCCTTCTCTGTCCATGCTGTAAGGTTGTGGAACTCACTACCGCCTAACATTCGTGATTTAAAGACAATTTCTCTGTTCAAAAACAGAGTGAAAGAGCATTACCTTTCCTCTCAATTGTGATTTATATGTATATAGATATATTCTTATTTGTTTATATATCTTAACATTATGTATTTATATTTAGTTATATGTGTATTTATATTTAGGTATAGTATAGGTTAAGTTAGGTAAGGCACAATAACTATTTTTTTCTTTTTATTCTTTCACACACTATCGTCTACATTTCTTTTTCATTTCTCCTTTCGCAGGTCTGCTGGCAGAAATTTCATATGAAATAAGCAGTACCTTTGTACTCCAATATTTAATGTTTTTATTCTGTGTTGTCTATTGTGTGTACATAAATAGTAAAATAAATAAATAAATAAATAAATAACAAAGTGGACCTTTTATATAAGTAGTCTGTCACTTCTTCTTCCCAGCTAAAACACTAGGAAGTGGCGAAGGGCGGGCGTTTTGGGGGACTGTCTCTTGTAATTTTGACGTTCAAAAAGTGCTGATTATCAGCCTAGTTTGAATAAATGACTTTTGATTTTGATTTTGAAATAATGAAATAAAAAAATAAAATTAAATTAAACCATTCAAGTGCGAAAATCTAATTTTATTCTATTCTGTTCTGAACAGTTCTTTCAACAAGGGAATCTTATGTTCTGGTTCAGGAATCTCAAATTAGTTGTGATAAATGTGTTGTGTAAGTGTCATCATCATCATCATCAGCAGTCTACCGCAGTCCACTGCTGCACATAGGCCTCTTCAATCGCTCGCCACTTAACCCGATTCTCGGCAACTCTCATCCAGTTGCTACCAGCTACCCTGCGAAGATCGTCGCTCCACCGAGCCTGAGGGTGTCCCATCTTACGCTTGTTGATACGTCTCCACTCAAGAACACGTCTACCCCAACGGTCATCGGTTCTACGGCTAATATGGCCAGCCCATTGCCACTTCAGATCATCTCGTTCCGGATGCGATCCTTCAAAGAGACTCCTTATGTTGTGTTTTATTAACCCCCGACCAAAAAAGAGGGGTGTTATAAGTTTGACGTGTGTATCTGTGTATCTGTGTGTCTGTCTGTGGCATCGTAGCTCCCAAACGGATGAAGCGATTTTGATAAAATTGGTGTCATTTGAAAGGTATTTTAATCGAGAGTGTTCTTAGCTATGTTTCGAGAAAATTTGCTCAGCCGTTTGAAGCTCATCACCTCTTTTCTAGTTGATGAAGGGATTTAAACAACTTTTACGGGTCTAGTTGATTGGAAATTTGAATTCTTGTCATTTTCGCATCGCCAGGGGGGCAGGCTGCACACCCCCCCTCCCCCCTATAAGCTCAAGTTTTTTTTTAAATTCATATCTCACCTGGTTTTCGTTAATAAGCGAGAAGAGGCGCAACACCAAGAAAAATGGAAGGAATGGGACTAGAGCTATGCCCAGGAGTGGGACAGTCAAGGCTAAGAAAGTCTATGAAAAAATAATTTAAGTTTAAAAAGCATGAAATAAAAATTAAATTTAAAATAAGTAAGTAGACCGCTTAGTACATAAAAATATATATACAAACAAAGCGGTCCCCCGACGCTACGACGCTTGGATTAATTTTATTTTTGGTTTTGTAGAGGTTTTGTCCGTCGGGGGTTTTTTAAATTTTTAATTTTACACAATTTGTTTGGTTATGTTGTGTTTTACACTAATTATACAGGGTGTTTGGTGCATCGTTTGCCAAATCGAATAGGCCGAAAGGAGAGGTCATTTGCTATCTCTTTACGACCTTTAACTCATTCCTTGCCACACCAGTTTTTTTATAAGAACTTTTCAATTTAAATTTTTAAAAATTCCAAAATTCAACATTTTAGGTCAAATAAAAAAAAATGTTTAAGCTTAAAATTTTGATTTAATTTTGATGTCTACTGTTGTATGATTCTATCAAATACAAAATTACTTGCTAGGAACAATTACTTTCTTTTTTAATAGCTCGTAAAGTTTTTGTAAAAAAAAAATGAACTTAAAACTCAACTTTAAATGGCTATAAAAAAAAAAAACTAAAAGCGATCGGGATCTTCGAATACCTTTAAAAAGTTCTCTAGTCTGTCCCCTTTCCAACGGTATGCAATATGCCCAAAAAAACGTTTAATATCTTTTAATTTTTAACTAAATGTGTAATCGAGACACTAGGCTGATATTCGAAATTACAGTAAGAACAGTAGTTTTAGCATAAATAACATGCCTCAAGTAAGTAGATAGATACTGTTATGTCACTAGTGCGTAGTGTCCTATCTCTTTCTTAAACAGGAACCAAAGTTTCAAGAATTTGAAATAAAAAAAAAGGATTTTGTGGTTTTATGAAACCACGGTAAAAGTAAAAGTTTTTTTCACACTAGACATTTAACAAAAAAAATTTAGAATAATATTCCATTAACCCTAGATAACTAAACTAGTTTTACAGAAACGTAATAACTAATCATTCGTCGAGCGGACTACGCATTAAAAAACGTCATTATTAACAAAATTGTTTATTAAAAACAGAAACTTGTTACATGGCACAATACTTTGGCTAAGTATGAACTAATTAAGAATAAAAAAATATGGCAAATATTGTTACAGATAGTTGGTACACATGTCAACATAATGAGGGCCACAGATTGCATTTTTACATTTTATGCAACGGTGTTTAGTCATTCAGCGAGCTTTTGACGGACATAAATAGCATATTTTGCGTGCATTCGATGCAGAATGAGCAGGAGCTTCTTCATTGGACGATTCACCTAGAATGTCCTGGATCATGGTTTTGATTTCCCGCCTCAAAGTCACTGTCTGTATTCGTTGTAGTAGCCAGGGCTCCATGAGTTGGTCTCCCATCTTCATGACGCAATCTCGCCGAGATACAGCTCTCTTTTTGTTTCTAACAGTATAAGAGACATAGATAGCAAAACTATTGATAGCTGATAGATTTAGCATGTTATAAAATATACATAGCGGCCACCTTTTAGTTTTTCTATTAGTACTCATGTTGGAACACATTTGGTCTACCGTGTCGACTGCACCTTTCGTACTATGATAAAAATGTATTATTTCAGGTTTTCCTGTACTTTCATTGATGTTAGGTTGATCATGAATAGTTGATAAAACATAAACAACTTTATTTATCAGATTCGCTGTATGTGTCTCGAACTCTCGATGTATTTCCTCCACCAAATAAGATTCAGATTCGTCTTCATTGCACATTCGCCGTCTTCTTCTGCATTGATCCATTGGCTTATTTGCTCCTCTTGCCTTCTTAAATCCATCTAAAAGTAAGAGTAATATACGACGTGAAAAAAAGTGGAAATTACAAAAACAATGAAAAAAACAACAATTGCAGCAAAAGTATCTATTTAGTCAATATATTTTTATAATTTCTTTAGAATTACATACATATAAACATTATTCATCCGAAAAATAAAAATAAACATAGCATTATTACCCTGAAATAAAAAATAAATAAAGAAAAACAAAAGTACATACCTTAAAAAAAGTTACGTAGTAACTAAACTTTCGTCGAGCGGGCGACGCGATGCCTGTAAGTAGCTTCATAATAGGCGTATCTACGCAATCGGGTCACGCGCTGCACTGTTTTTGTATATTATTAAGGTAAACAAATAGAGGAACGAAAGGGGTTCGGGGAAGTTTGCAAAAGACACATTCGAGCTTAAGTGCGTCGTCGTGTCGACGAATGATTAGTTATCTAGGGTTAAGGGTATAAAACGTGGAGTAGGGATAAAGTGAAAGGCTCTTCAGAGCGCCTTTCACTTTATCCCTACTCCGCGGCCGAGCGTCACGCGACATGCAACACACAGACGAAAAAGTTTGAGACGATGTAATAAATGTTTCACTTTTTTTTTTTTTTTTTTTTTTTTTATTTATAATCTTGCAATCAGTCGGTAGACTATGAGCAGATGAGATGAAATAATTTTGTTGCTTTCAGAGCAAAATCCCCTTTGGGAAAATCTCCATAGTGATTTAAGTGCAGCTGTCAATTTCCAAAATATGCCGCCTTTTCAGTCTGCGTATTGATTCGGGAATAGTTAACTGCACTGCTAGTTGGTTCGGATGGATTGCAAGTCGTGCTTTGTATTTGGAACAGGACGATCTTATCTCTTCCTTTACTGTCTTGATATTTAAATGTTCATGTACTTCCGAGATTCTTAAGAACCATGGCGAGTTGGAAATTTGCTTCAGGATGTAATTTTGAGCCCTCTGTATTATGCTTATGCTGGAGTCACATGCTGAACCCCATAGTTCGATCCCATATGCCCATATAGGTTTGAGCATGGTCTTGTAGATTAGGAGCTTGTTGTCTAGAGATAACTTGGAGTTCCGGCCGAGTAACCAGTGAAGTTCCCTGTATTTTAGGTTTATTTCATCTCTTTTCTTTTCCATGTGTCTCCTCCATGTAAGTCTGCGGTCTAGGTGCATTCCCAAGTATTTAGCTGAATCACCTTGTGGAAGAAGATTATTACGCATCGAGACAGGTGGGCAGTTTCCCCTGCGTAAAGCGAATGTTACATGGACCGATTTATTGGGACTAGTTCTTATCCTCCATTTGGTCAGCCACTTGACAACGTTATTCAAAGCGCTCTGCAGGATTACGGAAGCTTCGGTAGGACAACTGCTGCATGCAAGAATTGCTGTATCATCCGCGTATGTCGCTACTGTAACATTTTCATCCTGTGGTAGATCGGAGGTATATAAAGTGTACAGCAATGGGCCCAGAACGGATCCCTGAGGCACTCCAGCTAAGATAGGGTGAAATCTTGATGTGCACTCATCCTCCTTTATTTGGAATATTCTATCCCTCAGATATGATTCAATGATATTAAAGAAGGAAGATGGTAGAAGGGCTTTTATCTTGCATAGCAAACCCCTATGCCAAACTCTATCAAAGGCCTGCTGGATATCAAGGAATGCAGAAGAACAGTATTCTTTCCGTTCGAGTGCTTGCCGGACCGTTCTGCAAACTCTATGGATCTGTTCCACAGTGCCATGTTGCTGTCTGAAGCCAAACTGGTGGTCAGGGATTATAGATCTCTGGCCAATTTCATATAGCATTCTGGTTAACAATATTTTCTCAAATACTTTTGAACTTATCGGTAGTAGGCTGATAGGTCGGTAGGAAGTGATTTCGTGAGGCGGTTTTCCCGGTTTCGGAATCATTATAACTTGCGAAACTTTCCACAACGCCGGGAAATAACCGGTTCTGAGAATACCATTAAACAAAGTTGCAAGATATACTGTGGCTTTTCTTGGCAGTTCCGAGAGGACCCTTTTGTCAATGAGATCGAATCCAGGTGCCTTTTTGTCATCCATTTTTCGAATAGTTTTAATTACTTCTTTTGGGCTAACATGTTTCAGTGGTAACTCCAATTGAAAGGGTTGGCTCAGAATGTTGTCAATGTCCGAATCGTCAGTTTGTGGATCAGCTTCGTTTGGAGTGAATACTTCAGCCAAATGAGTACCAAATGCATCCGCTTTTTCCTGTTTCGTTCTTGCCCATGTATTGTTATGTAGCCGAATTGGCGGCTTAGGATCTGAGGGTTTGTTCAGTGTTTTACAAGCGCGCCACAGTGAGTAATTGGTAGCATTTGTAGCTGTAAGAGACTCCAAGAGAACCTCCATTGAGTCATCGTTGGCTTTAGCAATGCATGCTTTCAATTTCTTGATTGCATTATTGAGAGCAGTTTTGTCAGCTGGGTGTCTGCTAGTTTGCCATACTCTTCGAAGCCTCCTTTTTTCCAGAACTTGCTGTTTAATGTCTGCTGAAATTTTGTTTTTTCTTGTTGTTATATTTGAAATTTCTGGAGTACAATTCCAACAAGCCGATTGGATTGTAGTCGTGAATTTAGATGCTGCCGTGTCTATCTCATCTTCAGTTTTTAGGGCCACATGTAGACTTAGCTCTTTATTTATTATTTCACGAAAGGCGTCCCAGTCAGTTTTCTTGTTATATAATGACGGTCGTCTTTCCTGGCTGAGTACATTAGTACTGACTGTGAGTATCACAGGAATGTGGTTGGACGATCCGTCAAGGCTGGACTCAACTTTGAAGAAAAGACGTGACAATCCCTTCATTATAAAAAAGTCCAGAACGTCCGGTAGTCTGTTTGGGTCGGTGGGCCAGTGTGTTGGTTCTGGTGTAGAGATAGTGGTCAAACAGTTTTTGTCGACGCTGCTTTTCAGAATTCTGCCTCGGGTTGTTATTAACCTAGAGCCCCAGTGCAGATGTTTGGCATTCCAGTCGCCCCCAGCCACAAATCGAGGTCCCAGACTTTCAAAGAACTCATTAAACTGCTCCTCTGTTAATCTGTGCTTCGGAGGGCAGTAAACAGCTGTGATATTGAAATTTCCATTTCGGTCCGAAATTGCAACTGAGGTGCCCTGGATGTGCTCTGAGGAAAATTTCGGGAGCTCGTAATGCTCTATGGACGACCTTATTATAACGGCTGCTCCTCCGTGTGCTGTGCCATCAGGGTGGTTTGTGGAATAGACGTAATACCCTTTCATCCTAACCAGACTACTGGAGACAAAGTGGGTTTCCGATATGAGGAGAATGTCCAGATCATGTAAATGCAGTAACATTTCCACTTCATCTTTATTAGGTGCCAGGCCATTGATGTTCCAGGTTGCTATCCTTAACGGAGTCATTTAGACAGTTTGGAGACTAGTGTAGTTATGAGTTGCAAAAGCGTACTCATTTGTTGTAAGACTAGATCTAGTTTTTCGGATTGTTTGATGAATATGTTTTCAATCAATTTGAATGAATCTTGTTGGGCGTTTTGAGGCTGATCTGTATAAACAACCTCTGCATAGGACTTTTTATATCGCTGTTTATTTTGCTTCTCAATTTCCCTACTGTTGGATTTGACAGTATTCTCGGTTAGGTGCTGGGTGGGCTCGGTTGTCTTTGATAAAGTAGGTTCTTCTCTTTTATGCCTAGACGGCAATCGCTGGAGAGTTTTTCTAGCAAGAATTTCTTTATAAACCTCGCAACCCCTGTAGTTAGCTGGATGAGGTCCTAAGCACAGAGCACACGTGGCAGGTGAGTTACGGTCGATTTTCTTGCATTCTGATGTTTTATGTGCTTCAGCGCATTTTACGCAGCGATAAGGTTTCATGCAGTAGTTTTTGGTATGCCCATACTGTTGACATCTTTGGCATTGTACTACAGTTTTTTTTTTTCTAGGATCTTCTATAACCACAGTCTGATGGAAGATAACTTTTAAATCCTTGGATGCTTTATTGTTGGGGCCTGGTAACAAGTTTGCAAAAAATGTGGAAGTTGGCTTCTTGTCAGGTCCATATTTAGCATTTATTATTTCACCAGAGACCGTATTTCCAGTTTCTTCCAGAGCCTCTTTTATGACATTTAAGGGCGTGGTGTGGTGGAGGTTGCGTATGACAATTCTGTAGCATTTGGTATCTTTGCGATTGAACGTGTGGCCTATCAGTCCATGCTCTCGTATAATACATATGACGCTTTTATACACTTCAACATCAGTTGCTACTATCTTGAGTTGGTTCCTGTTAATAATTTTATATGTCAATTTTGAAGTGTCTACAGTTATTCCCAGTAGTTCGGTGAGCTTGTTCACATCCTCAATTCCATACAAAATTATTGGTGGTGGTTTATTAGGCTTCTTGGCTTTGGGTTGTATCTCAGAAGCCTGGTTCTCCTCGGTCAGGTCAACGGTTAGCCCACTAAAACTGTTGGACGTTTCTATTTGGCGTTCCTCGGGTGAATCTGTTATTTTCCTGCGCTTTGGATTCCTTTGTATTGGGACTCGTTGCCAGGATGGAGGCTTAATGATATTGCTATTCTCTGCAAGTTCATAGCAGCAATCTTTGGTGTCAGAGCTTGATACGTTGCTCATGGACGCACTTCGAGCTCTCACAAACAAGCCTGGATGAAATGCCTGTTGCACTAGTTTTTTTTTGTTTCCAGTAGCATTCACAGCCACAGAAGCCTGGTCACTCGCTTCAGTGGTGTCTTCGGTAGTCAATTTCACACTCACCGGCCCGGGTACCGGTGAGCGCCGGGGGTTAGCCGGATCGCACGACAAATCGCATTCCATATTCTTCGACATTTCATAAAAAGGGGGGTTGGGAAAAAGTCTAATGATACTTTCCCAAGGTACCACAGCCACTTTGTTTGGAGGGTATTTAGTGCCTCTTGGCTGGTGGTAGCCATTGACAGGTTATTATCCGCCGCCTGTTGCTCGGCGTTGTTGCTCATTTAGCACCACCCGGGGGGCACGTGTAGGGTGGGCCTAGGAGAAGGTGGTAAATCCTACGGACGCGAGCAACAACACCCCCCGAAAATGTTTCACTTTAAAAAAAAAAACGAAATCACAAATCTTGTTCGAGTTGTCCGCCACTGTTGCGAATGCACGCGCGGCATCTTCGTCTTATCTCGACTGTAGTTGTGCGTAAACGTATTTTTGCTTTGATAGTCACAAAAGCGATACGACCTTTCAGTAATAACAAATACGTACGGTAACAAATACGACCTTTCAGTCAATCCCACTAAAACTGAATTAGTCATGTTTACCCATAAACGAACTTTAGGGCCTTATCGCCTACCTAAATTATTCGATACAGAACTTCAGTCAGCTACCGAAGTCAAACACTTGGGAGTCATCCTAGACAGTAAGTAAAACTGGAGCAGTCACTTACACAACAAAATTAACTGGGCATGCATCACCCTCTGGCAGTACAGGAGGATGATAGGTAAGAAGTGGGGCCTATCCCCCAAAATGATACTTTGTCTATACTGTGTGTTGATCCGTCCCATGATCTCATACGGGGCAGTGGTCTGGTGGCCACGCATCACACTAGTCTCAGCATTGTACAAACTTCAACGCATGCAGAGGCTTGCCTTCATGGCAATTATAGGCTGCATGAGGTCCACTCAGACAGTTGCTCTTAAAGCCATGTTGGAGCTTATATTATATTCGACAAAAGTACAAGATCCAGCTCCATGAGGACCACCGCTGTGAGGGGTTAAATCCAGCTGAGCTGCGGATCTTCAGGAAGGATCTCAAAATACATATAGCCGTAACACTGTGGGTCCATAACACGGTATTTCAGGCAGAATGCACGGGTATTTCCCTAGCCGCATCAGCCATCCTAGCAAAAAAAAGGTTGAGGACTACTATTCGCATACTTTTAGACAGCAGGGCTGAACTGTTAGCACTAGACAACCACACGGTCGACTCCGGGTTAATATAAGAGTGTCATCAGCGCCTAAACCAGGTCGGTAATCACAACAACATAGCCATACAATGGATTAAAGGTCACAGCGATTCCCGGGGCAACGATGCAGCGGACGAACTCGCCAGAACGGGTTCGAGCATGGCAGCAGTGGGTCCAGACTCCTGCCACTGTCCTTCGGGTATCTACGAACTCTGGTAAGGAAATGCACCAATGAACAACACCACAAACTGTGGCAACACCACGGTGAGTGTAGGCAGGCCAAGGAAGCACTTCCTACTATAGACGGCCGCTTTACCAAACGAGCTCTCCGGCTGACAAAGCTACAGCTCCGCACAGTCACAGCCGCCATTACTGGGCACAGCTCCTTTAATAAACACCTCCTTGTCCTAGGAGTCACAGATAGCCCACTGTGCAGAGCCTGCATGGAGAAAAACGAGACAGCAGCCCACGTGCTTCTACACTGCCTAGAGGTTGCAATTTAGAGGGCAAAGTACTTCAGTAACCCTCGGGGAACTAGGGTGGATCGAATAAAGTTCCCACCCGTACGCAAAATACGCGCTTTAGACGTGGAGTTGCGGAAACCAGCCTGCTATACAATACAATGCAATGGCTTCCACAGCGTCAGTATCTTTATTGCCGCTTATCACTCGTTTTCAGCTATGCCACCTTCGGTTATCGATTCTGCTAGATTAGACATCAAATTAGAAGTTGCTCACCTTAAGGACATCAGTGGAGTAACATGCTTCAGGTTCGAACGTTTGTATCAATGCTTCTCGCATCTCCCTCCAGACAGGTGATTTTACAAGCCACGCATCACCAATAGTCTTGGCTCGTCCTTGCAATATACTCGCTATCTTAATGCAAACTTCGTGGTCAGCCAACTCCCGGTGTGCTTTGGCTCGATCGACTTGCTCGCACCAGTCTCGAATTGGGACATCACCATCTGGATTGTAGGATGCTATATAGATGTCACGTAATCTTGGTCTTCGCGTCGGAGCTACAGTCTTATTTATCACCCGTGGCCAGCATCTGTTTTGTGCTAGAGCCATCCGTTTCTCCATCATTGAGGGTGGATGGGACCGAAGATATGTCCCGGTTGATCCCGCTTCTGATTTCGGCGCGAGTATGGCCGGACTGGATTATCGATGACGGACACTGAATTCTTACGGGGTCCATGTCGTGTTGAGAATGGTCATTTGAAATTATTTTTAAAGAAAATCAATATTAAATCAAAACATTTTAATACGAATTTAAAAATGATAACAAAATAATGAATTAAAACAATAATTAAATTTAAACTGATGATAATATGATTCAGGCGTGAACCGTGTCACAATTAGAGTTGTGGACGGGTCGCTCGCTAGAATTGGAATGCCCCGCATCGAACCAGTGGCTGTCGCAACGTCCCCGACATGGGGGCGTGGCGGGCGGGATATGGGCAAGCCCTTTCCCCGCGGAATCATTACTGTGCCCGTAAATACGGGCACCTCCTTTGATTGCCTGTATAGGCACGGTTGTGGCGAGCGCGTGTAAACGGCGCAACTCGTCAATGTGTGGTTGTCATTTTGTCCGGTAGGAGGCGCCAGCGGCGCTAGCGCTGCGCGCTTAGCTACGGTACAACGTTACCGTAGCGAGCGCCGCTTTCTTCACGCCACCTCGGCGGTCTGTCACCGCCAGGTGAGACCTCCGGTTGCCCGGAGGAGGCCCAGCGGATGACGACCTGCGACGGAGGTGACTTTGTTGGCGCATCCTACCGCTAAGGATGTTGGCCCCCGTCCGCAGACGCTCTCAGATCTAGCCGATCACGCTCCAGACTAAGGGGCCGTAATGAATGTGTTAGACCGGCATTATACTGTGTGACGCCGCTCTTGTAAGCGAATGAGTAGCGAGCCCGCGCCGCAAGTTCATCGCGTAAGTTAGGATGTCTGTTGAGTAATGAGTGCGTGTTCGATGCCCGTCTCTCCTATATTAACTTAGGTAGCGACGTGCTTCGACAGTGTGTGTACTGTGGTGTTGTGGAGTCACATTGATTGGGTAGGTCGCGTGTAGGTGAGAACGACCTACCCGGGTGGGTCAATCCGGGGGGGGGGGGCTAAATCACGTCCGCAGGCACGAGATCGCGCGGCAGGCGGCGTGTGCGCCTCGCGCACCCCGCGTCAGGCGGGCGCGTGTGCCATGGCGCTATTTGCGCCAAGTGGGGCCAGGCAGAGGCATCAGCACGCGCGAACATGGAGGACGCGAGGCGGCTACAAAAGTCGTCCAGGCTCTCAATCTTCATGTCCCGCTGTGTTGTGGTGTTCCTCACGTAGCGAGGGGCGGCGACAATGGTCCGCAGCGCAGAATTCTGCTGCGCGCGGAGGCTCTTCTTCGTGGTCTCGCTCGTGAGGGTGAACCACGCTGGGGCGGCGTACGTGATGAGCGGGCGGACGTACGCTTTGTACACGCCCAGCTTGGCACGCAGCGGGAGGCGGGACAAGAGCACTGGACGAAGCAGGAAGCGGGCTGCCCTGCATTTCGCGACCGTGCTACGGACGTGACTTACCATGGAGAGTCGACGATCGATAGTGACCCCTAGGTATTTTGCCTGAGGCGACCATGCGATGTCGGCTCCCTGTAGCGTTAAGGGTGGTGGGAGCTTGGTGCCGCCGGTGGCCAGCGCCTGTGACTTACCCACGTTCACCGACAACCTCCACTTGGACAGCCAGTCGGGAAGTAGGTCTAGCGCGCGCTGCATCTTAACGGCCGCGTGCCGCGTGTTAAGCGAAGTCGCTATGTACGCGGCGTCGTCGGCATACAGCGCGAGCGTGGTGTCAGGTGTGGTAGGGATGTCGTCGGTGTAACATGAGTAGCAGTGCGGCGAGACGCAGCTACCCTGCGGCACTCCTGCAGCGATCGGGCGGGCGCCCGATAGCGCGCCGTCGACCACCACCCGGAAGGTCCTGTTGGTGAGAAAGGAGGAAACCACCCTTACCAAGCGACGAGGCGTGCCGGCCTGTGCCATCTTGTACAGCAGGCCGGCGTGCCAGACCCGATCGAATGCCTTCTCCATGTCGAGGAATACTGCTACTGCTTGTTCCTTTTTATTAAGGGCCGCGGTGAGCAGGTGCAGTACCCTCGACAACTGGAGCGTCGTGGAGTGTTCGGACCGAAACCCAAACTGCTCCGCCCGTGGAGAGAAGTGCTGCTTCAGGTGTCGCAGCCGGAGTTGCTCAAACACCTTGGAGGTGGTTGAGAGAAGCGTGATGGGCCGATAGCTCTCCGGCTTCAGCACATTCTTGTGCGCCTTGGGCAGCATTATGACGCGCCCCTCCTTCCACGAGGTCGGGAAGGCGCCCGTGCGCAGTATGCCCGTATACAGGCGCGCCAGGGCCGCTACCGTACGGTAGGGCAGGTGGCGCAGCACTGTGTTGGTCACACCGTCCGCTCCAGGGGCCTTCCTCAGCTTCGTATTGAGGATAGCGCGTCTGACCGCGCAAGGCGAAAAGAAAATTGGGTCTTCATCGGAGGCTATCGGCGTGGAGAAGTACTCTCCAAGGTGCCTCTCGACTGCTGCGATGTGCTCGATGTTAGCAGTCGGGTTTGGTACGAATTGACGCTCCAGGTGCTCGGCAAAGATCTCTGCGCGGTCTGACGCAGTGTATCTCGGTGCCCCGTCGCTGTGGAGTAACGGTCGTACCGGAGCCGGGGTGTTCGTCAGCTGACGACACAGCTTGTGCAGCGACGTCCAGTCTCCCTCTGCGGCGTCGATGCACTCTTCCCAGCTCTCGTTATTGAGCTCCTGAAGCTTGGCCCTAACCTTCTCCGCGAAGCGGTTGAGTTCGCGTTTGTCGCGCGGGCAGCCTGTGTTTTGCCACCGCTTGCGAAGGCGCCTCCTCTGGGCGATCATCCGCTTTAGGTGGGTAGGCAGAGGCTTGTAAAGGAGCCCCTGCGGTTGCGTAATTGTTGTTGTCGCCCTTTCGTAGGCGCGTTGAATGCAAGCGGTTACCTCTTCCGCTAGCCCGTCGACATCCGCTGCGGTGGCGATGGGCCAAGCAGGAGTGGTGGTTTCCATCACTTCGACGAACTTGGTCCAGTCCGTCTTGCGACGTGGCGCTGGAGGTGAGAGTCTCGTTGGCATTCCGGATAGGACGACGAGTACAGGTTGATGGTCCGACTGTAACTCGTCGTCTATGACTTGCTGCGCGATCTGGCATCCCAGGCCCGTGTGGATGACGATGTCCAACACGTCCGGTTGGTGTGCCTGGTAGTCTGGGTAATGGGTGGGTGCTTCAGGGCCGGACACCGCGTATCCATGGGCCTCTGCGTCTGCGAAGAGTCGCCTCCCCCCGGTATTCGAGTGCCGGCTGTTCCAGGCCGGGTGTTTCGAGTTCATGTCGCCGGCAAGGAGAGTCGGGTGCGATGACTGATGTAGTAGCGCCCGTAGCTCCGCTAAGTCGAGCGGGGCCTCGGGCGGGCAGTAGCATGCGTAAATGCTTAGGTCCTCGCCGGCGACCTGTAGCTGGGCCCCTAAAGCGTAAAAGGAGCCCAGTGGCGTCGGAGGGAGTGGCTGGTGCACGACTCTTCGGCTTATCAGGACCGCCAGACCGCGGTAGATAATGCCTTGTGGAGACTTCTCATCCTGTCTATACAAGACGTATCCCGGGAACTTGGGCCTGTCTGCAGGCCCCAGGAACGTCTCGCTGATGAGCGCCACGTCAATGCGTTGGTCCTTAAGGAGGAGGCGGAGTGGGGCAACCTTACCTCTAAGGCCGCGGGCATTCCAGTGAATAATCCTTAGCGAATCAGCCATGGTAGAGTTTAAATAACTTGGCCAATCCGTCAAGGATTATAAGCTCCGCGTCCTGGCCCTCTCTGATGGCCTTGATCAGATCCATCAGTAGGTTAATGGCGCAGGCGGTAATCTCCCTTGTGGGAATGGTGCGACGCTGTTGTCGTTGCTCTCGGGCGCCGGCTAGCGGCTGGGAAGTGCTAGTCACCGCAGCTGGTTGTGCGGCGACTGTAATAGTTTCTGTGGGTGGGGCAGGTTTCCCCGCCCGCTTCCCCTTCTTCTTGCCGGCGCCAGTTGCAGCGTCGGTGGGAGTCTTTAACGTCGCTGACGACTGAGTCGTCGCCTGCGCCGGTACAGGGCCAGGGTCCTGCCTAGGTTGCGGCGCGGAGGATTGGGGCTTTTTCCCCCTCTTCCTTTTTTTCCCCCGCGGCCTCTTCCTCCGCTTTGAGGCGGGAGCGTCTTGATTGGTGTGGGGCCCGTTAGCTGTCGCCATCAACGACTTGCTTGGGGCCTCGTGGTCATCTGAGTTCACGGCTGCAGCAGGCTCTTCTCGGCGCTGCTGCGTGATGGCGACAGTGCCCGCTCTTCTGTTCCGGAGTTCCCTCCGGAGCACGGGGCACGCGCCGCTCGACGCCGGGTGGTCACCTGCGCAGTTAACGCAAGTGGCCTTTTCTGTCCGTGGACGTGGGCAGTCGCGGGCCGCATGCTCTTCGCCGCATCGTACGCATGCGAGCGGGCGGTGGCACATGTGCGAACTGTGCCTGAACTTCTGGCACCTGTGGCACTGTGCGGGCCCCTTTTTGCTCCGCCAGGCATCAATGCGGACGCCACGCATGCACATGAGCACGGTGACGTCATAAATTGTCCTGATCTCTGGCTGCCTCCTGAGGACAACATAGAACAAGCATCCGGGTCGTCCGCCGCGCGCTTTTATGTTGCGGATGTACTCGGGCTCGTATCCTAAGGTCCTCAGCTCCTCCTCTATATCGGCAGGGTCTGTGTCAGATGGCAGCCCCCTGATGGCCACCTTGATGCTACGCTCCGCTGGTAACGAATACGAAAACCAGCTTAGGCCCTCCGACCTCTCTAGGTCTGTGAGGTACCTCTGTACCACCCTGTACTCTTCCTCAGTTTCAGGCATGAATCTAATTCCGCCCTGATAAGGTCGAGCATTTGGAGGATGGCCCAGTTTATCCCTCACGGCCCTGAAGTGGAGTGCCCAGTTGGGCATCTTTTCCACCACCAGCGGAGGGTAGCGCGGCCTGTCCCTTTCCCTCTTCTTGGCAGCTGCGTCTGCGCTCGTGCCTTGGGCAGGGGCTGCGGCGGCGGCTGTCGTCGATGGGATGGTGTCGAGTCCGGTGGGCGGGCGGCGAGCCGCATTGGCGAACGTCGGCGATCCGACTCCGGCTCTACCGCGTGGGTCGCGCTGCGGGAGCGGGGAGTCGGGGCAGACGCGCTTCGCCTCTTCGGCGGCCTCGTCGTCCGAGCTGCGTGGGCGGCGCTGGGCACGAGTCTCGAGGGAGACATCGCGCTCGCGCGCCGCTGGGTTTGGTGTCTTAGTAAGTGAGGTAGGGGCACCTACCTCGGTGTCTTCTTGTTCCATGTCGCTGTCCTCCTCGCTCGAGAAGTACGGCGACATGGGCGCAGGTGAGTCCTGGGCTGCGTTGCGGGGCGGGGGCGGTGACATCGGTCCCAAGGCAGACGTCGCTGCGGCGGCTGAGCCTGCCAGCAAGTGACGCGGTGCGGGTGATGTCGTCCGTCCAGCCTTCGGCGCGACGGCGGCAGCGGCAGGCCGTGCATGTGATGCACTCGCGACGGGGCGCGACGCGGCAGGCACGGCCTGTTTGTTGGAGACGGTGGAGGTTGGGCGCGCGGTGCGCGGGTCCGCGGCGCGGGGTGCTTGTGTCGCGGTCGCCCGATCCCCCTGCGCAGAAGGGCGTAGGGCGGGGGCGACAGCGCGAACAGCTGGCGCGCGGCTGCTGGGCCCAGGGGGGCCCGTGGGTTGCATCGGCACGGGACGAAACGCCGGCGGACGAACTGGTACCGTCGATGCTCGTACCGATGGTGGCGTCTTTATAACAGGGCTGCGTCGTGGCAACGGCGAAGGAGGCGATGCCGGGAACGGCCTCCTCCCCTCTACTTCTGGGTCGGCAGCTTCTTCATCGGAGACGTCGCTAAGCGTCGGACTCCGAATGGTCGGGATCGACGGCGCTCTGTCTCCTTTGGGCGGTGGCGGCGACTTTCTAGGCATCTTGATTGGGTGTGGCCTAAACCGCAGCCGCTACGGTGCAGCTGCACCGGGCAGCACGGGAGGCACCCGCTGCGAACCCGCAGGCACTAGGTACCCATGGGTACCCAACGGATACCTCTACCGTAAAGTTTTTTTAAATATTCGGCTCGGGCGGTACACTGTTAATTTTTTATTTCCGCGCCTACCCTCAACCAGTTTGATTAAAATGGGAGGTCGGCCAATCACAACCCGCGCCTAAGGTGGCGCAGGGGACTTCGGTGGCGGCCAGCGGAGGCCTGCACACGTCGAACTGCGATTGGTCGATACCTTACGGTTTATAGGTCGCGGCACTAAAAACTAACTAGCTCGTGGAGAGGCCACAAGCTAATCCCCCCGCATCGCTCGGCGTTCCGTATTATAAAGGCCGACCCCTTCCACAACTCGCCTGATTCACTGAGTGGTGCGATGATGACACAGAGCGTTCCGCTTCGTTTTAAGTCGTAATAATTTGCTCACGCCGACATATATGTGTAGATGTATTGAGACCAAGTTATCACAGGATCAATATAAAGTCTATCACAGTCTAGTCAACATTACACAAAGTCATGTCATAAAGTTATCACAGTAGTATCGCAGCAAACAGTCAACGTCATATCCCAACAATGTAATAATAACAGTCACATAGTATCTGAGTGATCCGAGTCAAGGTCTAAATAAGTCAAGTCTAATACCCCATTTATATTGTGTGTGTCAATCATCAGTCATAGGTCAGAGTACCAGTCAAATATCTCTGTGATGGAAGCAGTGATATGTCCGAGAGTTGTAAGCAACATCTCAATGATGATTGTAGTCATAAGTCAAAGAACCAGTCGAAAATCCACTCAAATAGTCAAAATAATAAAGTCAGTGTCCATATTCACATCTTAATGATGGAAATGGTCACAAGTCTGAGGGATTTCAAATTAACACACAGTATCATCGTCATAAAATCAACAGTCAGTAGGTATTTGCAGTCATAGAAAGGATCATTAGATAATAACTCAGATAAAAAAGTAAACAATGTCAACACTTTAGAAAGTAATAATTTAAAGCATCAGTCATGGGAAATTAACTTGTCATTAGGGAATAAACAAATTAAATGAATCATAGATTCAGGTGCAAATGTCAATGTCATGTCAAAACAATTAGTCTCAAATGTCACTTGTCAAACGTTGGATAAATGTCAAAGGATTTTGTGAAAAATCCATTCCGATTTTAGGTTAAGTGAACCTAAATTGTAATGTGTGTTTAGATAACAATTACGTCGTCGAAACTATAATGTTTATAGTAGTTTTAGATTGTCCAACTGTTAATTGTCTTCCAACTTGTTAAAAGTTAGGTATAATAAAGAATGTGTCTTTTCATTGTCAGAACAGGAATTGTAAACAAATGCTTACACAATGTTATTATGTCTTCCAGGGTCTTGGATGTCTACCTCCAGTCTGTCATCTGCAACGCATGGAGGCAATGCAAGTTATTGTAAAGGTCACAAAACCAACACAGTGGGTTAAGTCAGTTGTCATGTTAACAGTAAAAAGTTCAGGTCAGTTATTCAGTCAAAATATAATTATGTCTTCAGTAAAGATGGTGCTAGGGCAGATCAACAGAAGGTCAAAGCAATAGTCAATATGGCCCACACCAAGAAAATGTCAAATATTATTAATATCTTTTTAAAAAAAGATAGTCTGGACTTGGGATGAGCATCAATGTCAATGTCTGAGAAAACTGAAAGATGAGATAACTAGCTCACCAGTTTTAGCTCATTATAATTCCAAGATTCCATTAGTCTTGTCAGTCGACTCGTCAAGTCAAGTCCTATGCGACCCAACTCATCAAGAGGGAGAGAGGAAGGTGATAGACAGGAGCATAGCCATCAAGATTCCTCATCCCAGAAATCCTCAAGCATAACAACCAGGTCAGGTCGAATTGTAAAACCTACAAGAAGGTTAATAGAAGAAGTAGACTAAGTGTAACCATAGAGTATTAAGATACCATAGAGTATTAAGATTTATTAATGGATGTCTAGATTGAATAAGTAGTTTAAGTAAAGTTGTATAGCGTAGTGTTAATTATTTGTCAAGGGTCTAATTTGAACTCAACAAGGGGGATGTTGAGACATCACTAATTAGTATGTTACTAAGCGTCAAGCTCTGTTGTGACATCACTAATTAGTATGTTAGTAAGCGTCAAGCTCTAGTGATTATCTATGGTGCACATCCTTCCGGAGGCCATAACTTGGTCTCAACCCGTCTGTGACACTACGCACTGTCTAAATACATAATGTAACCTGTGTCCTGTGATAATAAATCAAGTATACCCAACGGTATCTTTCATTCCAACCATCCAACATAATATGGTGTCATAAGCGATCACCAAACCTAACATGGTGTCAGAAATCGTCAAGAAAAAAAGGAATGAGTCGTAAAAGTGCCGAAAATGCCGAAATTGTGACGACAAAAATGGCGGTCAGAATGCAACTCAACAAAGTCAACTCCAATCTCGTCTGATCCAGCAAATGACAATGCGGAGGCGTGGAGAAGATGGTCACAGCAGATTGAACTGCATTTGTTAGCCGTTATGTGACGATATTTTCATGGCTAACCTACACATGGATTTATCACATGTGCGTCAAAGATTGCGTCAAAGATTGCTTCAAGAACATGACCTAACCTATCAGAGGATGCAAGAGATAGCGAGCACACTCATAGTCGCGCAGCAGGATGCTGATAAAATTGTCCAAGCGAGCGGTGTCGCCAGTGAAAACGTCATGCATCTTAGTCGGAGAAGCTGTGGTCGACGAGACGATCGACAGCGAGCTTCCAGTCGCAGGTCAGCTTCGAGCAGCCGCAAGTCTTCAGGCGGTCGCAGGTCAGCTTCAGCTTCGAGCGGCGACTCGAGGACATGCAGTCGCTGTGGGCAGTCTCATCGATACAAGTGCCCAGCTAAAGGCGTATAATGCAGGTCATGTAAACCTTTTGGTCATTTTGCTAAATAAAGTCAAAAATATAAAAGTTAGTCAGTTGCAATTGTGTGATTCAGTTAACTGTAGTCAAGAATATTTTGTTGGAATGTTGCACAGTCAGTCAAAGTCAAAACAGTCAGTCAAATCACTATGATCCACATAGTAGTCAACCAACAAATAGTCAGAACACACAAGCGCACAGTCAGTCAGTGTCACATAGCGAGCAGTCACCGTCACAAAGTTAGTCACAGTCAAAGTCAAGTCATATATGTGTAGACGTATTGAGACCAAGTTATCACAATATCAATACTAAGTCTATCACAGGCGAGTCAGGTTATCACAGGATCAATACAAAGTCTATCACCGTCAAAGTCATGTCATAAAGTGATCACCATACATAACATGGTAATAAAGTGATCACAGTAGTATCGCAAACAGTCAACGTCATATCCCAATAATGTAATAATAGCAGTCACATAGTATCTGAGTGATCCGAGTCAAGGTCTAAATAAATCAAGTCTAATACCCCATTTATATTGTGTGTGTCAATCATCAAGTCAAATATCTCCGTGTTGAAAGCAGGGATATGTCCGAGAGTTGTCAGCAACATCTCAAATGATTATAGTCATAGTCATAGGTCAAAGTACCAGTCGAATATCTCTGTGTTGAAAGCAGTGATATGTCAGAGAGTTGGAAGCAACATCTCAAATGATTATAGTCATAGGTCAAAGTACCAGTCAAATATCTCTGTGTTGAAAGCAGGAATATGTCCGAGAGTTGTCAGCAACATCTCAATGATGATTGTAGTCATAGGTCGAAGAACCAGTCGAGAATCCACTCAAATAGTCAAAATAATAAATGTCAGTGTTCATATTCACATCTCAATGATGGGAATGGTCACAAGTCTGAGGGATTTCACAATAACACACAGTATCATCGTCATAAAATCAGCAGTCAGTATTCGCAGTCAAACAAAGGATCATTAGGTATAAACTCAGATAAAAAAGTAAACATTGTCAACTCTTTAGAAAGTAATAATTTAAAGCATCAGTCATGGGAAATAAAATTGTCATTATGAAATAAACAAATGAAATGCATCATAGATTCAGGTGCAAATGTCAATGTCATGTCAAAACAATGTCTTAAATGTCACTTGTCAAACGTTGGATAAATGTCAAAGGATTTGGTGAAAAATCCATTCCGATTTTAGGTTAAGTGAACCTAAATAAATTGTAATTTGTTTAGATAACAATTACGTCGTCGAGACTATAATGTTTATAGTAGTAAATTTAGATTGTCCAACTGTTAATTGTCTTCCAACTTGTTAAAAGTTAGGTATTATTAAAAATGTCATTTTCATTGTCAGAACAGAAATTTTAAACAAATGCTTACACAATTTAATTATGTCTTCCAGGGTCTTGGATGTCTACCTCCAGTCTGTCATCTGCAACGCATGGAGGCAATGCAAGTTATTGTAAAGGTCACAAAAACAACAAAGAGTTGTTAAGTCAATTGTCATAACAGTAAAAAGTTCAGGTCAGTTAAGAATTTGTCTCAGAAGTAAGTTTCTTCAATAAGGATGGTGCTGGGGCAGACCAAGAAAAGGTCAAAGCAATTGTCAACATGCCCACACCAAATAAGTGTCAAAGAGATACAGTCTGGACTTGGGATGAGCATCATAGTGTCAGTCTCAGCTCATTATAATCCCAAGATTCCATTAGTCTTGTCAGTCGACTCGTCAAGTCAAGTCCCATGCGACCCAACTCGTCAAGAGGGAGAGAGGAAGGTGACAGACAGGAGTATATGTATACGTAACTAGAATATAAGATTATAAATAGATGTCTAGATTAAATAAGTAATTAAGTAAAGTTGTACGTAGTGTCAATTATTGTCAAGGGTCTAATTTGAACTCAACAAGGGGGATGTTGTGACATCACTAATTAGTATGTTAGTAAGCGTCAAGCTCTAGTGATTATCTATGGTACACATCCTTCCGGAGGCCATAACTTGATCTCAACCCGTCTGTGACACTACGCACTGTCTAAATACATAATGTAACCTGTGTCCTGTGATAATAAATCAAGTATACCCAACGGTATCTTTCATTCCAACCATCCAACATAATATGGTGTCATAAGCGATCACCAAACCTAACAGCTCTAGTGATTATCTATGGTACACATCCTTCCGGAGGCCATAACTTGGTCTCAACCCGTCTGCGACACTACGTACTGTCTGTATATATCAAAACCTATGTCCTGTGACTATTAAATTAAGTATACCCAACGGTATCTTTCATTCCAACCATCCAACATAACACCTTGGTCATGTGTTGACCCCTGACCTCAAAGACGATGATGACATTGAACGTGAGCGGAGGGCATGGTCGGTTAGAGCGAACATGTTGGTTCGCAGGTTTGCACGATGCTCACTTCCAGTCAAAGTCCCGCTCTTTCGAGCGTACTGTACTTCTTTTTACACGTGCAGCCTGTGGGCTAGATGTACGCGAAGATCATACAGTGCTCTCCGCGTTCAGTATAATAACGCGTTTAGGATGCTGGTAGGGCTGCCCCGCTACTGTAGTGCGTCGGGGATGTTCGCAGATGCGCATGTGGATTGTTATTACACGATAATGCGTAAAAGGTGCGCTTCCCTGGTGCGCAGGGTGTGGGGCAGCACCAACAGTATCCTAAGCATGATAGCAAGTCGCCTAGACTGTGTTTATGTGGGTCGCTGTTGTGCGATTTCTCACGGGTTGGCGCAGCGGTGATCCATTGTGTTGTTTGTTTTATTAGTGCTTACTAACATAGTCTTAAGTTTTACTAACAGTTTTTGAGTCATGGATACTCGAATAAAGAAATTATTATTATTTACTATTAAATATATAATTAAACGAAAAGTATAAAATATTATTAGCTTCAGAAGTGGAAATTCATCAAAATAAAAACAAATTACAACAAAAGAACCATTTTTTTTACTTCATAATTACAGTTTAATCAAATTACAATCAATGATTTGGGTCTATATTGGCTCACCTAAAGTTCTTTACCCAAAATTGTTCTTCCTAATGATTTGTAATCCGAATGATCACTCTTCCTAAAATTTTTCATCCTAAAGTTTTCATTCATACTATTTGTAGTGCTACCGACAATGTTAATAACACTCATGTTTCCGAAAATTGTAATGAATAATATCATTATTGTAAATATATTTCAACTCCTACTGTTTTTTATCATAACGCTATTATCCCTAAACATAATTACCATAATATTTTCACTCATACTCAGAAAGAAACATTTACCAAGTGTAATAAATAATATATGTGAGTAGAAGATGATATTTATAGTCCCCCACATGAAAAAAATACTTAGAAAATTTTGCGACCAATTTCGAGGTAGCGCTCGCCGGCCGCTGCCGCGGCACCGCTCGCTTTGCTCGCTCGGCTCGCGCGTAGTTGGTCACAGTTCTAACCTAACCTATGGATATCTTTGCGGGTACACACCGCTTTAAATAAAATTAAAGAAGACGCTTTAATTTATAGAAAATAAATCTAAACAAAAAGATATGACTTTGAATAATAGTGTAAAAGATGGTTATGATGAGAAAATATAGGAAAACATATAAAAGTATAATAGATGATTATTGCTACTGATATTATGAAGTTGAATGCTTTGGAATTAGAACATTAGTTAATTGCGATTGTTAGGATGAAAAATGTTAGGGAAGAACATTTTCGGATTTCCAATTATCGGAGTTGAAAATTTAGGTGAACTTTGGCGCACCCCAATGATTTACTTACAATTCACTAACACTTAAAATCCACTAACCGAAATGTCACTTTATCACCTTTAACTAAACTAAACTCAAATGGCTTACGTAACTTTGCGACTAGCTGATGATTCACACATCCGTCCAGTCCGAGCGCAGAGCAGCAAAAAGGGCCGAACTATTTTTTTTTTTTTGAATGGCATCTCGCAGTTCAACCCATGAGGTTGTCGTCTGCTTAACCGGACTATCCTGTGGGTGCCTTTAGAGTAAGGCCTCCAGCCAGGGCATAAAAACTTACAAACTAAGCGACTGCACGCTAAGGGCACCCCCTATGGGGTACGAACCTCGGCTTAGGGCGTCGCTGGGGGAGGACTGCATGGGGACAGGCTGGATCTGAATGGTATCATTATTTAGGGGCTGATTTAAAACTACTGGCACAGCACCGCGGGCTGGCTCGTGCGAGGGTCGGGGAGGGCATGGACCGGGACGTTGCGACGGACCTCGACGGCGAGGTCGGAAAGACGGCGGTTTGAATCGGAACTTTTTAAGAGTGCTAGTCTCTTTGCTACTCTCCTGGAGGAGGGTGATAGCATCATCTGGAGTGACAAGGGTATGCCTAGGCGCCGGCCTAGGCATACCCTTGTCACTCCGCCCGTTACGAATCCTCGCGCATTAGTACAGTACGCCGGTACTGTACTAATGCGCGAGGGTTCGTAACGGGCGGCCGCTGCGATCAGGGGATTACGGTGTTTAATGGCGTTATTGAAGAAACGCTTCGAAAGACGTTTCATAAACTGAAGGACGGTGGGCAATCTAAGGTCTACGTGTAGACGGTCATTACGGACATAAAAAGGGGCTCCCGTGACTCTACGTAAGAACCGGTTCTGTAAAATTTGCATCCTATGGATGTACTTAGGCTTGGTGTGAGCGTACACGACGCAAGCGTACGTCATAATGGGGCGGATCACCGCGGTATAAAGGCGCAACTTGCACTTGAGTGACAACTTGCTTTTTGCCGAAATCATGAAATGAAGCCTACCCATAGCAAACGCAGCTCGGTCGCGAGCTGCTTTGATGTGCGCCGCGAAAGACAGGTGGTTGTCAAGTAAGACTCCTAAGTACTTGGCTTGCTTCTCCCAAGAGATAGGCTTACCGTACATAGTGATTGGGCTGAGCGTGGGTGGCTTATTTTTACGCTGTTTAGAGAAAAGAACTGCCTGGCTCTTGTCAGGGTTCACCTCGATTCTCCATTTCCGGAACCAAGCGCCTAAGACGTTGGCTGAGGTTTGGAGGGTGCTATAGATAGCGTCGTGACTGCGGCCAGTGTAATAAATGGCCGTGTCGTCCGCGAACAGGGCTAACTGAGCCTTCTTGCTCTTGGGGATGTCACTGGTGAACAGAGTAAAGATAAGGGGAGAGATGACGGAGCCCTGAGGGACTCCGGCTCTAATGGGGTGGGGGGAAGACAGTGCCTTCCCGATGCGATAGCGGAAGGTGCGATCCGACAGAAAGTCTCGTAAGATGAGCACGAGACGGTCCGGCACTCCCAGTTTGTACAGCTTATATAATAAGCCGTTGTGCCAGACTTTGTCGAAAGCCTTTGCTATGTTGAACAACACACCCGTCATCGCTCCTCGCTGGAAGCCAGCGCTCAAGTGTTCTACGATGCGATGGGCCTGTTGAATGCAAGAGTGTCCGGTCCTGAAGCCGAACTGCTCGTTGGGGATGAGACTCTTAGCCTCGGCGAAGTCTTTGAGTCGCTTATAAATAAGTCTCTCGTAGATTTTGCCGAGTGCGTTCAGGAGACTGATAGGTCTGTAGCTCGAGGGCTCAGACTTGGGTTTGCCTGGCTTGGCGAAACCGATGACAGTGGCCTCTTTCCATATTTGGGGAAAGGCGTTGTTGCTCAGGGCGCCATTGAAGATTGCCGCCATTAACACGACGAGCTGAGCGGGGAGGAGTTTTAACACCCTATTGGTGATTCCGTCGGAGCCGGGTGCTTTCCGCGGTTGAAGCTTATTAATGATGTCTTGCACTTCGTCAGCTGTGAAGGGCCGAACTATCCCAGCACCTTGCTTTTATAGGCGAGGTAGGGGGTAGTTACTGACGTAAGAGAGGATTCTCCTTATACGGCCTCTCCTGACGAGGTGTCGTCTTCGGCACAAACTCCTGGGGTGGCCCGGCTAGGACCCGCGATGAGAGAGGTCGGCGGCTCGACCTCGACTTTGCCAACTGGTCGAGGCGACGGGTTGGCCACAGCAGGAGATCCAGTTCAGATTGCTACTCAAGCAATTTCTATAAAAGCGTTCAGCTTCGCATGAAGATCCACTCGTCATCGGCCAATTAATTTATTCATCGTTCTTTCAAATAGTTCATAAGTTTGTAAATAGACACACACATCCATCTTTCTTGAACCAAAAGCAAAGCAAAAGCATTGTCCTGTATGTGTCCAGCGCGCAAGTACCGGTTCTTCGCTGCCATATTGCTGTCCGCGACCGCGACCAGCATTCAACTTCCGCCACCTGCAACATGGTCTACCAACCCGTAGACCCGCTTGACACGCAGACCGTATTCATACGTGCAAGCCGCTTAACACGCAGACCGTATTCATACGTGTAAGCCGACCCATACGCTGATCGCAATCATACGTAAGAGCCCTCTCGATACGCAGACCGTATTCATACGCACGAGTTCTCTGAACACGCTGATGATATTCATGCGTGTGAGACCACAAATTGACCGTACATGGTCAAATTAATATGGCTACCTGTGACTCGGCGACAGGTGCCAACACAATCGGCGACACAAATGCGCCTGCTACCGGTGGCACCGCAGTACAACGCAGCAGCCAACACATCACTCCTGTCTGTAAATTCAAACAAACACAATGCTACTTTTGTAAATCAAACAGCAGTGATTTACTTACTCTCAAAGAATGCGGCACACGTTTCTGGGCACCACTCGCCGCGCCACGTGCCTGTCCACGAACGCACGGGCTGCAGCCGCCGCACCGAGAGATGGGCGCACCGGGGGGGTCTGTATTTATGCTTTCACGGTTGCACAACGACACGCTTTGCCTACGCTCTGCATGGTAGTATAGATGCAGGCCTACCTTACTGCCTCCCTCAGAGGTGGTAGGGTGGCGGGGTCTTGAGGGGGAGCGCTACGGTCGTGTAGATCCTCAAGGCAAGTCTGGGGGATTCACCTTCACGAGGTTGCCATCCTGTTCTTGGTCTAATTCCATAAGAAATAGACGCAACAAAAACCCCCGGGCGCCTATCCCTAGTACGCGATCGGTGCCTTTCGGGACTACGAGGATCATGCCTATCTCGATTACGTAAGCCATCTCGCGAAGTACGACGACTCCTACTTGAATCGCGGTACAATCTACCACTACGGCGATCATTTGAGCCACGAGATCGACGTCGTTTGCGGCCGCGTGACTTATCCCGAGTATGTGACCGTCTATCACGAGTACACGAGCCTTCACGCCCCATTATCACAAAAAAACAAGCAAACGAAATGATCGAATAAAAATAAAAGTGATAAAGTACGACAATTTATAGCTACGAAATGTTCTCTAAGTGGGCTTTAAAAGTTCTCAATCCCAATTCTGATATTAGCTTCAGAAGTGGAAATTCATCAAAATAAAAACAAATTACAACAAAAGAACCATTTTTTTACTTCATAATTACAGTTTAATCAAATTACAATCAATGATTTACTTACAATTCACTAACACAAAATCCACTAACTGAAATGTCACTTTATCACCTTTAACTAAAACTAAACTCAAATGGCTTACGTAACTTTGCGAGTAGCTGATGATTCACACATCCGTCCAGTCCGAGCGCAGAGCAGCAAAAAGGTCCGAACTCACTCGTGGAAATCGCTACGTCCCCGCAGGGGGACGCGCGAGGCGGGGTATGGACTATGTCCTTTGGCCCGCGGAAGAATGGTGTGCCCGTCAATACGGGCACCCTCAATTTTGGTGCCGATTTAGGCGTGAATGGGGGCGAGTGCGCGTAATTAAGTTTATTATGACGCAACTCGCCTATGTGAACACTCGCCGCCTGACCGCCGTCGCGTACGGACGTGCCGCTACCTGCTCGCATTCCCGCTCGCTATCAGTGTGTGTCATCGGTTCGTCGCTTCCCAGTGTCGTGACGTCATCAGTTGTCTTTCGACTACACCCCCGAACAATTGCTGTCTTTTTATTAAGACAGCACTTGCTCATTTGCTTCGGATATTATTCCGATTTAACTTCCTTTGCCCCATCAGGGAAAAATCCTCAATTTCGAGGTTCTTGGTGGGAAACCTAACGGTGCCAATGAAACCGAGAGAGGGTGGTGACCCAATCCGCCCGCCTAACCCCTTCAGGGTCTAGGTGAAAAATTGGGCTCCGTCGCGTTCGCATGCGCCGCCGATATACTGTGCTAGTGTTTCCCGTTCGAACAAGTTCCTGAAAGCAAAGTTCCCTGGACTGGAGTTGGAGTTGCTACCAAGCCAGGACCCTCGGACTGTGCTTGCGGGAAGGTTGAAGCGGGTGAGTCACTGATTCAGTAAATTCCCTAAATAATTGGTCAAGAAATTAGGTTGTTAGGCGCGCTGAGCTTCACTCAAATGTCCGCTAACTTTTAGCCGATAAAATGTCGTCCCTCGACGACACAGATAAAGCGCTTTTGCGCTTTTTCTTGCGCGTCTTCACGACCGACCCATATTTACAAAAATATGGGTCAGAAATTGCTGCCATTCAGCAAACCACCGATACCGTCACTGACTTCAGTGACGCGCTCGAGAGCCCCTTGTCACCGCCACCTGCCGACAGAGGCTTACCGCCAGCCGTCGCCGCCGCGATTAAGGCAACTCCAAGACCCATTGTAGTGAAACCCATTGTTTCGCAAACAAAGGTCCAGTCCGCACCTGCGTCCATTGTTCCCGTTTCTGAGAACATGGACAAAGGCTCACCGCCAGCCGTCGCCGCCGCGATTCCGGCTAACCCCGAACCCATTGTTAAGCAAACAATGGATCAGTCCGCACCTGCGTCCATTGTTCCCATTTCGGAGAAAATGGACACAACTGTGCCAGTCTCCGACTCGGAATCGGTTATAGATTCCTGCTCTGCTTCCTCGTCCTCTGAAGACGACTATCAAGTCGTCGGAAAGGGCAAGAGGAAAAAGGGCAAAAACTCTCAGGCCACCATGGCCAAAAAATTAGTCGCGCTCCCTCTCATCCCCTCTCCCGAGGCCTCCCGCCCCACCTCCCCGGTTCCCGCACCAAAGTCCGCCGCTGCTCATACCAGCAGACCATCCAGCCCTAAGGCTAACTCTTCAGCCGCTTCTTCAAAGAAGCTGAAGCCCCCTCCCCCGTTGTTCATTCAGGACAAAGGGAAATGGACAGACGTGTCCAAAATGTGTGTTGAGCGCCGCATTCAATACACTAGCGCAAAAAGCACCCAGCAGGGTATCAAAGTGGTAGTCCCTACGACTACCGACTTCAGGGAACTAACCCGTCAGCTGATCGGAAGGCACATAGCCTTCCATACATACTCCCTTCCAGAGGAGAAGCCCACCCGCGTGGTGATCAGGCGGATCCCGAAGGAAATCCCCACGGAGGACATCCTAAACGACCTCCAAGGCCAGGACATCCCGGTCGCAGCCGTCCACCGCCTTCATAAGGCGAGAGGTGGAGACTAGTACGATATGGTACTGGTCATCTGTGACCCAGTAGAAGGACACCACCCGATCTTCAAAGTGAAGTCGGTATGCTCCCTCACAGGCATCTCAATAGAGAAGCCTTACCGCTCAACCGTAGTAGGGCAGTGCCACCGCTGCCAGCTGTACGGACACAGCCAAGCCAACTGCCATGCGCCGCACAGATGCGTAAAGTGTCTAGGCGACCATGGTACGGCAGACTGCCCCCGTCCCAAAGACAAATCGCTATGCACGGAGCCACCGAGCTGTGTGCTTTGCGGCCAGTCGGGCCACCCGGCTAACTACCGCGGCTGCCCGAAAGCCCCCAAAGGCTCCTCCTCTAAACTGGCGAAGCGTGCAAACGCCCGCCAGCAGAGAGAAAGCCCATCGGTGAGGCTACCAACTGCACAGATGCCGGAGAGACTCAGCCCTCAGAGGCCCTCTCCCTGGACCTCGCTGAACCACCAGAGAGCCTTCCCGGCACTCGGCAAAGCAAAGTCCAGCCCCATTCCCGGGCTATTAGATGCCCCTGTCCCCACTCCCGTGGCCCAAGCGAGCGCACCGGCGCCCGCTCGTCCCGCGCCTCCCGGCCCCGCGGCCGCGGTCTCCTCTCCTAACGTAACTTTAGAAACGTTAGCAAAGTTAGTCACCCCCGAAGCAGACCGCATGGCGGCAGATCTCAGGGAGGCTAACACTGACGGTGATAAGCTTAAAATTATCCTCAAGTCCCTAATCAAGTTAGGCGAAGCCTTCAGCGGCATTAATCTTTAATTTCAATGGATAATACGAGATTAACGTGTACCAAACCCCGATCCCTTAAATTAGGGTACTTTAATGCCAATGGCATTAGAGGCCAGCGTGATGAAATCGCCACCTTCCTCCGTGACCATCAAATTGATATCCTCCTCATACAGGAGACCTTCCTCAAGCCCAGTCACCGCGATCCGAGAATTGCCAACTATCACATAGTTCGCAACGATCGGTCACGTTGCCACAAGGGCGGTACTCTAATCTGTTATAGAAAGGAACTGCACTGCATCCCCTTAGATCCCCCTCCCATGGAGTCTCTGCTCGAGACTTCAGTTTGTCGACTAGGCATGACCGGTCATCAATCGATCACTATCGCCTCCGCGTACATCCCTCCCGGCGGCACGTCCGAGGAGCACACTCTGTTCACCAAAGACCTTGCCGTCCTCTTCGGCTTGAGTGACTCCGTTATCATAGCGGGCGACCTCAACGCCAAACACCCCGCCTGGAACAGCACGACGACCTCTGCCAGAGGACGTCACGTGTATAACCTGGGTGAGTCCCTCAACTTCGATCCCATCGCTCCTATGGAGCACACTCACTATCCCCACGATCCCGACCAACGTCCGGACGTTCTCGACATAGCGCTACTCAAGAATGTCAACCTTAAGTTGCATTCCATCGAGACTTTACATGAGCTTAACTCAGACCATCGACCAGTGCTCATGCACTTAGTTCCCCGCTCGGGTCCCTCTGACCCCAGCCAGCCCCCGCCGACCCAAGTGATAACCGACTGGAGGAAAGTCAGCGAAAAGCTGAAATCCACCACGTCGCCTCACCTGGAGGCCATCCCCGACCACATTGTCTCAGTCGCAGACACGACGGCCGCCATCAACTCGTTTACAGAACACGTGCAATCCGTACTAAAGGATTGCTCACGGGAAGTTCCAGCAATGAGCGATCAACGCTGGATTCTACCCGCTGACGTACGTGAACTGATAACCGAGAAGAACGCGGCCATCCGTGCCTACAGCAACTTTCCCTGCGACGCGAACAAAGCTCACATGCGTTATTTACAGCGTGCTGTAAAGAAGCGCACTAGTGAGCATCGTTCAGATCAATGGGACAAGACGCTTAGCGAGCTCGAGCCTACCCACCTAGCCTTCTGGCAGCTCCAACGCAAGTTGCGCTCCACCGAAGAGGCTTCGATGCCTCCCCTCACCCGACCCGATAAGAGCGTCGCATTCGACGACTCTGAGAAGGCCGAATGCCTAGCCGACAGCCTGGAGTCCCAGTGCTCCTCCAGCTCTCATCCAGTAGACAAGCGACATCTCGATGAGGTGAACGCATTCGTCGAACGTAAAGCCGCCCTCCCTCCCGTAGAAGACCCTGATGATCCTCTGCCTTCGGTCACAGCTGACGAAGTGCAAGACAACCGCTTCAACCGCGGAAAGCACCCGGCTCCGACGGAATCACCAATAGGGTGTTAAAACTCCTCCCCGCTCAGCTCGTCGTGTTAATGGCGGCCATCTTCAATGGCGCCCTGAGCAACAACGCCTTTCCCCAAATATGGAAAGAGGCCACTGTCATCGGTTTCGCCAAGCCAGGCAAACCCAAGTCTGAGCCCTCAAGCTACAGACCTATCAGTCTCCTGAACGCACTCGGCAAAATCTACGAGAGACTTATTTATAAGCGACTCAAAGACTTCGCCGAGGCTAAGAGTCTCATCCCCAACGAGCAGTTCAGCTTCAGGACCGGACACTCCTGCATTCAACAGGCCCATCGCATTGTAGAACACTTGAGCGCTGGCTTCCAGCGTGGAGCGATGACGGGTGTGTTGTACTTCGACATAGCAAAGGCTTTCGACAAAGTCTGGCACAACGGCTTATTATATAAGCTGTACAAACTGGGAGTGCCGGACCGTCTCGTGCTCATCTTACGAGACTTTCTGTCGGATCGCACCTTCCGCTATCGCATCGGGAAGGCACTGTCTTCCCCCCACCCCATTAGAGCCGGAGTCCCTCAGGGCTCCGTCGTCTCTCCCCTTATTTTTACTCTGTTCACCAGTGACATCCCCAAGAGCAAGAAGGCTCAGTTAGCCCTGTTCGCGGACGACACGGCCATTTATTACACTGGCCGCAGTCACGACGCTATCTATAGCACCCTCCAAACCTCAGCCAACGTCTTAGGCGCTTGGTTCCGGAAATGGAGAATCGAGGTGAACCCCGACAAGAGCCAGGCAGTTCTTTTCTCTAAACAGCGTAAAATTAAGCCACCCGCGCTCAGCCCGATCACTATGTACGGTAAGCCTATCCCTTGGGAGAAGCAAGCCAAGTACTTAGGAGTCATACTTGACAACCACTTGTCTTTCGCGGCGCACATCAAAGCAGCTCGCGACCGAGCTGCGTTTGCTATGGGTAGGCTTCATTTCATGATTTCGGCAAAAAGCAAGTTGTCACTCAAGTGCAAGTTGCGCCTTTATACCGCGGTGATCCGCCCCATTATGACGTACGCTTGCGTCGTGTACGCTAACACCAAGCCTAAGTACATCCATTGGATGCAAGTTTTACAGAACCGGTTTTTACGTAGAGTCACGGGAGCCCCTTTTTATGTCCGTAATGACCGTCTACACGTAGACCTTAGAATACCCACCGTCCTTCAGTTTATGAAACGTCTTTCGAAGCGTTTCTTCGATAACGCCATTAAACACCGTAATCCCCTGATCGCAGCGGCCGCCCGTTACGAACCCTCGCGCATTAGTACAGTACGCCGTCCTAGGCATACCCTTGTCACTCCAGATGATGCTATCACCCTCCTCCAGGAGAGTAGCAAAGAGACTAGCACTCTTAAAAAGTTCCGACTCAAACCGCCGTCTTTCCGACCTCGCCGTCGAGGTCCGTCGCGACGTCCCGGTCCATGCCCTCCCCGACCCTTGCTCGAGCCAGCCCGCGATGCTGTGCCAGTAGTTTTAAATCAGCCCCTAAATAATGATACCATTCAGATCCAGCCTGTCCCCATGCAGTCTTCCCCCAGCGACGCCCTATGCCGAGGTTTGTACCCCACAGGCCCTGGCTGGAGGCCTTACTCTAAAGGCACCCACAGGATAGTCCGGTTAAGCAGACGACAACCTCATAGGTTGAACTGCGAGATGCCATTCAAAAAAAAAAAAAACTCGCCTATGTGTAGTTGACATATTGTCCGGTAGGAGGCGCCAGCGGCGCTGGCGCAGCGCGCTCAGGTACGATAAACAGACTTTACCGTAACGAGCGCCGCTCTCTTCTCGCCACCCCGGCGGTCTGTCACCGCCAGGTGAGACCTCCGGTTGCCCGGAGGAGGCCCAGCGGATGACGACCTGCGACGGAGGTGACTCTGTTGGCGCATCCTACCGCTAAGGATGTTGGCCCCCGTCTGCAGTCGCTCTCAGAGCTAGCCGATTACGCTCCAGACTAAGAGGCCGTAGTAAATGAGTTAGAGCGGCAATGTTTGTGTAACGCCGCTCTTGTAAGCAACGAATAGCGAGCCCGCACTGCATTGTTCGTCGCGTGAGTATAATCGAATGTGGAGTCACGTAATGTTTGGACGGTGCGCGCCGTGCCTATGTAAACTTAGAGCACGACGCGTTCCAGTGCATGTTATGCATGTGGAGTGTTATTGTTTGGGTAGGTCGCGTGTAGCTGTAAACGACTTACCCGGGTGTCGGGGGGGGGGGGGGGGAGGGCGATGACGCAGCTACTCGTCCGCGGGCACCAGGTCGCGCGGAAGGCGACGTGTGCACCCCGCGCGCCCCGCATCAGGCGGGCGCGTGTGCCATGGCGCTATCTGAGCCAGATGGAGCCAGGCAGAGGCGTCGGCGCGCGCAAACATGCGCGACGCAAGGCGGCTACAGAACTCGTCAAGACTCTCAATCTGAGCAAAAAGGGCCGAACTATCCCAGCACCTTGCTTTTATAGGCGAGGTAGGGGATAGTTATTGACGTAAGAGAGGATTCTCCTTACAATATAGTTAATCCAGTTGAAAGATAATATAAAAAAAAACATTAAATTTAAATTTTTAAACTAACTATTTCTAAAATTAAATCCTTTGAATAAAATCCAGCTAAAAAAGGAATACCACATAAACCTATATTAGAAATATTTATATGTCGCATCATCGTGTCCAAGCGTTTGGCGCGCTTGCGTTTCTAGTGACGATATTGTTAATTCCAAAACGAATTGTTAGATGGCGCTGTCTGTTGCACCATGGCGCCATCAATCCACGACACGGCCATCCCTGACTAGCACCCGTCCTCGGGTGTAGTACCTGTGGACAAAATGTGCTCAGAGAGTAATCTAGCTCGGCTATCCTGCCAATCAAAAGAAGGTTGATTCACCATGGTACTTATTTTTTTCTAAATCCAAGTACATCAATCAACTGCCATGATTTACAATGCCCTATTATTAAGGCTTCATACAGTGCTCCCTGCACTACATGATTAGTTGGAAAAGATCCGATCAACAAGTTTACAAAAAAAAGTCATTCGAACAATTCTGTTACTCTTTACCATAACTCATAAGCAATGCATACTCAACTCATCAAACTTTCATGGTAATCTGTCCAGAATCGCGCCAACGATTCTTTACAAATCTGCCACCACATATGCTACAACACATGAGGGGCTCTGTGCATCAACACAGACCGAAATCGCACCAACGATTCCTTGTAGACCCATCGCCACATGTTACTCATGAGGTGCGGTCTAGAGTTTCGAGTATGAGTACACAAGCCATTCTTAATCATTTGGTTTCACTACCACTGTCATCAACTATGACATCTTACTCTGGAGGAACTTGGTGATCGGGGATCTTACTCACACAATCATGGGGGTATCTCTAGGTTCGCTAAAAGCGCCTTTAGTAGGTATTTATCCCCTTCTAACACATCAATAATTTTAAATGGACCTTTGAATTTATGATCAAATTTTATCAGATTCCTTTCCTCATTTCCAATTAAAACAATCATTAATAGCTAACTTTGAAACCTGAACCTTATTTTGTTCAAATAGTTTTTTTTCGTAATTTGCATTCTTAACAATATTCTGTGTCGCATGCTCTCAGATCTCATCTAAATTAACGTAAGTCACATCATCATCAGCGATTACTAAACTAAGTGGTCTCGCTAACCTTCCAATCATCAACTCGAGAGGACTAGAATAAGTCACTTTTAACAGTAGAGTTCATAGCCAACTGAACCACTCTTAATGTGTCCTGCCAGAGGTCACGACTAGTCTATACAGGCTTTAACAGAACTGCAGTCTGTCACAACGGTAAACTTACGACCTAGTAAATAATGCCTAAAATGCTTTAAGTTATTAAAGACAGCTAATGTTTCTAATTCAAAAGAATGAAACTTGGATTCAGCTGGGGACGTGCAACGACTGTAAGCAACCACATGTTTACCGTGAATCTTTAAAATAAAAAAAGGCACAATATCCTTCAGCACTGGCATCGGTATGTAACTCGATCGAAAGTGCAGGGTTAAACATTTTTAGAACTAGCTCACTGGTTAAATAAAAAAAATATGACGAATGGCTTCGTGGCTAGGTCAGGTCTAATAGACAAGACTAAACTCTCCTACACAGATGATCCTATATTCCTCCTGATACGGAGCGTAAAATGTCATCAACGTATGTGACAACATAGGTAGCTATAAGCAAGGACATTTAATGCTTTCTAAACTGCACACTAAGAAACTGGCCTTGCATTCTTCAAACCAAACGGCATGGTCAAATATTCCTACTGACCGTCAGGTGTGATGATTGCAGTGCGCTCTGTTGATTCAGGGTGCACTGGTATTTAAAGGTAGCCTGATAACATATCAAGACACGTGAACCATTGTGGCACTACCTAACCTGGATACAAGATCCTCTATAATTGGCAGTGGAAACCTATCAGACAATTTTGTAGTACTGTTGCTTGTAGTCGACACATGCGACCTGAACTATCCTCCTTAACGAGCAACATTGGACTAGAAAAAAAGCGAACAACTTGGCCTTATAATACCTGCTTCCTCTAATTAACGAACTTTAGCATTAATAACCTCGCGTTCACTAGCACTAAGCTTATAAAGGCGACGATTAACTAAGACTAGGATCTACAAGCCCAATTTGCAACTGTCCTGTCGTAACACGAGATCTAGAAACACCACTAGAAAACGAAGATGAATATTGTGTCAAAAGATCAATTAATTGGGAACGAAATTCTGAAGGAATGTCTGTATACACTTTATCAAAATCAATTTGACAGAATCATTCTTGAGCATATTTGAAACATCACAAAACCTAACAACTTGATCACAACACAAAACAACACTATCACACGTCATACCAACGTTAAATCCAAAAAATCCCTGATCTAAAATCTCGTGGCCAATTATAATACCATTTTTAAGACTAACTATCCGTTACAACATTGAATAATGTCTCTAATCTTAGATCGTTAATCATAACCTCAGATATAAAATTTGTAGGGTACTTTGCACACTACCATGACCAATCCCGGTTAAATTTACAATGTTATTTACACACTTGCTACTGCACTGTGACGCAACATTATCCCAGATGAGAGAGCATTCGGCACCAGAATCTTAATAAAATGGGTACGACTCACCAGTATTCAACAGCATACCGCTGGGATTTGCAGACATAGCAAACGTCAACGCATCGCTCACAGCTAGGCTGCTGCAGGCGCACTGCTTGTCCACCTTCACCGCTTCGTGGTCATTTCGTAGCAAGCCAAGTGAATTCTCATCGCATCATGACGTCATCACTCCTTTTCCGTATTTTTCTTCAGCTCGAGTGAATCCCAATTCTGATGTCACATCATTGGTTGGCCGAGATGCGAAGCATCGGGTCTTCTTCACGATCCGACATAGTTTTAGGTAGATGTGGACACTGACTTGGGTACTCGAACGAAAGAACTTTTAAATTCAAATCTCAATAATTTTATTTAAAGTAACGGTTACCAGTGGCTGTCGCAACGTCCCCGACATGGGGGCGTGGCGGGCGGGATATGGGCAAGCCCTTGCCCCGCGGGATCAACACAGTGCCCGTTACGACGGGCACCTCAATTAGATTGCCATATAGGCGAAGGAAGTGGCGAGCGCGTGTCAAAGGCGCGACTCGCAATGTGTGGTTGGCATTTTGTCCGGTAGGAGGCGCCAGCGGCGCTAGCGCTGCGCGCTTAGCTACGGTACAACGTTACCGTAGCGAGCGCCGCTTTCTTCACGCCACCTCGGCGGTCTGTCACCGCCAGGTGAGACCTCCGGTTGCCCGGAGGAGGCCCAGCGGGTGACGACCTGCGACAGAGGTGACTTTGTTGGCGCATCCTACCGCTAAGGATGTTGGCCCCCGTCTGCAGACGCTCTCAGAGCTAGCCGATTACGCTCCAGACTAAGGGGCCGTAATGAGTGTGTTAGAGCGGCATTGTACTGTGTAACGCCGCTCTTGTAAGCGAATGAAATAGCGAGCCCGCGCCGCACATTCATCGCGTGAGTTTAGATGCATGTTGAGTGGTGGATGTGTGTTCGATGCGCGTCATGTCTATATTAACCTAGAACACGACGCGCTTCGAGTGTATGTCGTGTATGTGGAGTCTTATTGATTGGGTAGGTCGCGTGTAGACTGGGACGACCTACCCGGGGAAGTCAATCCGAGAGTGGGGATGGCTATACCACGTCCGCCGGCACAAGGTCGCGCGGGAGGCGACGTGTGCGCCTAGCGCGCCCCGCATCAGGCGGGCGCGTGTGCCACGGCGCTATCTGCGCCAAGTGGGGCCATGCAGAGGCATCGGCGCGCGCGAACATGTTGGACGCGAGGCGGCTACAAAAGTCGTCCAGGCTCTCAATCCCCATGTCTGCCCACAAAAGCCAAGTAACGGTTGTACAAGAAACAAACACGTGCGTTGGTACTGAGCGTCTGCCATGACTGTTCGAGTTCGACTCTCCCAACCCTTCGTCCCTCTGCTAGGGTTCACTGCATCCCCTCTACCGACGATCGTGTCCAAGCGTTTGGCGCGCTTGCGTTTCTAGTGACGATATTGTTAATTCCAAAACGAATTGTTAGATGGCGCTGTCTGTTGCACCATGGCGCCATCAATCCACGACATATACATAAAGAAGTAAAACTAATTCCACCAGAAAACGAATATCTTGTATATCATTTATTATATGAATTATTACACCAGAACATATAAATAATAAAGCTTTAAATATGGTTGTGCGTTGTTTCATCGCTAATTGTTTAATCGAATTTTGTTTCACATAAATTGTTTCTCATATTATCATTTCATAGAATAATCAATACGCAGAATACTTACTTTGAAGAAATTTAAATCATCGATTTTTGTTTCAAATAAAATTTAATGTTAGAATATTCATATCATAGAATAACAAATCAAATATTATTTATCCACATATTATTTGTTTCACATAAAACTTATTACGAAGAAAAAATTTAAATCGACTTACAGTTTCTAAAATTCAAACCTTTGAAAAATACATACCCTCCTACAAAATTACAACACCGGGATCACAAAAATAATGCGGGTAAATTATTGTCAAGCAGGAAAACAATCTTGTTATTCTCACTAATGGGACACCATTAGTGAGAATAACAAGATTGTTTTCCTGCCTGTTGCATGCAGCATGCAGCAAGCATGCAACTTGCAGCATGCATGCAAGCAACCATGCAACTTGCAGCATGCATGCAAGCATGTAACATGCAACTGGCAAGGTTTCTGTCACGGCTCCGGCGCTGCGGGGCTCCGGCGGCCCCACGCAAATTTATCGTCGCAGATGGTATTAACGCTCACCACCGCAGCTTCGGCTTGCTGGCCGGCAAGCCGGCCAGCCTCAGCCGCGGCGGCGATCTTTAGAAACCACCTGCTCCTCAACTCGCGGGCCGCCTCATCCCTCCGCGCCTACGCGGGCTTAAATTGCACTCTAGGGGTAGGGCAAGCAAGACTACGTGGAGTCTGTTTTGCAGCCATTCGTTTGTGTCACTAACTTTTGTAGTACAACATATTGACTTTTAAAGACAATATTTTAATTTAAGGTTATTAATTTCGTTGAAATAAAATACCATGGAAACATACATCGAACAAACAATATTCGTTGAAAAATAATTCTGCTGTTTGATAAGTTGGTCAAATAATAAAATGTGATTGTAAAATTCTTTGAATTGTGTTTCTGTAAAATATTTTTCATTCAAGTAAATAGTAGTCGAAACAAAAATATTTGAAATAAAAATACGGGGACTAATTATTATGTGAAACATTTTCTGGGAAACGAAATTCTGTCAAATTTCTGTCTGCGAAACAAGGTGACACCTTTAAATATAGCATGAGTAAGTAATTGAAAAAAAGCTAAATCAGGTAAAACTATTCTTAAAATTCTTATTATTAAACCTAATTGTCTTAAAGTTGATAAAGCAATATTTTTTTAAAAATCAAATTCATAATTAGCAGAAATACCAGCTATAAATATAGTTAATCCAGATAATAATAATAAAAATTTAAAAAATGGACATCAATGATATTGAAGTTATGAATATTTAGATTTTCATAATATTGAGTTTGATTCATAATAATATATAATTCCTTCTAATGAATTAAATTCTAATGGCTTTCGTCTTTTAGATGTAGATAATCGAATTATTTTACCTATAAATAATCAAATTCGAATTATAGTAACTGCTACAGATGTAATTCATTCTTGAACTATCCCTTCATTAGGTGTAAAAGTAGATGCTAATCCAGGACGTCTTAATCAAACTATTTTTTTTATTAATCGTCCTGGTATTTTTTATGGAAAATGTTCAGAAATTTGTGTAGCAAATCATAGATTTATACCTATTAGCTCGTAAAGTTTTTGTTGAAGAAAAATAAACTTAAAACTCAACTTTAAATGGCTATAAATGGCGTGCAGTCGAACAAGATTTGTGATTTATGTATTTTTTTTTTTTCAAATTCTTAAAACGTTGGTTCCTGTTTAAGAAAGAGATAGGACACTAAGCACTAGTGACATACCAGTATCTGTCTACTTACTTGAGGCATGTTATTTATGCTTAAACTACTGTTCTCACTGTAATTTCGAATATCAGCCTAGTGTCTCGATTACACATTTATTTAAAAATGAAAAGGTATTAAACTTTTTTTTTTTTTTTGGGCACATTGCATACCGTTGGATTAAGAAGATCCCGATCGCTTTTAGTTTTTTTTTTATAGCCATTTAAAGTTGAGTTTTATTTTTCTTTTACAAAAACTTTACGAGTTATTAAAAAAGAAAATTATTGTTACTAGCAAGTAATTTTGCATTTGATACAATCATACAACAGTACACATCAAAATTAAATCGAAATTTTCAGTGTAAACAATTTTTTTATTTGACCTAAAATGCCGAATTTTGGAGTTTAAAATAATTTAAATTAAAAAGTTGTTATAAAAAAAAACCGGTGAGGCAAGGAATGAGTTATAGGGCGTGAAGAGATAGCAAATGAACTCTCTTTTCGGCCTATTCGATTTGGCAAACGATGCACCAAACACCCTGTATATCAAATATAAACATTTACTAGATAATACTATCAAACATCCTGTATAATTAAACGAAAAGTATAAAATATATGTCGGAGACAGTCATTAGTACGGACATGAATCGAAAGCGCGCCAAAGGCGACCTACTTACCAGTCTACCCACACCCAAGCGCGCTTACTACAGAGTCGTGATGTTTCGAGCTCGCGGCGAGAAGGACAGTCAGTGTCTGATCGCGGCGGAGTCAAGACGTCCCGAAACTGTAACCCGATTCATTGTGCCTAGTGTTTCTGTGTTGGATTGTAATTTCAAGTAATTTGTTAGTTCGATAAAAGCAGTGTACTTTGTGTATAGAATCTGGTTCTTCTAACCTAACAGACAGATGTGTTGCTGGGGAGTTTGTTCCGCCACTTCTTCTTCCCAGCTAAAACACTAGGAAGTGGCGAAGGGCGGGCGTTTTGGGGGACTGTCTCTTGTAATTTTGACATTCAAAAGGTGCTGATTATCAGCCTAGTTTGAATAAATGACTTTTGATTTTGTAGTGTGTGTTTTCATAGCACGAAACCCATGTTCTGCCCACATGAAGACCGTGTCTAACGAAATAAAATCACCTCACTACGACATATAATTAACCCTGTTGAAAGATAGTTTAAAAAAATAAAAATCTAACTATTTCTATAATTAAATTCTTTGAATAAAACCCAGCTAAAAAAGAAATACCACATAAAGCTATATTAGAAATATTTATACATAAAGGAATATATAAACTAATTCCACCTGTAAAACGAATATTTTGTATATCATTTATTATACGAATAATTACACCAGCACATATAAATAATAAAGCTTTAAATATATGACGGCGTGAGCAAATTATTACGACTTAAAACGAAACGGAACGCTCTGTGACATCATCGCACCACTCAGTGAATCAGGCGAGTTGTGGAAGGGGTCGGCCTTTATAATACGGAGCGCCGAGCGATGCGGGGGGGATGGATCGGCTTGTGGCTTCACCCGAGCTGGAAAGTTTTTAGTGCCGTGACTTACATCCATACGGTATCGTCCAGTCACAACTGACGTGTGCAGGCCTCCGCTGGCCGCCACCGAAATCCCCTGCGCCACCTCTGGCGCGGGCTGTGATTGGTCGACCTCCCGATTTTTATAAATCCGGTTGAGGGTAGGCGCGTGAAAAACTTTCTTAGCATACCGCCCGAACCGGGAAGATTTTTATTAAAAAAAAATTTTCTTTTAATTCGGTAGGCGCCGGCTGGATACCCATGGTCACCTAGCTCCGTGGGTAACCAGCGGGTGCCACCCATGCTGCCCGGTGCAGCTGCACCGTGCCGGTTGCGGTAGAAGCCACACCTACAAGATGCCAAAAAAGACGCCGCCTCCACCGAACCCCAAGAGGGAGCGGACACTAGACGACGCCTATAGCGATGCCCTAGCCGCCATCGTAGAAGCGCAGCGAAAGAGGGCCCTCCAGGCCTCACCTCCTGCGCCGACGCCACGCCGCAGCACCACCACAACGACGCCGTCGCCGGTGCATGCCCCGACCACTTCGGTCCGGCCACCGGCGTTCCGCCACGTGCCCACCCTGGCCCCGGATCGTCCCGGGCCCAGCAGCGGCGCGCCCGCTGCTCGCGCCGTCGCCCCCCCCCCCTACGTGCCTATGCGCAGGAGGACCGGGCGACCGCGACGCACGCGCCTCGCGCCGCAAACCCGCGCAACACGCGCCCACCAACCGCCACCGCCGTCACCCAGGCCGCGCTTGCCGCGTCGCGCCCTGCCGCGTGTGTGTCTACACACGCACGGCCGGCCGCCGCCGCTGCCGCGCCGACAGCCGGGCCCGCTACATCACCCGCACCACCCCGCTTGCTGGCAGGCTCAGCCGCCGCAGCGTCGTCTGCACTGATGTCGCCACCCCCGCCCCGCAGCGCAGCCCAAGACTCGCCCGCGCCCGCGCCCATGTCGCCTTGCTACTCAAGTGAGGGCAGCGACGTGGAGCAGAGCGACATGGACGAAGAGGATTATGAGGTAGGTGCCCCTACCTCTGTAAAAGTGACTGATCCAACGGCGCTTGAGCGCGATACTCGCGCCCAGCGCCGACCACGCAGCCCGGACGACGAGGCCGCCGAAGAGGCGAAGCGCGTCTGCCCCGACTCCCCGCTCCCACAGCGTGAACCGCGTGGTCGAGCCGGAGCCGGGTCACCGACGTTCGCCGAGGCGGCTCGCCGCCCGCCCACCGGACACGACGCCTCACGAATTGTGACGCCACCCGCCGCCACAGCCCCAGCGCAAGGCACAAGCGCAGCAACAGCTGCCAAGGCCAAGCCCAAGGACAAGCCCCGCTACCCTCCGTTGGTGGTGGAGAGGATGCCCAACTGGGCCTTACATTTTAGGGCGGTGAGGACCATTCTGGGTCACCCACCGAACGCTCGTCCTTATCAGGGAGGGATTCGTTTCCTACCCGAAACAGAGGACGAGTTCAGGGTGATCCAGAGGTACCTCACGGACCTGGAAAAATCGGAGGGCCTTAGCTGGGTCTCCTATTCACTGCCAGCGGAGCGCAGTGTCAAGGTGGCTATCCGAGGGCTGCCGGCGGACACGGACCCAGACGACATCCTAGAGGAGTTGAGTGTTGTGACATCACTAATTAGTATGTTACTAAGCGTCAAGCTCTAGTGATGATCTATGGTACACATCCTTCCGGAAGCCATTACTTGGTCTCAACCCGTCTGCGACACTACGTACTGTCTGTATATATAAAAACCTATGTCCTGTGACTATTAAATTAAGTATACCCAACGGTATCTTTCATTCCAACTATCCAACATAACATGGTGTCAGAAATCAACAAGAAAAATAAGAAATTAAATTAGAAGAACAAAGAAAAATGTCAAGCAGCGGCGAAACAAAAGATGGCGGTCAAGAATTGGGCTTGCGTACCCAACTGAATCAACTCCACATCTCGTCAGATCCAGCAAATAATAATGCGGAGGCATGGAGAAGATGGTCACAGCAGATGGAACTATATTTGCTAGCCACAGGCCTGGACAAGTCAAGTGAGAAGCAAAAAATTGCCATTTTGTTACACTCAATTGGAGAACGTGGTCTTAACATATTTAACACGTTTAACCTGAAAATTGATGACAGCACATTCAACGAGGTCAAGTCCAGATTCGACAAATTTTTCGAGCCAAGGAGAAACGTGACCATGTGCAGACATTTATTTTTTACACGTAAGCAGAACAAATCTGAAAGCATCCAGGAATTCATCACCGATTTAGAGGCAAAAAGCAAAGAATGTGAGTTTCGCACGAGTCGCTAATTAAAGATATTTTTATAGCTAACCTACACATGGATTTATCGCATGTGCGTCAAAGATTGCTTCAAGAACATGACCTAACCTACAAGAGGATGCATGAGATAGCGAGCACACTCATAGTCGCGCAGCAGGATGCTGATAAAATTGTCCAAGCGACGGTGTCGCCAGCGAAAACGTCATGCATCTCAGTCGGAGGAGCCGTGGTCGACGAGACGATCTACAGCGAGCTTCGAGTAGCAGGTCAGCTTCGAGCAGCCGCAAGTCTTCAGGCGGTCGCAGGTCAGCTTCAGCTTCGAGCGGCGACTCGAGGACATGCAGTCGCTGTGGGCAGTCTCACCGATACAAGTGCCCAGCTAAAGGCATTCAATGCAGGTCATGTAAATCTTTTGGTCATTTTGCTAAATAAAGTCAAAAATATAAAAGTCAGTCAGTTGCAATTGTGTGATTCAGTTAACTGTAGTCAAGAATATTTTGTTGGAATGTTGCACAGTCAGTTAAAGTCGAGTCAAAGTCAAAATAGTCAGGCATATCACTATGATCCACATAGTAGTCTACCAACAAATAGTCAGAACACACAAGCGCACAGTCAGTCAGTGTCACATAGCGAGCAGTCACCGTCACAAAGTTAGTTACAGTCAAAGTCAAGTCATATATGTGTAGATGTATTGAGACCAAGTTATCACAATATCAATACAAAGTCTATCACAGTGAAGTCAAGTTATCACAGGATCAATACAAAGTCTATCACAGTCAAAGTCATGTCATAAAGTTATCACAGTAGTATTGCAGTAAACAGTCAACGTCATATCCCAGTAATGAAAGCAGTCGCACCATATCTGAGTGATCCGAGTCAAGGTCTAAATAAGTCAAGTCTAATACCCCATTTATATTGTGTGTGTCAATCATCAAGTCAAATATCTCTGTGGTGAAAGCAGTGATATGTCCGAGAGTTGTAAGCAACATCTCAACGATGAAAGTCAATCATCAGTCATAGGTCAGAGTACCTGTCAATTATCTCTGCGGTGAAAGCAGTGATATGTCCGAGAGTTGTGATCAACATCTCAATGATGAATGTCAATCATCAAGTCGAATATCTCAGTGATATGTCCGAGAGTTGTAAGCAACATCTCAATGATGATTACAGTCATAGGTCGAAAGTACCAGTCAATTATCTCTGCGGTGAAAGCAGTGATATGTCCGAGAGTTGTGATTAACATCTCAATGATGAATGTCAATCATCAAGTCAAATATCTCAGTGATATGTCCGAGAGTTGTCAGCAACATCTCAATGATGATTACAGTCATAGGTCAAAGTACCAGTCAAATATCTCTGTGTTGAAAGCAGTGATATGTCAGAGAGTTGTAAGCAACATCTCAATGATAAACAGTCATAGGTCAAAGAACCAGTCGAAAATCCACTCAAATAGTCAAAATAATAAATGTCAGTGTCCATATTCACATCTCAATGATGGGAATGGTCACAAGTCTGAGGGATTTCACAAATACACACAGTATCATCGTCATAAAATCAACAGTCAGTATTTGCAGTCATACAAAGGATTATTAGATATTAACTCAGATAGAAAAGTAAACAATGTCATCACTTTAGAAAGTAATAATTTAAAGCATCAGTCATGGGAAATTAACTTGTCAGTAGGGAATAAACAAATTAAATGCATCATAGATTCAGGTGCAGATGTCAATGTCATGTCAAAACAAATTTTCAATTATGTCAGTCGAAATAATACTCATTCTCAAATTTATTTATTTATTTATTTATTCTATGGCACTTCAACGACTTACTCACTAAAACATACATAAATATAAGTCACAAACAGTTTTAGGTACAGTGAATTCGTCACTTAAAGAAGTGCACAGCACTCGCAAAATAATAAAAGAACAAGTCAGAGACAATCACAGAGTTTAGGTTTTACAATGAACAGATAATATAAAATTAATATATGGGTTGTGTACACTAAGCCGGTGGGAAATACCGAATTATTCAACAATAAAAAAGTTCAAGTTAAATAAAAACTAAAGATATAAAAGGCCAAAAAAGAAGAGAAGTGAAGTGGGTGCAATAAATTACTCGGTGCCTGATATCGCATAGACGGCTCGTGACTCCGAGCTGGTTAAGAGGTTAGTACGGTATTGACGGAAGGGGTTCGAGTAGATGTCGATGCTACTGGTTCGTGCAGCGATTTTATTATAGTTCCTCATTAGACGGTTCATGGGTGCGGTGCTACCAAGGTTAGTACGACTTGCAGTGGTGGCAAATGTTATGGTATCGCGACTAGATCTCATAGTTTGCTGTCGAGGTACAGCTATTCTTAGTTCCGCTAATAGATCGGGAGCATTAACTAAGCCGTTAACTATTTTATAAAGTAGGATTTGGTCCGTTACGTATCTTCGGTGTTCGAGTGAGCACATATTGAAGTGGCTGAGTCTTTGATCATAAGTGGAATCCCGAGGACAGCTAGGGCTTTTAAAACGAAGATATCTAGTGAAGCTTCTTTGGATACGTTCAATCCTATTTACGTGAACACGATAAGTGGGGTTCCAAACTGGAGATGCATAGTCCAAAAGACTTCTCACAAGGGTATTGAAGAGCACCTTTAAAGTTGAGATGTACTGGAAATTACGACATATTCTTTTAATAAAGCCAGTCATTTTTGCGGCTTTGGCAGTGATTTTGTCAATGTGGCTGATGAATGTGAGTTTAGAGTCGAGGTGGACTCCCAGGTCGCGAATCGTATCTACTTTTTGAAGTGTTACCCCATTAATTGAGTATGACGTTGGTAATGGTCTTCGTTTCTTAGTAAATGTTATGTGGTAGCACTTTTTCACATTGAGGGACATCCGATTTTCTTTGCACCAATCGTGAACCGCGTCGAGGTCAGCCTGGAGAAGTTGCATGTCATTGGATGAGTTTATTTCATTATAGATCTTTAAATCGTCAGCGAAAATAGAGCATTTGCTGTGTTTTATTTTCAGAACTATGTCATTGACGAACATTAAAAAGAGAATTGGACCTAGGTGTGAACCTTGGGGGACTCCAGATGTTGAGAAATAGACCGATGACTCATACCCCTTTACAACCACTCTTTGTTGTCTTTCCGTGAGATAAGATTTAAACCAAAGGAGTAATTGGCCAAATATGCCGAAACCTTCAAGCTTCTTCAAGAGGATTTTGTGGTCCACCTTGTCGAACGCACTGCTGAAATCGGTGTAAATGGAGTCGACCTGCGAGCGAGAGTCCATCAATTCACTCACTTGATTCACGTAGTGGACTAAATTTGTAGTCGTAGATTTACGAACACAGAAACCATGTTGTTGGGTCACAAGTTGAGTATCAATGTGTGATGTAAGAAGAGGACATAGCAAGGATTCGAAAATCTTTGCAAAGACTGACAGTAGAGAAATGGGCCGGTAGTTCTGCACGTCACCCGAATCTCCTTTTTTGAAAACCGGTACAACATTTGCCATTTTCCATTCTGTAGGAAACTTTGATGTCTCAATCGAGTAATTGTATATTAATTTAAGTGGTAAGGCCAGACTAGAAGCACACTTCTTTATAAAAACTGGTGGCAAACCGTCCGGCCCTGCCCCTTTGCAGATGTTAAGTTTTTTTAGTGCTTTGAGCACATCACGTTCCGTAAACACCACTTTACCCAGTTCATGCTGATGATACTTGGGACCCAATTCAACTACTGTAGGCGAATCAGTCGAAGGAGTAAAGTTCGAGGAGAAATGCTTAGCGAAGAGGTTACAAACTTCGTTACCAGTGGATGCTGTTTTATTTTCTAGACACATCTCCGACGGAATATCGTTTGATTTAGCCTTTTTCGTTTTGACGAATGACCAGAACAGTTTTGGGTTGTGTCTTATACCCTTTTCAGTGAAGCACACATAGTTTTTGTAACAGCTATTCATCATGACTTTTGACCTCCCCTCTAGTAGTCTATACTCAAAGTGGTCCCTAGGGTTTTTATACGTTTTATATCGCGATCTTAGTTTTTCTTTTTCGTTTAATACTCTGATGAGAGCCTTAGAGAACCAGGGGGGATACTTATCACTCGGTCTTTTTGATTTGGTAACATGCTCATTAACTACAGCCTCAAGGTGCTTATATAGCTCTGTGACCATAGCATCGACATCGTGTAGGTTTGAGAAAATTTGGGTCCAGGCAGGGTCGCGGATCTTAGCATTTATAATGGTATAGTTGGCTTTCTTAAAGTTTAATCTAACAGAATTCTTACTCTTTAATAAAGCGGGAGACGTCTTATTTAATGATATTTCGAGTGGTGGGTGAAAGACATCAACTATTGATAGGGGGTTATTGCATACACTTACAACTCCTCCATAGAAATTACACAATATTAAATCTAGGGTTTTTTTATAACAATTTTTAACTGAGTTTATTTGCTCCATGTTACATAACGACATAAAGTCTATCAGTGAGTAGCCCAACGCGTTAGCATAGTTACAGGCAGTGGTACTGGAAGTGTGACAAAGGGTATTGTCTAGTTCCCAGTCAATAAAACTCAGGTTGAAGTCGCCGGCTATAAGGGTTTCATCACCAGTGGTGTCGATGACAGAGGAGATCTTGTCAAGGAACGTATCTAATGTGCGCTGTTGAACTGGGGGAGGAAGATAAACCGCGCAGACATTCAGGTATTGGCACTTTTTCCCTTTGACAGTCTTAAGCCTGACCCATAGGTTTTCGGTGTCTGTTTCCCATTGCGACATCCGAACGGAGTCTATTGACTTTAAAACAGCAATCAATACACCTCCTCCTCTTTTACCGCTATTGACAGTTGATGCTCTATCTCTACGATAAACGTTGTACCTGGTGTCAAATATTTCGCCGTCACTTATACTATCATCTAGCCAAGTCTCTGTGCCAATAATGACATCATAATTGCGTAATCGTGTGGATAATTCAATCGCCATCAACTTTGTTTTCATACCTCTAAAGTTCTGGTAGTAGACGTTGAATTGTTGTTACTTTCATATGGTATTGTCGCGTGTTTTTTTGAAGAAAGCTTCAGAGTAGTGCCACTGCGTCAAGGCTTCTTATATGTTTGGCTTGCTCTCCATCAGCTTTCCTTATTAACACTTTGCCGTCACGTACCCACACGTATTTGTACCCCTTTGCAGTAGCCGCCTTTCTAGTAGCCGCATGGATTTGCTTGTTAAGGGGTGACAGGTGTTCAGACACAAAGATAGGCTTGATGGGACCGCCATATCCAAGGTGTTTCGAGTTTAGTTTCTCATTAGCGTGTGCCCTGTTAAAGTTCATCACCGAGGTTAATATTACGTCTCGCGTTAGGGTGGAGCGCAGCTTCACAACAACCGCTCTAGGATTGTTATTTACGGGGTCCAATTTTCGCACTCTCACGGCCGATAGGATGTCTTCTTCTTTGATTGCACTTCCTACCGCGTTTCCTATCTGTACAACCGTTTTCACCAAATTTTCTGCTTTGTTTTCTGGTACGCCGTTAATTTCAATATTTTGCTGGCGTGAGTGCTGCTCGATTAAATTAACTCGGACAGATAAATCGGAAACCAACTGCTTTAGGGACTCGTTCTCCTTACTGAGGGTTTTGTTATTTTCTGTGCACGTTTTTAGTTCAGATTGTATGCGATCGTAGTCATCACTCATGAACTTGACAGAATCTTTTAGTTCCCGGACTAATTCTTTCATCTCGTTGAATTCTACTGCAATACAATCCCTTATAGTTGTTGAGATCTCCGAGGATATTACCGCGCGTATCTCTTGACGGATGGTGTCTTCAATCTCAGGTGATAACGGTTGGTCGTGGCCAATGTCAGGAGAGCTATTCAGACGTGGACGCTTAGCCGAATTGGTTGGGGAATGCAGCATATCGGGCTCCGACTGAACATGACTTAGGTTGGTAGCGACTTTTTCTTTTGGTGGACTGCGTTGAACGCGTAACATGATGCGTTATGGTTAGGTTTATACAAACTAAGTTCGGAAAAAAGTTCAAAGAAAAAAACAAAAACCAAAAAGTACTTTGTGTGGGCTGGATTCGAACCCGTGGCGTCAAGTGTTCAACAGACACGTGCTTACGCGCCCCGCCACCCGGCCGATATTGGTAGCGACGAAATTAGCTAGTGTAATGATGTCTTGTCAGAAGCGTAAACACTAACTCATTAGGAGTCCAAAGGTCAGCCTTTTGTTATACTCGAACAGACCAGATAAGGAATTCGAATTTTAACAGTTTTGCATATCACTTTTGCCAATTTGCCACTTCAAAACAATAACACTTGGTTCTTTTATTTAGCACAGTCGGAAGCACTGTATTCACTGATTGATTTGGTATAACTTTGTAGCAGGAATAGTCACTTTTTTCCACTTTTATTTAATTATAAAGCCGGAGCTTACGAATACACGTATGACTTGCAAAATAGTATCAGACGAACTGGGAACAAATGTCACTTATCAAATGTTTTATAAATGTCACAGGATTTGGTGGAAAATCCATTCCAATTTTAGGTAAAGTCAATTTAAATTGCAATTTGTGCTTAGATAGTAATAACGTCAAAGAAAACATAATGTTTATAGTAGCAGATTTAGATTGTCCAACTGTTCTTGGTCTTCCAACTTGTCAAAAATTAGTCTCTAATCTAATCTTTTCAGTATCAAAACAAGATTTTTGTAAACAAATTCTTACACAATATAATGATGTCTTCCAGGGTCTTGGATGTCTACCTCCAGTCTGTCATCTTAAACTCAAGCCAGACGCAGTACCATGTGTGGATTCACCTAGGAGAGTACCATTCGCGTTACAAGGGAAACTACGTGGGGAGTTGGAACGCATGGAGGCAATGCAAGTTATTGTAACGGTTACAAAACCTACAGAGTGGGTTAACTCAGTTGTCATTACAGTAAAAAGTTCAGGTCAGTTAAGAATTTGTTTAGATCCACGAAATTTAAATAAGAAAATCATGAGAGAATTCTATCCACTTAAGTCAATTGATGAAATTAGATCACAGTTAGAAGGATCAGTATGTTTTTCACATTTAGACGCATTTTCTGGATTCTGGATGTTACGTCTGGATGAATATAGTTCAGAATTATGTACTTTTCAAACACCATTTGGTAGATATAAATATTTAAGACTACCATACGGCATAAATGCCTCGTCAGAGATCTTTCAAAGAGTCATGATGAACCTATTTGGTGATATAGAAGGAGTTTTGATATTCATAGACGACATTCTAGTATTTGGACCAAATGAGTCGGTTCATAATGAAAGATTACATAAAGTCATGCAAAGAGCTCGTCAAGTCAATTTAAAATTCAATAAGTTAAAATGTAAGTTCTTAGTCTCAGAAGTATGTTTTTAGGTTATGTCTTTAGTAAAAATGGTGCTAGGGCAGACCAGGAAAAGGTCAAAGCAATTGTCAACATGCCCACACCAAAAAATGTCAAAGAGTTACAAAGAATACTTGGTATGATCAACTATTTAGGACCTTTCATAAGTAACTTATCAGAAAAAACTCAAATATTAAGAAATCTATTAAAAAAAGATACAGTCTGGACTTGGGATGAGAATCATACTCAATGTCTGAAAAAACTAAAAGATGAGATAACAAGCTCACCAGTTTTAGCCCATTATAATCCCAAGATTCCATTAGTCTTGTCAGTCGATTCGTCAAAGTCAGCATTAGGAGCAGTCATTCTACAAAAAAGCAAACCTATTGCATATAGTTCAAAAACTTTAACAGAAACCCAGGAAAGGTATGCTCAAATAGAGAAAGAGCTACTAGCTATTCAATTTGGTTGTGAAAAATTTCACCAGTATGTATATGGGAACAGAGTGACAGTACAAACTGATCACAAACCCTTAGTCTATTTATTTAAAAAACCATTGCATGATGTCCCCGCAAGACTACAGCGTATGATGTTAACTTTACAGAAATATCATTTAGAGGTTATACATGTCCCAGGTAAAGAAATGTTTATATCAGACACTTTGTCTAGAGCAGCTCTGAAAGACCATTACACACCTGAAAATGAATCTGAAATGTCTTGTCATGTCAATTTAATGTATGCTAACTTAGCAATAACAGATGAATATAGCACAAAATTGTCTAAGGAAACTGAGAATGATGAATCCTTACAGTTATTAAAGAAATATTATAAAGAAGGGTGGCCAAAAAATAAAAATAATGTCAGTCCATTAGTAAAACCATTTTGGAATATGCAAGCTGAAATTCATGTAATTAAAGATTTAGTGTTCAAAGGCTCAAGATTAATAGTACCACAGTCTATGTATAAAGAAATGTTACATAAAATCCACAAAGGACATCAGGGCATGAATAAATGTATGAAATTAGCTAAAGAATCTTTGTACTGGCCAAATATGTCAAGTGATATAAAGAACACAGTAGAACAATGTCTCATATGTGCAAAATATAAACCTTGTAATCAAAAGGAACCACTACAAAATTATGAAATATGTAAATATCCATGGCAACAAGTCGGCATAGATTTAATGCACTTTGATAGTTTAGTCTATTTAATTGTCACAGATTATTACTCAAAATACATAGAGATTGCATTATTAAACAAAAACAGTACATCTCAAAATGTAATTATTCATTTAAAATAAATTTTTGCTCGTCATGGAATACCTTTGTCATTAGTGTCAGATGGTGGACCTCCTTTTCAGTCAGCTGAATTCAAAAATTTTATGCAGGATTGGGAAATAGAACATGTAGTTACTAGCCCATATCACTCACAGTCAAATGTTCAAGCAGAAAGTTCAGTTAAGATTATAAAAAACATGTTACGGAAATGTAAAGAAAACAAAACAGATCCATATATAGCTTTATTACAGTACAGAAATACACCAAAAAATAATTTGTCATCACCAGCTCAATTGTTAATGTCGAGAAACTTAAGAGATAACATTCCAGTGTCTTATAAGAGATTAAAGCCAAAAGTAGTAACATTTCAGGAATATAAACAATCTGTCAAGAAGAATGATGAAAGTAAATCAAAAAATTATGATAAAAATACGAAGTCTTTGTCGATGTTACATTATAATGACCATGTCTATTTCAAAAGAAATCCCAAAAGTAATTGGGAACAAGCTGTTGTTAAACAAAGAATGTTAAATAATAGGTCATATGTAGTTGAGGATGTCAATGGTGTTAGATATAGGAGAAATAGGATTCACTTAAGACATAAGTATTCACATAACTGTGCTAACCCTCCTATGCGACCCAACTCGTCACAAGGGAGAGAGGAAGGTGACAGACAGGAGTCTAGGCATCAAGATTCCTCATCCCAGAAATCCTCAAGCATAACAACCAGGTCAGGTCGAATTGTAAAACCTACAAGAAGGTTAATAGAAGAAATAGACTAAGTGTAACCATAGAGTATTAAGATTTATCAATAGATGTCTAGATTAAATAAGTAATTAAGTAAAGTTGTACGTAGTGTCAATTATTGTCAAGGGTCTAATTTGAACTCAACAAGGGGGATGTTGTGACATCACTAATTAGTATGTTACTAAGCGTCAAGCTATAGTGATGATCTATGGTACACATCCTTCCGGAGGCCATAACTTGGTCTCAACCCGTCTGCGACACTACGTACTGTCTGTATATATAAAAACCTATGTCCTGTGACTATTAAATTAAGTATACCCAACGGTATCTTTCATTCCATCCATCCAACATAACATTGAGGACGCTTGGTTACGAGCCGGAGTACGTCCGCAACATCAAGGCGCGCGGCGGACGTCCCGGCTGCCTTTTCCACGCCGTCCTCAAAAGGCAAACGGACTTCCGGACCATTTACGACACCACGGAGCTGCTATGCATGCGTGGTGTTCGTGTAGATGCCTGGCGGAGCAAGCAAGGGCCCGCCAAGTGCCATCAGTGCCAACTGTTTCGACACAGCTCGCACCGGTGCCACCGCCCGCTCGCATGCGTGCGCTGTGGGGAAAGCCACGCCGCCCGAGACTGCCCACGTCCAAAGGCCGAGAAGGCCACCTGCGTCAATTGCGCGGGTGACCATCCGGCCAACAGCAGCGGGTGCCCAGTTTTCCGGAGGGAACTCCGGAACAAACGAGCGGGCACTGTCGCCATTACTCGGCAGCGCCGAGAAACGGCGGCTGCTGCCACCCAAGTAGAGGCCCATGAGGCCCCCAGTATGTCGCTGATGGCGACAGCGAACGGGCCCTCAGTTGACCAACAAGACGCTCCCGCCACGAGGCGGAGAAAAAAGCGACCACGCGGAGGGAGGAACAGGAGGGGGGGGAAAAAGCCCCACCTCCCCCGGTGCAATCCAGGCAGGACCCTGGCCCTGTCCCAGCGCAGTTGACGATTCAGACGCCCGCGGTAGCTACCACTTCACACGCCGCCACAGTACCTACCGACGCCGCTACTGGCGCCGGCAGGAAGAAGGGGAAGAGGGCGGGGAAACCCGCTACTCCCACAGACACGGCTCCGGCCGCCGCTCTCTCAGCAGCGGTGCCGAGAACATTCCAGCCGCAAGCCGGCGCCCCAGCGCAACAGCGCCCATTCCCTCCTACATCGAAGTTCACCGCCTGCGCTATTAGGCTCTTACTTGAACTTATTAGGGCCATAAGGCAGGGCCAAGACGCAGACTTTGTCATACTCGACGAGCTCGCCCAGCTACTACAACTTTACCAGGCCTAGCCGTCGAGTAACACTGGATTGCCGCGGCCTTATGAACAAGGCCGCCCCTCTCCGCCTCCTCCTCTAGGTTTGTAGGATTACCCGGATCGACGGAAGCCGGCGTCGCACGGTTGCCCCAGGTATTGCACCGAGGGAGCACCTGCGACCGCCGACTCACGATGGCATGTAACGTCCGCGGCACCTCGCCAACCGCAGGAGCGCCCGCTTCCTGCCCTTGTCGCCACATGTGCGACCTGGTGCCTGCGGATGTGACGTAGCCGTCGTCATTCCCGGACTTGACCCGCCCGGGTAGGCCGCTCCAGTCTACACGCGACCTACCCAACCACTAAGACTCCACACTCGCCACATACACTCGAAGCGCGTCATGATCTAGGTTAATATAGGCATGACGCACATCGAACATGCATCCATTACTCCACAAGCATCTAAACCCACGCGATGAATGTGCGGCGCGGGCTCGCTATTCATTCGCTTACAAGAGCGGCGTTACACAGTACAATGCCGCTCTAACTCATACACTACGACCCCTTAGTCTGGAACGCAATCGGCTAGCTCTGAGAGCGCAACGGACGGGGGTCACCTACCTTAGCGGTAGGGTGCGCCATCAGAGTCGCCTCTGGCAGGTCTGCATCTGCTGGGCCTCCTCTGGGTAACCGGAGGTCTCACCTGGCGATGACAAGCCGCCGAGACGACGTGAAGCAAGCGGCGCTCGGTACGGTAACGTTTCGCCGTACCTAAGCGCGCAGCGCCGGCGCCGCTGGCGCCTCCTACCGGACAATAATGACAACCACACACAGACGAGTTGCGCTTTTTACACGCACTCGCCAAGTACCACGCCTATACAGGCAACCAAATTGAGGTGCCCGTCGTAACGGGCACTGTGTTGATCCCGCGGGGAAAGGGCTTGCCCATATCCCGCCTGCCACGCCCCCATGTCGGGGACGTTGCGATTGCCCGAACGTTGCGGGGGGGATATTCTTGTGGCTTCTCCACAACTGGTCAGTTTTTGTTCCGTGCGCGATCTTTAGTCACCACCGTCTGAGCAGGCCTCCGCTGGCCGTCAACGGAGTCCCCTGCGCCACCTTTGGCGTGGGCTGTGATTGGTCCGCCACCCAAATTTTATAAAGTGGATAGGGGGTAGATGGTACAAAAACTTTTCCGGTATACCGTCCGAACCGAAAAAAAAAAAACAAGCAAATTTTTATTTTAACCTGGGAGGTACTCCTTGGGTATCCATGGGCACCTAGAGCCTGTGGGTTCGCAGCGGCTCCCCCCCGTGCTGCCCGGTGCAGCAGCACCGTAGCGGTTGCGGTAAAGCTACACCAAGAAAATGCCGAAAACCACACCGCCATCATCAAACCCCAAAGGGGACCGAGCGCCGTCGCTGCCGACCATTCGGAGCCCGACGCCCGGGTCTGATTCTGACGCCGTTGCTGACGCCGATGCGGAGGGAAGTAAGCCTTTTCCGGCCTCGCCTCCTTCGCTACCGCCACGACGCAGCCCAGGCACAATCATTACGCCACCTTCAGTGCGCAACCCGGCGGTACCTGTCCGCCCGCCGGCGTTTCGCCCAGTGCCCACCTTGGCCCCGGGTCCACCTGGGTCTAGTAGCCGCGCACCCGCTGTTCGCGCCGTCGCTCCCCCCCTACGCACCGTTGCGCAGGCGGACCGGGCGACCGCGACACAAGCACCCCGCGCCGAAAACCCGCTCTCCGCGCGCCCAACAACCGCCGTTTCCGACACCCAAAACGTGCCCGCCGCGTCGCGGCCTGCCGCGTGCCTGTCCACGAACGCACGGGCTGCAGCCGCCGCACCGAGAGATGGGCGCACCGGGGGGGTCTGTATTTATGCTTTCACGGTTGCACAACGACACGCTTTGCCTACGCTCTGCATGGTAGTATAGATGCAGGCCTACCTTACTGCCTCCCTCGGAGGTGGTAGGGTGGCGGGGTCTTGAGGGGGAGCGCCACGGTCGTGTAGATCCTCAAGGCAAGTCTGGGGGATTCACCTTCACGAGGTTGCCATCCTGTTCTTGGTCTAATTCCATAAGAAATAGACGCAACAAAAACCCCCGGGCGCTTTTTCGTACTCTTCCCCGAAAGCCAAAATCCCAGGCCTATGGAAATCCCTTACCCTACTCCCATGATCCCACGCCCAGACCCTGCCTCCTTTTCCCCGTTTCCTTTCGGTCCCTGAGGACGGGCAACCTCAAATCCAAAAAAGCCCACCCCAAACCTAAAAATGCAGAGAGGAAAAAATAATATTCCCCAGGTGGGTCCCGGCGATGCCGGGGAATCCCACACCGATTCGTCGGTCTGCTCCCACCGTAATCTGGGGGGGGGGCACCAATCTGCCAAGTAGTGCCGCGCCTTCTGCGCGGCTGGCCTTAGCGCCAACAACACCGGCTGCGGATCACGCGCCCACACACACTGAAATGGCTGCGACTTCTGCGCCGACTGACACGAAAACGACTGCGACTCCTGCGTCAATAACTCCGACAAATGCTACACCTTCCACAAGTGCCTGGCAACAGAGCATTGTAAGGAAAAGTGTGACGAACAACCCTGACAACGACACTAATAATGCCAGAATCTCCAGCCTTAACAGTGAACTCCGCGCGCTGGCACTCCAGCGCGAGAAGATCGAGGTAAGGTTGAGAGACATAGGCTCTCTCGGGACGGGAAAGGAAGCGGAATCTGGTGGTTCTGGTTTTATCTCTGTGGACGAAGTACGCATGCTGAAAACCAAGCACGGAAAGATCCGGAACAGAGAAAGAGAACTCAACAACCGTTTGCGCAGAACCCGCAATGGCAATAGCCAGCGCGAAGCGCAAGCGGTTAGTTGTAAGGGAGTACGCGACCAGCTACAAATACGCGAAGGGGTAACCCAGCGTGAAGAGCAGCCGGACGCGGAAACGAGCGGGCAGGGAACAGTACGCGAAGGGGAAACCCAGCGCGAGAAGTCACTGCCCGTACCAGGACCATCCGGAGGAAACAACCAGAACCGCATCGAGGTGACCCAGGACCGACTACGCACGAGACAAAAACGAGGCAAGCGGGCTGAATCCCACCGGAAGAAGTCGAGAAGGTCTTGGGGAGGGAGCGGCGGGTGTCGTACCTTCTTGGGTCGATATACGTGCGCTTTTTCCCCAACACCCATCCCTCCGACACCCCGACGGTCACTGAAACGACTAAACCGGCACCGACAGCACTTGACGTAACGATGACGCAACTTGAGGAGGAGATGGCCAGAACGGCGATGGCGGATGCCGACGCTGTGAGAATGCCAACCTCACCGTCAAAATGGACGGAACAGCTGCTCTCGTCGTCACCGGCACTGAGCGAGGAGCGGCACGGACTGACGGACGGGGGAGAACTATCCGATGCATCCGTCTCCTCCTAACTCCACCCCACTACCCCCCACATCCCGACCCCTAAACATCATCCAGACCAACCTCCAGCATAGCCAGACGGCTACCGCCTGCCTACGCAGGGCACTGGAGATGGAACCCCGAACCATCGCATTCATCCAAGAGCCGTGGATCCGCAATAACAGAATATGCGGCCTCGGTAACATTGGAGGTAAGCTGATCCTCGACACTCAAGGCACAAACAAACCACGAACCTGTGCCTATATACCCAAAAATATACCTACCACCACATTCACGCAATTATGTTTCAGAGACCAAACAGCCGTCAGGCTCAAAACCGACGGCGACGCACCCGATATCGTCCTAGCCTCAATATACTTGCCAGGCGAGGATGCTGACTGCCCACCGAAAGAGATGGCCGACCTGGTAAGGTACTGTGAAGAAGCCAACCTGGACCTGGTCATCTGCACGGACTCTAACGCCCATCACCCACTTTGGGGTTCCAACAAAGCCAACACTAGTGGTGAGGTACTATGCACATATCTGTTTTCCGCTAACCTTAATATCGCAAACCGCGGCTCGGAACCCACTTGGGTCACATCTCGCGGACAAACGATTATTGACCTAACGTTGGCGTAGGATAACGCGACAAAACTTATCACTAATTGGCACGTATCCAACGAGCCTTCCTGCTCTGATCATAGAAGGATTCGCTTCTCACTAGTGGCCAATATAGATAGACCCGGACCCAGGCGTAACCCACGCCGCACCAATGTACCCGGCTACAAGCGGCTGCTGGCCTCCCTACTAGCACAGCACCAAACGCCACAAATCCTAATGGACCCCAAACAACTAGAAGACACCATAACAAAACTATCAGAATCGATAATCGAAGCCTACCACGCCTGTTGCAAGCTAAGAGATCCAAACACCAAGAACAAGGGTAACTCCTGGTGGAATGCGGAACTTAGTGAGCTCAGGCAAACCATGCGCAAACAATTCAACAGAGCTAAAAACTCCAGACTACCAGAAGATTGGGACTCATACAAGAAAACACAATGCACCTTCAAGAAACAAGTCAGGTATGCCAGTAGGGCCAGCCTGGCGGAAATTCTGTGAAGAAATTGAATCAAACAGCGAAGCCGCGCGTGTAAGGAAGATCCTATCTACTGATCAGGACCGCACCCTCGGCTCGCTGAAAACCTCAGACAACACCTACACCAAGTCGGACCACGAAACTAGCAAAGTCCTTCTGGAAACCTACTTCCCAGACTGCAATCTATCTGAAGACAGAACCTGGGCGAGTGAACCAAGGCACATACCAAATGACCAAGACTGGGCCAGAGCCCACACCATCATATCTGTATCATCACTGCACTGTTTTCATCACTGCACTGTTTTTTATGTTGTATCTATCTTCTATATATTATATAAAAATGAATCGGACGGATTTCGCAATTTTTTTTTTTTTTATTGTCAGGAGAAGGTTCTTAGGTAGGTAGTGGGTGGTTAGTAGGCAGGTGGTAGGCAGGTCGAAGGCTGATCGTATGCAGTTCGTAGGCAGGTCTTAGGCAGGTGGTGGTAGCTCGTAGGCAAGCGGCAGGCAGGTGGCAGGCAGGTGATAGGCAGGAGCTAGGCAGGTGGTAGGCAGGTGTTAATCAGGTGAAATGCAGGTGGTAGGCAGGTTGTAGGCAGGTCGTAGGCAGATCGTAGGCAGGTGGTTGTAGGTCGTAGGCAGGTCGTAGGCAGGTCGTAGGCAGGTGGGAGGCAGGTTGTAGGCAGGTTATAGGCAGATCGTAGGCAATTGGTAGGCAATTGATAGGCAGGTGTTAGGCAGGTGGTAGGCAGGTGGATGGCAGGTCGTAGGCAGGACGTAGACAGGGCGTAGGCAGGTGGTGTTAGGTCGAAGGCAGGTGGTAGGCAGGTAGAGCTAGGTCGTAGGCAGGTGGTAGGCAAGTGGTAGGCAGGCGGTGGTAGGTTTTAGGCAGGTGATAGGCAGGTGTTAGGCAGGGTGTGGTAGTACGTAGGCAGGCTGTAGGCAATGGGAAGGCAGGTGGTAGGCAGTTGGTAGGCAGGTAGAAGGCAGGTAGAAGGCAGGTCGTAGGCAGGTGGTGGTAGGTAGGTAGGTAGTATATTTTGTCACGGTATGACGGTAGTTGAAAGAAAAGTAGATTACGCAACTCGCTAAAGTGAGTTATTAATGCACGAGTGTTAATTTAGTGCCCTCGCGTGCGCTCGGGCACCAACATAACACTCGTGCATTAATAACTCACTTTGCGCTCGATGCAACAATCTACTATTAGTTGCCGCTGTTGCGTTGTTATGAGGTTATGTACAGTGCAATTATAATACGAAAATCATGATAAAAACCGTTTTAAGTGATATTCTGGGCGATAATATCTGTTATTTAAAGTTGGAGGAGAAGAGTCACGATAATTTTCAGGCACAAGTTCAGTGTAAACTTGCAAATGGTGACACTTGCAACGAAAAAAGTGACAAGTTTATCACAGGTTTTTCTCGTAGTACAAATACTAATTGGATTGTCAACAAAACTTTTCCAAACTGTTCTCGCCACGAATTTCGTAAGTTATATGTATATATGTCACCTATCGAAGAAAAATAAAAAGGATGATAAAAACATGGATGCAATAGAAACTATAATTGCATGGCGAGTATAAATATTAAGTTTCTAAAAGTTACGCAAATAACTAAAAAAAGATCGACTTTATTAAGAGAAGGAAAGAGCGTGGTGATCACCATTAACTATGATCATTCTCATCGAATAAAATTGGTTGTCTGTAAAGTCGGTTTACTGACGATAGTTGAACGTGACAACGCTATAGGGACGCGTGCCTCTCACTCGCTCTCATTGTGAGCGCATAACGTGAGCGGAGCGTAACGCAGTTTCTTGAAGTGTCACCCGGCAAACCAATTTATAAGACGTTGTCACGTCAAAAGTGGCTCAAGCATATAATCTATTAAGGTGTAGTGTGGAAGCAAAAGAGTCATTCTATAGATATTTTGACTCGGGAATGACACCAGCCGCTGCTAAAACCTACCACGAGTTACATATAACTGAAGATTGTAATGATGACTTAGGCGTTTTATTAGCGAATGCCCAAGTGAATCCTACAGAGAGGCAAATTACATATTTGTATGAGCAATGGAGGTATGAGAAGTATGGAGGGAGAGACGAACAAAGTGTTATTGAGAGGATTAAATTAAAAATGGAAGAACTTCAAAAGCAAGACGCCAAATTATGCATGACAGAAAATCCACTTGCCGTTGTCCTTATAACTCCTGTAATGAGAAGAGCATTTGAAGCCGGCTTAGCTGATGAAATGATATTTGTGGATACTAGTGGGTCTTGCGACCAAAGCAGCACGTGTGTCACCTTCATTTTTGCAGCTACAAAAATAGGAGCGATTCCAATAATTGTTATCCTTCATAGAAATAAATCAGAACGTGATTATTTATTGGCCTTGAAATTAGTAAAGCAAAACTTAGAGGATTCCTGTGAAAAAATGTTCGAACCACAAGTTATTATGACGGACGATGATACTGCAGAAAGGAATGCTTTAAAGGTAATTTTTCCAAAAGCGCGATTATTACTGTGCATTTTCCATGTAATGCAGGCTACTTGGCGCTGGCTTTGGGATGGCAAAAACAAAGTCGATAAAAATGATCGCAGACCTTTGATGCTTTTATTTCGACGAATTTTATTTGCTAAATCTACCTCAGACGCCGAAAGCTCTATGTTAGAACTATTAAACAATGACATCCTAAAAAAATACGACAATGCTAAAGCATACTTTGAAATATATTGGACTAGACGCGAAGAGTGGAGTCTACCATATCGAAGTGACGTACTGCATAGAGGCAATAATACGAACAATTATTGTGAGGCATCAATAAGAATATTTAAGGACGTTATACTGCAAAGATGCAAAGTGTTCAACATTTGTGCTCTGATAGTCTTTGTCACAAGTACGTTTGAAAATTATCACAGGAATAGACTTCTTAAATTTGCTAATAACAGAGGACGCAATTTGACTCTAGCTTATGAAAAGTTTTGCAAGCATTTGAACAAGATCGAACAAAACCAAATAAAACAAATTTCAGATACATTGTATGAGGTGAAGGAGAAAGAGGTTGGCGAATGTTGTCAAGTCGATATTGAGAATGAGTTTTGCGATTGTTTTTTTGGACAAGGAGGAGAATACTGCAAGCACCTATGTGCAGTGGAACAAAAATATGGCGTTTTCTTAAAACATTCCTTACTGCTGACTAAAATCGATAGGCAAGAGTTCGTGAAAATTGCTTTAGGTGTAAAACATCCAACAAATTTTTATGATAACATTGACGACATAGACAGCATAGATTTTAATGATAACCACGAAGACACAATAATAGCTGCTTCATCTGGAGAGGTTCCCCAACAAAATTGTGATTCTCAAGCTGTGAGTTTCAATTTACCAATAGCCGAAACTACGAATCAGAGTTGTACGAGTGTGGTTGAAGATTTGCGACATGAATTTATTAGACTAACTAATATTTTAGAAAGTGATAAGAGTGGTCCTTCTAATTCTGCATTACTTAAAAAGTACATCAAATCACTACAAAAAATAAAAACATCGTCACAGATAATGTCTTTGTTGTCTCATTCGATTAAAATAGCAGAGGCCGAAAAATCCGAGTCCAACCAACATCAGTGGCTAGGAGAAAAGATAGAGGATTACAAGGTAGCAGCCGCATTCAGTCAGGAAGACCAACTAAACTTGAAAAGAAGAAATCCGTAAGACCTCACAATATAAGTATTAATATAGAAAAAAATGAAGCAAGTGCTAAAAAACATTAACGTAACTTTTTTTTTTTTTTTTGATTAGGTTTAATATCTGCCCCATGGTTCTCTGTCTTCTGATAACATTAGTAATCCTAACTTTACTAGCCTTACGTTTGGTATTATAATGATCATTATCGAATTTAAAATACAATATTCAAATACGTACCTATAAATTTGATAAGTGTCTGCTTGTGTTACTCTATCTATAATTTTAAGCCTCTTTTTCCACCGTAAGCAATGCATTTACTTACGAGTATAGTATGTTTCTTATCTTGTGTTTTGTTGTGTTATGTTATGTGCCATACTTAAATAAGACTGACTGTTACTACGTTTAAATTGTAAAAATACGAGGTTAATCGTGATAAAAATAATTATCTGCGTTTTGTATTTTACATTAGAAGTACGCAAGAAAAAATATTTTAGTTTTATTATTATTTGTACTCCCAACAAATGTGTACCTGTTTCTTACATAATAAAAGTTCGTTTGTTTATTCGTCTTTCTTTTTTTTGTCAATCAAATACAGAATAGAAAGGAGTAATTTAATTATTGTAAATAAAAATAACAACAATTTCCATGTAACTATCCACCTATTATTGAAGCTAACGATCGGTATCAAATTGAATAGCATTTGTTGCTGCAATGTTAGAATGAATTTATCTTACAAAGTCTACGCCATTTCGGTCAATTTCTGTACTAGAATAGATTAGGGTTTGGGCAAGTTTTTGTCAAACAAAAGCTAAGCCAGTTCAGTTTGCACTTTCACTCTAATGGTATAGGTTTTGTAAATTCGCATCCGGGACGGACCTCTTCGGGAGCGGCCACTTCACAAACAACAACACGCGTATTCCACAGGAAAATCAACAGAATCTGCACTGCATAGTGTGATCTCCAAGATCGAATGTGCAGTGGACCACAAATGCTCTTCACTAGCTGTCTTCATTGATATAGAAGGTGCTTTTGACAAAACCATCTTCCATAGCACCAGCACAGCCCTCGAGGAACACGGTGTGGACTCGACCCTGTGGGGATGGATCACAAACATGCTCCGACTAAGGGCCGTACAAGTTATGGTAAATGACACAACTAGAGCCATGGTAGCGAACGGCTGCCCCCAAGGTGGTGTCCTTTCACCGCTACTGTGGAACCTTGTAGTAGACAGCCTCGTCAAGCGTCTAAATAGCAGAGGCTACTACACGGTGGGCTACGCTGACAATCTGACCATAATAATAAATGGAACACACGAAAATACACTATGCATCCTTATGCGCCAAGCCTTGAGGATAGTAGAAGACTGGTGCAAGGAACATAAATTAGCAGTGAACCCTACCAAAACCGAACTCGTCCTCTTCACAAAGAAAAGGAAGCTGCCAACTTTACAGTTACCAAGCTTCTTTGGAACCACACTAAGCCTGTCGACTAAAACCAAATACCTGGGTATCTTTTTGGACAAACAGCTGAGCTGGGCGAAACACACTGATTACATCACCACAAAAGCTAGTATAGCCCTATGGCAATGCAAAAGACTACTCGGGAGGAATTGAAGAAACGAGAAATCACCTACTGGCTATACACCACAGTTATCCGACCAATCATCACATACGGCTCTTTAGTTTGGTGGCCCACGCTAATCTTAGTACGACACAAAAGGATCTCGAGAAACTACAAAGATTTGCCTGCGTAGCAATCACCGGTAGTATGAGAACTTCTCCCACTGCTGCCTTACAGGTGATGCTGGGGCTACCACCTCTACACCTCGTCGTAAGAGAGGAGGCGGCCAAAGCGACTTTCAGACTCGAAGCATCCGGCACTTTAAGCAATGATTCCAGAATCAAACACACACGCATCAGAGTAGATGCCATTAAAGAACAGCCTATGATGGCATCACCCATCGACAGAACCCTGAAAACCCACTGCTTCCAAAAACATTACAACGTCGTACTCACAGCTGAGTCGTGTGACTACTCAGGCACAAAAGAGCTAAGAATCTACACTGATGGATCAAAAACCGATGACGGGACAGGTGTCGGGGTGTTCTCCGACGACCTAAATATAAAAATATCCAAACCACTTGGAATGCTCAACTCTGTTTACCAAGCGGAGTGTGTAGGTATTATCCAAGCGGCACACACTATAGAGGCCAGAGAGGTTACGTATACCAATATTCGTATACTTTCTAACAGTGCCTCGGTTCTCCAATCCCTAAACAGTAATCAGATCACGTCGAAACTAATACTAGAATGCCATAAGGCCCTAGAACGAATCACGGTACTAAGCCACAACACGGTAACACTACAATGGATCAAAGGTCACAGTGGATCCCTGGGGAACGATGCGGCGGATGAACTCGCCAGAAGAGGATCTAGCACAAAACCCTGTGGACCCAAGCCCATTGTGCCCGTTCCCTTCAAGCAGCTAAGAAACTGGTTAAAGGATCACACTCGAACACAAGCGGAAAAATCGTGGACCTCGACACCCGGATGTAGGCAGGCCAAGGAAGCCATGCCATCCCTTGATACAAAGCTGACCAGGCGCCTTCTGCGTCTGGACAGGGATGGACTGCGCCTGGTGTCGGGGACCATCACTGGACACTGTTCACTGAATAAACACTTCTACACTCTAGGAATCACTGATACTCCCCTGTGCAGAGCATGCATGAATGCGGAGGAAAAGGTGGCGCATGTGCTGCTTGACTGCACCGGTGTCACTAAGATTCGCGAGGCGACCCTGGGAACACCAGGATCCCTCGCGGATGCCCTGAGAAGACCGGGAAGTCTAATCTGCTTCTGGAGGGAGGTGCGCTGGTTGGAATTACGGCCACTATGGCTCACGCACAATGGTCCACTTCAAAATCAAAAATCAAAATCAAAATATTTTTATTTCACATAGGCCTACATGGGCACTTGTAAAACGTCGACAAAAAGGTGCTCGGTTCGGGTTGGTCGTTTCCTATGGAGAAGAACCGGCAAGAAACTCTATGGTCACTCTTTTAAAATCATTTGGCTTTACAATTTTTCTATGTTACAGCATTGGCACTTAAGTATGAGTGGACATCGTAGGCCCGACAATAAGTCGTTGCTTACTACAAAACGTAGAACAAGATAAAAAGTTACCAAGGATCTAGGAATCTATAAGGCCTACAATGTCCATACATTTACAAACAATCGGTAAATAAGAAAAAGAGTCTATACAAAAAAAAAAAGATATTGCAAAAAGACTAGTTTTAGGAAATGAAATGAAATAACTGTCAGGACAACAAATGTAATCTATCAAAACCAAAAGTTATAAATTTACGTAACAAAATAACAAACTGAATCGAGTGAACAAAATCAAGGGGTACAGTTAAAAGTGCGCGCCGCCGAATAAGGGAATGAGCCCTTGGCCACGCTACGCGTTGACTTATATAGGCTCGGTGACACGGTCCGGGCTCTCTGGTGGGGTGTAGGTGGTGATGCAGCTAACACGGCCTCTCCTGACGTGCACGTCCTCGCAGGCCTCGGCAACCACCGGAGCATCGTCAGCGGGAGCTACCTCCGACTCGGCATTTCTGTGTGTCGCCGACGAGGTGCTCGGCTGTTGATCTGATTCATTCTCCTCATCATCAGAACCTGCACATCATAAACCAAGAGTGAGCATCAAAATGTTAGATGTCATAGCAGTTAACTTCCTTTTTTTTTTTTCATTCGTGTGCTGGATGAAAGAGTTAAATTGATCAAATGCTAATGAGACATGAATTGCTTCTTAATTCTTATTTAGGTAATGCCAAATTCACCATGATAACATAAACCATAGCCACACGAACTCAAAACCTCATAAAGGCCATCAATGAGCTCACACGCCATAATACCAAACAAAACCTTATGCAATTGCGCAGTTGCAATGGGCTTACGGTATAAATGACAAAGCTTGTCCTCGGGCTTTACACAGTACTTTGCCATTCACGCCCCGATGTCACTCAGACACGTCGGGTACTTCCTGGGTCACGACTGTTACCAACTACTGGTAGGACCAAGCTACAGGCATAGGTTAAAGCTCACAAAGAACTCGTTATTTAGGCGATTTAATTCACGTCCCAGAAACAATAACAAAGATCTTACACTCAAGCACTCGAGCACATTTCTTAAAATGTCATCTTGCATCAAGTACCACTAACAATAAATTGGTTCATAAGCTTGACAAAAGTTTCACACGGGTGAGGTTTGTTTAGTTCATTAATTGTGAAATTTATGAACAGCATACTTTACACTCAAGTACATTTTGACACTTGTCGCATAGCGATAAGTACCGTACGCTTATGCGTCGTCGTATAACGCTGTAAGCAGTGCCACTCACGTAGCAATTCAATCCAACACAAGTCAGATAAGCATAAATGCAACGATAATATAATCAGTGAATGTTTATGTGAACTTAGAGGAATGTCAAAATGAACGTTTTTATTTTTAGAATACTAAAACTTACATTCGAAGAATGCAGCACAGCACTCAGGTGTCCATTCACCATGCCATGGCAGCATATATTCAGCGGCAGCTTAAAGCTTTTGGCAATTAAATACTGGCGAAAGTGGTGTAAGGCCTTGACGACCGCGAGAGTCTCTAACTCGTAGGAGTGATACCTTGATTCAGCACCTACAGTTACTTTGCTGAAGTACGCAACCACACGTTTACGTCCGTCGCGATGTGTTTGTAAAAAGACTGCGCCGTAACCTCGTGAACTTGCATCGGTTATATGTACTTCGGTGTCTAACTCGTGATCGAATATAGCCAGTACGGGTTCGCTCGTTAAGTGTTTGATAATGTCCTGCCTTGCCTTTTCCTGTTCTATACCCCAAACAAACTTAACGTCTTTACGTTTTAGGGCAGCGATAGGTGCCGTCAAAGTGGCATACTGTGAGATGTACCGTCTAAAATAACCGGACAGGCCGAGTTATTGACGCACTTGTTTAATTATCTTTGGCGTCGGAGATTGAGTTAAGGCTAGAAGCCTTAACTTTTTATGAGTGTTCGGCCTAACCTGACCATTGCTAATAGTTCTACCAAGGTACTCCACTCCTTTTGTGAAGACAAAGCATTTCCGCAAGTTAATTGAAAAACCGGATTTCGTTAACGTTTTTAATACCGAATCGAGCAAAGTTAGTCCCTCTTCAACATTATCACTTAATAATAACACGTCATCTATGTAAACAAGCACTCTTCCTGACTCGCTGAATGATTTGAGAGTTTCGGTAATAATGCGTTGATACACTACAGGTGCATTCGCAAGTCCAAAGGGCATCTTGAGATATTCGAAGTGACCCTCTGGGGTAACAAAGGCTGTTTTGTCAATAGAATCTTCACTAATTTTAATTTGGTGGAAGCGTGTTAACATATCAAGAGCTGTAAAATATTTACATTTGATTTATTGCGCGACTCCGATCGCTGTCTAGTAAAACACTCTTCTTCCCTATGCCCCGTTTTTTTACAGAAGTTACATTAAGGGCTTCTCATTTTCGCGGAATTTGAGTTGGAAACAGTATTCTGACTATCACTTACGGGTTTGCTAAAGTTTGAGCTGCTGTTACTAACTACTAACTTTTAAATCGCTTGGGACAAGCGTTGCTCCTACTGGCGTGGCCATGAGCGCCACACGAAAAACACTTCAAAGTTTTTTTATCCGATACTGTAGCACTACGGTCCCTATTACTAGCGTTATCGCGACAGCTGTTATGTCGATTAAAATGGGCGTCAACACTGTTTCTGTTAGTATTTGCGGTCTTACTAGGTTTAACATAAATTGATAAAAATTCCACAATAGTTTCGGTAGTACATTTTGCATTCATAGCTGCAGCACGAATCTGCGGATCCTTAATATCGCGCACAGTGATTGCACATTAAAGATCATTACTTAGTCCTTTAACGATACGCAAACGCAACAAGGATTTGCGCGCGTATTCCGCGTATGTGGAATATTTATCTGACTCAGTGCACATGACGTCATACAGGATATTAGCAACATCGACACGTTGTGGACAAAGTGATTTTAATTGTGATTTAAAGGTAGACCAAGTACGATCCGTTTCGGTCCAATCGCGTAACCAAGAGCGAGATTCACCCTTCAAACACAAACCGATACGGGCCAGACATTCTTTGTCGTCCCACCTATTTTGTGTCTTAGCGCGGTCAACTTCTTCACACCATGCAATGACGTCATAAACATTAGGGTCGAAGTCAGAGACGTAATAATGGTTTGATCTCACCGGGTTTAAGTTCCTTAGTGCATCGATGAGGCGCTCTGCGACGTCCCCAGCCGCTGAAGTTGAAGGTGAGGGCGACAGCGAAGGCTCCGGTGCCAGTGGCGTCGGGACAGGTCGCGTGACAGCGGGAAGGCTGGCCGTGCTGATGATGGTAGGGCGCGGCTGGTGCTCCACGCTCGATCGTGGTTCTGAAATTGAGCTTCTCTCCAAGGCAGAGACCGTATTCAGTATTGCGTCTAAGGTTATACTAAGATGAGTTAGGTCGGGCGGCGGTGGCGAGCACTCACGTTTACGTCTTTTTCTGAGGCCAGTATTATTCGACATTTTTTTTTAATTTTCAAATTTAGTGGGAAAACTATGAGACTATATCGCACTTCTGATTTTAGGAAATGAAATGAAATAACTGTCAGGACAACAAATGTAATCTATCAAAACCAAAAGTTATAAATTTACGTAACAAAATAACAAACTGAATCGAGTGAACAAAATCAAGGGGTACAGTTAAAAGTGCGCGCCGCCGAATAAGGGAATGAGCCCTTGGCCATTTTTTTTTTTTTTTTTTTTTGAATGGCATCTCGCAGTTCGACCTATGAGGTTGTCGTCTGCTTAACCGGACTATCCTGTGGGTTCCTTTAGAGTAAGGCCTCCAGCCAGGGCATAAAAACTTACAAACTAAGCGACTGCACGCTAAGGGCACCCCCTGTGGGGTACGAACCTCGGCTTAGGGCGTCGCTGGGGGAGGACTGCATGGGGACAGGCTGGATCTGAATGGTATCATTATTTAGGGGCTGATTTAAAACTACTGGCACAGCATCGCGGGCTGGCTCGAGCGAGGGTCGGGGAGGGCATGGACCGGGACGTCGCGACGGACCTCGACGGCGAGGTCGGAAAGACGGCGGTTTGAGGCGGAACTTTTTAAGAGTGCTAGTCTCTTTGCTACTCTCCTGGAGGAGGGTGATAGCATCATCTGTAGTGACAAGGGTATGCCTAGGACGGCGTACTGTATTAATGCGCGAGGGTTCGTAACGGGCGGCCGCTGCGATCAGGGGATTACGGTGTTTAATGGCGTTATCGAAGAAACGCTTCGAAAGGCGTTTCATAAACTGAAGGACGGTGGGCATTCTAAGGTCTACGTGTAGACGGTCATTACGGACATAAAAAGGGGCTCCCGTGACTCTACGTAAGAACCGGTTCTGTAAAATTTGCATCCTATGGATGTACTTAGGCTTGGTGTGAGCGTACACGACGCAAGCGTACGTCATAATGGGGCGGATCACCGCGGTATAAAGGCGCAACTTGCACTTGAGTGACAACTTGCTTTTTGCCGAAATCATGAAATGAAGCCTACCCATAGCAAACGCAGCTCGGTCGCGAGCTGCTTTGATGTGCGCCGCGAAAGACAAGTGGTTGTCAAGTATGACTCCTAAGTACTTGGCTTGCTTCTCCCAAGGGATAGGCTTACCGTACATAGTGATCGGGCTGAGCGCGGGTGGCTTAATTTTACGCTGTTTAGAGAAAAGAACTGCCTGGCTCTTGTCGGGGTTCACCTCGATTCTCCATTTCCGGAACCAAGCGCCTAAGACGTTGGCTGAGGTTTGGAGGGTGCTATAGATAGCGTCGTGACTGCGGCCAGTGTAATAAATGGCCGTGTCGTCCGCGAACAGGGCTAACTGAGCCTTCTTGCTCTTGGGGATGTCACTGGTGAACAGAGTAAAGATAAGGGGAGAGACGACGGAGCCCTGAGGGACTCCTGCTCTAATGGGGTGGGGAGAAGACAGTGCGTTCCCGATGCGATAGCGGAAGGTGCGATCCGACAGAAAGTCTCGTAAGATGAGCACGAGACGGTCCGGCACTCCCAGTTTGTACAGCTTATATAATAAGCCGTTGTGCCAGACTTTGTCGAAAGCCTTTGCTATGTCGAAGTACAACACACCCGTCATCGCTCCACGCTGGAAGCCAGCGCTCAAGTGCTCTACGATGCGATGGGCCTGTTGAATGCAAGAGTGTCCGGTTCTGAAGCCGAACTGCTCGTTGGGGATGAGACTCTTAGCCTCGGCGAAGTCTTTGAGTCGCTTATAAATGAGTCTCTCGTAGATTTTGCCGAGTGCGTTCAGGAGACTGATAGGTCTGTAGCTCGAGGGCTCAGACTTGGGTTTGCCTGGCTTGGCGAAACCGATGACAGTGGCCTCTTTCCATATTTGGGGAAAAGCGTTGTTGCTCAGGGCGCCATTGAAGGTGGCCGCCATTAACACGACGAGCTGAGCGGGGAGGAGTTTAAACACCCTATTGGTGATTCCGTCGGAGCCGGGTGCTTTGCGCGGTTGAAGCTTATTAATGATGTCTTGCACTTCGTCAGCTGTGACCGGAGGCAGAGGATCATCTGGGTCTTCTACAGGGGGTAGGGCGGCTCTACGTTCGACGAATGCGTTCACCTCATCGAGATGTCGCTTGTCTACTGGTTGAGAGCTGGGGGAGCACTGGGACTCTAGGCTATCTGCTAGGCATTCGGCCTTCTCAGAGTCGTCGAATGCAACGCTCTTATCGGGTCGCGTGAGGGGAGGCATCGAAGCCTCTTCGGTGGAGCGCAACTTGCGTTGCAGCTGCCAGAAGGCTAGGTGGGTAGGCTCAAGCTCGCTAAGCGTCTTGTCCCATTGATCTGAACGATGCTCACTAGTGCGCTTCTTTACAGCACGCTGTAAATGACGCATGTGAGCTTTGTTCGCGTCGCAGGGAAAGTTGCTGTAGGCACGGATGGCCGCGTTCTTCTCGGTTATCAGTTCACGTACGTCAGCGGGTAGTATCCAGCGTTGATCGCTCAATGCTGGAACTTCTCGTGAGCAATCCTTCAGTACGGATTGCACGTGTTCTGTAAACGAGTTGATGGCGGCCGTCGTGTCTGCGACTGAGACTATGTGGCCGGGGATGGACTCCAGGTGAGACGACGTGGTGGATTTCAGCTTTTCGCTGACTTTCCTCCAGTCGGTTATCACTTGGGTCGGCGGGGGCTGGCTGGGGTCAGAGGGACCCGAGCGGGGAACTAAGTGCATGAGCACTGGTCGATGGTCTGAGTTAAGCTCATGTAAAGTCTCGATGGAATGCAACTTAAGGTTGACATTCTTGAGTAGCGCTATGTCGAGAACGTCCGGACGTTGGTCCGGGTCGTGGGGATAGTGAGTGTGCTCCATAGGAGCGATGGGATCGAAGTTGAGGGACTCACCCAGGTTATACACGTGACGTCCTCTGGCAGAGGTCGTCGTGCTGTTCCAGGCGGGGTGTTTGGCGTTGAGGTCGCCCGCTATGATAACGGAGTCACTCAAGCCGAAGAGGACGGCAAGGTCTTTGGTGAACAGAGTGTGCTCCTCGGACGTGCCGCCGGGAGGGATGTACGCGGAGGCGATAGTGATCGGTTGATGACCGGTCATGCCTAGTCGACACACTGAAGTCTCGAGTAGAGACTCCATGGGAGGGGGATCTAAGGGGATGCAGTGCAGTTCTTTTCTGTAATAGATTAGAGTACCGCCCTTGTGGCAACGTGACCGATCGTTGCGAACTATGCGATAGTTGGCAATTCTCGGATCGCGGTGACTGGGCTTTAGGAAGGTCTCCTGTATGAGGAGGATATCAATTTGATGGTCACGGAGGAAGGTGGCGATTTCATCACGCTGGCCTCTAATGCCATTGGCATTAAAGTACCCTAATTTAAGGGATCGGGGTTTGGTACACGTTAATCTCGTATTATCCATTGAAATTAAAGATTAATGCCGCTGAAGGCTTCGCCTAACTTGATTAGGGACTTGAGGATAATTTTAAGCTTATCACCGTCAGTGTTAGCCTCCCTGAGATCTGCCGCCATGCGGTCTGCTTCGGGGGTGACTAACTTTGCTAACGTTTCTAAAGTTACGTTAGGAGAGGAGACCGCGGCCGCGGGGCCGGGAGGCGCGGGCGCCGGTGCGCTCGCTTGGGCCACGGGAGTGGGGACAGGGGCATCTAATAGCCCGGGAATGGGGCTGGACTTTGCTTTGCCGAGTGCCGGGAAGGCTCTCTGGTGGTTCAGCGAGGTCCAGGGAGAGGGCCTCTGAGGGCTGAGTCTCTCCGGCATCTGTGCAGTTGGTAGCCTCACCGATGGGCTTTCTCTCTGCTGGCGGGCGTTTGCACGCTTCGCCAGTTTAGAGGAGGAGCCTTTGGGGGCTTTCGGGCAGCCGCGGTAGTTAGCCGGGTGGCCCGACTGGCCGCAAAGCACACAGCTCGGTGGCTCCGTGCATAGCGATTTGTCTTTGGGACGGGGGCAGTCTGCCGTACCATGGTCGCCTAGACACTTTACGCATCTGTGCGGCGCATGGCAGTTGGCTTGGCTGTGTCCGTACAGCTGGCAGCGGTGGCACTGCCCTACTACGGCTGAGCGGTAAGGCTTCTCTATTGAGATGCCTGTGAGGGAGCATACCGACTTCACTTTGAAGATCGGGTGGTGTCCTTCTACTGGGTCACAGATGACCAGTACCATATCGTACTGGGCTCCGCCTCTCGCCTTATGAAGGCGGTGGACGGCTGCGACCGGGATGTCCTGGCCTTGGAGGTCATTTAGGATGTCCTCCGTGGATATCTCCTTCGGGATCCGCCTGATCACCACGCGGGTGGGCTTCTCCTCTGGAAGGGAGTAAGTATGAAAGGCTATGTGCCTTCCGATCAGCTGACGGGTTAGTTCCCTGAAGTCAGCGGTCGTAGGGACCACCACTTTTATGCCCTGTTGTGTGCTTTTTGCGCTTGTATATTGTATGCGGCGCTCAACACACATTTTGGACACGTCTGTCCATTTCCCTTTGTCCTGAATGAACAGCGGGGGAGGGGGCTTCAGCTTCTTTGAAGAAGCGGCTGAAGGGTGAGCCTTAAGGCTGGCTGGCCTGCTGGTATGAGCAGCGGCGGACGTTGGTACGGGGACCGGGGAGGTGGGACGGGAGGCCGCGGGAGAGGGGACAGAAGGGAGCGCGACGATCTTTTTAGCCATGGCGGCCTGGGAGTTTTTGCCCTTCTTCCTCTTGCCCTTTCCGACGACTTGATAGTCGTCTTCAGAGGACGAGGCGGCAGAACACGAGTCTAAAATTGACTCTGAGTCGGAGACTGGCTCAGTTGTGTCCATGTTCTCGGAAACGGGAACAATGGACGCAGGTTCGGACTGATCCTTTGTTTGCGAAACAAAAGGTTTCGAAACAATGGGACTCGGTTTAGCCGGAATCGCGGCGGCGACGGCTGGCGGTAAGCCTTTGTCCATATTCTCGGAAACAGGAACAATAGACGCAGGTGCGGGCTGGGCCTTTGTTTGTGAAACAGTAGGCTTCACAACAATGGGTCTTGGTGTAGCCTTAATCGCGGCGGCGACGGCTGGTGGTAAGCCTCTGTCGGCAGGCGGCGGAGACAAAGGGCTTTCAAGTGCGTCACTGAAGTCAGTGACGTTATCACTGGTTTGCCGGATAGCATTAATTTCAGACCCATATTTTTTAAAATTTGGGTCTGTCGCAACGATGCGCAAGAAAAAGCGCAAAAGGGCTTTTTCTGTCTCGTCGAGGGACGACATTTCATCGGCTAAAAGTTAGCGGACATTTGAGTGAAGCTCAGCGCGCTTAGCAACCTAATTCCTTGAACAATTATGTAGGGAATTTACTGGGTCAGCGACTCACCCGTTTCAACCTTCCCGCAGCCACAGTCCGAAGGTCCTGGCTTGGTAGCAATTCCAACCCCAGTCTTAGGAACTTGCTTTCAGGAACTTGTTAAAACGGGAAACACTAGCACAGTATATCGGCGGCACATGTGTTCGCGACGGAGTCCAATTTTTCACCTAGACCCTGAAGGGGTTAGGCGGGCGGATTGGGTCACCACCCTCTCTCGGTTTCGTTGGCACCGTTAGGTTTCCCACCAAGAACCTCGAAACTGAGGACTTTTCCCTGATGGGGCAAAGGAAGTTAAATCGGAATAATATCCGAAGCAAATGAGCAAGTGATGTCTTAATAAAAAGACAGCAATTGTTCGGGGGTGTAGTCGAGGGACTACTGATGACGTCACGACACTGGGAAGCGACGAACCGATGACACACACTGATAGCGAGCGGGAATGCGAGCAGGTAGCGGCACGTCCGTACGCGACGGCGGTCAGGCGGCGAGTGATGTGAATGCAGCCCTTGGCTCACACACAGGAAATCGCTACACCCCCGCAGGGGGGCGCGCGGTTGGCGGGGTATGGACTTGGTCCTTGGTCCCGCGGGATCAATGGTGTGCCCGCAAATACGGGCACCCTCAACTTGATTGCCTTCTAGGCGTAGATGGGGGCGAGCGCGCGCACGCAACTCGCCTATGTGTAATTGTCATTTTGTCCGGTAGGAGGCGCCAGCGGCGCTAGCGCTGTGCGCTTAGTTACGGTACAACGTTACCGTAACGAGCGCCGCTTTCTTCGCGCCACCTCGGCGGTCTGTCACCGCCAGGTGAGACCTCCGGTTGCCCGGAGGAGGCCCAGCGGATGACGACCTGCGACAGAGGTGACTCTGTTGGCGCATCCTACCGCTAAGGATGTTGGCCCCCGTCTGCAGACGCTCTCAGATCGAGCCGATCACGCTCCAGACTAAGGGGCCGTAGTGAATGAGTTAGAGCGGCAATGTACCTGAGTAACACCGCTCTTGTGAGCGAACGAATAGCGAGCCCGCGCCGCACGTTCGTCGCGTGAGTTAAGATGAGTGTAGAGTATGGATGTGTGTTCGGTGCGCGTCTTGCCTATATTAACTTAGAACAAGACGCGCTACGAGTGTGTGTTAAGAGTGTGGAGTCTCATTGTTTGGGTAGGTCGCGTGTTGATGGGTGCGACTTACCCGGGTGCGTCAGTCCGGCGGGGATGGCAGCGAGTCGTCCGCAGGCAATAGGTCGCGCGGAAGGCGACGGAAGCGCTGTGAGCGCCCCGCGTCAGGCGGGCGCGTGTGCCATGGCGCTATTTGCGCCAAGTGGGGCCAGGTAGAGGCGTCGGCACGCGCAAACATGTTGGACGCGAGGCGCCTGCAGAATTCATCCAGGCTCTCAATCTTTAGGTCCCGCTGGATGGTGGAGTTCCTCACACAGCGAGGGGCGGCGGTGATTGTCCGCAGCGCGAGCGACTGCTGCGCGCGGAGCTTTTTCTTGGTGGTCTCGCTGGTGAGGGCGAGCCAGGCTGGGGCGGCGTACGTGAGGAGCGGGCGGATGTAAGTTTTATACACGCCCAGCTTGGTACGCAGCGGGAGGCGAGATGAGAGCACTGGACGAAGCAGGAAGCGGGCGTACCTGCATCTAGCGACTGTGCCGCGGACGTGTGCTGCCATCGAGAGTCGACGGTCGATGGTGACCCCTAGGTACTTGACCTGGGGCGACCACGCGACGTCGGCTCGGTCCAGTTGGAGGGGTGGCGGGAGGTGAGCGGCGCCTGCAAGGAGCGCCTGCGTTTTGCCCACGTTCACCGACAACCTCCATTTCGACAGCCAATCAGGCAGTAGGTCAAGCACGCGCTGCATTTTGACGGCCGCGTGCCTCGCGTTCAGCGAGGTCGCAATATACGCGGCGTCGTCAGCGTACAGCGCGAGCGTAGTGTCGGGAGTGGTGGGGATGTCGTCGGTGAAACACGAGTAGCATAGAGGCGAAACGCAGCTGCCCTGCGGCACCCCTGCGGCGATCGGGCGGACGCCCGATACCGTGCCGTCGACCACCACCCTAAAAGTCCTGTCAGAAAGAAAGGAGGAGACCACCTGTACTAAGCGACGAGGCGCGCCTGTCTGTGACATCTTATACAGCAGGCCGGCATGCCAGACACGATCGAACGCCTTTTCCATGTCGAGGAATACTGCAACTGCATGCTCTTTCTTATTGAGCGCCGCGGTGAGCAGGTGCAGTACCCTCGACAATTGGAGCGTCGTCGAGTGTTCGGCCCGAAACCCGAACTGTTCGGCCCGAGGGACGATGTGTTGCTTCAGGTGTCGCAGCAGGAGTTGCTCAAACACCTTGGAGATTGAGGAGAGCAGCGTGATGGGCCGATAGCTCTCCGGCTTGAGGACGTCTTTGTGCGCCTTGGGCAGCATGATGACGCGCCCTTCCTTCCATGCGGCTGGGAAGGCACCCGTGCGGACGATGCCCGTAAACAGGCGCGCCAGTGCCGCTACTGTACGGTAGGGCAGGTGGCGCAGCGCTGTGTTGGACACGCCGTCCGCACCAGGGGCCTTCCTCAGCTTTGTCCTTAGGATGGCGCGTCTGACTGCGCAAGGCGAGAAGTAGATCGCACAATCGTCGGAGGCTATCGGCCTGGAGAAGTATTCCCCAAGGTGCCTCTCGACTGCTGCGACATGCTCGATGTTGGTGGTCGGGTTCGGGACGAATTGACGCTCCAGGTGTTCGGCGAAGATCTCCGCACGGTCTGCTGCGGTGTATCTAGGCGCCCCGTCGCTATGTAGTAACGGACGTACCGGAGCCGGGGTGTTCGCAAGCTGCCTGCACAGCTTGTGTAGAGACGCCCAGTCCCCATCGGCGGCGTCAATACGTTCCTCCCAGCTCTCGGCGTTGTGCTCCTGGAGCTTGGCCCTGACCTTCTCCGCAAGACGGTTCAGGTCCCGCTTATCGCGTGGGCAGCCTGTGTCTTGCCACCGCTTGCGTAGGCGCCTCCTCTGGGCGACCATCCGCTTGATGTCGGTGGATAGAGGCCTGTAGGCCGGCCTCTGCGGATGGTCTGGTGTGCTAGTCGCCCCTTGGTGGGCGCGCTGGATGCTAGCGGTGAGCTCTTCTGCTAGCCCGTCGACGTCCGCGGCGGTCGTGATGGGCCAAGTAGGAGTGGTGGTCTCCATCCTCTCTGCGTAGTTCTTCCAGTCTGTGATGCGGCGTGGCGCTGGAGGAGAGAGTCGCGTCGGCATCTCTGATAGGACGACGAGTACAGGCTGGTGGTCGCTCTGCATCTCGTCGTCGATCACCTGTAAGGCGACGGCGGTCTGGCTACTCAGGCCCCTGTGGACTACGATGTCCAGCACGTCCGGTGCGTGCGCCTGGTTGTCTGGGTAGTGGGTCGGTGTTTCGGGGCCGGACACCGTGTATCCGCGGGCCTCAGCGTCCGCGAAGAGTCGTCTACCCCCTGGGTTGGAGATGCGGCTGTTCCAGGCCTGATGCTTGTGATTAAGGTCACCGGCGAGGAGTGTTGGGTGAGGCGATCCGTATAATAGTGCCCGCAGCTCCACTAAATCGAGCGTAGCTACGTTTGAGGGCGGGCAATAGGCGGCGTAAATGTTCATGTCCTCGCCGGCGACGTGCAGCTGGACACCCAAGGAGTAAAAGGTGGAGTATGAGGTCATCGGTAGTGGCTGATGGACGACTCTTCGGCTGACCAGTACCGCCAGACCGCGGTAAATGACGCCGAGTGGCGACTTCTCATCCTTCCTATAGACGAAGTATCCCGGGAACCGGGGCCTGTCCGCAGGTCCCAGGAAAGTCTCATTGATGAGCGCCACGTCGATCCGTTGTTCCCGGAGGAGGAGGCGGAGTGGGGCAACCTTTTTCTTTAGGCCGCGGGCGTTCCAGTAGAGTATCCTCAACGAACTAGGCATGGTAAAGCTGTAGTAGTGCCTGTAGCCCGTCGAGGATGACGAGTTCCACGTCCTGTCCCTGCCTGATGGCCTTGATGAGGTCCATCAGTAGGTTGATGGCGCAGGTGGTAAAGCTTTTCTTCTGGCGCTCTTGCATGGGAGCGCCAGTGCGAGGTGCATGGCGCCGCTGCTGATCGTGGGCGCCGGCGGGCGGCTGGTTGCTCGTAGTCGCCGCTGGTAGAGCGGCGACTGGGGCCGCGTCTATAGGTGGGGCGGGTCTCCCCGCCCGCTTCCCCTTTCCCTTGCCGGCGCTAGCGGCGGCGGCGGTGGGTTTCGTGGTGGTGGTGGTGGTGGGCGCCGTGGTCGACACCTGCGCCTGCACAGGAACAGGATCCTGCCTAGGTTGCTGCCGCGCGGCTGGTTGGGGGTTCTTCCCCCTCTTCTTCCTTCCCCCGCGCGGTCTCTTCTTCCGCCTCGAGGCGGGAGCGTCTTGAGTTTCGGTTGAGGGCCCGTTGGCCGTCGCCATCAGCGACGTGCTGGGGACCTCGTGGTCGTCTGTGTTGGTGGCAGCGGCCGTCTTGGGTCGGCGCGGCTGCGTGATGGCAACGGTGCCCGCTCTCTTGTTCCGTACCTCTCTACGGAACACAGGGCAGGCGCTGCTGCACGCCGGATGATCGCCCCCACAGTTGACACATGTGGGCGTCTCCTCTCTCGTGCGTGCGCAGTCTTTGGCAGCGTGCTCTCCCCCGCATCGCACACAAGCGAGCGGGCGGTGACATTGGTGCGAACTGTGTCTAAATTTTTGGCACCTATGACATTGTGCGGGCCCTCTCTTGCTCCGCCTCAATACGCACACCCCGCATGCACAGGAATGTGGTGGTGTCGTATATGGCTCTGAAGTCTGGCTGCCTCTTGAGGACGGCATGGAATATGCAGCCGGGTCGTCCTCCGCGCGCGTTGATGTTGCGCACGTACTCCGGCTCATAACCCATCGTCCTCAGCTCCTCCAAGATGTCCTCGGGGTCGGTATCAGCTGGCAGCCCTCTGATGGCTATCTTCAAGCTGCGCTCCGCTGGCAGCGAGTAAGAGAACCAGCTCAGGCCCTCCGACCTCTCCAGGTCAGTGAGGTAGCGCTGGACCACACGATACTCGTCCTCGCTTTCGGGTACGAACTTAATTCCCCCCTGATAAGGACGGGCATTAGGTGGGTGGCCCAGCTTGTCCCTCACGGCCCTAAAGTGGAAGGCCCAGTTGGGTAACCTTTCCACTACCAGCGGAGGGTAGCGCGGTCGCTTGTCCTGCCTTGGCTTGGCAGGTGCGGTGGCGCTTGTGCCTTGTTCAGGGGCTGCGGCATCGGGTCTCGTCGCTTCGGTGCGGACTTGTCCAGTAGTTGGGCGGCGAGTCGCCTCGGCGAACGTAGGTGAGCCGACTCCGGCTCGACCGCGCGGAGCGCGCTGCGGGAGCGGGGAGTCGGTGCACGGGCGCTTCGCTTCCTCGGCGACCTCGTCGTCTGAGCTTCTTGGCCGGCGCTGGGCACGGGTGTCGAGACTAAACTCGTACCCAAACGCCAGCTGGCCAGTGGGGCGCGCGACTGTGGGGGTAAGTGAGCCCTCACTTACCTCGTCACTGTACTCGCCCAGGGTGCTCCCCTCCCTGGAGGAGCATGGAGACATGGCGGCCGGTGAGTCACGCGCGGCGCTACGTGGTGGTGGAGGCGACATGGGCATGCCCTGCACCGGTGACGCTGCGGCGGCTGAGCCTGCCAGCAAGCGGTGGGGTGCGGGCGATGCGGCGCACGCGGCCCGTGCCGTAGAGGCGGCGGGGCGGGCGTGCGCGGTGGCGCTTTTGGTTGGGTGAGCTGCAGGCCCTGGCGCCGCAGGACGAGCGGCGGCGGGCTTGGGTGCGGGGTGCGCAGGGCGCACGGGCGCGGTACGTGCCGCGGGCGGTAGCGGTGGGCGCCCGGCTTGCGCAGTGGAGCGCACAGCGGGGGCGCAGGCTCGCACAGCAGGGGCATGGTGACAGGTACCTGCTGGTCCTGGGGCCTGGGTAGGCACGGGTCTGAAGGCCGGCGGGCGGACGGGTACCGCCGGCTGTCGGTTCGCTGGCGTCAGCGGGCCGGTGCGTGGACTCGATGTCGGCGAAGTCGGCGACATCGGGGCTGGTGGTGATGCTGGGGGAGTCGGCCTGCTCCTCCCTTCTTCTTGTAAGGCCGGGGTTGGGGCGCCAGGCGATGAATCCCCAATAAAGGGGAGCGATCGCGTCCGGTCGCCCATGTTGCTTCTCTTGGGCGGCGTCATCTGGGGCGTGGCCAGACCGCAACCGCTACGGTGCAGCTGCACCGGGCAGCGCGGGGGGGGCACCCGCTGCGAACCCACAGGCGCTAGGTGCCCATGGGTGCCCAACGGATACCTTCCCGTAAAATTTAAAACAAGCGCGGTTCGGGCGGTATTATATTAAAAAGTTTTACGCGCCTACCCTCGACCAATTTGATAAAATTTGGGAGGTCGGCCAATCGCAGCCTGCGCCAGAGGTGGCGCAGGGGACTTCAGTGGCGGCCAGCGGAGGCCTGCACACAACGAGTTGCGATTGGTCGATACCGGAGCGGTTGAAGACGCGTACTACCGCAGCCCTTGGCCACGCTACGCGTTGACTTATATAGGCTCGATGACACGGTCCGGGCTCTCTGGTGGGGTGTAGGTGGTGATGCAGCTAACACTAGATTAAACAAGTGACACAAATGTTGTCATCCGTGCTGTAACTATTCTAAACAAAATGGTGTAATGATTAAGAACTATTGTAAAACATCTGAATAAAAATAATGGAAAAAAGTAAATAAAAAAATAATAAAAAAAAAAAAACAAAATAAAAATAAGATTGAGAATAGTTAGATACATCCACACATTTGTGCCGTTTTATGAGCTACCAGGGAAGCCGCATGTGCGTAGGGGCTCAGGCCAAACTTCTCTATCTTCAACGTAGTCCTTAATTTTGTAATATGCTTTTTTAATTAGGACACGTTTGATATAATTTTTAAACTTTCCATCGGTCAGTTCTGTAACTGACTTCGGCAACTTATTATAAAAGCGTATACTGTTTATAAGAAATGACTTGCTAGTTTTTGTTAATCTAAATTTTGGTATTACAATTTCGTGTTTACTGATATTATGGAAGTCGCTTCTAATTTTGAAAAGTCCTCGGTTTTTGCGGACATACAAAATACATTCTAAAATATAGAGTGATGGCAGAGTCAGTATATCGATTTCTTTAAATTTTTCTCTGAGGGACTCGCGGGGACCCATTTTATAGATGGCGCGGACTGCCCTCTTTTGCAGTATGAAAATTTAGTCAACGTCTGCTGCCGATCCCCACAGCAGAATGCCATAGGACATAATACTATGGAAATAAGCGTAGTATACTAACCTAGCTGTGGCTACATCGGTTAACTGCCTTATTTTCCTAACTGCATAGGCAGCTTAGCTTAACCTTCCCGAAAAAGTTCTAATGTGCGCGCCCCACTGCAGTTTTGAATCGATAGTAATGCCCAAGAATACAGTTTCCGCTATGACATCAAGTTTTTTGCCGTCAAGATTTAAATTTAGGTCACGTTGTCGTACATTTGGTAAAGAAAACTTAAGACATTTTGTTTTATTCGTATTCAGTAAAAGATTGTTGGCTGCGAACCATTTTGAGAGAATAGTTAAGCTTTCGTTGACATGTAAGACGTCCGTATCTTTTCTATGAATTTTAAAAATTAGCGAGGTGTCATCAGCTTACTTACTTAGGGGTTTTTGGTTTCCGCTCTTAGTCCCTCTAAGTGCGGAAACCAAAACCCCATGAAGATGAAGATGGGCGCACCGCATCACCCGCACCCCGCCGCTTGCTGGCAGGCCTAGCCGCCGCAGCGTCGACTGTAACGGGACCGATGTCGCCGCCCTCACCTCGCAACGCCGCATAGGATTCGCCCGCCGCCATGTCGCCATGCTTCTCAAGGGAGGGCAGCGACATGGACGATGAAGATACCGAGGTAGGTGCCCCTACCTCCTTTTTTTTTTTTTTGCGGATGGGAAATCATCAAATGACTTCTCCCGCTCTGGGCGGAGCGGGAGGGAGTGTCAGACTTGTACTGACTAAAACCCACCCATGTTCCTTCTTCGCCCTTTGTGTTCCAGGGCCGCGGTATCTCTTTCGAACAACCCGCAGCCCTGGCAGGCATCGGCCCTTTCGGACCCCTTCCGGTTTGCTGACATCTCCTTGAGGCGCGCGTGGAACACGTACGCGCCGTCGACACGGCCTGTCGTCATGAGACGGACGGACGGTGAGCTAGCCCATTACTCACCGTCCACAGGCTCGCGCCTACAGTGGCCGGGGGCCACTGGTTGCCCCCCGACGCCCAGGGCGTCTCCCGCGGCGGCTGGGACGTGAGGTTCTCTCCCTCTCACGTTCCGCCACCTCCTTCGCTAGAGGGCCTAACCCCTCAAGTTTTAAAATATTACACTGCTACAACATTGAATTCGTTTCGAATAATCTAAGGAATAACTCAAAAAAAACTGAATGTTTCGACCCGGGATCGACCATCGCTTCACCGAGTTGCGTCTTACTAATACTTAACAAATTAGCCAGCAAGCCCTTAACAATTGCGACGAAATTGGTAAGTAGTATCGTCCGAGTCACTTTATTTTTAGGTCTCTGTCTAATCGATAGATGTTAACATTTGAGGGTATCCATTAATTTTACTTACTTACGTTTTCTTTATAAAATTAATCCTATACCCTCGAGTTATAACGATAGCTTAGTCAATCTAAAATAATTATACCGCTTCCTATTTTATGGTTTGCGTTATCACGCACATCCTACATCCTATCGGATGTCACTTGTCTAGGGACCCGTTTGTGTCAGGTAAAATATGAATATTATGATAACTGTAAATTGTCAAAACAAATTGTAAAATATAATATAAATCTTTGTAGTAAAATAAGATCAAAGTTTGTGATAAATAATAGGAAAAATAATCATTTTTTATTATTTAACACGTTATTAAAGTATTTAATTTTTCTTAAATACAAATATTACTAAAAAAAAAAAACATAATTCATGGCAAAAAGCGAATGTCACACCTAGGATTTGATCCTCCTACCTCATGCTCTTCAAGCGGTCTTGAAACCTCTGAACTATTTATACATTAAGATTTATAATTTATGGTTGATTAAATAACTCTCAACATATATTTATTCATAAAATTCCTCAAGGAACATTACTATTTTAATACCTTTTATAGTTTTAATTGAGACAATTACAAATATTATTCGACCAGGAACTTTAGCTGTTCGATTAACTGCAAATATAATTGCAGGACATTTATTAATAACCCTTCTTAGAGGAACAGGACCAAGAATAAGAAATTATTTTTCACACCACCTGCTCGACAATGTCAAATTATATGTCATGCAAACCTTACCTAAAGTAAGTCATTAACGACCTGAGGTCTAGCAGGGCAATAATATTGTACTGAATTTCATTATGACCCGCTGGTCAATAATGTGATTTGAATTTGGAACATAAATCGCATACGAATATTCACGCATTCACCTTTTTTTTTTTCTTCCACTTTGGCTTCGCACGGTTTGTGCATTAAGCCAATGTCACGTCAGGGCATTCACCATTATGATCTGCCCTAAAAAAATAATTATTCGAAAATCGAACTGGCCACCACGAGATAGAATATAATTAAAAGAAAAATGGAACACAAATTAAAAAGAGGCGCGAATACTGAAAATTGCTTTGCTTTGTTCGTTGTTATACCAACAAATTACTAAAAATATTGCAAATCTGAGTGACGATAGTGATTTGACTCCGGATTACTTGATACTAGTACTACTGCTTTTATTGTCTCGTAGATGGTGTGAAAAGTAGAGTATTCACCTCGGGGATAAAGGTGCCTTCGTCTTGGGCGACCTTGATTACCACGCTGCACTCAGGATTCTTATCTTAACTCCCTCGCTTTGCTCGGGAGTAAACTCTAAACTCCCTTGCTCCGCTCGGGAGTTAACGCTAGAATCCTTCGTTTTGCTTGGGATTCAATACGGCGCCCGCTACATAAGACACTACTTTATCCCCTTGGTGCATAATCTACTATTAAATTATAATCCAAATCTTATTATTAATTTTAGAATCAGCAGTTGCAATAATTCAATCTTATGGTATTGCAATTTTACTTAAAATTATATTCTAGTGAAGTTAATTAATGAAAACAAATTTCAATCACCCATTTCATTAAGTAGATTATAGTCCATGACCTTTAACAGGAGCTATTGGAGTAATAGATGTTGTCACACTTCAATTCTAATAAGATACTGCATGGTCAGCAGTTTGGTTTCACAAAGGTTAGGTCGACAACGGACGCGGGAGTAAAACTCATCAGTTACATTTTGGAATCCTGGGAGAAGTCCCAGGATGCTATTGGCATCTTCTGTGACCTTTCAGAAGCGTTCGACTGCGTCGACCATAACACACTGATCTGTAAATTACACCACTACGGAATTCGTAGACAAGCAAGACAAGAAGATCTTGTTCTTTCTTATTTATCAAACGGGCAACAAAAAGTAAATGTAAATGGGGCGACGTCCTGCGGGTCTATAGTCAAGATGGGCGTGCCCCAAGGTTCAATTCTCGGCCCTTTCCTGTTTCTTGTTTATATTAATGACCTCCCTTATATGATGGCCAAATTTTCGGAAATAATTCTATTTGCTGATGACACTTCGCTAATTTTTAAAATTCATAGAAAAGATACGGACGTCTTACATGTCAACGAAAGCTTAACTATTCTCTCAAAATTGTTCGCAGCCACCAATCTTTTACTGAATACGAATAAAACTGTAGCGACCACAAAAAGCAACATACTACAAAAAGTCTACAGCGCCATCTATGATACGACGGAGTAACTAACATCAATTTCCTACAAGTCGCAAGCAAAGTTTACATCGACTTCAGTATGTATAGAGAAACCCGATATCAACTATCGGGCAGTTGCCCGCCAGACATAACACCTGCCTGGTCGGAGGATCCTCCCTTTTCTAAGAAGTATCGAGGAACTTTACACCCTGTTCCTCATACCCCCTAAACTGGTGACCCCGAAATGGACGTCAGCGCAGCCTTCGAGCAACGTGACGTCATCAACATCAGCATCACTTCCTCCAGCTTTCGAGCAGCGAGTCTCACAGCCACCCAGCTTCAACTGGGTAAACCTGACCACCAGCATGCAGCGGAAGCGCATTCCTGGTCAGCACCCTCAGCCTCTCATCAAGCGACCATGGTACAGCATACTGCACTTTCGGCCGGACGAGAGCTTCTACCTCCCGGTCGACACCTCTCTAGCTGTCTGCCACATCGCGGCGCTGTACCACGTCCGACACACCGGAGCAAACGCAGCGCCGGCTCCGACTCACTGGGGTTCGCATCACCACCGCAGACTGTTCCGACTCACCGCGAACAATGCGGCAACGAGCTTTCAACTGGCACGGCTAAATACTAAAAAAAAGTAGACTCATTCAACTATCGACCTCCGGTCTCCGGGGGGGGAATGATGTAGCGACCACAAAAAGCAACATACTACAAAAAGTCTACAGCGCCATCTATGATACGACGGAGTAACTAACATCAATTTCCTACAAGTCGCAAGCAAAGTTTACATCGACTTCAGTATATATAGAGAAACCCGATATCAACTATTGGGCAGTTGCCCGCCAGACATAACACCTGCCTGATCGGAGGATCCTCCCTTTTCTAAGGAGTATCGAGGAACTTTACACCCTGTTCCTCATACCCCCTAAAAAACAAAATGTCTTAAGTTTTCTTTACCAAATGTACCACAACGTGACCTAAATTTAAATCTTGACGGCAAAAAACTTGATGTCATAGCGGAAACTGTATTTTTGGGGATTACTATCGATTCAAAACTGCAGTGGGGCGCGCACATTAGAACTTTTTCGGGAAGGTTAAGCTCAGCTGCCTATGCAGTTAGGAAAATAAGGCAGTTAACTGATGTAGCCACAGCTAGGTTAGTATACTACGCTTATTTCCATAGTATTATGTCCTATGGCATTCTGCTGTGGGGATCGGCAGCAGACGTTGACTAAATTTTCATACTGCAAAAGAGGGCAGTCCGCGCCATCTATAAAATGGGTCCTCGCGAGTCACACACGCGCAGTAAACACGAAATTGTAATACCAAAATTTAGATTAACAAAAACTAGCAAGTCATTTCTTATAAACAGTATACGCTTTTATAATAAGTTGCCAAAGTCAGTTACAGAACTGACCGATGGAAAGTTTAAAAATTATATCAAACGTGTCCTAATTAAAAAAGCATATTACAAAATTAAGGACTACGTTGAAGATAGAGAAGTTTGGCCTGAGCCCCTACGCACATGCGGCTTCCCTGGTAGCTCATAAAACGGCACAAATGTGTGGATGTCTCTAACTATTCTCAATCTTATTTTTATTTTGTTTTTTTTTTTTTTTTTTTTATTTACTTTTTTCCATTATTTTTAATCAGATGTTTTACAATAGTTCTTAATCATTACACCATTTTGTTTAAAATAGTTACAGCACGGATGACAACATTTGTGTCACTTGTTTAATCTAGTCTTTTTGCAATATCTTTTTTTTTTTTTGTATAGACTCTTTTTCTTATTTACCGATTGTTTGTAAATGTATGGACATTGTAGGCCTTATAGATTCCTAGATCCTTGGTAACTTTTTATCTTGTTCTACGTTTTGTAGTAAGCAACGACTTATTGTCGTGTGTGTTATTGGCCTACGATGTCCACTCATACTTAAGTGCCAATGCTGTAACATAGAAAAATTGTAAAGCCAAATGATTTTAAAAGAGTTTTGTGTGCGTGTGTATAGGGTCTTTAGCAGTGAACGGAAATAAACATGGAAGCATTTCTTCAAGGAAACTAAGCGCGCATCTTGACACAAAATTCCAAACAAACTCACACATCGAAACCCTGTCACTGATTCGCAAAAACACACAAACAATATTATTACAACTCTGGATGCACAGTTAAAAATGGACCTTATTTTTGACAGTTTGGGTTTAATTACCGTGTAACGTGTTAGCCGCTAATGACATTTCTACGAAGCCACTGCGTCCACCATTCGTCGCCCGGGATGTTTCATGCAATAAGGTGCAACGCAAATAATTAATCGTGTTATTGATGGTATTTAAATACAGAATTATGATAAAACATAAAATATTCTGTTTTATGAACTGTATGGCAAGAGTTGATATAAGGTTTGTAAATAGAGCAGTGTTTAGTGTTTACGGAGTAATAGTTAGGGTAAAATTTTAAGGTAAATAAAAAAAAACGTGTTGTCTATTTTTTATTTTTCACAATTTAGGTTTCTATACATTGAAATCAGTTTTTTACGTAATATTTCGTATTATATTGCCAAATAACATTTAAATATTTTTTTATAAGATTTGTGTGTTTATGTGCATACAAACAAATTTTACACTTTCATATTCGACTATTACCTACGTTAAGTGCCTCGGAAAATTGTAAGTTTATTCAATTTCTGCCGTGATGAGTGCAGTAGAGAATCATTTTTGGCTATATAATGCAAACGAATTTTAAGAAATTCTTGAACAATACTTTTGATAAACGGTATGTCGTGGGATGGGATATCAGTAGGGTGCTTTTTAATAAAGTTAAATATGTCACTATAGCTGGTCACATATTGAAAGCATTTGTTTGAAATTACATTCAGGTTATGCTTGCTAGTTAAACATTTACCTGATTGAACTTTCATAATATTTCGTAGGGCACACTCAGACCGGTAACATACTTTAAACAAAGTTACCGAGGGATACGCCAATCCACCAAAGTCTTTAAGACATATTAATTGGTGAAAATATAGTTTTTCACTTGCAAACAAACATTCCGTGCATTCTTCACAATTAATTTTGGAATTTAGCTTTTTTGCTACGAAACCGGATATATATCCAATTATTTGCTCTATCGTATCTGGCAATTGCGTGTTTGAATCTAGCATTGTTGCAAATACATCACAGTTGTTCTCTTCAGTAGATAGTGGCACGTTTTGAGTAGGTTCATCGTTAGCATCAAATCTAAATCCAAGTGTTGTTTCATTAATCAGTTTTATTGATGAACTGGTACAATTGAGTACAGGAAAGTCTTGTAATGGAATACAATTGCCTGTAAATTTGGAGCTTAACTCTAAATTTTGTAATGTTTTGCGGTAAATTCCCATGAATTGGCGTGCATTTGGATTATTGTTACATCGTCCATGGTTTCGGATTATGCCAAAAAAAAGTTCCAGGTGGTCTTGACTGAACAAAGAATAAATCTCAAAACTTTTGTTTCGACGAGCTCTTGAAACAAAAGTCTAAAACTTTTGATACAAACCACCAATCCCAAAAATCCTGTTTTTGACTTTGTTTGTGTTACAAATTTTTCCACCAATGAGCGCATTATGATCTTACGCCCATTTACAGTTCGCCTTGTTACATTTGGCACCCTTACTTTCAGTCCCAGTATATAAGACTCTGTTTCAGCAAGGAAATTGAAGAAAAAGTCTTTGTCTTTCATTTCAATAGGGTGCTTAAATCCTTTATTGTTCAACGAACTTGCGTTTAAAATGTCGAACAGGTTGTTCATAATTTGCAAAAACTTAACTGTAGGAGCGACATTTTGGAATTCGGGCAAATTCAGTTTGTCTGAACACAATTCTAATGCTGTAGCGACACTATTGCTCAGTAGTTGTGTAGCTAATTTTACGTTCATGATACTATTTCTAAAGTTTATATGCCTCTCAGTCAGTTTATTTGCAAAATGAAGCCCTAAATTGTCTTGCACTTTTTTTAACTCTTGCAAAAAGCGCCACTGTACTGAGTGTCCATTTTCATCAACAAAGCTTTTTTTCGATTCGAACGTATTTCTTACTAATTTAACCATATGACAAGGGTCGAGAAATACCACTACTTTTCTACCGTTTGCTGGGTGAGGAAAATATGTCTTCAAGTCAGTTGGATTCTCGAAATTACACCCGAGCAAATTCGCAGCAGCCAGGTTAGCGGCACACCCGTCAAAGGTCAGGCTTACAACTTCTGCACCAACTTCATAACATTTTCTGAGACACATTTTAATAATGTTAGCCCTTTGCTCTGCATTCATTCCACTAATGAAAAAATAACCCAACGGCAGCTTGAATGCGTCATTTAGTGCTACCAACATTAATACGTACACTTGCGTAGCTATTTCATTTATTGGTCCAAATGTCACAAGACCATCGATGTCTTTCCCATTGAATATTTTTTGTTGCCTTATGGCCATTTCATCGACCATAAGGCAAGCAAGCCTTTTTTCACTTTGGGCAAATTTGGAGCGCAGTGCTCTAAAAGCTTCCTCAGTAAAGCCAGGGTTTGCATCAATTGCCTGATACCATTTGGACAATGTTGAGGGATGAGGCAAGCATAGTTGAAAGTGTCTACGGACGTACTTGTAACCAGACGGTGAGTAATAGTTAAGGGTCAGGGCAAATTTTTTGACCGCTGGTGTGAATTTAACTACAGTTCTCTTTCCCTTTGCTTTCTGTTTTTTTTTCAACATTGAAAAAATATCACCCGAAATTTCATCAAGTGAGGTTTCAGCATTGGTGTCTACAAACTTATTCTTCTTTAGAGCTGTGGTTACGTCTTTTAGTGATATGCATTTTTTTAACAGTCTTTTATTTTGTCGCTTTAAGTTTCTTATTTTAGATAACCTTTTTTCAGAGAGTAATGTTTTTTTCTGAATCAAATTTTTAAGCCTATGCGTTTTTGGGGTATTTAGAGCCGATTCAATATCAGTAGACGGAATGTTTAAAGGGGTACCGCATCTTGTATCAAGAACTTTTGAATCAGTTGATGGCGATAACTGTATCAGTCTCTCGAGGTCTTCAGCCGCAGAATCAACTGGTACGCCAAACTCACACCCACAGCTTGGACAGGCGACCTAAAAGATAAAAATACTAATAGAACAAGCAAATTTGAACATTTTTTTTATTTTTAAATAGGTCTTTTACTATAGTTAAGATTCCTAAATACCTATTAATTATGTTTACCTACCAAGTGACGTTTTCGTGATTTAGAGGATATGTTACGATTGGGTATTTCAATAACATTTTCTTTTACAGTTAAAAGTTCCTTGGCATTAACTTTTTCGGGTGTTAGAATCGACTCCAACGTTTCTAACGGAGTCGATTGGACTGGTATTTTTATAGAAAACACCATCTGAAATCAAAAGTATGTAGGTTTTTAGTCATTCTCGTGTTTTAATTAAAAGGTTTCATCCTTTTAATTAAAACACGAGGTGTAATATTTCTACGAATACTATATATAATAGCCTTGTATAGGTATCATTATCAAATAATCAATCTTACCGTACAAATTGGAATAGCATTTGTTTTAAGCTTCGTGTATCCTTTTTTTGTCACGTAAAAATCGTCATTTCTAAAATGAACCGAGCATATCCTTGTCTTTTTACTTGGGGCCCATTCACTTTCTTGTCTTTCCAAACGAATAGCTTTCGTCCATAGTTCTCTTTGATATTGATCTTGTGGAAGTCTAAAATAAAATATAGTGAATTAAATAACCATAAAAAACGAGTGCGGTCCGGGGAACACTGGGGGAACACCGTCAGGAACTAAATGCGACACCTATGACGAAAAATTTAAAGCGAAAAATCTTCGCATCCGCCATCTTGGATTTTTATTTTGATAAAATTCAAACTTTCGACAACTCTTTCGCAAGCCGCGTTAAAGAACTTCGTTCCAAAAATATATTTTCTCCAAGCTTTTAAAGGAACTTTTATACTTAGAATAGCTTAGTATATTTTGCTTAATGCCGTCCCCATAGAAAAAAACATTATAACATGTTTTTTTCTTAGTAGTAGTTCAGTACCAACAAAAAGTATACCTACAATAAAATTTGTCATTATTGTCAGGTAGAAAAGTAAATTGTTTGGTTGGCATAACATCATCCCCATAGACTCCGTGACATAATTCAAACAGACTTCATTTTAAAATAATAAAAATAGAATAAATAGCGATGTACTTACACGTGAAAACTAATTCCAGCATTCTTTTTATGCAAATCTGATCTATTTATACACCACTTCACTGCACAAGAAGGCATTTTAAAATATTTAACACGCAAAAACCGTTAAATAAGTCGACCGCCGCTGTTGCCTACTGCAGACCAACTATAAGCATGTGCGGCACAATCGGTAAGCCCCGCCTACCGCGGCGCAATCTGCGTTGGGTCATTTTTTGAACTTAGGAATGCTTCCATGTTTATTTCCGTTCACTGGTCTTTAGGTGGTGTGTGTACGGAGAGAAATGATACACTGCGGAAGTCGAATATTACTTTACTTAATAAGTTGTTACGATATTACAAGTAGTAGTTAATTAGAATGGGAGCGCGTCTATAGCGTACGGTGGTTACGGGCGAACTGTTGTCGCTGAGCGCCGCACTTACGACGAATACAAAACTGATGTGTCAGCGCTCCTACACTATTCCTCCCCTTTTAAAAAAAAAACAAAAGATTTTTTTTACAAATTACAATTAATTTCATACATTTTTAGAAATTTTCTTAGCTTATACAATATCATGACACAGTCATGTTTATCAGAACTACTAGTTACAAAGAATTTGCTTATGCATATTTTATTACAATGAACAATGTTGTAACCTGATCTCCTGCAGGTGTGCGATTGTGCTACTTACAATGTTCAAATTCCAATTCAAATATTTTTATTTGTAGAACATATGTAAAATAGTAAAATCATTCAAAATTAACCACCTAATAAGACTCAATTAAAACAATCCAATAACAATAAAAGATGCACAGGTACCTAGTCATTTGTTTAACATTAATTAAAATAAGGATATTTTTAAGAAAATAACAAAAAATTCACGTCAAATTAAATAAAACAATTAAATTATCAGAAAAAGCAGATTCTGATGTCACATAATTATACAGATAAGTATTACGTTTTGATTTCAATAATTTAATACATAAATAAGTTTTAATTAATAAAATAAATCGGATGTAGCAGGTCTAGTATCTGTCATTCAAATAATCGTTAATTGTATAATAATACTAGCGGCCCGTCCGGCTTCGCACGGATGGTCATTTTTTTTTAAACATTATGGGATAAATAAAGATACTTTAACTTATAAATATGCTAATTAGAACGTACATGACAATTTTTTTCCAAATGTTCGAAATAAACAAAACGTATTTTTTTTTGTTTTATATATTTTCCTTTATTCACTTAAATCCATATAATTAACATTTTTAAATAATTTTACAAAATTGATATAAAAAAATCATTTAAAAATATAAAAAATAGTAGCCCACCGGCATCGGGAACAGGGTCCGGGCTACCGGTGGTCAGAGCTCTTGAGAGAGGAACCTCCTAACAATACGCGCCGTTTCCAGAAGTACTGCTTTCTGAATCAAGCTCTTGATCCAGCTGCCAAGCGAAAGCCTACTCAAATGTTACATATTTTTTTTAGGGGGTGTAATTTTTTTACTCATGTAATTTTTATTTCTTTATTTATATTTAAATTTAAGTCTTTACAATATAAGTTTTTAAACTGACATGGTCACTAACACTATTAATAACACTTGCAACGGGATATTTACCATGTGTATTATTTGTTTCGAGTTCCCGATATTTCGGCGCTGTTGCAAACGCCATGATCACGGATAAACAGTTTATCCGTGATCATGGCGTTTATGGCACATGGTAAATATCCCGTTGCAAGTGTTATTAAGTCTTTACGTTTTTATTTTGTAATAGTTTACCTTAAAACTTCACTGTACACTATGTTGGCAGTGGTATTTGTAGGTGATAACAAAACATTGATTTTCAGGAGACTCGAGAAAGAGCAACATACAATTGCCCATGAGAAAAGCATTCTTTCCTTAGGTAGATGCCAACCATCGAGAACATTTGTCCCTGGGATTTATTTATTTTGTAATAGTTTTCCTGAAAGCTTCACTGTACACTATGTTGGCAGTGGTATTTGTAGGTGATAACAAAACATTGATTTTCAGGAGACTCGAGAAAGAGCAACATACAATTGCCCATGAAAAAAGCATTCTTTCCTTAGGTTGATGGTATCGGGCGCCCGCCCGGTCGCCGCAGGGGTGCCGCAGGGCAGCTGCGTCTCGCCCCTCTGTTACACGTGTTATACCGACGACATCCCAACCACTCACAATACCACGCTCGCGCTGTACGCCGATGACGCCGCGTACGTCGCTGTGTCTATGAACGCGAGACACGCGGCCGTCAAAATGCAGCGCGTGCTGGACTTGCTTCCTGACTGGTTGTCGGAATGGAGGTTGTCGGTAAACGTGGGTAAGACGCAGGCGCTCCTTGCAGGCACCTCTCCTCTCCCGCCACTCCTCCAATTGGACCGAGCCGACGTCGCGTGGTCGCCCCAGGTAAAGTACTTAGGGGTCACTATCTATCACTATATTAGGGATGACGCTAGAGGGCGCTGTAATGTAAACATTCAATTCTGTCAGTTCCGTATTAATTAATCTTTTAAAATATAATTAGTTCATTATAAGTTATGAAAAGTGTAAAGAAGTGAAAACAATAAACTCATATGTCTGTGGAAGTGTTATCTTTACTTGAATGAGCTTGTGAACTAAAAACATAGTGATAATAGTGACGACACGATATATCCAGGGATACCGGAATCTGTATGTACTTTCTGTTCATTAATAGTGGTGCCTTAAAGAACATTACCTAACACACTAACTACAAGTATTGTGAGAGCTATTCCTATGGCAAAACAAACAAAAACATATTTGTAACTAAGGTGAAAATTTAGAACGCCTCTGGTGCTCAATAGCGAAAACCTTTATTCAAAATCTCATCCGTTGATATGACAGTTTGATGGATGCCACCCATGCAGAAACATAAAGTCAAGCGTCGGCTTACAGAGTCATTTAGAAACACTCCGCTCATGATGCAAAGCTCACCTAGTGATGACAAACTTCATGCCCACACTCATTCACTGGTCCAACAAGAAAAAACACAAAGCAACAGACCTACAACAGAACAGCAAAGTATTACAACATCAACTCTTGATCCACAAAGCAGACAATCTTTAGAACCCAGTATAGAGATGCCATGTGCTCAAACTTCGTTTACTTCATTAACACTACCAAATAAAACTGATCACCAATGCTCGCAAAATTCAACAACGATTGGTGTGCCAAAAATTATTGTTTTAGGTGACCAACAAGTACGAGGTTTTGCCAGTCAAATAAAGTTACAGAGGGATGCCAATAAGTGGAATAACGTATATTCTGTGTCAGGAATGTCAAAGCCAAACGCAACTAGTACAGAAATATTGTTTAAAATAGACGATTATTTAAAAACTTTGCACAATGATGATATTGTAATATTAGGTATAGGAAGCAATGACACAAACCCGTACAAATTTCTATCAGAGTTGATTCCGACCCTTCATAAACTAAGAAATATCCAAGTATTTGTACTAAATATTATTCATAATCCCTATTTAAATTTTAATTTGTTAAATCAAAATATAAAACTATTTTTGCAAAATTTCCCTAACTGTAAGTTCATTGATACAACTGAGACATATATATATAGTCACAATAATTACAACTACACATTCAAGGAATTACTGTGTTATAAAATAAATATAGAAATTGACAATATTAATTTTAAGAAGATTATGGACACAGCTAGTACATTAAAACACACGCGCACGTCATTGCGCTCAACACGGATCGGCTTGTGGCTTCACCCGAGCTGGAAAGTTTTTAGTGCGCGATCTACAACCGTTCGGTATCGACCAGTCGCAGTTCGACGTGTGCAGGCCTCCGCTGGCCGCCACCGAAGTCCCCTGCGCCACCTCTGGCGCGGGCTGTGATTGGCCGACCTCCCAACTTTAGTAAAGTTGGTTGAGGGTAGTCGCGTATTGAAACTTTTCGGTTCACCGTCCGAACCGGAAAAAAATTTTCTTCGCAAAGTTTTTGATTCAGGCAGGCACCGGCTGGATACCCATGGTCACCTAGCTCCGTGGGTAGCCAGCGGGTGCTGCCCGTGCTGCCCGGTGCTGCTGCACCGTACCGGTTGCGGAGAAGCCACACCTACAAGATGCCTAAGAAGACGCCGCCTCCACCGATCCCCAAGGGGGAGCGAACCCTTGATGACTCGTACAGGGACGCCATCGCTGCCCTGCAGAAAGCGCAGCGAAGGAGGGCCCTTGAGGCCTCACCTCCTGCGCCGACGCCAAGCCGTAGCGCCATTACTAAAACGCCGTCGCCGGTGCATGCCCCGACCACTTCGGTCCGGCCACCGGCGTCCCGCCACCTGCCCACCCTGGCCCCGGATCGTCCCGGGCCCAGCAGCAGCGCGCCCGCTGCTCGCGCCGTCGCCCCCCCCCTACGCGCCAATGCGCAGGAGGATCGGGCGACCGCGAGGCACGCGCCCCGCGCCGCAAACCCGCGCATCAAGCGCCCACCAACCGCCACCGCCGTCACCCAGGCCGCGCCCGCCGTGTCGCGCCCTGCCGCGAGTGTGTTTACACACGCACGGCCGGCCGCCGCCACCGCTGCGCACAGCGCCGAGCGCGCCACATCACCCGCACCACCCCGCTTGCTGGCAGGCTCAGCCGCCGCAGCGTCGTCGGCTTTGATGTCGCCGCCCCCGCCCCGCAGTGCAGCCCAAGACTCGCCTGCGCCCGCGCCCATGTCGCCCTGCTACTCAAGTGAGTGCAGCGACGTGGAGCAGAGCGACATGGACGAAGAGGAGTACGAGGTAGGTGCCCCTACCTCAATTAAAATGACGCCCAATGAATCGGCGCTCGAGCGCGATACTCGCGCCCAGCGCCGACCACGCAGCTCGGACGACGAGGCCGCCGAAGAGGCGAAGCGCGTCTGCCCCGACTCCCCGCTCCCACAGCGTGAACCGCGTGGTCGAGCCGGAGCCGGGTCGCCGACGTTCGCCGAGGCGGCTCGCCGCCCACCCACCGGCCAAGACGCCTCACAAAATGTGACGCCTCCCGCCGCCGCAGCCCCAGTGCAAGGCACGAGCGCAGCAACAGCTGCCAGTGCCAAGCCAACAAGTAGGCCCCGCTACCCCCCGCTGGTGGTGGAAAGGATGCCCAACTGGGCCTTCCATTTTAGGGCGGTGAGGACCATCCTGGGTCATCCACCGAACGCACGTCCTTATCAGGGTGGGATTCGTTTCCTACCTGAAACTGAGGACGAGTTCAGGGTGATCCAGAGGTACCTCACGGACCTGGAGAAATCGGAGGGCCTTAGTTGGTTCTCCTACTCACTGCCGGCGGAGCGCAGTGTTAAGGTTGCCATCAGGGGACTGCCGGCGGACACGGACCCGGAGGAAATCCTTGAGGAGTTGAGGGCGCGTGGCTACGAGCCAGAGTACGTCCGCAACATAAAAGCGCGCGGCGGACGACCTGGCTGCCTCTTTTACGCGACCCTCAAGAGGCAAATCGACTTCCGAACGATATACGACACCACAGAGCTGCTATGCATGCGTGGTGTTCGCATAGATGCCTGGCGGAGCAAACAAGGGCCCGCCCAGTGCCACCGATGCCAGCTGTTTCGACACAGCTCGCACCGGTGCCACCGCCCGCTCGCATGCGTGCGCTGCGGGGAAAATCACGCCGCCCAGGACTGTCCACGCCCGAGGACCGAGAAGGCCACCTGCGTGAACTGCGCGGGTGACCATCCGGCCAACAGTGGCGGATGTCCAGTGCTCCGGAGAGAACTCCGGAACAAGCGAGCGGGCACTGTCGCCATTACTCGGCAGCGCCGAGAGACGGTGACGGTACCCACTCCAGTCGAGGCCCACGAGGTCCCCAGCACGTCGCTGATGGCGACAGCGAACGGGCCCTCAAACCATAAACAAGACGCTCCCGCCTCGAGGCGGAGAAAAAAGAGACCTCGCGGGGGGAGAAATAGGAAGGGGAAAAAACCCCACCCCCCCGCAACGCAATCCAGACAGGACCCCGGCCCTGTACCAGCGCAGGCGTCGACCCAAGCGCCTGTGACCACAGCTGCCATGACGGCCGCCACCTTATCCACCGACGCCGCTACAGGCGCCGGCACGAAAAAGGGGAAGAGGGCAGGGAAACCCGCCCCACCCACAGACTCGGCTACGGTCGCCGCTCACTCAGTAGCGGCGCCTAGCGCACTCCAACCGCTAGCCGGCGCCTCAGCGCTACAGCGGCCTCACCCTCCTACGTCGGAGTTTACCGCCTGCGCCATCAGGCTTCTAATGGACCTCATAAGGGCCATTAGAGAGGGCCAAGACGCGGACCTTATCATCCTCGACGGGCTCACCGAGCTACTACGGCTCTATTACGTTAGCCCGTCGAGTAAAAAGTCTGGATTGCCGCGACCTTAGAACAAGGCCGCCCATCTCCGCCTCCTCCTCTAGGTTAGTAGGACTACCCGGATCGACGGAAGCCGGCGTCGCACGGTTGCCCCAGGTATTGCACCGAGGGAGCACCTGCGACCGCCGACTCACGATGGCATGTCACGTCCGCGGCACCTCGCCAACCGCAGGAGCGCCCGCTTCCTGCCCTTGTCGCCACATGTGCGACTTGGTGCCTGCGGATGCGACGTAGCCGTCGTCACCACCGGACTAGACTCGCCCGGGTAGGCCGCCCCAGTCTACACGCGACCTACCCACCCAATAAGACTCCACACTCATCACACACACTCGAAGCGTGTCGTGGTCTAGGTTAATATAGGCATGACGCGCATCGAACATGCATCCATTACTCCACATGCATCCAAACTCACGCGATGAATGTGCGGCGCGGGCTCGCTATTCATTCGCTTACAAGAGCGGCGTTACACAATACAATGCCGCTCTAACTCATACACTACGACCCCTTAGTCTGGAACGCAATCGGCTAGCTCTGAGAGCGCAACGGACGGGGGTCAACGCCTTAGCGGTAGGGTGCGCCATCAGAGTCGCCTCTGGCAGGTTTGCATCTGCTGGGCCTCCTCCGGGTAACCGGAGGTCTCACCTGGCGATGACAAGCCGCCGAGGCGGCGTGAAGGAAGCGGCGCTCGCTACGGTAACGTTGTACCGTAGCTAAGCGCGCAGCGCTAGCGCCGCTGGCGCCTCCTACCGGACAATAATGACAACCACACACAGGCGAGTTGCGCTTTTTACACGCACTCGCCAAGTACCACGCCTATACAGGCAACCCAATTGAGGTGCCCGTATTTACGGGCACTGTGTTGACCCCGCGGGGAAAGGGCTTGCCCATATCCCGCCCGCCACGCCCCCATGTCGGGGACGTTGCGATTGCTCGAGTGCGCTCAACACTCGCCGCCTGACCGCCGTCGCGTACGGACGTGCCGCTACCTGCTCGCATTCCCGCTCGCTATCAGTGTGTGTCATCGGTTCGTCGCTTCCCAGTGTCGTGACGTCATCAGTAGTCCCTCGACTACACCCCCGAACAATTGCTGTCTTTTTATTAAGACAGCACTTGCTCATTTGCTTCGGATATTATTCCGATTTAACTTCCTTTGCCCCATCAGGGAAAAGTCCTCAGTTTCGAGGTTCTTGGTGGGAAACCTAACGGTGCCAACGAAACCGAGAGAGGGTGGTGACCCAATCCGCCCGCCTAACCCCTTCAGGGTCTAGGTGAAAAATTGGACTCCGTCGCGAACACATGTGCCGCCGATTTACTGTGCTAGTGTTTCCCGTTTTAACAAGTTCCTGAAAGCAAGTTCCTAAGACTGGGGTTGGAGTTGCTACCAAGCCAGGACCTTCGGACTGTGGCTGCGGGAAGGTTGAAACGGGTGAGTCGCTGACCCAGTAAATTCCCTACATAATTGTTCAAGGAATTAGGTTGCTAAGCGCGCTGAGCTTCACGCAAATGTCCGCTAACTTTTAGCCGATGAAATGTCGTCCCTCGACGAGACAGAAAAAGCCCTTTTGCGCTTTTTCTTGCGCATCGTTGCGACAGACCCAAATTTTAAAAAATATGGGTCTGAAATTAATGCTATCCGGCAAACCAGTGATAACGTCACTGACTTCAGTGACGCACTTGAAAGCCCTTTGTCTCCGCCGCCTGCCGACAGAGGCTTACCACCAGCCGTCGCCGCCGCGATTAAGGCTACACCAAGACCCATTGTTGTGAAACCCACTGTTTCACAAACAAAGGCCCAGCCCGCACCTGCGTCCATTGTTCCCATTTCCGAGAACATGGACAAAGGCTTACCGCCAGCCGTCGCCGCCGCGATTCCGGCTAAACCGAGTCCCATTGTTTCGAAACCTTTTGTTTCGCAAACAAAGGATCAGTCCGAACCTGCGTCCATTGTTCCCGTTTCCGAGAACATGGACACAACTGAGCCAGTCTCCGACTCAGAGTCAATTTTAGACTCGTGTTCTGCCGCCTCGTCCTCTGAAGACGACTATCAAGTCGTCGGAAAGGGCAAGAGGAAGAAGGGCAAAAACTCCCAGGCCGCCATGGCTAAAAAGATCGTCGCGCTCCCTTCTGTCCCCTCTCCCGCGGCCTCCCGTCCCACCTCCCCGGTCCCCGTACCAACGTCCGCCGCTGCTCATACCAGCAGGCCAGCCAGCCCTAAGGCTCACCCTTCAGCCGCTTCTTCAAAGAAGCTGAAGCCCCCTCCCCCGCTGTTCATTCAGGACAAAGGGAAATGGACAGACGTGTCCAAAATGTGTGTTGAGCGCCGCATACAATATACAAGCGCAAAAAGCACACAACAGGGCATAAAAGTGGTGGTCCCTACGACCGCTGACTTCAGGGAACTAACCCGTCAGCTGATCGGAAGGCACATAGCCTTCCATACTTACTCCCTTCCAGAGGAGAAGCCCACCCGCGTGGTGATCAGGCGGATCCCGAAGGAGATATCCACGGAGGACATCCTAAATGACCTCCAAGGCCAGGACATCCCGGTCGCAGCCGTCCACCGCCTTCATAAGGCGAGAGGCGGAGCCCAGTACGATATGGTACTGGTCATCTGTGACCCAGTAGAAGGACACCACCCGATCTTCAAAGTGAAGTCGGTATGCTCCCTCACAGGCATCTCAATAGAGAAGCCTTACCGCTCAGCCGTAGTAGGGCAGTGCCACCGCTGCCAGCTGTACGGACACAGCCAAGCCAACTGCCATGCGCCGCACAGATGCGTAAAGTGTCTAGGCGACCATGGTACGGCAGACTGCCCCCGTCCCAAAGACAAATCGCTATGCACGGAGCCACCGAGCTGTGTGCTTTGCGGCCAGTCGGGCCACCCGGCTAACTACCGCGGCTGCCCGAAAGCCCCCAAAGGCTCCTCCTCTAAACTGGCGAAGCGTGCAAACGCCCGCCAGCAGAGAGAAAGCCCATCGGTGAGGCTACCAACTGCACAGATGCCGGAGAGACTCAGCCCTCAGAGGCCCTCTCCCTGGACCTCGCTGAACCACCAGAGAGCCTTCCCGGCACTCGGCAAAGCAAAGTCCAGCCCCATTCCCGGGCTATTAGATGCCCCTGTCCCCACTCCCGTGGCCCAAGCGAGCGCACCGGCGCCCGCTCGTCCCGCGCCTCCCGGCCCCGCGGCCGCGGTCTCCTCTCCTAACGTAACTTTAGAAACGTTAGCAAAGTTAGTCACCCCCGAAGCAGACCGCATGGCGGCAGATCTCAGGGAGGCTAACACTGACGGTGATAAGCTTAAAATTATCCTCAAGTCCCTAATCAAGTTAGGCGAAGCCTTCAGCGGCATTAATCTTTAATTTCAATGGATAATACGAGATTAACGTGTACCAAACCCCGATCCCTTAAATTAGGGTACTTTAATGCCAATGGCATTAGAGGCCAGCGTGATGAAATCGCCACCTTCCTCCGTGACCATCAAATTGATATCCTCCTCATACAGGAGACCTTCCTCAAGCCCAGTCACCGCGATCCGAGAATTGCCAACTATCGCATAGTTCGCAACGATCGGTCACGTTGCCACAAGGGCGGTACTCTAATCTATTATAGAAAAGAACTGCACTGCATCCCCTTAGATCCCCCTCCCATGGAGTCTCTACTCGAGACTTCAGTGTGTCGACTAGGCATGACCGGTCATCAACCGATCACTATCGCCTCCGCGTACACCCCTCCCGGCGGCACGTCCGAGGAGCACACTCTGTTCACCAAAGACCTTGCCGTCCTCTTCGGCTTGAGTGACTCCGTTATCATAGCGGGCGACCTCAACGCCAAACACCCCGCCTGGAACAGCACGACGACCTCTGCCAGAGGACGTCACGTGTATAACCTGGGTGAGTCCCTCAACTTCGATCCCATCGCTCCTATGGAGCACACTCACTATCCCCACGACCCCGACCAACGTCCGGACGTTCTCGACATAGCGCTACTCAAGAATGTCAACCTTAAGTTGCATTCCATCGAGACTTTACATGAGCTTAACTCAGACCATCGACCAGTGCTCATGCACTTAGTTCCCCGCTCGGGTCCCTCTGACCCCAGCCAGCCCCCGCCAACCCAAGTGATAACCGACTGGAGGAAAGTCAGCGAAAAGCTGAAATCCACCACGTCGTCTCACCTGGAGTCCATCCCCGGCCACATAGTCTCAGTCGCAGACACGACGGCCGCCATCAACTCGTTTACAGAACACGTGCAATCCGTACTGAAGGATTGCTCACGAGAAGTTCCAGCATTGAGCGATCAACGCTGGATACTACCCGCTGACGTACGTGAACTGATAACCGAGAAGAACGCGGCCATCCGTGCCTACAGCAACTTTCCCTGCGACGCGAACAAAGCTCACATGCGTCATTTACAGCGTGCTGTAAAGAAGCGCACTAGTGAGCATCGTTCAGATCAATGGGACAAGACGCTTAGCGAGCTTGAGCCTACCCACCTAGCCTTCTGGCAGCTGCAACGCAAGTTGCGCTCCACCGAAGAGGCTTCGATGCCTCCCCTCACGCGACCCGATAAGAGCGTTGCATTCGACGACTCTGAGAAGGCCGAATGCCTAGCAGACAGCCTAGAGTCCCAGTGCTCCCCCAGCTCTCAACCAGTAGACAAGCGACATCTCGATGAGGTGAACGCATTCGTCGAACGTAGAGCCGCCCTACCCCCTGTAGAAGACCCAGATGATCCTCTGCCTCCGGTCACAGCTGACGAAGTGCAAGACATCATTAATAAGCTTCAACCGCGCAAAGCACCCGGCTCCGACGGAATCACCAATAGGGTGTTTAAACTCCTCCCGGCTCAGCTCGTCGTGTTAATGGCGGCCATCTTCAATGGCGCCCTGAACAACAACGCTTTTCCCCAAATATGGAAAGAGACCACTGTCATCGGTTTCGCCAAGCCAGGCAAACCCAAGTCTGAGCCCTCGAGCTACAGACCTATCAGTCTCCTGAACGCACTCGGCAAAATCTACGAGAGACTCATTTATAAGCGACTCAAAGACTTCGCCGAGGCTAAGAGTCTCATCCCCAACGAGCAGTTCGGCTTCAGAACCGGACACTCTTGCATTCAACAGGCCCATCGCATCGTAGAGCACTTGAGCGCTGGCTTCCAGCGTGGAGCGATGACGGGTGTGTTGTACTTCGACATAGCAAAGGCTTTCGACAAAGTCTGGCACAACGGCTTATTATATAAGCTGTACAAACTGGGAGTGCCGGACCGTCTCGTGCTCATCTTACGAGACTTTCTGTCGGATCGCACCTTCCGCTATCGCATCGGGAAGGCACTGTCTTCTCCCCACCCCATTAGAGCAGGAGTCCCTCAGGGCTCCGTCGTCTCTCCCTTTATCTTTACTCTGTTCACCAGTGACATTCCCAAGAGCAAGAAGGCTCAGTTAGCCCTGTTCGCGGACGACACGGCCATTTATTACACTGGCCGCAGTCACGACGCTATCTATAGAACCCTCCAAACCTCAGCCAACGTCTTAGGCGCTTGGTTCCGGAAATGGAGAATCGAGGTGAACCCCGACAAGAGCCAGGCAGTTCTTTACTCTAAACAGCGTAAAATTAAGACACCCGCGCTCAGCCCGATCACTATGTACGGTAAGCCTATCCCTTGGGAGAAGCAAGCCAAGTACTTAGGAGTCATACTTGACAACCACTTGTCTTTCGCGGCGCACATCAAAGCAGCTCGCGACCGAGCTGCATTTGCTATGGGTAGGCTTCATTTCATGATTTCGGCAAAAAGCAAGTTGTCACTCAAGTGCAAATTGCGCCTTTATACCGCGGTGATCCGCCCCATTATGACGTACGCTTGCGTCGTGTACGCTCACACCAAGCCTAAGTACATCCATAGGATGCAAATTTTACAGAACCGGTTCTTACGTAGAGTCACGGGAGCCCCTTTTTATGTCCGTAATGACCGTCTACACGTAGACCTTAGAATGCCCACCGTCCTTCAGTTTATGAAACGCCTTTCGAAGCGTTTCTTCGATAACGCCATTAAACACCGTAATCCCCTGATCGCAGCGGCCGCCCGTTACGAACCCTCGCGCATTAGTACAGTACGCCGTCCTAGGCATACCCTTGTCACTCCAGATGATGCTATCACCCTCCTCCAGGAGAGTAGCAAAGGGACTAGCACTCTTAAAAAGTTCCGCCTCAAACCGCCGTCTTTCCGACCTCGCCGTCGAGGTCCGTCGCGACGTCCCGGTCCATGCCCTCCCCGACCCTCGCTCGAGCCAGCCCGCGATGCTGTGCCAGTAGTTTTAAATCAGCCCCTAAATAATGATACCATTCAGATCCAGCCTGTCCCCATGCAGTCCTCCCCCTGCGACGCCCTAAGCCGAGGTTCGTACCCCACAGGGGGTGCCCTTAGCGTGCAGTCGCTTAGTTTGTAAGTTTTTATGCCCTGGCTGGAGGCCTTACTCTAAAGGCACCCACAGGATAGTCCGGTTAAGCAGACGACAACCTCATAGGTTGAACTGCGAGATGCCATTCAAAAAAAAAAAAAAAAAAAAATTGCGCTCAAACATAAATAGTAGTCACACAAAAGGGACAATTCCATATTATTTTAAGGTACAAATAAAGAACCCCCACCAGCCATTAAAAGCTAATGAACTTACTACACCTACACCGACCCCTAATGAAGCTAGTAAATCCACTTTTTTTCGAGGCTAAACGTAAATGTACATTATTTCATCAAAATATTGCCGGTATCTTAAATAAAACAGATTTATTACAAATAACTTTACAAGAACTGCATGCAAACGGTACAATCATTGATATTCTATGTTTTTCTGAAACTTTCATAAAAAGAGGATCAGAAAGTAACTTAATACTAAAAAATTACAAGCTAGTCTCATCTTTCTCAAGACCTCACCAACGGCGAGGTGGAACCTGCATAATCACACCACGAAGGTTGAGGAGATCGTGGAGTATTTACGAATGAAGACCAACTGGATTTTGAGGGTCGAGAAGTTGGAGTCGCGCCACAACACGAATTTCAAATCGTTCGTGGTTCGAGTTCCGACTCACCAGATCGAGACCTTCCTCAAGGAGGAGTTTTGGCCGACGGGTGTCATGTATCGGCGATTCCGCGGAAGGCTACGTGATACCACGCAGTGCAACACGACGCCGGCACTTCGTGTACAACAGTCATAGTTAAATTAAGTTTTTTAGATATGTATTAGTTTATTTTTGTTGTTTTATTACGTGTGTATTTTATCTATGGGCCTTAGTTGCCTGAAATAAAATGATTATTATTATATTATTATAATGGTAAAAAAGGATCTTGAATGTAAACCTATCCCTAACTTGGTTATGCCTTTAATATATGATTTCGAATACTGTGCAATAGAAATTATCACGCTTAAAGTCATTGTTATCTGTATTTATCGTACTCCAAATTCAAATTTAAGTCTGTTTTTAAAAAACCTAGAGGAAATTTTAAGGAAAATTACAAAACGAAATAAAAATAAAATAATACTATGTGGAGATTGGAACATTGACGCATTAAAGCGTAACAATAATTATAAAGAATTAGAATGTATCTTACAGAACCATAACATTTCTAACCATATTACTAAACCCACAAGAAAATCATCATGTTTAGATCTCATCGCAAGCGACATACCTAATGTTCAGCCTCAAATACATAACCTTGCATTATCTGATCATGAGACCGGTCAGTCTATTTGTTTCCATTCGTCTGTAGATACTGCAAAATGCAGAAATAGTTATTTGTGCAACAAGAGAGCAAAGTCGTTTTTTGCTGCGAGTGCTGATTTTGAATCCTGAGCAAGCGAAGGATTCAACGATTGAATCACGAGCGTAGCGAGTGATTCTAAAGATGAATCCTGAGCGTGGCGAGGGATTCAAAGGCACGAGATGCAAAAAACTTTGCTCTCGTGTAACACACATAACTTTTCACTTCAGCAGCGAGAACACTTTAGGAGATAAAATAATAAACAGGAATTGATTGAAATAAATATTTATTTTGAATCAAAATAATTAACATTATAGATGATCACCTCGTCTGTGATAAATCCAAAAAATAAGATAGCAACACCGTCTCCGAAAAACTGCTTGCGCCCTTTGTAAGTCTCGTAGAAGACATGGTATGCTTTCAGATATTTCTTGCGAGACTTCTCAGATAGGAAACTTAATTCTGCATTAATAACTGTCTTGTTGTTTTAACTCTTCCGGTGTTACAATACTGTTCTCGTCGCTAGTTTCACTCATATTTTACGAGTATTTTAATATTTTTAACTTATTCAACTCTTTACGCCAGCCACTAATTTTTTTTCCCGGTCTTTTATTTAAATTAAGGCGTGTTCGAATTCAAAAACGGAACTTCGAAAGGGCTGGTTTTTGTCTCTCTCTGTTTCTAATGGGCGGGAAAGAGATAGAGTGTGAATGTTTCGAATTGTATGATTAACCCAAGGCTGAATAAGATATTCGGGGCTTTCTGAAAAAAATAATTAAAAAGTTACTTTGTGTCACTCAGTGAGCAAAATCGCATTTTGCTCACTGATTTCAGGCAGCAAAACCTACATGTTTGAGCTACTGAAGTGAAATAGTTATTTGTGCAACAAGAGAGCAAAGTCGTTTTTTGCTGCGAGTGCTGATTTTGAATCCTGAGCAAGCGAAGGATTCAACGATTGAATCACGAGCGTAGCGAGTGATTCTAAAGCTGAATCCTGAGCGTGGCGAGGGATTCAAGGACACGAGATGCAAAAAACTTTGCTCTCGTGTAACACAGATAACTTTTCACTTCAGCAGCGAGAACACTTTAGGAGATAAAATAATAAACAGGAATTGATTGTAATAACTATTTATTGTGAATCAAAATAATTAACATTATAGATGATGACCTCGTCTGTGATAAATCTAAAAATAAGATAGCAACACCGTCTCCGAAAAACTGCTTGCGACCTTTGTAAGTCTCGTTGAAGACATGGTATGCTTTGAGATATTTCTTGCGTGACTTCTCAGGTACGAAACCTAATTTTGCATTAATAACTGTCTTGTTGTTTTAACTCTTCCGGTGTTACAATACTGTTCTCGTCGCTAGTTTCACTCATATTTTACGAGTATTTTAATATTTTTAACTTATTTAACTCTTTACGCCAGCCACTAATTTTTTTTCCCGGTCTTTTATTTAAATTAAGGCGTGTTCGGAAATAGCACCCATGATATTTTATTATTCAAAATATATTACGTAACATTATTGAAACTAGAAATAAATATTTACAGGTTAAATATCAGTTTTATTTGCAGTAAATACTTATTTTCGTTTAAATACAATAATAAGTTAAAAATTCAATAAATTACATTAAAAGATATTTTTGCAAAATCTCTTTAATTAGTACGAAATTCCGAACGTGTTCGAATTCAAAAACGGAACTTCGAAAGGGCTGGTCTTTGTCTCTCTCTTTCTAATGGGCGGGAAAGAGATAGAGTGTGAATGTTTCGAGTTTTAGGATTAACCCAAGGCTGAATAAGATATTCGGGGCTTTCTCAAAAAAAATATTAAAAAGTTACTTTGTCTCACTCAGTGAGCAAAATCGCATTTTGCTCACTGATTTCAGGCAGCAAAACCTACATGTTTGAGCTACTGAAGTGAAAACAATATTGGTTTCAAAAGAGAAGAGATTTGAGTCAACACAACATAGAAAAGTTTATATCATGCATATCGTCACTTTCCTTTTCAGAAATATACCAGTCAGATGATACTGATACAGCATTCAATCACTTTCATGATATACTGACCCTTTTTTACAATCTCTGTTTTCCCATACTCAAAGTAAAAATTACAAACAAACCGCCAAAAAGTAAATGGATAACTAAAGGAATAAAAAGATGCTGTGTCAGGAAACGAAGTTTGTACCTAAAATATAGACTATTAAATTCCAATAAAAATCAAAATATAGAGAACTACCAAAATTATACTAGAATACTGAGACGATGTATATTACATGCTCAGAAAATTGATAATACTCGTTACATTCTTCATTCGAACAATAAATGTAAAGCCGCCTGGGACATTGTTAAAAAGAATAGTACAGATATCGATAATGACGCTGAAATTACGTCTATCATAGATGATCAGTGCACATACACTAATGCCGATATAATTGCCAATAAATTTAATGACTTTTTTATAAACATGACAAACAAACCTAATATCTCAAATTCTGAAACACTCATTGACTACAAACATACCATCACTGACATATCGGATACCATTTTCTTGACACCAACTGATGAAGATACTGTGTACAAAATTATTAATTCTTTAAACTCAACTAACTCAACCGGGTATGACGATATCAATACAAAAATTCTTAAACGTTGCTCTAAATATATATCTCATCCACTCGCCCACATTATTAATCTATCATTATTTCATGGTTTATTCCCCGCCAGACTAAAATTTTCGATAGTCAAACCGCTACACAAAAAAGGAGATAAAAATGACAGGAATAACTATCGGCCGATTACTCTAATACCCGTAATTTCTAAGATTTTTGAAAGAATTATGTACGATAAACTTCTCTCCTTTATTATAAAACATTCAATTTTAAAAGAGGAACAGATCGGTTTCAGAAAAAATAAATCAACAACTCTCGCATGTTTCTCTCTTATGAAAATGATTACCTCTAGTCTGAATGAGAAAAGGCCAATAGCATCGATATTTCTCGATATGTCAAAAGCATTTGACTTCGTAGATCACAAACTGCTTCTCTTCAAACTAAATCGTTATGGAATTAGGGGAAACGCATCACAGTGGATAGAATCTTATTTAAATAATCGCCAACAATGCGTTGAAATATCGAGGCATACATTATCAGAAAAAAAAATACATAGATCCCCGTATCGTCAAAACTCATATGGTGTTCCTCAGGGCAGTATATTAGGACCCTTTTTATTATTGCTATATATCAATGATTTACCCAACGTAACCCCGTATTCTTGCATTCTGTATGCCGACGATACAACTCTTAGTATTGAACTCACCGATAGCAATATCACCAAATACGAAAAAGAGATTAATTACACTTTAAACAAAATAATAGAATGGCTAAAAGACAACAATTTACATGTCAATATTAGTAAAACCAAACTTATGCAGTTCCAAACTTACAATAGCAAACGTCAACCATTGGATATTACATATTCAAATAACGCGGTAGAAGAGGTTGAAAGTGTTACTTTTTTGGGAATAACATTAGATAAATTTTGCAACTGGAAAGTACACATTGACAAATTATGTACTAAGCTACAAAGATTTGTATTTGTCTTAAACCGAATAACTCGCGTAGCTGGTATCAATGCAGCACTTTATGCTTATCATGGTTACGTAGCATCAATTCTCCGCTACGGCATTATTATATGGGGAAATTCTGTGGATATTATTAAAGCATTCCGAGCCCAAAAAAAATGTATTCGATCAATGACTAAAGCCCATTCATTACAAAGCTGTGACCCGATCTTTAAAAAAATAAAAATATTACCACTTCCATCTTTATATATATTCGAACTCTGTATCTTTGTACGTAAAAACTTAACTTTATTTAAAGTACACAATGATGTTGTTTTAAGGAAACGTCGAAATATCCACAAATTATGTGCACCCCAACAAAGAATTAAACAATTTTCAAATAATGTTTACTGTATGGCAATTCAAATTTATAATAAATTACCTAATGTTTTTAAAAGTTATGACCTTATGACATTTAAAAAGAAGCTATTCAACTTTCTGTTGCAAAAGTGTTACTACTCAACGAATGAATTTTTAAATGAAAAATTTGATTCAAAATTTAAATTAGACGACGACTTACCTCTTAATAATTGAATGGAGTTTAATTTCTCTCACATTGTATTGTTTTTTTTTATTCTGTCTCTTTTCATTGTATTTAATCATTCTTAACAAATTTTTTTTAAATCATTCTTGACATTATATCTAATAACCCTTGACATTGTATATAATCATTCTGGACATTATAATTAATAATCCCTGACATTGTATTTGATAGTAGTTAACGTTTTCCTTATTCTAGACATTGTATGGTTTATTAATAATTTTAATTCATTGAAATATTTGTACGCTGGAAACAGCAGAATATTATGGACATTATATTAAGTGTAACACCTATGTAACAACAACAATATTCTAACAAATAAATTTATTATTATATATTTGTCGTAGGGAGGTGATTTTATTTCGTTAGACACGGTCTTCATGTGGGCAGAACATGGGTTTCGTGCTATGAAAACACACACTACAAAATCAAAAGTCATTTATTCAAACTAGGCTGATAATCAGCACCTTTTGAATGTCAAAATTACAAGAGACAGTCCCCCAAAACGCCCGCCCTTCGCCACTTCCTAGTGTTTTAGCTGGGAAGAAGAAGTGGCGGAACAAACTCCCCAGCAACACATCTGTCTGTTAGGTTAGAAGAACCAGATTCTATACACAAAGTACACTGCTTTTATCGAACTAACAAATTACTTGAAATTACAATCCAACACAGTAACACTAGGCACAATGAATCGGGTTACAGTTTCGGGACGTCTTGACTCCGCCGCGATCAGACACTGACTGTCCTCCTCGCCGCGAGCTCGAAACATCACGACTCTGTAGTAAGCGCGCTTAGGTGCGGGTAGACTGGTAAGTAGTTCGCCTTTGGCGCGCTTTCGATTCATGTCCGTACTATTGACTGTCTCCGACACGGCCATCCTGCTTGCACACGTCCTCGTGTGATGGTTACCCTGCAAACAAATACTCCACGACAGAATTTTGTTCCACTCGGTCACTCCTGACCAAACTTTAGATTCAACGGGGCGGTCAAAATAAGGACATTTTAGAACTAGCTGTTTCGTTTTAACCAAATTAATTGGAAATAATCGAATACACATCAATGATGAACCTGGGCCATGTACCATAGTCGTTCAAATCAACCTTCAAAACTCTGCAACAAAAAAATACTAACAAGTTTATAGGAACTCTCGTGTAAAGCCTCTAACGCCACGGCTCTTTAGCCGACCAGCAATCGCATTGCTCTCACACATCCAGCGCATGGATGAAAACTAAAATTAGATCAAACGATTAGGTCAATTAAAATGCTAGAGCAACCAAGTACCTCTTCATCCATCTAATCACCACTTAAAGCAGGAATCTCATCCGTGGCCTATGGGCAACACTCAGGCCCTCCAACAAACCCTGTTTGTTTTACTATGTTCCTCAAGAACACCGAGTCCCACATGCATGACTCTATGGTCTCTACGAGACCCGACCTCCGCCAGAGCCACCCGCGCACCGCGCATCCACGGACTACTATAAGCAGACACCGACTTCAATCTACCGGACTACGGCTACGAAATGGCTACTGGTACGGTCTGACCATCCGAACCAAGATTCCACACTATCTCTCAACTCTAAATACTCTACAGTCTACTTCAAACGGTACTTGGCCCTCGGGCATTCTCCTTAACCCATCATGTGCATACTTGAAAGTACGCTTAGAACTTAATGATCTCAATGTGCACTTCAACTGGTACGTGACCCGCTGGCATCTTCCTTAGCCTACTGCGTGCGTATCTGTAGGCACGCTTAGAATTTAAAGCTTTCAGTGTGAAGGATAACCGTCCAAAACCTCAATTACTCTAAACAGACCTTTAATCTTTAACAACCCTAAATCATCAATCGCAAAACCTTTAAAGTTCGCCATCGTTTCGTCAACTCGGCACTTGTCATGTTAAGCTATGCTAACCCATCGCGTCTATACGAACCATGTACCACCGGCTCGTCACCTTAGCTACCGGGTGCAATTCGGCTTGAACTTTACCAGAGTGAGACTTTGCTACTTAGCACATTACGCAGCTATTTACGAATTTTGAAACGAACCGATACTTTCCAGGAACCAATTCTATTCGAAGAGGTTTTCAGTCGTCTTTTTAGCACCAAGGTGAACGATAAGACTCGTGGAAATTACTGATTACCGACTATCGGGGAGCACGAGCTAAATACGGTAGGCATTCGGACCTATCATTGCGTTAAATATGACGGTGAAAGACGCCTGAACGTAGCACTTAAGTCTTGGCTAGTCATTGCTAGTTACATTCATTGCTATAACAGCCAAAACCGATTGAAGCTTGTTACCACTATTATGCCTAACTGTGCAGGCTTGGGTCTGTTCCCGGTGAAAATAATGCAACGTTGGATGGTTACATATGTTTATTCTTCTGATTTTACAAGGTGCTTCTCAGTCCGCCATGGCAACAGGCGGTATGGAGTTGATAGATGTTCGATGGGAGAAGAAAATAAAAAAAGGGAACGAATTTATACAGTGCAAGGCCTTATATAGGCTTGATTTTGAATGAGATATGAATGTGACCGAACGCTAGAATGAAATGCCTCCAGTGCTGTCGTCTTTCTGTTGCGGCGGATGGCGGCGAGAAGTGGCGATGAAGTCTCGTCCCCGCGGCAACAGATGTCGCTAGTGTGGCTCAGCCGGGCACCATGTCTGCCCCTCTTCGCGGTAGATGGCGCGAGTAGTCGGCGTGAACATGCCCCCGGCCTTGAAAGCACTGCTTTCAAGCGTTTTTCAGCACGGAGTCAGGCGTCGTCTGTAGGCTGCGTTGGTAGTGGGCAGATCCTGGAGAAGGCCCGCCTGATTGTCCCAGCTGCTGTGTGGATGTCTGCCACCCGAGTCACGCCGTCCTTGCCTGGAAATATTCGCAAAATGTGACCTAACCGCCACTTTAACGGTGGCAGCTGGTCGTCTTTAATGAGGACAAGGCTGCCCAGCGTGATGTCATCCTTCTTGGTCTTCCACTTAGTTCGTAGTTGCAGCTCCGACACATATTCAGTGGACCAGCGGCGCCAGAAGTGCTGTCGCAGCTGCTCGATGCGCTCGTAGCGTGTCAATCTTGAAGTTGGTTGGTCTGAAACATCTCTTGAAAGTGGCGACGTCAACGGTCGGCCAATGAGGAAGTGAGAGGGAGTGAGAGGGGTAAGGTCCGAAGGGTCTGAGGAAAGAGGTGACATTGGACGGGAATTTAGGACAGCTTCGATTTGTGCTAAAGCTGTGCTAGCTTCGATTTGTGTTACAGGATCGTATCCCACTCATCCAGAGACCGCCAATATATCGTTATTGGGAGCATAATAGATAATTGCTTCTGATCCTTCTTCTAAAAATAAAGGAAATTCTTTCTCTGCGCCTACGAAATTCCTACCATTATCCGAAAAAAATGGTGCAAGGTTTACCTCGCCTACTAATAAAACGTTTTAATGCTAAAATGTAATCGTTTGAGGAAAGACTTGTAACGAGTTCCAAATGTATAGCTCGTGTCGTGAAGCAAATAAAAAGACATATGTAAGCCTTAGCTAGTCTAGAACCTCTGCCCTTTCGAGTTAGTATGTATACTGGCCCCGCATAATCTACACCGGTTCTCATAAATGGGTAGCCCGGTTCTAAACGCTCAGGTGGTAAGTTGCCCATTATAGGTGCTAATGTCTTACCCCGTATACGTGTGCACTTTACGCATTGATGAACTATTTTTCTTGCTAAGTTTCTAGCGTTCAGAGGCCACCAACATTCACGCACGGTAGCCAGTAGAAGTTGAGGTCCGGCATGTAATAAGCGGATATGTTCGTGTCTAAATAAACTAACAGTAAAAGGATGTTTGCTACACAACAAAACTGGATGTTTTTTGTCATAAGCAAACCCAGACGCATCACATAGTCTTCCGCCAACTCGAATTATTCTATGTTCATCAATAAAAATATTTAAACTAGAAACTTTATTATATTCTTTACAATTTCGTTTAACAGGAATGTGGTTAACTAAGTTATTGTAAACATACGGAAAAGATTTCATTTGTACCAATCTAATTAGCATTCCTTGCGAGGCATTCAACTCGTTTACTGATAAGAAACCGGTTTGACGGCCGCCTGGCTTGGCGCGCGAGTTGTCTATATATCTAAGTACGTAGGCACCTATCCGTATAAGTTTAGTGAATGACGCGTATCTTTCGAAGTTTATTAAATCTTCGTGTTTAATAGAGGGTAAACAGGTTTGATTACGTTTTAGTTCTGGTAAATTACATATATCTAAATTATCACCTTTAATTTGATTGAAATTGTGTGAATGATTATGTAAATAGGACGGCCCGTGCCACCATAGTTTGCTATTTTTCAATAAATCTAAACTATAACCTCTTGACAGGGCCTCAAGTCTGCTATTACAATAGTGTCAGAATGGCCGATCACTGATTTCATAATGGTTGATTTTTACAAGTTTGGTAATCTACTATCATAATGGCGTCATTATGACTTCACAATGATCGACCACTGACACTCCATTGGAAGAAATGGCTAAAATGGTAATCTCGTGCACAATGACAAATGAATGACTGACATATGCGGTAATCTGCTAAAATTTTGACAGTTCCTTCGATCAGTGACCTACCATTATAGTGTCATTGTGCAATCATTGCATTCCTCACATTTATCTCAGACTATTCAGAGTGTCAATTTGAATTGTTTACAAACAAGCGGCTTCTAAATACTTTGGCTATAGTTATTCGTTAAGAGTATCGTGTTAACGTGTTTGAAGTGTTTGTGGAATATTGAATGGAGACTATATAGTCATTAAGAGCACAATATATTCTCGAGCTAGCCAACGCAGTGGATGCTAGAGAAAGAAGATGGGCGGGATGCAGAAGACGTCGTCGAGCCCGTCGCATGACGAGAATGAATACAGATCCCTTTATTAATATTCCCGAGGCGGAATTTGTACAAACGTTTCGCCTTGGAAAGGCCTCATTATGGGAGTTAATTGAAAAACTCATTCCCCTTATGGCCAGACCGCGTCGAAACGATAGCATATCGGCAGAAATGAAGGTGAGAAAACTGAATTTGACATTGTATTCTTAATTCTATAGCTCTAAACACGAAATAGGTTGATAAATGTTGTATTTTTTATTGCAGATTCTAATAGCACTTGCATTTTATGCATCAGGGTCCTACCAAAATTTGATAAGTGTGCTCTCCATAATGTTTCACAAATTACTGTGTCACAAGCAAGTAGTAGTAACAGAGGCATTAAATAAAATATACCACAAATATATTAAATGGCCTACACAATGTGATGGTAAGGAATATTATAAAGGCTAAGTGAGAAATGAAATATACCGTGATTGTTTTGTTTGTATGGCCTGTTAGCAGTATTATTTAGTTACTAAAAACTTTTCAGGTTCTATCAGAAATTTGAATTTCCTGGCGTTCTGGGTTGTATTGATGGCACACATAGAGTAATATTAAGGCCGCATACACGAGGAACGGTATTATTACAGAAAGGGTTTCCATTCCCTTAATGTTATGATAATATGTATTGGGTAGAAAGTAGGAATGTCTACCTACTGCCCAAAATTTAACTAATAAATTATATTATGTCTTTAATGTAATAATAACTATATACTTAATGTTTACAGATTTGCAATGCTGATCTAAATATTTTATGTGTGGATGCAAGTAACCCAGGCTCTGCGCATGATTCCACTGTATGGCAGAGTCATCCACTCAGTCACCACTTAAAACCAATTTCAGAAAATACTAATGGACAAGTATTTTTATTAGGTACATAATAGAATATTTGTTTTTTAAATCCTATGACCTTTATCATGTTCATTGTTTAGTGTTAGTTGGAAAAATGGTTATAATTTTCAGGTGACAGCGGGTATCCACTAAGGAAAACAATGATGACCCCAATCCTCGATACTGTAGATGGACATTCACATCATTATTATATGAAACATGTGACTGCACGCAATACAGTGGAGCGTTGCATTGGTGTATTAAAAGCATGTTTCAGGTAAAGAGCATTTCTAAGCAATTGTTTTACATACTCAATAACAGTGACTATTTATATATTAAATTTTTAATATTTATTTATTTATTCAAAAATTAGAATCGTAACAATTCATACAATATAAATCTTAGAAATAATAAAGGTATAACAAAGTTCAATGCCTGTACTAGGTTAAACCTGTATCACAGGCGACATGTCTACAATAATTACTACTTGGACAACATATTTTCTTCACAATATTTAATACTAAAGTTATGAAATGGGTTAGTTAGTAAAAGTTAATAGATTATAATAAACCTAATGTAGGTACTTAAAACGCTAATAAAACATACAAACAAAAAATAATGTAGGTCAATAAATTCTAAGGAAAACAATTTGTTGCACATAGTTGCTAATATAAATATGATACTCAGTCAGCAGTACGAAACAAGTAAATATTTCAAAATGAACACCGTCAGGGCATTTTTGCTGTTTGCGACAATTTGCTTAGGCAGCGCGATATCGACGGAAGTCTGAGTGATGACGCACTAGGTGCCCCCATAATCGACGGAGTTTATGTATCTGGTTTCAGCAATTTTTCTAGCAGGGCATTCAGCATCTCCCGTTTTGTGATCATTGGGCTTTTTGAAGCGGGAGCAAGTTGCGCATCTTGGAAATGCTAAGGATGCTTTCTTCGCGCATTCGGACATCATATGACCTGCTTCACTACAGTGGCCACATGTCGAATTTATTTCTCTGCACGATTTTGCTGCATGGCCATACTGTTGGCATTTGTAACACCTCGTTACTAATGTGAAGTCCCTGACGGGACAAGATGTCCAATTTATGAAAATCCTTGATTGAGGGATTAGAATTTTCCGTATACTGGCCGCAACTTCAATAACGTAGTTACTAGTCGCTGCCTCTCTCTTCCCAGATTTGTGGCTTAATTTTACCATGGTCAAAAAGGATTCCAAGGACATCGCTGGTAACTTGTCGGCAACATTTTGTTCATAAATGCACTTGAAGACCTCATTCTCAGCCAAGGAGTTCGGCACACCTACAACCACGATCCGGGGTTTGCGCTTGCTGGGTTCATCGGCAGTAAGTCCAGATGAAGTGAGCTGGACTGCGTGCTTCAGCTTATCAGCGTCTTCTTTCGTCTCGGTACTTATTATCACGCCACCATTTTTTGTTTTTCGGACACCACGTACTTGTAGCTTCATTTGCTCAGGCCGTATGATTTTTTGCACTAGTTCTTTTGTTTCGTTACTAGTTTTCAATTTATCATTGGGATAAATCGCGACAGCGCCTAAATTATTAGGTCTAACAAAATGGTTTGATCCCTTTTTTACCATATCGGCAAAAGAAGCATTTCCCGAATAACTAGAGTCCCGAATCGTCTGCTTGAGCTCCAAAATTTGTTCTGTCAGGTCGCGCTGTTGTTTAAGGCTATCTATCATGTTATCCGCGAGAATAGCTTTTTTCTTCAGCGACTGGTAGTGGACTGCCATCTGTGACGTACCTGATTCAACTTTACGGCAAAGGTTAGTTATCTTCATTTTCTGCTCGGTGTTGAGTTTCCCATCCGCGGCAATAGAGCAAACTTCATTCAAGTACTGCTGGATGGTGGACATCCATCGCTGGATTTCAGGCGTTGAAACGATAACATCAGCCGTGGCCGACTGCGACGGAGAGGCGGAGGGTTGCGCTGGCCCCCTTGGATTACAGGGGCTGTTGTCCATTTTGTTAGTTTTAACTAAAAGTTCACTATTTCGTGTCCATGTCCGTGTGTTCACTAAAACTGCACACTATGTAAAATTACTGAATGCATTACGACGGTAATGCACTAAAGTAGGTCACTATTATTTAAGTAAATATTAATATTGCTAATGAGCACGTCTGTACGCTACGAGTGCAATGAGTGCAATGAATTTCTTATTTTAGAAATTTTGTTGCAATAGTTCTTGTATAAAAGTAAATTGTTTTTTTGCAGGTGTTTGCTTGCAGCACATGCTTTACATTATAGTCCAACAACTGTAGGCAAGATTGTGAATGCATGTTGCATATTCCACTATTTTGGAATATAATGAAGTTGGAATTTTAAATAATACTACTATGTTAAAAAATCAACATTTAAATTTCTTTATATTTCTCATAAACTATTAACAATATTAAACTTGACTTTCAAGCCAATTGAAAAATCTAAAATGTAAAACAAAAAGAGATTTTGTAATTTAACTAGTAAAACAATTCCAAGTTTCAATATCTAATGTAATAATACTAACAAATCAAAATCAGTCTTCATACAAAATAAAAAGATCTTCAATATTTTAATTATCACTTTAATAACAAATCACAAATAATAATAGTTAAGTATGTCATTAATCACTAATCAGTCTTTTAATTTAGGAGGAATATATTTATGCAGCATCTAATTATCAAGACCATTGAAGGGTGAATCAGGATCTTCTTGAAGGTCAGGCACTGCAGCAGGCTCTTGTTGACAGTCTGTGGAGAAATGCATAAATTTAATTAGGTATGTAATGTAAACCCACCTCAATATTCTAATGAAGTGAGAAAATGCTCTAATTATTATTAAAATGATTTAACTCTTTGTTACAGATCCACAGTATTGTGCAAAATATGTTAGTGACACTGCTAGCCTGCGTCATCCCACTGCTGGGCAATGGCCTCTTCCCATGACTTCCAATTGTCTTGATCCAGGGCCAATGTGGCTGGTCGCTGGTCACAAAATATGATTGAAAATAAATAAATACTCTTTTTATAAACACTGTTTCATTTAATCATTTATCATTACAGCCATTTGGAATCCACTGCTGGACATAAGACTCATAGTATAGAAGTCATTTTTTGATTATTTTATTTAATTAATTATACTGTATTTAGGTACTTACAGTCAGTAGTCTGCCGTATCCTATAATGGAGTACTGCTAGCGTTTTATTGGGGCAGTCCATCGATGCCGAGTTTAAAATTTGGAAGCACTCCGTCCAATATCGTTTTAAATTAATTTCGCCCTTCATTGGTGCGGCTGCAGTGGCCAAGCGCCAGGTCTTGGTGGTTTTCTAAAAAGTCAGTTAGAGCCTAAATATGCTCAATTAGCACCATTTTGTATTGCAATAAATTATAAATCTTTTATAGATAATTTAAAACACTTGAAACTAAAACAAAACACCGGCCGCTAGAAATGAAAACAGTTAAACGTCAGTTCAGTAAGCAGTAGTGTCACATTTGACAGCTTAACAAATAAAGTATTGAGTTGTCTAATTTCTAATTTATTTATTACAAACTTCTTACTACTTCAGATTGCTTATAACACTAATAAATAATATGTAAAAGTATGTAATAGGTTCACCACAATAAACACAGAGTAACGTTAATATCTATTTAATGAAATATAGACCACTGCCGTACATATATATCACAATACTTAACTTTCGTTACAATCAAATACACGTGCACAATATACTATTACTTTGTATTCTAAAATACAACCACACTATATCATGACCAATAAAGAGATGTTACTCGTTTCGTATTCGTCAACCAACTGGCCGAGTTCAGATTTTAAAACCTATTTAAAGGTCACAAGTGTCGCCCCACCATTGCCCGGAAATTCACAACGGACCAATAGCAGTGCGACACAGTGCCGCCAACCTAAACATTTATCAAAGAATGTTTTTAATTTTAAACAGTTAAAACGTATCTATTTTGACTTTGAATAATGTTGCAAACAGTAATAATATAGGATGATTTTAACAAATAAATCGACTAATAATGAAATCTTAAAATCATTAAACTAATATTTTACGGCAATATGTTTGTCTGTCTTCGAGGCGACAACATCCGGCCGTCCTGCGCACGCATCCGACCCCGGATAGCGTCCCAGTCTGGTGCAATTGCTGAGAACAAAATATATCAATAAGTCACAAATTCTATTAAGTTTGCATGTTGAAATTACTTTTCATTTGAACCGAGCGTCTACTCTGCTATTCCATCAACGGCCAGCAGAAGAAAGACCACAATTCAAAATGTTTGTCAAAATGACATATTATTGGTATCTAGATGTATTTATAACTGTTCCATCAGCGGTCAGTCATTGGTAAGTTTAGAGCTTGTAGTTTACCCTAGGCGATGCCTTCGGCCAACCCTAGTTGCATATCACTACAAACCCCAAACCAAAGTGCCACAGATTTATTTTACATGAATAAATACTGCAACTCAAAACCGTCCAAATACCAAAATATGTTCGAAGCATATGCACTAGACAGCTTATAACAGATAGTAAAAAGTATTTAGGTTCAATAAATACCTGACAACATCTTAGGCCATTTCCAAACCGTCAACGTCTAGATCTGCCAATTTGATCCAAGGCTTCATATTTTCAGCGCACGTAGTTCCCTCGTAGCACTTGCTTGTTCTTTCAGCGCCACGCATGTCTTTTACTTTGTAGCGGTCATGACCTAATACTTCCGTCACTTGAAAAGGGCCTTTGAAAAGCGGTAATAATTTAGTGCTTTGCCCATCATTGGATTGGCTAGGAATTTTTATAACAACCAAATCGTTGACATTGTAGCTGTGAGCCTCTTTCCTTTTGGAATCGAAAGCCTGCTTTTGTTTGTCTGCACTGGCTTGAATGCGGCTATTGACATTATCTCGTAATAACGTAACGTCAACAGCTTGATCTTCTTGTGCCAGCTTGTCAGTATCAGTTTGGAGG